>CM017769.1:28822990-30022990 GCA_008009225.1 Acer yangbiense
CATGGTATTCCTTCTGATGGTCTGTGTCCTCGCTATGGTCGCCGTTCGGAATCTATGATGCATGCTTTATGGGGTTGCCGTGACGTTCGGTTGTTTAGAAGCCATTTCCCGTGCTTAAGGGATCTTAATTTGGATGATAATTTGCAGCTTATTGATTTCATGATTATTGCTCTCCGATCCCTTTCTTTGAGTCAGGTGGAGTTCTTATGTGTGTCTTTTTGGCGTAATTGGTTCTGTAGAAATCAGCTTGTTATCAAGGGTGATAAGGCTGATCTCGATGATGTCATTAGGTGGTCTGGTGAGTTTATTGATGAGTGGAATTCAGCTCTTTTGGTGGATCATCCTATCCCTGTTGGTAGAGACCAGGTGGTTAAGTGGCATCCTCCGGAGGAAGGTTTTTGGAAAATTAATACTGATGCGGCCACTTGTTATGCTAATCGTTCTATTGGTTTGGGGATTATCATCAGGAATAAGTTGGGTTTGGTCAAGGCTGTTGCCTATTTCAATCTTAAGGCTATGGTTCCTCCTCTTGTTGCGGAAGCTCTGGCTGTGTGGCGGGGTGTTATCTTGGCTGTTGAGAATGGTTTGGTTCCTTGACATATCGAGACTGATTCCCTTCAGGTTGCTGATCTGATCAATAAAGGTCTGGTTCCCCCTGCTGAGATTGGCTATACGATCAGTTTGATTCTCTCCTCCCTTGAGCAGGCTCCTGGTTGTGTGGTCTCTTATGTTTCCCGTAAGTGTAATATTGTTGCTCATAATCTTGCTAAATGGGCTTTTTCTTTGGCTAATGATTGTCGTTGGTTGGATGCTTGCCCTCCCTGCGTGGAGCGGCTCGTCCAGTTGGATGCCTCTGGGTAGTCCGTCTTTCTTTCTTTTCAAAAAACTAAAAAAAAAAAAAAAAAAAAAACTAAAATATAATAGTGATTTTTTTTAACGAAATAATAGTCATTTATTTAGTGACTTTATTCGATTGACTTTTGTATCCCGTAAATATATATATATATATATATATATAGTCCCTTTCTCCTTAGTGTGCACTGATATAAAATACATTAGTGCATTGCATGTGGGCCATATATTATGGATAAGCACCGACAAGTGCATGTGGGCCATATATTATGGATAAGCATCGACAAATGCATGCAGACTGAGTCAAAGCAATTGAATCTAATAATCCACATACAAACTGAGGAGAAAAGTTTCATATATATATAGTGTATTTTTTTTTTTGGAGACTGACCCATAGAGAGCCGCGCCTCAAATGGAATTAGGCCTTGGGGTCGGGTAATGCTCATAATTTAGCAGAGGAAAAATTATACCGGATCCCTAAAGGTTTGGTCTTCAACTCTTCATATATCTAGATGAGAAGTAAGTATCAGAAATCTACCCAGGGATTACCAATTTACTCTAAAAAACAATTTTATCTACAATTGGCACTCATCACCTCTGCCGTTAATGTTAACCATTATATTTAACTGTTGACTTTTATAAAAAGCTAAAAATACAAAACTACCCTTGACACCTATATATATTTTAAAAAAGAACTAATTTAAGAAAAATAAATTTTTTTTTAAAATTCTTATTTTTTTTTTTGGGATCTTCATTGTCCATCACAAGGATGGACGGTCGAGAGAGAGAGATATATATATATAAACTTAAAAAGAAGATGAGATTTTCAAATAAAAAATAAAAAATTGATATGTGGAGATCCAAAATGGATGGATCGATGGAGATCCAATCCATCGATCTAGATGGTCTCATAGAGATCCATCAATGGATCTCCACCAACCTCCCCCGTTCCACCTCAACTCCCTCCTCTTTGACCGTATCTTCAACATCTTAAAAACCCACAATGACGTTGACGTCGACGCTAGGAACACTGTCGAAATCGCCCCTTCCCACCTCAACCTCCGCGCTCTCCGAGTCCTTCGTCCTCAAGTATGGCCACTGTAACGGCGCCGACTTCTTCTGCTACCTCTAGTTCTTTGACTGGGTTGGACTCCAACCTGGTTTCCAATACACGTGTTCCACATTCTATGCGGTGTCCAAGATTCTTTCCAAGGCCAGGCTGATGTCTGTGATGTTAGATTTCCTGGAGAATTATATGAATTCGTGGGGGTGTGTTCACATGTGAGTGTTAAAAAGGTAAATGTTTTATTTTTATTTTTTGATTTTTTTAATTTATGATTTTATTAAAATAATGGTAAATGTTAAAAAGATGATATTATCCTTTGAAATATCAAAGTTAATGGTCAAACTTGGTCAAATTTTAATGGTAGGGGAGGTGAGTGCAAATTGTTGATAAAATTGTTTTTGAATGTAATTTGACAAACCTTAGGTAGATTCCAAATAATTACTTCTCTATATGGAGAAGTATGTGCATTATACACGAACACCCCTAAGACGATTTTGCCCTTTAACATTTTCAAAAATCGCAAACCTGTCCAATACACCACCTCAATTCCATCTCTCTCTCCCTTGTTCATCATCGAATCCCTCTCAAATTCCTCTCTCTCTCTCTCTCTCTCTGAGTCCCTCGTCTGCCTCCCTTGTTCCTAAAATTACAGCTGCTGTGCTTGGAATCACTCGATTCTTCTTCTTTTTCTTCTTGAATCCACTCGAATCTTCAAGAACAGGTATGTAGTCTACTCTCGATCTAATTTCGTGCTTTGATTTACGAAAATATTTTTCTTCTTTCTCTATTTAGATCGAATTTGATCTAGGGTTAGGGTTTTTTTTTGGGGTGAGAAATCGGTTATGATGGTTCGAATTAATGATTGCATGTGTGCTTAATTGAATTATATGTGTATTTATCTTGAAATCCATCTCCAAATCCTTTTTTTTTTTGCATGAATGTAGCTTGCTCTGTTTCTGTTATGTTCTTATTTATCTGGGTTTTTTTAATCAATCCTCCATGTTGATTTCATCATATCTGGGTTTGAGTTGAGGTTAAAAAAAATGAACACTCGACCCATGATTTGATTATGTTTCTAATCTTAAATGCAATCTATGAATTCCTCCCAATTAATCCACCCGACTGTATGAATTAATTATTATTTGATGTGACAGACTTATGGGACCCCAGTTTTAGTTGCCAAGTCCAGTTGAGATCCTTTTTGGTATAATATGCAGACAGAAAGAATATAGAGAATCAACAAAAAAAAATTATTTGAATTATAGAGGAATTGACTGGAAATAATTTTTCTTTTCCACTCACAATGAAAATATTGTATATCATTTTGATTCTGCAGGAAGATAGATAATTAAAACCAGAAGACAAAATTAATGTTTTTATTCTTTGTTCTTCACATGTATAAAAAAAAAAGGAAACAATATCAATGATTGGTAGTAGTATAGTACTCAACAGCTTTCTTTATCTCAATCTCTTATAAGATCCGGACTAAAGATATATGGAAAATATGGTGCTTGATAAAGAGTGGGTGTATTCTTCGAATATGAAAAAAAAAAATTATAGAGAAAATTTAAACCCATATAATTCTTTTATGTTATAGAGGTTGGCAACTGTTTTGGTGGGTTGTTTGTTGTTTTCAATTGTTTTGTTGGATCATATGTTATTACGTATTATTAATAATTTACTATTAAAAAAAACTAACATGTCTTCCAAAAAATTATTAATTAAAAATAATTTTCAATTATAATATTATTATTTTTGTTAAATACGATATATAAAAATATTTATTTAATAAAATCAAATAAGTACTAACTTGTCCTGTCCCATATGTCACTATTATATGGTAACAAACATGGGACAGGACAAGAAGGGCACTCTGGTCATTTGAACCTCTTGTCCCGTCCTGTCTCAGCCATACCAAACGCATAACAGTACAGTTCACAGTTCTGTCCCAGACCTTCCAAACACAATACAGAACAACATGTCCTGTCCCGTCCCGTCCCACGTTGTCCAGCTCTATCTGCGTGCCAAACGCACCATAAAGACTTAAGCTTAACAGCCAAATGTTATTGTCTAACAGTGGAAGGTTATTTTAGTCTTTCCATTTTAAAGAATTCATAATTTTATAACAAATGTTACTGAATTTTTTTTTATTAAGCAAACGCTAACTTCTCACCAACACCCTTCCACCTCCATCTACCAACACTGCCGCTACCACTGCTGCCTCCTCCAACACCGGCACCAGTCTCCTTCGCCAACACCGGACTCTTCAGCGGAATCCTCCACCGGCCTTTCCCCCTTCAGGTGATAGATTAGGATAATTAGTGGGTTTTCATGGAATTGAAGTGTTGTGTTGTGTTTGGTTTCCTTCAAATTGAAGTGTTTGTTTTGTAGTGGAAGTGAAGAATTTTGTGTTTCAAATCTTCCAGTGAAAAGAAATTTTTTTTTAAATAATTTTTTTTACAGTAATGAAGCAGGGATGCAAATGTTTCCTCTATTGTTATATATGTTTCCTCTATTGTTATATATTGGAGGCACCTGAGAGTGGCTTACATGGTGTGATTTGCAGAGGCCACTCTCATAGCTTCCAATTGTTTACTTTTTTTTTTTTTTTTTGATTTTTGAGTTTTGATTTTTGATTTTTTTTGTAAGGGTAGTGGTAGTGTAGACATTTTCCAAGCAAAAGTGGGTCAAGTTAACGGAAAGCTTGACCACCGTTAAGTCTGTGATCTGGATCTGGTGTAATTTCCCCAATTTAGTATGCGGGAGTGGTCTCAGACTTAGTAATCAGTATTGGACATTCCATTAAATTATCTTTTTGCATCCATGGCTTCTCTTCCAAACTCTTTCAATGCCAACAAGCAACTCAAAGAAGAGTACGCACTCTCTCATTCTATTCATAAATTCACTCCAATTACTGTTTTATTTTATTCATCCGAATAATCTCTCTTTAGTTTAATTATTTTCTTTTTGTTGGATCAGATTTGTTAGCAATTTGACTGGATCTTCTTTTATCCAAATCTTCTTTCTTTTAGCAGTTGTACCTGTAAGTTCTTTTTAAATCATTGCATTTGTTTTATTTATGAGCATGCTCATAACTTTTAGCTGTTGATTTATATCTATTTTGCTTTCCAGATTTCAATGGCTCTAAGACATTCCATCCACTCCTGTCGCCCAATTGGTAATCCAATTCCATTCATACTTTGTGCATTTTTTAATTTTTATTTACTTCAAATCTACTTGAATCCTTCATAGTCTAAATTGTATATGCCAATCAGATAAAACTTTATGTAACTGGAGGTAGAAATAGTCATCTAAAAATAATTAATTCAAATTCATGCGAAATTAGTAGACAACTCGTTATTAGATATGAAAAGTTAAAGATATATGTAATATTTTCAACAACATTTCTGATTTTGTCTTGAAATAAAAACAATTCATTCTTTTGATATTTGATTTTAAAGTTATTTTAGTTCTTGAATTGAGCTATATTAACTTATGATTTTTGATAATCCTTCTTTAGATTACTGTGTCACAGAGACGTCATTGAAGAAGGATGACAATTTATCGGTAGCTTCTAAGAGTTTGTGGGCTTGCATTGCCACAATTGCTGTGGATTTTATCATCATCTTTCTTCCCATGATTCTATTTTTCACTGTAAGCTCTGTTTATATTTGAGAGTTTGATCTCGATTTCATTTAGTAGTTGTCGCTTTTCTTTTTTCGTAAGCACTTTTTCCCCCACTTATGGTTATAATGCCTCTTTTCTAGTTCATATATGTAAGTTTACATTGTATCTTTTAATTTCAAGTGTAATTTTTTTCACAGGTTCTAGCCAAATGGGCAATACCAGGGTCAATTTTGTTGTTTTTTCTATTCTTTTCAATTGCAGCCAAAAGGTAGATCTTGTAAGTAATGCATTTTACTTTTTTTAATTTTTTAAACTCTTTTTTTGATAAACAACCCAATCTTTAAAATACTACAGCGTATGGCTTGAGTGGCTTTAAATCAATAGACTGACTGAGTTATATACAATTGAATATAGATTTTTTTCTTCTTCTAATTCGGAAGAGGGGCACCGTTCTCTGAGGACAATTATATCTTCATATAGGGTTGCTACGGTACACAATCTCGGTTCTGTACATAATCTATACACTGTCTTATTTTGGGTCAACTATACTTGTTCCATTTCCTTTTGTCTCATGATGGGAATAATTGTTGCAGATGATTATGACGTGCCTTTGTATATTGGCTGTTGACTTCAGAATATTTCCTAGAGAGAATGCGAAGACTGAGACTTACGGTACTAGTGTGGTAAGGTTTTACGAGCTGTACCGAATATGTTTGTAGAGTATATGTTGTTAGTTTTCATGGCTATTATCATTTATCAAGACACAATGTCTTTCCGCTATATAATTTGTTAAAATTTTGAAATCTGGGTGAAATTTTCAACTCTTTCCATACAAATATCCACTCCATATTTTGTCATCCTACTGCTAATTTCAGACACATTTACTTATATTTTTTTGGTAACACATTGAAAGAGGATGTCTTTAAAGGCTTGTCTCTCATAGTCTCATCCCCTGACATATTCTAATGCTTTATCTAGTTAAAAAGTATTCGATACCGGCATACCGCTATAAAAATTACAACCCAATAGGCTAGTTTTTGGGTTGTAAAGTTAACCATAATATACCAACTTAATCTCAAAAACATATTAATGAAACAAATATGAAATTTAATGGGCTTTCCAATTTTCACAACATTTTTGAATACCTTAATTATTGTATCATGGAGCAATAGTAGCTAGAGTAGATAATAAGTTACATCAAAATTTTAAAATATTAACTTGGACACCATACTAGAACTCAAATCTGGAACTCAAAGCTTAATTTCTACTCTTAAGATCAAATTAAAACTTATTTTTAAGCAATGTTTTAAATTGCGTGAGGCGGTTTGAGGCGTTCTGTAATAGTGAGGCAAGGCGGCTGCCTCAATTTAGAAATATTAAATAATCTAAAAAAATTAAAATCACAAAACTGAAATTGTTTATCATCCATAATATTAAATAATAGGTCCTCCGTCCTCATTCAACATCAATAATAGATTCTAAAATAGTTTGATCGAGTGGGGCTGAAATGCCGAATGTGTGAGATTTGAGTGAGGTGGTGTTCATTTTTTTTTTTTTTTTTTTGGGTTAGAGGTGTTGTCGTTTGATGAGATTTAGGGTTTTTTTAAAGTTAATATAACTTAGACAAAAACTCAAAACAATGAGTTTTGATAAAAATAAAAAAATAAAAAAAGCCCTAATCCAAAACTCACCGTTTCACAACCAAAAACCAAAATGAAATGGCACCAAAACTACACTGTTTCCCCACCTAAAGCCAAAAGGCAAAAATCAAAATGAAATGGCACCGTCTCACTGCCAATGTTTTAAAAAGCATGAGGCGGTTCAAGGTGTTTTGTACTAGTGTGGCGAGGCGGTTGCCTCAATTTAGGAATATTAAATAATGCAAAAAATTAAAATAATTTTAGAATGTGTGAGATTTGAATGGGGTGTTGTTTGGATTTTTTTTCTAGGCAGAGGTTTTTTTTGGAAGCAGAGGTGTTGTCATTTGATGAGTGTGAGTGGGATGTTAGGGTTTTAAAATATTAATTCTAACTTAGACAACCTCAAAACGGTGAGTTTTGATAAAAAATAAAAGTCTTGATTCAAAAACTCAATGTTTCACCATCCAAAACCAAATTGATATGGTATCCGTTTCACAACCCAAAACCAAATTGATCTGGCACCGCCCTGCATCAGCGCCTCAAGTTAGTTTGGCATTAAGACGGTCGCTTCATGGCCCAAGGCGGGGTCATTTAAAAACAGCCTTGAGGCTCTAGCCTCAAGGTGGTGAAGGGCCGAGGTGCGCCTCAAGGTGGCCGCCTTGGCTGATTTTTAAAACATTATTTTTACGATAAACCGGAAACTACAAAGTTACACTCTTGCAAGTCACTTCTATGACTAGGATATTGTAACTAGAAATCGCCGTTCAACAACTTTCTCTGAAGCATTGACCTCTAGATCGACTTCAATTGCCGTAGATCTAAGGTCAAAGTCAATCTGCCACCACCACATCGGAACTTTGCAAACTCAAACTACTTCATCTCCCTATCTTGAGTTTGAGGGGATGTTAAAAAATCTTGGAAAGAATTATTATATTTTTTCCATTTTTATTCTGTTATGTTTTATTACCATTTAAGTTTTTCAATATCTTTATTCCAAGTTGGGCATTGAACATACATATGCTCTAGCTTGAGGGGGAGTGTTGAAGTCAACTAACAATTAGCAAATAGATTGAGTTGTCAATCAACTCTAGATCGATTCAATTAGCATTAGATTGATTGAGAATTGATTGTAGATCGATTCTATTTCCTTTCTCTACTCCAGGTCTAATCTATATATATTTGTATTACTGATTGAATATATGAAACAACTTAATTCTCTCTTCCCCTTATCTCTTTAGTGTTAACACCAGTAATTTGCCAATTCAAATGTAAGAAATTTTTTTTGAAGATTTTTAGAAAAGAAGAGGAAGTGCTGACAGGGAGTTCAATTTCTAGCATCCTTGTGGTTCTCCATTCTAAGGATTTCTAAGAAACATTATCTATTTTGTTCACTTAAAAGCGAATAGGAGTTACATTTCAATTTTTTATTTTTATATAGGCTTTTGTTGGCATACACTGCCCTGTAAGAAGTAAATATATACTTGACAGAAACTTTTTATGAAATTCTCCAGATCCTGGTTTGTGGACACCATTGCTAATGTAGCTTTTTCCTTATTAAAAAAACATTGGACTCCTGTTGTTATCCTTATTGTTTATTGTTGGTTCTTCACAAGGAGTTTCCTGTTATAAACCCTGGTGTAATATATAACCATCCAAAAACATTTTGTGTTGTTCAAGGGCTGCTGTAATTTGTCAGGATATTGATCTCTATGAGGCCATGGACAAAGTCTTGGTAATTTAGTGTAGCCTAGAAAGGTATATAAAGTCTGTTGAGTTAAAACAAATGGAGGGGAAAAGGCAGATGGAAAAGTAAAAGGAGTATAATTTTAGCTCAAATACTTTCCTAAATAAATATTCATAACTTCTGACTGTATTAGATGGATCTTGAGATAAATGCTCTCTCTCTCTCTGGATATATGTATATGTAAACATATATAATGGTCTGCATGAAAGTTTTCAAGACAATGCATTTGTATTTGTGCTGCCACAAATTCATTAAATTCGTTGTTTTGAAAAACTTTTGTGCAGATGTATGCAGGAGAGAATCTCTCTATATATCTGTACTAAATAATTTTAAATTGTTTTGTTGCATGAAGCAGTATCCTAAATTTTCTTTTGAACTAATGAATGTAAACCTCATGTGATTGTATCAGATGGATCTTGGGGTTGGCTCCTTTGTAGTAGCAAATGCTATAGTTTCACGACAAGCACGAAATGTCTTATCAATGTGAGCCACTCTATGCTTCATTGTTTCATTCATGTTGATTTAATTTCTTGATGTGAAATATGACAGATTTGTATGAGGAAACAATGTTTTCTCCAGGCATATGTTTCAAGAAAACTCCTTTTTCTGTGCCATATGTTTATTAGGTTTACAATTTATGAGTTTGTGCTACACTTATATATTTAATTTATATGTATGCATGGATACATGTCAATGTATCTTTACATATTGCACAATAGAGCAGTTGAACATGAGTCAAGACCCCACGTGGTATCAGGTGCAAGTAAATTTGATCGAGTTCAGCAGTTGAATTTGGTATTGATTTGCATTATTGCCTTATTGATTATTATTTTGGGGTTGTTTGTGCTGCTATTTAATTCTAGAGTAACTTGTAAGCCTTATGGACTATAAATTTTTTGGGTGTTTTTTGAAGTTAATCTTTCTTCAACTGCTGGTTAATGAATTTTTCACTGTAATTTATAGATTATTTTGGATAGGAAGGCCAAAATATTGAGATAAGGGTATGAGAGAAGGGTATGAATGGTATGTCTTTATGTATTCAATACAATTAACTTGGATGCCGAGTGCTCCTTAGCTAGGAAAAAGTCTGGTAGACATCAAATATATGTGATTGTTTGAAATGAGTATTTAAGTTAAGGGGAGATTTAAGGGGTAATGATTAGGTGTGGAGTGGGGCTGGATCAAACTGAAAATGTACTGGACAATTTGAGAACTCACCGCTAATTCTAATGGGAAAATGCAACTTAGGAAAAGGATATTTATATTGCTATTAGATTTTATGTTCTGTTCTTTTAGAAGTTTTAGTTATCAAATAGTTTCTATTTATGCTCTCATGTGGTAGGTTCTGTAGTTCAGTTTGTTGAAATCCTTTAATTGCTTAATGTTGAGTGCCTCCTATCATTTTGAATAAAAGATAATGTTAGAGGGAAGTTAGCTTGCTTGTTCATGCTTCTGCAGGAATTGGAAGTCAGCACTTAAATCTATTAGTCCACTTATTATTCTGGGGTTTGGTCGGCTTGTTACTACAGCAGGTGTGGACTATCAGGTAAAATATTAGTTTGCCTACTATTTCGTTAGTTTTCCTATTGATTGTTACTAGATAGTTCTCTACACATTTGCATCATGTAACAAATGGTATGTTTTATTTATTAAGAAAAAACAGCATCTTTATGTAATATGTATATATAAATTATATAGTGGATAAGGAACAAAAACTTCTATCGACAAGAATGTACAGTTAAAAAAGAAACAAGCTGGCCCCAGCCAAACTTGTTTTTTTCTCCACTTTTTAACTCTTAGAAGTTGAGGCATATGGGTATAAGCATTAGGAGAGTCCAGAATGAGTCAACAGTCATCCCCAAAGATCCGCACTGAAAAACTCCAATGAGTTGAAGAATTCCCATTTTCCCACAAAAATTTCATTGTAGATTGTTTGGGATCCCCTTCTTGCATCAAGGAGACCCCGTTCACTATATATATATCTACACAAAACATGCTAAGGTATCCTAATTAATTCTTCTTCTATACTGTCTCTAAAATTAGATGGAATTCTTTGCAACTATAGTCATCATGCCACCCTGTACATATTACTAACATAGGAATACCCAACATATTATGAACTTAAAATTAGAAGGTTAATGTTTATTCTCCTTCAAATGAAAGCTTATGTACAAGGTTTCCATAACAGCATAAATTTCTAAGTTTTTTGTTAAGTTTCAGTTCTGATTCAAAATTGACAATTTTTTTTCTTTTTTAGGAAACAAAAACTTTATTCATAGATGAAGAAAGTGTACATAAGTGAACCAGTAGTTCACCCAAAACAACAAACTAAACAAAAATAAAAATTATAATGAATTCAATCAAAAACAACCACCTTTCAATTATCTAACATGGTGAAAAAAAGAGAATTGTCTCTAAATTCTTCAGAGATGGATGCCCATAGAGAAGCTAAATAATAAGTTCTCCCATAAATAACTGTCCTTCTCTTTAGTTTTCTCAAATATTCTTCTATTCATCTCTAACCAAATTACCCACAACACCAAAAAATCATAGCTTTCTTTCGTTCCCCACGATCTTTAGATCTTCTAAAAAGAAAGAGACCACAGACTAAGGGGCAGCCCACTTCAAACCCCCCATTGAAAACAACTTACTCCATAACTTTACAGCCACCTTATGAAAAAGTTGATTCAATTTTTCTTCAGAATTCTGGCACATAACACACTAAGAGGGGAGAAGGCAAAGATTAGGATATCTTTTTTTAATAATATCACAAGTATTTGTTTTGCCATGAGCTATCAACCATCCCAAAAATTTGATTTAGTTAGGAACCTTTGACTTTCAAATTACATTAGCATGCTCAAACAATAGATGAGACTCATGGTTCACCAACCACACAAACAAGGACAGATTTCTCAATCTCTCTATCATTTAAGTTTCTCCTAAAATCAAAACACCACTCAAAGAATTAAGGCACTTTGTGAAAAGCAAAGCATAAATAACCTTGATTGCATGCTTCCATTACATTAAGATTTAGTTATGGAAATAAAAAAGATGAATGTGGCCTATAGTTAATTTATAACTAACTCTATGATTGTGAAAGTCCTCTTCTATACCACTACTATGTGAAGGAACCTCTGGGGTAAGAGTTGTACGTTAACAGAGGTAGAAGCGATTGTTTAGCTTTGTCCATTTTGTCTTGGTGTTGGATTGATGCTTAAATTTACTAGGCTTTTTAATGATTTATATCTGTTTAGATTTCAATTATTGAGTTCCGAAAAGAACAGCCGGTCAATATTGGTAATCTTAAATATATTATAATGTTCTAATGCCATTTGGAATTGGCAATTTGTTGTTGGAAACAGTGAAAAGCCATTATTGTAAGTTTTTATTAGTATGAATTGCGTCATCAACATAATTATGTTCAAATATAAATGTTTTAGTATCTTTATAGTTTTATTTTTGAACATAGTTTCTTTATAGTTCTCATGTGATGTTCTCGTATGGAAGCTTATTTATTGTGCTAAAACGGTGGTATTTTCATATTATATTTCTGTCTGCTTAAGGGTCTGTTGTTGTACATTTAACCTTATTATGTTTTTTTTAAATGAAGCAAGTTTTCTTGTAATGTTGTAGGTTCATGTTGGGGAATATGGAGTTCATTGGAATTTCTTTTTCACACTTGCCGGTGTATCAATTCTTACATCTATAACTAATGTTCCTCCAAAATATTGTGGAATTCTTGGTTCACTAATTCTAATAGGTATGCTTTCAACTTAAATTTGTAGTTCTCTTAATGCCTCTGGAAAAGTCATTTAGATAACATTGTCAAATTGCTGGATTTCTTCAGGGTACCAATGTTGGTTGAATCATGGGTTAAATGTCTATCTGCTTTCTAATGAGAGGGGACCAGATATCATAAGTCAAAACAAAGAAGGGTTTTTTAGCTTATTTGGTGAGTATAAATCGGAAGAATATTTAGTGATTTGCTGGTTTATGCTGCATAAGTTTTGGTCTTTCAGAACTGTACTTTTAGCTTTATCTCACTCTGACATCTAGAAAGGAGTTATGGTTGCCAAGTTTCTTTTGTTTTTCAGGAGTTTGGATACATATGAAAATTTTTGTTGTTAACGATAAAATAAAACTTATTTGTTAATTTACTTGAAATATTTGAAATTCATATTGGTAATACAAGTGTAGATGCTAAATTTGATTATGCAAGGGTATCTACTACTATGATGGTTATAATGACAATACCTATAGACAGAGAATAGCATAATCTATATGGTGTGTGCTGCACATGCATGTTTGCATTTGTACGTGTTTAATAAGTGTAGTTTCTGTGTACAAGTAATTCAGTGCTGTTTGATGCTCAGCTGTAATTTCTTCAAAAGAATATAGAAGGCCAAATAAGCAGAACTAACGACAAAGGCTACTAGGATTGTTTTTGTCGGTGCTTCCCAGTTTAGCTAGCAAGGTCACTTGCAGTTGTCTAAGAGATCTTAGGTTGCAACCTTGCTCGCATTGGATTTGGAAGGTTGGATCAGCTTATTGATTGACAAATATCTTAATTGAATTAATCAAGTACGGAATATAGGAAATTGAAACTCCAACAAATAGATTAGTGACCCAGCAACCAAAAATTTAGTTTGGGTATTGTTTTGAAGGAAAAAAGATCTTTACCGATTTTATATGTTAAGATACTATCGTACATAATTAAGTTCTTAGATATATATATTTTTCTCTCAAAATGAACCAAATAATAAACCAAGAACATGATTTACCTTTCCAGTATGAACTAACAAAATGCTTCACCTAAATATGTCAGTTCAGTTTGGTTGATTCTCTAGCAGGTCGTATGATAGATATACTATAATTAATTATCATGTCATAATGATAAAGATTTATATGAAATGTTTGTAGCTTAGGTGATTCACCTTTTTATAAGTTCTTTCCTTATTAGATATTACCCAATCCCCTGCCTTCTCCCTCCCTCTTTTTACGTATTTTGTGGTTGAGAACCTTCTGATGTACGACTGATGGCTGTTGTTGGTATGACAGAGGGGATGCAAGAAATACGGAAGGCTTGGAGTACTGTATTTAAATTTATGCTCATCTTGTCATCCTTTTCTTTCTTGTCAATATCCAGGAAGGCGTTTTTATCGTAGATCATTTACTTAATTTATATTCTTGTCTATTGCTGTTTAAGGTTCTGTTTAGTAACGTCTTCACCTTAAAAATAGGTTAAGTTTTCGTGAGTGTATAAGTTTAACCCTTTAAATGGAATTTCATGTGCTCAGTGCGAATTGTGCCAGTCATTTCTTGTGTTTGCAGCAGTTCTGCAAAATATCCAAATTTTACTTATGGGTTTCATTCCCAGTGGATTGTTTGAGGAAATACAAATATACCAACTAATGTCAAGGATGATCATTGGAACCAGTTCAACAATAGTGGATATTGAAAGTCAGACCATTCTGTCAAAGTCATTTTTCATTAGTCTGAAATCCTTAGATTTAGTATGGTTTTTGTTTATTTATTATGTAAGTTGATTTATAAGCTACTGAAGCTCAGAAAATATTTTGCTTTTGTTAGACATCCATGCTTCTTCATAATTAATAAAGTTGCTTTATTACATTCTAAGTCTTGCATTGAAAGGCTTAAGGGTTTTTTATATCTGTCTACTGAAAATCGTACAGTCAAGAAAATGTCAAAAAAAAAGAAAAAATAATAATAATGTTTGTTTGCTTTTCATATGCACTGTATCTTTACATTGTATACTTATTACTTCCTTCAATAAGAAGCTAAAAGGTGGTGTTTTTATTTGTGCATTCATTTAAATTCTTGTTAGTAGCTTTCATCATCACTGTTCGGATACAATTTTTTATCTAGGAATGTTAGGTGAACACTGCTTATTAAGTAATTGATAGTTGTTATTCCCAGGATATTGGGGGATGTATCTTCTTGGTGTGTACTTGGGTTACTATCTTTTCTTTACGAACCGTTCTGATGCCATGATGAGAAGCAATACGACAACATTTGTTAAAGTCTGGCTTATTTCTCTTCTGTTATGGTAAAAATTTACGATGTTGTCAGAATCCTTTCCATTAACATGGTTGCTCTGAAGATGGCCTTCTAACCAATATCTGCAATGCCTGTTGCAGGTTATTAACTGTGCTTCTAGACAGATACGTAGAAAGAGTTTCTCGGAGAATGGTATTGTGTTGCTACTGTTTGATCTCTGATTGATGATGGTCTTTTATGTACAGTACTGTTAAAAGTGATCAAATTCAATTTTTGTAGTGCAACCTGGCTTATGTTACTTGGGTGCTGGCTCTAAACCTACAGGTTATTCCTTTTTGCATCCTAATTTTAAGTATTTTTTTTTTTTTTTAATTTTATGGGATTTTTTTTTGTTGTTATTTATCCAATATATGTTCAACACGATTCAACCATCTATACACACCAACATTAAAATTTTGTTTCACATTTTAATTCAGTTTGTGAACGTGCTGTATTTTCTTCTGTTGAATTCAGTTTGCTTATTTGAACCAATTTTGATTTATAGTAGTTAGATACCTATTGAATTACTTATTGCAATAATATATCAGAAGGATCTTTCCCACAGTATCAGCTTTAAGGAGTTATTTTTGTGTATAATTTTTTTTATTTGATCATATTTTCAAATGTTTTAGTGCTGAGTGGGAAAGCGTCAATTGTTCAATGGGTGCCCATATTGCCCACCCGTAAAACTAATTTCTACACCGAAATGATTAAAACAACATTACTGTAAGCACCCAAAAAATATAAAATTGACCCTAGTACTTTTTAAACCCCAGTGAAAAGTATGCCCATCACGAGAAACAAAGTAATAACAAAAAAGAAAGCATATAATTCTTCACGATTTCATTAGTTAAAAACTATCCTTCATATGTTCTTGTTCACAAATTCAATAACACAAATACGTAAAATAACTCTCCTTTTCTTCTGTATGCAAACACAATTACACAAAAACTTTAAAATAGCAAGTAGACATCCAAGCCTGTGTTTTGTCTGATAATTTAATTTTATATGCTGTAATGTTAGACATCATCAGTTAAGAATTTTGACCATGGAAGCTACTTTTGAGGTGTGAGCATAGGGTTTAGGACTCCAAGTAGTGGATACATCTAAGATTGATTATAGTGGTATATTTATTTAGACTAGAAGTGTAATACAACATTGGCTTGATTGGTGGACATTTTTATCTGTTAGCTGTCCTGGTGAAATCATAGGACATTGTCGACTCCAAATGCAAGTATGCATTGATGGTGCATGGAGATTCTTCTATAGCTGATATGGTGTGAAAATTCTCATTGTTAAAGAAGTAACCCATCAGTCTCTTTTTCAGTCTTGTTGTAGTAATTGTAATCATTATTGTGTGCTGTTTTCAAAATTCAATTTGATGATACCTGACTAACAAAAAGTTTGCCTATTTTTTTTTAGCTTTTGGGAGGCCTGATGATTTCCGATTATGTCCCTGGAAGTAAAATTTCATCACTTGAAGTGGCATTTGACCGAAATTTACTGGCTTCATTTATTCTGGTAAGCAAGATTACACATTATTCTCATGCTAAAAATGCTTGTGTATCACCTCTATAGCACAAAGCAATAATCAAAGGAGTACCTTTGTTTTGTTAATGCAGGCAAACATGCTCACAGGGATGGTGAACTTGTCAATAAATACCTTGTTTGTCTCATCGACCCCCGCCCTTCTAATCTTGATTGTCTATGCTCTCACTCTGTCTATGATTGTTGGAACTGCAGACTTTTATGGCCTTAGATTAAAATTTTGGTAGGCTTAACTTGGTCCATTAGATGGAAGTTTCTGTGAAACTCGTAGTTAAGACGTAACGACAATTATCTTCACAATTGTCAAATCAGACATTTATTTTGTTAATTCCATGCTTTCGGTAGCAGATTTGTTGGAAAAAAATCAAGCCCGGGGATTGATTTGGATTGAGATACATATTCATAGTTTATATTTTTAACCCAAAAAACCTTATCATACTGGTTGACTATTGAACTGATGGTCCCTAGAGCGAGAGCAGAGCCATTGACATGCACATGTGGGATAACGTTGTCTTTTGCATATACCCATATGACCAGTGATGGACAAAAAGCAAAATACACGTACTCTACAACTCAATTCTTCATACTTTGATTTATGTGTTGTGTATCTTTTTTGTTCTTTTGCATTTCCTGTACCTTTTATATTTATTAAAGTAAAACATTATTTGAGAAAATTAGGCAGAAAAGAAGACTAGAAAATGGACTTAGATTAGAGTCAGCTAGCAGTAGAATAAATGACATTGTACAATTGTACAATTTGATGTGTTATGTGTAGGTGTATTCGTGCATTAAAGGTTGTAGAAAAAGAACCGGAAGAACGCAGGAGGAGGGATATTTGAACAATTTAGGCAGTAGTTTGCTTTAATTTGGTGTAAAAAAATAAAAAAAAGATTTTTAATTTGTACAAGAGAAGAGAAGGTGATGGTCACATGGATTAAACTGCAAAGTGTCTGACAGTTTTGAGTTTGGACCACACTCCAAGGTCCTCTCGACACCTGATAAGGCAACCAGTTCCCGGTGCTCTTTCATTACATGTCACACTTTCGAGATATCATCATCATCTCTCTTACCAATGATATTTGTGTGCGATTTTACTAGTAAATTACAAATACCATGTGTGTGTGTTGATCGTAACATTGCACGCTTGGTGTATCTAACTCTAGCTAATCAGCATTTTAATCGAATGTTACACGCTTGGTGTATCTAACTCTAGCTAATCAACATTTTAATCGTAACATTAACATTAACATTATAATCTCCATTTATATTCACAGTCAACTTTTATGAAAACCAGAAAATGTTGACAAATAGTGACAAGAAGCAATTAAGTGAAAATGGGCTGTTGTGAAGCAAATCACATGTGAGAATCAATAGGGTAATTCAAGGAAAGTAAAATTAACACAGATTTGAATGTGAGGTTGTTTGTTATGCATATTTCTATATAGATTTGGGTCCCCCCCCACATTTATCTATGTGTGTCTCTCTCTCTGTCTATACTCTATAGCAGAAAGCAGATTAATGCAGAGAGCAGAAGGCAGAAAGAGCCCTCTGTGTTGACACTTGACAGCATCTATGAAATCGGGAAGCCAAACAAAACCAAAACAAGCATGAGTGAGGACCCAGACTCTGTTTTTCTCTCGATTTTTGGTAGCTGAAAAGCACCTCACCTTTTCTCTCCCCCTCTCTCACGTGCTCCACTTTCTTCCCTTCTTTGATAGATAAGCTTCAAGCTAGCTGTGTTTCATTTCATAACAAGTACGTGTTCAATGGCAGCACTGGAAGCTCTTTCTTCTAATGACTTCTTCAACTTCATCATCTATGATACCATCTCTGCAACACCATATACCACCAACCAACAACAATCTACTAGTGATAGTTTCTCATTATTTGAAAATAATAACAGCTCTTCATCAAAACCGGTAATGACCCAGCAGCAACAACAACAACAACAACGCCATTCTGCGGTGAACTTGGCGGCGCAAGGGATCAGGAAGAAGAGGAGGAGAAAGCCAAGAGTTTGCAAAAACAAAGAAGAAGCCGAGACACAGAGAATGACACACATTGCTGTTGAGCGAAACAGACGAAAACAAATGAATGAACATCTTGCTATTTTGCGAACCCTCATGCCTGAATCCTATGTCCAAAGGGTTTGTTAATTTTGTTAAATTCTTAGAATCATTTATTAATTATATATAATTGAAAATAACATGAAGATCAATTAAATTCACGTGCAGGGTGACCAAGCCTCTATAGTAGGAGGTGCTATAGACTATGTGAAGGAACTTGAGCATCTGTTGCAGTCACTTGAAGCTCAAAAGCTACAACTAGTTCAAAATGGTGTCATGAGCCAAGACAAGAGTATAATTAGTAGGTCTGCAACCCCATTTTCAGAATTTTTTGTGTTTCCACAGTACACATGGTCTCAGCTCCCTAACAAGTTTACATCGAAGAACAAGCAGGCTGCCATTGCTGATATTGAAGTTACTTTGATTGAAACACATGCAAATATTCGAATCCTTTCTCCGAAAAGCCCTCGACAGCTCTCTAAATTAGTTTCTGGATTTCAATCACTTCATCTCTCCGTTCTTCACCTTAATGTCACCACCATACACCCTTTGGTCCTCTACTCTATCAGTGCTAAGGTATATATGTCCTCACTTTCTATTACTATATTTACCTACATATATATGCAAAAAACATGCATTAATTTTATATATATATGTATATATATATATATTTAAAAAAATAATAATAATAATAAAAAAAACCCTAATCAAACAATCTTCACATGCATTTGATTTGAGAAACTGCATATTATATTTTAAAAAATAATAATAATAAAAAAAAAAACCCTAATCAAACAATCTTCGCATGCATTTGATTTGAGAAACTGCATATTATATATTATCATGTTATATATATATATTTGTTTCAGTGTTGATGTGTCTTCAATTATTATCATGTAAACTATATATATATATATAGATAGATAGAAAAACTGCAAAAGAAACATGCAGAAGAGAGTTTTGTTTCATAGTGAATTTGCTAAAAGTTATGTGTTTGTTTGTAATTATTGAAAATATTGAAAGAGTTTAATTAATTAAAGATGAATTGTTTGTGAAAAGCAGATTGAAGAAGGATGCCAAATGAGGACAGTAGATGACATAGCAGGAGCTGTTCATCACATGCTTAGAATAATTGAGGAACCTTCAAATATTGATCACTCTACTACTGGATCTGGACTTCTCTATTAATTTGCTGCAACCACACATACCCTTCAGTTTCTAGTTTTATTACCAAAATGCCACAAAGAGTCTCTCTTTTTTGTTTCTTTCAAGGAAAGCTGCTCTTGTTTTCTTGTATGTTGTACATTTTCACGGCTGCCTTTGTTTTCGATCTTGACCCTAACTAGTTATGTGGCTTGTGTGTTAATCAGCAAACTAGGGTTTCCAATCAAAAAGAAAATATATTGGCATTGGAAGTGGTCCCTGCAACCCTAGCTAACTCATGAGTCATGACATGGGAGAGTGAAAATGTGAAATATAACAGAAACATTTTTAACACTCTACTCGATCTACTACTTTTTTGCTTTTAATTTATTGTTTTTGTTTATTTCTTGGCTTATATTGTATCTATTTTTTTTTTTTTTTTTTTTTTTGAAGTATTACTATATTGTATGTATTATTTACCTCGATCAGTTTCAAGTCAAATTATATTCTATGCTGAATAAAAGTAATATATATTAAATCTCTCTCGATTTTTGGGTTAAATATACATGCACAGATTAGACGGTTATTTATAAAACGTACAAAATCTAGATTATATCATATGAGGCGAGGAGGGGTACTGGGGTTTGCTTATATGCATGCAAAATAGAAAATATGAGAAAGTTTCAAAGGAGTATTCTTAAAAACTATATTGGCAATGGTCTGTTAGTATATGTTTACTTTAAAAAATAAAAAAATAATAATGAAAAGTTAGGGTACTGTTTTCATCGGTGTACGAGAAATCGGTTCAATACGGCTAGTCGGCAACAAACTGAGGCAAAATTGTCAAAATCAACCTTATTAGTCAATGATCGATTAATCGGCCAACTCGCCGATTAGTCAGTGATTAATCACCTATTGATTGGTCAAATCATCGATTCATCAGCCAAAATTGAAATAAAAATAAAAATAAAAATAAAAATAGGTGATTGGATTTTTATGCAAAAAAATAAAAAAAATAGGTCTAAATTCACCGACCGATTAATCACCAATTGATCGCCGACTAATCAACCTAGGCGCTGGGTCTCCGCCCGACTAGCGCCTAGTGCTTACTAAAACACTGGTTTTCATACCATAGAAGTGTAAAAGAGAAAAAAAGTACAAAAAAAAGGAAGAAAGAAGATAATGTTATCATGTCATGTAGGACAGAATATATATTTTCTTAAACATAAGAAAATGAAGTTAGTTCTCATTTTACCTATTTCTATTTGGGACCACTCCATATAGCAGTCCCAATTAGAACAAAGAAAACTTAATTACAATAAAATTATTAGGTACAAGAAAGTTTCAATAAGACTGGTATTAGTATACCAAGTTATTGTAAGCTCTTTTAATAAATATTGATATTCAAAATCTTGTTTAATTAATTAATTTATAAAAACCACTGAAATATGATGGCATGCATATATGGTAGAGTCTAGCTAGAACAAGAAGATTAGGGATAAAAAAGAAAAGGCTTGGGGGTGACATTGTAAATTCCTTAATCTCAAAGGTTTTGTTAATAAATGGATTAGGTTTGACAAAAGAGATAAGTTTAGATGTGTATTGGATTCTTTAGTCTTCAGTTTTGTTTCATTTTGTGTGCTCATAAAAGATTCATGTTTTCTTGTATAATTTGATGGAGACATTGGATCCATGGCCAGCGCATATATAGAGACTTAGAGATAGCTAAGTTTTGTCATTTGCCAAACTGTGACTTCAGTATTTAATTAAGATTCTCTCTGATAATTAATCATTCTATTTTTGTTAACAATTATATATACCTAAAAGCATCAATAAATCAAATTATATTTATTCCATGTACCACTATTACTATTTTTATTTTTTATTTTTTTTAATGCATATGAGTTGTCACTCCCCGATTCTGTAGATTATGCGAAGATGTGGCGAGTGATGGGTTAAAGATAAACCACCTGTTACATTAGACATTTTAGAATTGTTAGGGAAGGGGGACCATGGCCTTTTACTGGCCTAAAAAAAAATCCTTTTAGATTGGATGTTTGAGCTGCATATGTATTGTTTGATCTCGGTAGGTTTTGGTAAATCTCTGATCCAACTGTCAGGGGTCAAAATTTATTGTAATACTTGAATAAAAATTAGATTGGATATTCAGACAGCATATATACTTAATCTTGGTAGATCCCTGTCCTTGTCCTGATTATATATCAAGATTTATTGAAATACTTCCAAGAAAAAATAGGATTGCAGTTGGATATTGGATATTCTTATGAGTGGTGATATTTGTATCCCTCAAAAACTGTATATACACCTTAAATTAGTACCTTTTAAAAATCCAATATTACCCTTAAATAAAATGACTATATAGTTTGTAAATAACACTCCAAATATTATTAATTAGTTTCCTATATCCTAAAACCCTTTTCTATTTTCTCAAACTCTAACTTATCTTCTAAATACTACTTTCAAACATAAACCAAAATCGTTTTTGGGTTGTAGTACCGATCAGAAGAAAATCACGAACTCGGAAAATTTTCTCAAATCAGAATACAAAAACCCACACTATTAGAGAAAATTTTATTGATTTTCTCTACCTTTGCCCCTCTATATTTGTTATGTATGTGTGTTACACACGCCGGCAACACATACATACTATGTAGAAAAATTATTGATTGTTTGCTTAGAGTCTTTGGTAATTGTATGTTTGTAAGTTTTCTGTGCAGTTGCCCTTTAAAAAAATATATATATAAAAAAAAAATTAAGATGAGCTTATGAGAGCAGCGTACATATAATTTTTAAAGGGGTAAACATCGCCACCCTATTCTTATTTTGATTGACCAACTTTCCAATCCCAAGCCCGATCGTAATCTAACTCATATTTACTTGACCGAAAAAGCCCAAGGCCTTTGTTGATCTAAGAAAACGAACTGACCTCTTCACAACTGAAAACAAGTAAACTGAACCAAAGAAGTCATTGGACTTTTTGCTTGGCCGTAGATCACTTTCCAATCACCATGGGCTCTTTTTCTGATCCAAAATGAAAACATATACCTAACAATGTTCTAAATACACCCAACCTATTGCCTAATACTCTCAAAGTTATCAAATATACCTCATTTATTTATTTAATTACTTGTCACTATAATAAATATAAACCAAATGCCTTCCCCACCCGGGGCGTACCATGATTTATAAATATATATATATTAATTTTCCAATGAGGACTTTTACAATGCAAATTTTAAACACTTTTGATGAAATTGCATAGAATATATTGAATCGGCTCAATACAGCTATTAGTTATCAAAGTTATTGCCTAATACTCTCAAAGTTATTAGTTATCAAATACACCTCATTTATTTATTTAATGAGTAATGCTACATTGCCCAAATTTGGTGCCCAAATGATGTGATAACACTTTAGTCTATTCATTTAAGTTGTATTAGATTTGCAAGATTTAAATGAATGGACTAGAATATTGCCACATCATTTGGGCACCAGATTTAGGCATTAAATTTGGGCAATATAGCATTACTCTTATTTAATTACTTGTCACTATAATAAATATAAACCAAATGCCTTCCCCACACGAGGCATACCCTGATTTATATATATATATTAATTTTCCAATGAGGACTTTTATAATGCAAATTTTAAGCACTTTTGATGAAATTGTATGGAATATATTGAATCTTGATTTGATTTTATGTATGGATGGTGAAAATATTAAAATACATTTATGGAAAAAAATTAAAAAAAATTCGGGTGCAAGAACTAATTTTTTCCGATTTTTTTGAAGATAAAACATTTAAAAATAGGGAAATATAAGAAAAAAATAGTTCTCAAATCTAAAAAATTTCTAAATTTTTACCAAATGTGTATTTTAATTTTCTTAGAATGCATACAAAAAATCAAATCATGATTAGATATATTCCATGCAATTTAATCAAAGGTGCTTAAAGTGTGAATTGTAAAAGTTCTCATTGGAAAATTACTCTCTCTCTCTCTCTCTCTCTCTCTCTCTCTCTCTCTCTCTCTCTCTCTCTCTCTCTCTCTCTATATATATATATATATATATAGAAAAATTTTCAAGTTAGTGCATCCTGATATAACTTCGTGAGGATATTGAATGTGAGTTACTCGTTTTACATACTTTGACTTAAGTGTGTATGCACTTATCAAAACTAGTGGCTCACATTCAATATCCTAATAAAGTTATATCAGGATCCAGTGGCCCACATGTAAGGAACTGATATAACTTTTGTCAGTTCGAACTGATAATGGAATTTCTGTATATATATATATATATATATATAAAGAAACAAGCAATGCAAATAAAAATACTCTTTCTTTATTTCATTTGTATTGTATTTTTGTAACTACACCCTACCTACACCAATTTTATTATCTAATCAAATATTCCTAAAACTTTGTGCAACAACAAGATAAACACAGATTCAAAGGATTTCAAATCTTTATACGCTCCTTTGGTTTCTACTCATATATTACTATTTAATCCATTGTCAATCAAGTTTTCAAGAAGAGTAGAAGTTGAACCAAACATATGAATCAATCTACTAATAGAAATAAAATGAGGACTCCAACTGATAACTCCAGGTTGTAAAGTGTGAATTTGATTAGCACCCGTACTAGTCTCAAGTTCCCCTAAAGCGGTCAACTTTTAAATTTCATCTTCTTGAATATATTTCAATATGACGCTCGAAAGAAACACTCTCAAAATTTGACAATAGAATTCAACCACTCTCTTTGAATCTTGGGTGATGTATACTTGGGCATGTTTGGCGCCTGGGATTGGACTGGGATTGGACTATTTTAATCCCAGTCCAGCGTTTGGTGACATGTTGAGACTTGGGCATATTAGTCCAACCAGCTAAATAATCCCACAATCATAGGATAAAATATACCCACCTCCCACCCCATCTCTATTAGTCCCAGGACTATTTTATATGTGGACCCCACCATTTAATTCATTTTCTTCATATTTTTCCAACGCTTCCTCTCTCTCTCTCTGAAGCCAAACCCAGTTTTCTTCTTCCTCTCACTTTCTTCAACCTTTCCTTCTCCTTCTGCCGTCACGGCCTTCGTCATCATCGTCGTCTCCTTCCGCTGTCGTCTTCGTCTCCTTCTTCGTCGTCTCCGTCTCCGTCTCCTTCGTCGTCGTCTCCTTCTTCGTCTTCGTCGTCGTCGTCGTCTCTGTCTCCTTCGTCGTCGTCTCCTTCGTCGTCGTCTCCTTCGTCATCGTCTCCTTCTTCGTCGTCATCTCCTTCGTGGTGGTGATGATGATTCTGGGGTTGATTTTGGGGTTTGTGAGAGGTGATGATGATGATGATTCTGAAGTTCTCCTTTCACTACTTTTTAAAATCTTTGATTTTGAATAGTAATTGATTTACAATTAATTTAGGGTTCATGAGCATAATTTTTTAATTAAGTTTCATGAACAGATTTCTGATATAAAGACCCGGCAATTTTTGTCTTTGTAACCAAATTCTTCAAACCCAGATTGTTGTTTATGCTTTAGAGATCCAAAACCCGCCAATATGATATATCACCACCCATATTCTTCAAAAAAATAATTGTTGTATTTTCTCATTGTTTTGGATCTAGATTTTCAAAGAAAAATTGAAACTAGAGGGTTTTGGATCTGGATTTATTGATGATGATTGATGATTATTGATGATTTGGGTTTGTCAAATTTTTAGTTATGGGTTTAAAAATTATTATATTGTTTTAGTCAAAAATTATGATATGGGTTTATTGTCAAGCAAACCAAATTAGCGAAAACAATATAATAAATGACTGGGTTTGTTGATGAAGATTGATGAACTGGGTTTGTCAAATTTTTGGATGGGTTTATCGAAAAAATTTGTTTATATTATCAAATCCAAAATATTATTATGTTTTCCTTTAAAAAAAAATTATTAATTCAGTACAATCCGATGTTTCACCAAACAAAACACGGTATTAATTAAATCCAATCTTATGTTTCTCCAAACACAGTATAGTATTAATTTAGTCCAGTCCAATCCAATCCAATCCAATCCAATCCAATCCCATTTAATCCCAGTCCCATATCAATCCAATCCAATCCTATGAAATAGTCCAATCCAATCCCGCGCACCAAATGGTGCCATATATTACTATTTAATCCATTGTCAATCAAGTTTTCAAGAAGAGTAGAAGTTGAACCAAACATATGAATCAATCTACTAATAGAAATAAAATGAGGACTCCAACTGATAACTCCAGGTTGTAAAGTGTGAATTTGATTAGCACCTGTACTAGTCTCAAGTTCCCCTAAAGCGGTCAACTTTTGAATTTCATCTTCTTGAATATATTTCAATATGACGCTCGAAAGAAACACTCTCAAAATTTGACAATAGAATTCAACCATTCTCTTTGAATCTTGGGTGATGTATACTTGGCATGCTATTGAAAATTTTCTAGAATAATTTTGTTATTTATGAGTTTATTATTATTTTTATTTAATTAAATATACATTAAATTGATTTTAAATTAAATATTGTAAGAATGAACATTCATGTTGTGAAAGACTTGAGTGATGAAACTTGAAATTGAGGAGGAGATGATGGATGAGTGATCAATATTGATCAAAAAATTGTTTGTTGTGGTTGTGTATCTTGTTTTCTCATATATTTAAGTTATGTGTAATTTTGATAATTTTATGGACTTATGTTAGAACTAGAAGTTACTTCATTTTTGCTCGTAATCGGGTTTTGGTTTCATAATTTTTCACGGGTTTGGGGCAGGTATATGGTTCACCCGTTGTCATCCTTATGTGGGAGTGTGGGACCGACTCACATTCTTTGTTGAGATTCTTCTGAAGGGCTCTCTGGACAATTCCTATAAGAAGGGTTTCATCATTCATCTTTCTTAATGCCCAAAATAGAATTGCATCTCCTAGGAGAAGTTTTCTTTGTCCAAGTACCAGACTTTTCCGAAGAGGATTTCGTCTTTCAAAATCTAGTGTTAACAGTCGGTACGATTTTTTTTTTTTTTTTTTAGACCTGACAACTTTGTGGGTGAAGGTTTGTCAGGACCTGACGAGATTGATCTTTATAAGAAAGGCCCGGAAAGGAACTCCCACTCTTAGGGAACACTTTGCGGTTTAATAAGCAGAGGTGGACATAGGTTTACACGGACATAGGTTTACACTACCAGGGTGTGAATCCTGATGATGGAGTTGACACTTCGGAGTTGACACTTCCACCACTGACCACTGAGAATTTTGCATGAACATTTTCTAGCTGGAAAGCAACTTCATTCTACTAATCAGATTGAAAACACAGAAAACATAACATTGAAAAAAATAAAACAAAATGATGTTAACATGTATTCTAAGGATCCACACATTGAAGCGATAGCATACAATACAATACAAAGGCCACACATTAAAATCACAAATATGTTTGCAATTTATCAACACAGAGAGAGACAATATGTCAATATGTTTTGATTTTTCTGTTTCTAATACTCAATCATATACTAATCAAAAAAATAATAATGTTCAGAGAGGAACAATTGCGTCTCGTACTCTGCCTTGTTGTCTGCCACCAGAAATGGGTCGCTTCATTGCAACAGGATTCATAACACAATGCATAATCTTTCTTTTATTATGGCTACACTTGACAAATTCATCAGCTGAAGATGATTGTTTCGAAGATCCTGCATGATCACAAGCAAATTCTTCCTCTTCAATCACATCATCATCATCTTGATTCATCAGCAGCACTTGAGCTATGGAAACACTGCTTCTTTGACAGGAATGATCCATTGAAACTGATCTTCTAATCTCTTGACAACCTTCATCTCTAATCTCGATAACAATATCTCTTCCTTGAAGATTTCCCAGATCACTAAAAGCACGAACTTGGGGGTTCTTTGGAATCAAATCATTATTATGGATCGTTTCCTGATGATCTTCTTCTCCAACATCTCTTTCTCTGTCTTGTGTCGCGGCTATTTCTTCACTTGTTCCTTGGCTATGATTTGGAGGAGTTTCTGCCGTTACAGGTTGAGGAGCTAATTGGGGTGGTGAAGCACTGATGAAAAAGATGTTGGCACGACACAACGGGCAATTCGAATGAGATCTAAGCCAAGTATCAATGCATTGGACATGGAAAGCATGGCTACATTTCGGCAAAAGCCTTAAGCTTTCGTCTTCTTCAAACTCGCTGAGACAAACTGAGCAATCACTTCCTTCAATCAATCCATCTCCCTTTTTGTACTTACACATTGTAATGGATTTGATCAGAGCCTCATCGAGGCCAGTAGCCGTGGTATGCCATGGCTCATGGAGAGAAGGGTTGTTGTTGTCCTGATCAACGAATTCTTGATCAACTGGGTCGTCATTTTCTCTTCTTCTTGATGAGTTTGTGTTTCCACAATACTTGGATATTATGCTATAATAACTTACTAGAAGAAAAGCACTAGCTAAGATGCCGATAATGGCGATAACAAGAGGGGAGAAACTGGGGGAGCTTGAAGAATTGTCATCAGGAAACTCAATAGGAGGTGGAGGAGGGAAGATGATGTAACACCATTGTGGACAGTATAAGCTACAAAAACCTTGAGAACAGTCCTTGTTGTTCACATATGGCACCCAAGTTTTTGGATTGCCAATAGATCCCATCAAAAACTGATAATTTAACTAGATCATGAAGTAAAATTGGAACCTTTTTGAATTGATCAACAATAGAAATGAAATCCAAAAATTTGTCTTTTATGCACCTCAGTGAAAACCAACCTGTTTAAAAGTGAGGTCATGTACTGATGTACATGTTACATGTAATATTAGAACAAACAAGCAAGAGATATACCTGAGAATTGTATGTGAGTTTTGATGGCTTAGGATTTAGGAGGTTTCTTGTTAAGGAGAGGATTAGAAGCAAATAAAAATTGAAAGAGATAAGATTATGAGAGGAAATTAAAGCAACCAAAGGAGTGGGGTGTTGTTGATGATGAATATTTCTTTTTCTTTTCCTGACCTTTTCTTTTGTTGCTCATCTTCTTTTTCTTTTGAGAAGATAATGGTTTGTTGACCGGAAGGAGGTGTGATGTTGGTTGGAAATTCATTAAAGTAATCAATGCTTTTTATTATTGTTGAAGCCCAGTTGCAGTTGCATTCCATTGCCCTATTATCTTAAGTCACGTTTGGTTACCATGGCGGAATGATAATGAGAATGAGAATGAGAATAAGAATGGAATGGAAAGGAAAACTGATTTTTTTTTTTTTTTTTGGTTAGAATTTTAGAATTAGTCTCTGAATCAGTATTATTTTGTTTGGTTAATAACTGAATGGAATGGAGTTAATATTTAATATATATAATATATAATAATAATAATAATAATATATTGGAAAGGATGATATTTTTGGAATAGAGTTGGGGCATATGATGGTATTTATGGAATAACAATTTTAGTTTGGAATTGAAATGGGTTTTCCATTGGTTTTTGGACGGAATACCCATTTCACCAAAATGGTGGAAACACCATTCTAATAGAATGCATTTTCCATTAGATTTGAGCCAACCAAACATTCAGAATGGAATACTTTCCATTACTTTCCGGCCAACCAAACACAGCCTTGTAGTAAAGTCCTTCAATTACTGGATTGTGCTGTCAAATCTAATATCTTCACTATCAATGAACCATAAACACTATTTATACAAAGCAAAGAGAGCAGTTTTGAAATGCAACACTTGAGAGTTGAGACAAACTTCAAAATTGATAACATGATTAACAAAATTGTTAGGGTAATAAAGGTAAGAGTCAAAAACTAAAGATTGGTAATTGAATTGGGGAAAAAAAAAAAGAATAATAATAAGTCAATGCAATTGAGCTTTCTTGAGAACCAAGAAATCTTTTTCTCTTTAACCAACCAGTTTCAGCCTGTGGCAAAACATAATTAGTGGTCACCTTTTCTCTTCTTTTCATTCTCAGTGTCCAGTGGTCTCCTTCTTTCAATTCTATTCATACATATCTTTGCTGCCTTTAATCTCTGTCAATGCTAGCTTTTTGTAAAGTTCCCATTATACCCTGGAGTATGTAGATTCATTCTCCAAGGCAATTTTGTAATTACTCATAGTTATGGAATATGAACCCTCCTTTTATTCTCTTTAATTATCAACTCCCTACCCTAATTAACCTCTTAAGTTCTAGAGCATATGATTCCAGTCAACTTAGATGGGATGAGATAATATAATTTAAACAAATCATATATATATATATAATAACCAATCTATAAAGTATGCGACGAGCATATATGAAATGATTATGTATAATAAATAAGAGTAATGTCACACTTCCGGATGTGTAATGTGCCGTTTTTTTTTTGTTTTTTATTTTTTTATCTCAAGTATTAAAAGACCTTATTACTTAAGTCATTTTATATCACTTAAATATTAAGATATTCCTATTTTGTTTGTTTTTTATTTGAGATCTTATAACTTAAAGAGAGTTTCTTCTTACAATCTACAAATGATCTGTTTACATTCCATTTTAATTTTTTTATTTTTATTAATGACAATTTTAACTTGAATTAAAATTGCTAAAAAGGATAAAAAAAATAAAATTCTAAAAACACTCTAAACTAGTTTTTATTTATTTATTTATTTTTATTTTTATAGAAAACATTGTTTTTTTTTTCTTCTTTATTGTTTTACAACCTTAAAATATCCTCTCTCTCTTTTATTTTGTAATATTTTAAAGTTTTTATTGATTGGGGAGTGATGGAGAATGACATATAACCAGAAGAAAATCCTAAAGTGATGGAAAATGATATGCAACAGTCAATAGAAAGAGACTTTTTTTTTTTTTTTTTTTTTTGAATTATTAAAGAGAGAGACTCTTTTAAGAACAATAAATCAACAAATATCATAAAGTTTAACATAGACTGAATACAACACCACTAAATTTAGGACCATAAAACGTGGAAGAAGAAGAAAAAAAGAAAACTAAGTTGAATTATTCAGTTACTCAAAAAATATTTTCAACCGCGATTAGTAGACTAATTTCAAGCATTTAAAAGATCCAGTAATATTGATAATTTAAGATTTTACTGCCATGCTAAGACTCTTGTCTAACACAGATTACAGAAAACAGGGTGGGAAAATAACAAACACATCAAATATTAAAATCATATCATTCCGTTATACACCAAACATTTATTAATAGTGTTCTCTGTGGACTATGGAGATCAAATTCAAATTATTAACCTTTTTTTTTTGTTTTGTTATATGTTAAAATTAAAATTAAAAAATAATAATGGGTAATATTAAAATAAAAATAGAGTGTTTTTTGAAGGGAAGTGTAAAAAAAAAAATAAAAAGGATAATTTTGGAACAAAAGAAAGTGTCTTTAAATTTTTTTAAAATTTAAATTTTTAGAATGAAGTGTAAAAATAAATAATTGGATTGTAAAAAGAAGCTCTCTAATTTAAATATTAATTGATTTTTATTTTACTATTCTACCCTCGTTTAAAAGGAATGATTTAACTTAATACAATTAAGTTGTTCACATATATATATTTGGTTGACTACAAGGGAACAAAAACGGCACCGTTTTGGTCAGGTTATTGCTTTTTGAAAACCTAGTGACCGCTGTCCCATGCCAGCATCCAGATCGACCCCGCCACCCCACGCCTCCACTCCGACCCTGTCGGCGTCAGTGTGATTACTAAGAGGAGCGACAGCGGCTGATGAAGTCGTGATTTACAAATTCTTTCTTCTTCCGCATCTGATTTCTTCTTCTCCAACTTCTTAGGGCTGGAACCGGCTTTGTTTCGCGACGTCGGCGACAGTTGGTGATTTTGAGAGGAGCGACAACGGTTGACGTTCACGTTGCTACTCACTGTCCATTTCAATTCGGGCAAGACAAAGTTGTGATTTCACAGTGACTACAAAAGCCATCGATACTAGTGGTTGTTGCTGCTGAGATTTCCGTCGACGGCGGCAGCTCCGCCTCTGGTTAGGTTAGTGTTAGGGTTAGGGTTAGGATATTTAGGAAATTGGGGATTTTTTTTGTTAAGGTTATTTTTTGTAATAGATTAATTGTAGAAATAAATATGAATGTATTAATTATGACTTATTATATAAGTGAAAAGTCAAATTTTTTCACTTTTTCTATAAGACTTATATATGTTAAAATAATATATAAATTGAAAAAACAAACAAAAATATTTATCTTAATTTAAGACATATGAGTTAATAAGACTTATATTAGAAAAATCAAACAGCCCCTAACTATTACATCATTTCTCATTATCTGCATATGACAATTACAAATAGACGTTCAAAATAAGATAAGATGCATTGGTGAAGCATGTACTATTTTTTACAACTTCTTTAGATGCAAGGGGCAAGGAGATGTGGGTCGTTATGGGGTGCCTACGGAGATTTATTTAATGGTCGATCGAGTCAACTATGAAGTATGAATGACACACTTTGCTAAGCTTAACAAGAGACATGTCGACGAGATGAGGTTGGGCTGGTGGTAAAACCCCTCACACCTGCACCATGACGTTGCGGGTTCAAGTCCTCTCAAACTTACAACTCTTACAGCTTTCCAAGCAGATCCATTGCAGAATCATGCAAAGATTATGATCAAGATCAATTGAACTAGTATATCAAACAAAAAAAAGGGTATAACTTCATGAATTTCCATGGTAACACCATTTCTCAAGACTCCTATTAGTACAAGGATGACAAGGGGGCTGTTAGCAGCTGACCACTATCGGCATCGTTGTCATTGTCATTTATTAGTATTATTATTATAATTCTTTGATAACTGTTCGATTGAATCCGCATTTATAACATTGGCAACCACATTTTTCATGCCCATCAAATATGCATCACAGTTCACAACAGCGTCCCATCAATTCAAACATCACTCAAATGCACTGCAATGACAGAATATAAATACAAAACTTTTGAACACCTACCCTCTTCCCAACAACATATTAAAAAGGTCCAAAAACAAATAAAGGAAAAACAATTCTGTCCTTACTATTTGATGAACTGGAGTATCCCAAAAAAGTAGCTAATATCTAATTTTGCCTTAATAAACCACCAATTGTTCTAGAGGAAAACTGAATAGAAAAGCACATGAATCATAGATTATACCGTATTCCTACTATTGTAAGAGAAGCTCTCCTGTGTATACCCATCTAACAATCTACTTATATCAAGAGGTAATACCAAAACATGCATACCAACATATAGTTACCACTTTTATTGGGTTTCTAACAAGTCCATGTACAATATCAACAAAATAGAAAAGAAAAAGAAAATGAAAAAATGCCAGAATAGAACACATCCAAAATACTCTGGTCTCATGCATCAATTAAGTCTTTGGCCTTTAAATAAGCATTGAAGCCATGCTAACACCAATTGTGGAGGTGAAAAAAGGATGGCAACTTCACTAGCAAAAGGTCATTTGATCTGATGGACAAAAAAGGACAAGTGTATGGATGAAGATAAAGATATAGGCTATTAAGGGCAACATTAGGAAAGTTATCATCCACTTCTAATCGGGTTGAGCAAGTCCTCAAGTCCTCCAAGTCAACATTATATAAACAAACAATGAAATATATAATCTGAAACAATGAGAAACATGTTATAGCTCAGTTTTTGTCTCGTCCAGTATTTCTGGCTAAATACATTCAGATGTTTACCAATTCAGGTTTATGATACAGTTCTAATCTCATCTGTTATTTCCAGACCGGTTCAATAAACATGCCAACATGATTCATGTTTCCAGATTTAACATGTGGACAGGGGATATGTATTTCCAAATTGGACATGTATATTGCAGTTGGTAAAGCATTAAATTTCATGTCCAAAAAAAGTAACTCAAGTATTCACTATTTGATGCTGGAACCAGTTTTTTCTCAAGTAATTATTAGATATAAAATGAATCTCTATCTATATATTGACATAAAGGGGGTACTATACTACTATGTATCAACAATTTCCAAGAAAAATTATGTGAGACAACAGAATAAAATGACAGTCAATCTAAATTACCCAGAAGATAGAAAATGAAATTAAGAAGTGAATGCAAAAATGCACAGATCAGAGAATGAGTTTTATCACTTAAGTAACCTTTCATCACTTTTATGTGTGGTTGACATCAAACTTTCTGCTGCTGATATATATTTGCAGTGTTAATCTGTAATCTACAGTGAATTTGAATAACTAAGCAACAGCAGGAGGATCCTCAGATATGCCCTCTTCTTGCTTTTCACTTTTGGATTCATCAACATTCCTTTGACTGAATTTCAAACGAATGGGCCGGTCCATCAACTCCTACAGTAGGAAGAACAAAAGGATCAAGCAATTGTCCATCTGATTAAAAACACACAGAACGATGATGCACCAGAGCATGCATGACACACCAAGATTTTTCTTTAAAAACAAAAAACAGAAAAGGAAGCATTTCTGGTACATTTATGCAGCAATGAAACAACTATGCCTATAAGCACATACACACATATGACATACCTATTGAATCTAAAAGTTAATTATGCAAGAAAATCCATATGCTAATCTGAGATGGTCAGAAAAAAGGTTCTTAAAAATTAAAAATTAAAAGATGATGTTTTCCAATTACTAAAACCAGGTTACAAACTGATTGATTAACCACTCTGTTAGATGACAACAGTGACTTGGATGGTTCCCTGAAATCTGTCTTATCCAACAAAGGGCAGACATGCAACCCAGCAAACTGAAAACAGTGCCTACCTCAATGAAAGCAATGTAAAGTAGACCCGGAGCATTTCTAACCAGCATGCCACACAAGCTCTTTGATGAGAGAACTAAGTGAGTCATACCAAATTATTATTACTAATATCTTTGTGAAATTTTTGGGCTTGCTGACTTTTTCTCCTGAAGAAGATTTGATTCAAGTAGCTTTGATAATAGATACTTTTGCATGAGTTTTACTAACCTAGATGTTTATTTTTCATGGAGGGTGATGTTTTTCTAAATTGTTAATAATGTTTGGATACTTGATTTGATTGTTATTGGCAGTTGAATAGAAGTTGATGTCTACGCTTGAAAAGGTTTCTTTTATTTATTTATTATTATTAGTAAAAATGTTACCAAAAAAATAAAATAAATAAATAAAAGAATTTCAAATGTTTTGATTTTAATTAAAAATTTCGGTTTTGTTCTAGAGTCATGCATAATGATGTTTCATGTTTATAGGTCTCATCGCTATAAACCTTCATGAGCCTACAATGCATCCACTAGGGATCACCCCTTCAAAGGCTCGTTACATATGCTAAATGCTATCACGATTATCTGTGTTTTATTTTTCATATTCTTGTTTGATTTAGTTAGCATTTCATTATTATCGTTTATTTTTGTTTTATTTTTCTCGTGGACTAGCAAAACCTAGATTTGGGGTATTTGTTGAACAGTTAGTTATAACCCTTAATTTTAGGTTTTTTAGTTATAATCTTTTATAAATTAAATTTATTAAGATAATTTATATAAAATAGATTAAGACTATAATTGAAGTTGAAATTATACTTTAAGTCAATGCAGGTAGCGTTAGTGATAAAGAGAGAAAAATTTGTCAGCAAATGAAGCACATGGGTTAGAAGTCTCATAAACTCATGAGGTATTTGCATGGTCAAATCTACTGAAAGTAAGATATGATTAATCGTAGCTTTACATAAAGAAGATAAGTTCATTTAGTTTTTTATTTTTTATTTTATTTTTTTTATTGAATGACTAGAGACTTGAAAAGTTGTATATAGCCAATTAGAAGCACAAGTCTTGTAGTGACAATGAAACCAGACTGACCAATTGAAAGAGAGGAAATATAAGGAGATAGTGACACCAATTTGACAAGAAAACAAATTGAATACGTAATAGCTATACACGACTTGCAATCACTCAAGCATCTCTCAACTTAAAAAACAGTTGTATGCATGGACTAGCAAAACAATGATGTATTAGTACAATGAATTTGATCGAGCAAGTTGGTAGCATTATACACAAAAGATTATGCTTAGATTCCATTATAGATATAAGAAATTAAGAAGTCACAAAACATTAGCGAAGATCGGATAGAGAGGGCAGCAAAGTGGAACCAAGCAGAAAATGTGAGGCTAAGCCACTAGACTCGAAGAAGCCCTAGTTCTATGTTTCTTTGTTCTGTTTTCAATTATGTTGTTCTAATTTTTGTTTGTACTAAGGGCAGCAAAGTAGAACCAAGTAGTAGCTATAATGTATCCAATTTGTTTTCTTTCCAAGTCGGTGCCATTATCTCCTTAACTTTCCTGTCTTTCTATTGATCTGTTTGGTTTTATTTTTAATACAAGATTTGTGTTTCGAATTGACCATATACAAATTCCCAAATTCAGGTGTCTACTCATTTAATAAAGAAGACAAGATAACAGGCAAGATAAACTTCTCTTCTTTATATGAATATAATGCGGATCCCAACTAACAATATCTTACTTTTTCAAGGAATTTGTCTAAGCAAAAAAGCTTTGCAAATTCATGAGACTTCATGCCAAAATTGAGTTGCGTTTTTTATTTTATATCTTCATCATTTATGCCACCTGCACTGACTTGAGGTAAAATTCAGACTTCAAATTTAGATTTAATCTATTTTAGGTGAATTTTTTAATTTATCAAAATTATTATAAAAAAGAACTAATAAACCTAAAATTTAGGGTTAGAACTGTGACAAAATATTTTTGCTCAACACTAAGTTCATGCTAGCAATTGTAATTCCTACTCACACAACTATTAGATTTCTAACTATATAGTTAATATAACTAAAGATCAGGGAGAAGTATTTATTTTATTAGTTTCCCTTAGTGGCTCTACTCTAGCCAAATTCACGCAGCAGAATAAAATGCTTGATATTTAGTAGACCAATTCTCGAATCTATGAGAGAACATAAATTACACAACTCCGAATTTTTTTAAAGTGATATTTTTTAGAAACTGTGAGTTGTGAAACTTGTAGATTATAAGCATATTTCTACAGAAAAGATCCTAACAAATGCTAAACAATTAGCTGATAACGGTATGGAAAAAAAAAAAATACCAAAATGATATGGTGAAAAAGGAAAACAAAACAAAAATTCCTAAAAAAAATCCTTAAAAAAAACTTATTTTTTTATTTGGTTTTGATATCACTAATTGTGTTTATCGGTTTCCTACCTCACAAGATCATAATAACTACATACCAGATGCAAAATGTGAGTCAAATGTTTAAGTCACCACCGCTCCTTTTTAGCCAAAAGCTAGAGTGAAAAAAATTATTCGGAATCAAAAAACAGGCAAATGATTTGAAAAACCTGTTTGTCATAATGTAAATGCCTACATAATCACCAATTCATTGGCCTTAATACTTAAGTTGCAGAATCGATTCTTTGTGAAGCTTAGGGCACAGTCACAGGAGATAGGTACTAATGCAATAAATAACAAATCAAGTGGAAACAACCAGAAATTTGACTAAATGTGGTAGGAATCAGATGCATGTTATTGATGAGCAATCCATCTGTTCCGATTTACATAAGCATAAAAGTGCAAGACTGGTCTGCACAAACATAAAAAGAAAAATTTCCTTGAAAGGAAATGTATACAAGTTCCACAAAAGCAAATACATAATATAAAATTGTTCATATTAATAATCCTTCACAAGCTACAAACATAATTAATTTTATCTTGGTAACTCTACTCAAGAAATTAGAAGAGAAATCTCTATAAAAATATATTTACTCTATTAACCAATTCAAACACAATTTTTATGCAAATAAATTTATTTTCATTTACCTTCCCATCCAGAGAAGAAATTGCAGCCTCTGCTTCCTCCTCTGTAGCAAATGAGACAAAGCCATATCCGGCAGATCTTCCTGGATTGCTTTCGAAAACAACCTTGGATGAAACAAGGTTAAAATCTGAAAAGAATTCTCTAAGATGACTAGACCTAACTTTCCAAGCAAGATTTGACACATAAAGCTTGTGTTGTGTCTCTCCAGCAGGGGGAGTTGGAGGACTTGGAGGACTTGTAGAACTTGTTGGACTTGTAGTTGTAGGACTTGTAGGACTTGTAGGGGAAGATCTAGGTTTCTTGAATTTCTTTGCAAACTCAACTCTAATTATCCTCTCCAACACTTCCTGTGCCACAAAATAGAAAATGAAGGTAATTAACTTGTCTCAACCTAAAATGATAATTTTTTCCATTACTGATGTGTGATGTCAATATACCCGAATATATATTAAACAATTCTCTAGGAAACAACCCACTACAAGCCAACAGTAATTAAAAAGGAAAAGTAAACGAAGTAAAGAAGGCTAAAACAAAATTTAGAAGTAGTGAAAAGAAAAGGGAAAACCTAAGAAACAACTAAGTCATTGATGCAGCATTTTCTGAAGCTCAAACCAACTTCCTTCTGAGGATTTCTAAACTCACTCTTTCTCTCTCTTAGAATCTAAAGTACCAGGTTCACAGGCCTCATACTCTATTTCTCAGTAATGAGCAATGTAGAAATATCTGCAGTGAAAACAAAGCTCAAATTTCCAAGTTAAAAGGCACTTCAAGGAGAATAGAAGGGTCAAAAAATCATTAACATTTACATATGTTTTTCTTTGGAAAAAAAAAAGACATTGTAACAAGTAATATCAATTTCTTGAGCGTTCATTGATTCCCTGGAAAAGGAAATGAAACTGAGAAAAGGGACATATAATTCAATTTACACCTTCAAATCACCATTTCAATAAATATCACAGTAGCATTTAAACTTATGAAAGAACCAACAATATTCAAATCTATCAACAAGGTTTTAAGAACATATATAATAAACACAAATAGGCAGATAACAGAAACACCAAATCAAGTAACATAATAGTCAATTTAATTAACCATAGTCTACACTGGAGTACACATATCAACCAACTTACTTGAGCATCAAATTTATCAATAGCAGCCTGAGCTTCTTCCCCAGAAGCCATAGTCACAAATGCAAAGTTTCTGTTCTTCCCATCCTTGCGCTTTATAATCTAAATTCAAACAAGTTAAAATCAAAACCGATATCGCAAAAAATAATAATAAATGAAATGCCATTAAAAAGAGAAGATAAAACAAAAGAAACCAAAGAGAAGAGGAGGACCTCACACCTCAACATCTGTAACAGTTCCACATTGGCCAAAGAGGTTCTTGATATCTACAACAGAGAAAGCCCAGGGAAGATTGAAGACGTATAACTTTCTCCTTTGATTTTCTATCTGGGTTTGGTCTGGTTCCACTTCTAATGTTGTTTCTTGAGCAGTAGAGCATAGTTGAAGGCACGGTTTCCTTGTTGGGTTGGTTGAGGGAGATAGAGAGAAATTAAGGGAAAGTCGAGGAATGGAATTGAAAATGTGGACGAGCTTTATAGATGAGGATGGTGGTGGTGGTGGTTGTTTAGGATATGAGCATGATTTAAATAAAGATGGGCGCAGTGAGGAGATGGACAGTGTCGCAGCTTCTAATGCTGCCATTGCTTTTGTTTTTTGGGAGTGAAGGTAATGGAACGACACAACAGAAGTTACAGAATGGATAAAGCTAGCCTGGATTACGCTCTATTTACTTATGGGCAATTAACAAATATGGCCCAAACTGTTTCTTAATTACAATTAGTTTATGATTTTTTGTTTGTGACCAGATTAGTCCCATATATTTGGGAGAATTGTAAATTATCCCTTAACGTTTGATCAAATGTCAAATTAAACCCTCTGGTTTGAACAATCACCAAAAACCCCCCTACTATTAGTTGACTATATTTATATATAAAGAAATATGATTATTTAAGTACTTTTTTCCTAAAATTGAACTAAAAAATAATGAAAAAAATATATACTAAAAATATTTTAGAAAATAAAAAATAATTTTTTAATAAAAAAATTAAATATTTACAAATATACTATAAGTATATGTAACAAAGAAATAAAATCATTTAAAAAAATTAAAATAAAAACAAAATTATTTTAATATATAAAAATATATGGATGTCATTGGATGAGATGCTAAAAAAACACAAGAGATTCTTTAGTACATCCAACGCAAAACATGATATGGCATGCTTAACCAGTGATATTTCATCATCTTATTTATATTTCACAAACCAAAGCCACATCAAATATATATATATATATATATATATATATATATATATATATATATATATATATATATATATATATATAGTCTTTCTATTGTCAGTTCGAATTGATATAAAATATTCTTTTCAATTCTTTGGCAATTCTTCCTATTTCTTCAATTCTTCTTGTTTTAAAATATTCTTTGGCAAATTGAGTTTCCTATTGCTTTCTTTTATTCCTTTGTGTTTTTGAGTTAATTAAGGTTATTACTAATTGCCTTGGACATGGATGATCTGATTTTATTCCTGATGAATGATTTTCTTTTCTTATATAGTATTCTCATGTTATTGTTGTCATATCTTCGTATTAGAGGTACTGCTATTCTAGTTTAAGTTGCTTGTAAATCCTATATGAACACATTTCTTTTGAACAGTCATGTTACAATGTAACAAGCATTTCTTTTATATGAACACATTATAGCAGGTAATTTGTTACACAATAATAATGCCACGTGCTTTTGTTTGGTGGAATTTTATGCTTATCAAATCTGTGTTTGCTTGGTTAAGACATGCAGTGCCTTTCGGTTGGGATTTGTTTTCTTTTCTCATTGGTTTAAACTTGTATGTGCAGATATGACTCGTCTTCCTTTGATTGCAAAGAAAAGAATTGTCGCAAATTTGATTCAATACATGGAGATCTTAAATGACATGAGAATGTTTTTCATTTTCCTAATATATATTATCATGAGTAGGAGACGCTTAGGGAAAAAGAAAAATTGGGGTGAAACTTCTTTATATAGTAATATAGGCATCACATACGTCAACTAAATTATCACCGAATGATACATGAGAGTGACTTAGCATGCATAGAGAGCATTCGTATGGATAGAAAAACATTTTCCATTTTATGCCATCACCTTAGAACTATTGGGGGTTTGAAGGGGACAAAAAATATGGATGTTGAAGAAATGGTAACTATATTTTTACATATTATATCTCACGATGTTAAGAATAGAATGATGAGACATCAATTTGCACGTTCAGGTGAAACTGTTAGTAAGCAATTCAATATAGTCTTAAATGCTATATTACGTCTCTATGAGTTATCACTAAAAAAGCTAGAGCCAGTTCTTGGTGATTCAACTGATAGTAGGTGGAAATGGTTTAAGAATTGTTTAGGATCACTGGATGGAACATACATTAAAGTAAATGAGAACTTTATAACTAGCCAAAAAATTAGTGGCTTTATTGTTTTTGTCAAAATATCCACTTTTTGGACAAGATTGCCCTTCTTTATAAAAAAAAAAAAAAATTCTCTTTTTTTTTTCTTCTTCTTCTTCCCGAAAAAAAACAACTTTTTTTCTCTATTTTTTTTTCTTTTTCTTCTTCTTATTCCCAGACCTCCATCTTCTTCCCGAATGTGTTTCTTGGTGTGTTTAATTACTCTGGTGTGTTTAATTGATTTACAACTGGTGTGTTTAATTAGTTTACATCTGGTGTGTTTAATTGGATTATCGTGGTGTGTTTAATTGGGTTGCCCTTGTGTGTTTAATTGATTTACACTTTGTGTGTTTAATTGGGTTGATTTGGTGTGTTTAATTGATTTACACTTGGTGTGTTTAATTGGGTTGCCCTGGTGTGTTTAATTGATTTACACTTGGTGTGTTTAATTTAATGAGGTTGTCCTGGTGTATTTAATTGATTTACACCTGGTGTGTTTAATTGATTTACACCTGGTGTGTTTAATTGGTCAGTCTTGGTGTGTTTAATTGGGTTCCCCAGTGTGTTTAATTGATTTACACACACCAGTTCAAACCATTTAAACACATCAGTATTAACCAATTAAACATACCATTAACACCTAATTAAACACACCAGTAATAAACAATTACACACACTAGTCATAACCAATTAAAAGCACACATTTTTCCAACCCAATTAAACACACATGTAACACACAATTAAACACACATGTAACACCAATTAAACACACCATTAACACCCTTGTAAAATCTACAACTTGACTAATGGACTCTTCAACTTCAACACGAAAATTTGAAAAATAAATCTGAATTTTTTTCAAAATAAAATAAAAATTGAAATTTTTTTAAAAAATCTGGAAATTTTTTTAAACAAAACAAAATTTGAATTTTTTTTAAACAAAGAATACTCAAACTTAAGCACAACAACAACCACCATTAAAATCAACAACTAACACTCAAATTCAAACCTTTTTTAAATCTGGAAATTTTTCAAAAAAATTTGGAAAAATTTTCAAATCTGAAAATTTTTGTTTAAAAAAAAAAACCTGAATTTTTAAAAAAAATATGGAAAATCAACCTCAACCTCAACCACAACCCAAACTTAAAAATCTGGAAAATCAAACAACAAAAATCTAGAAAATCAAATCTGATTTTTTTTTTAACAAAACCCAAACCCAAACACAACTCCCACCATTCATAAACACAACAACCACCATCAAATATGAAAATATTCTTTGAAAAAAAAAAACGAAATCTGAAATTTTTTGTTTAAAAATTTTTTGAATTTTTTAAAAAAAGCTTGAAAAAAATCGTGAAAGAGAAAGAGAAGAGAGGAGAGAAAGAGAAGAAGAAGAAGGAGAGAAAAACATGAAAGAAGGAGAAAGAGAGAAGAAGAAGACGGAGGAGAGAGGAGGAGAGAAAGAGAGAAAAAGGAGAGATGCGTGAGAGAGAGAAAGAACAAAAAAAAGTGTCTGTAGAAAATGAGAGAGAAAAGAGGTAAAGAAAAAAAATTAGGGGCAATTTTGTCTTCACAGCCATTTTGTTGACAAAAACAATAAAAATGATGATTGTGGACAAAAACAATAAGACCCCATAATTTTTGACTAAAAAGCCCTATTTCCTCTTAAAGTAAATATCTTAGCATCGGATAGACCTAGGTATCAGACAAGAAAGAATGAAATTGGGTTTAAAGTTCCACGGGGTAAAATTTTATCCTCTTGCATGAATGATAAAGCTTACTATATGGGTTGTTGCTCACAAATTTTTAAATAATTTGTAGGATATTACTATCTATGTGATGCTGGGTATCCCAATGGTAAATGTTTCTTAACACCATATAGAGGACAACGCTACTATTTGAATGATTAGACACTCCCACCCAATACGCCTTGGGAATTTTTTTAACATGAAACTCTCATCTGCAAGGAATATAATAGAGAGAGCATTTAGATTGTTGAAGGGACGATGAGCAATTCTTAGAGGTCGGTCATATTACCTTATCAAAATACAATGTCGTATTATTTTGGCGTGTGGCCTTCTTCATAACTTGATTAGAAGAGAAATGCATGTGGATCCTTTATAACATGCTGTATTTGAGGATAGTGAAAGTGATAATGAAGATGATGACATGAACAGTGATTGTTACACTCACATTGAAACATCAAATGCTTGGACAACTTGGAGGGACAACTTGGCAAGAGAAATGTTTGAGCAATGGCAGGGAAATCGACATTCATAGATGTTATATATATACAGTTGTATATTTAACTTGTTGTATTATTAAGTTTGAGCTCTTTTTTGCTTATGATAATTTCATGTTTTTTTAATGATAAATCTTATTATGACAATTATTTATTATATGATAAATCTTTTTTTTTTAAATAAATATTGTAATCATATTTTTTTTAATTATGAAAAAAAAAAGATTATTAACAATTAAAAATCATTCAAAAGAAAAAAAAAAAAAAGATTCTCATGTGTAGCCAAACACAGTTATGTGACATTCTCAGGAATCTGACACAATATTCTCATACACAACGAAACATAAATATACATGTTTCCCAGGAATTACATTATTGTGTTTAACTTTTCTAGGAATCACATTACTTTGATTACCCCATACTAAATAGCCCCTTAGAGGCAAAGTTGCGATGGTTTATCAATGATTTTGCTCATTGTTTGAGTTTATTCGATTTTACTATTTACTGGTATTCGTAGTGAATCAATAGCATCTAGTTCTTGTTTCGCTTCCGATATTCTCAAGAATCAACATATTTAGTTTCCTATATTTCAAAAATCAACGAATTCGAAATAGTTATCTCATTCTGTTTACCGTGTTTTGTTTGCGTTCGTTTTTCTGCTGCATCACTTATTCCTTGAAATATGCATAAAAATAAGAAAATTGCAAGGGAGAACTTTAAAACTAGTCAAAAATTATGGGGACTTATTGTTTTTGTCCACAATTATCATTTGTAGTGTTTTTGTCAACATATCCACTTTTTGGACAAGATTGCCCTTGTTCATAAAAAAAATTCTCTTTTTTTTTCTTTTTCTTCTCTCTCCTTTCCACAGAATCTTCTTTTTCTTTCTCTATCTATCTCTCCTTCTCTCACACGTTCATCTTCTTCTTCTCTCTCCTCTCTTCTCTTTCACGCCTCCTTCTTTCTCTCCTTCTTCTCTCTCTTTCCTCCTCTCTCCTTCTTCGTTCACACCATCTTCTTCTTCTCCTCTTTCTCTTTCTCTCTTTTTTTTCCAGATTTTAAAAAAAATTTCAGATTTTTTAAAAACAAAAATTTTCAGATCGGACAATCGACGATCGGTCGGTCGTCCGATCTTCCCTCCTCCTTCTTCTTCTTCTCTTTCTCTCCTCTCTTCTCTTTCTCTTTCACGATTTTTCCAGATTATTTTTTTAAATTTCAGATTTTTAAGTTTTTAAATTTTATTTTGAAAAAAAATTAAGATTTTCTAGATTTTTAAAAAAATTTCAGTTTTTTAAAACAAAAATTTTCAGATTTGTTTAAAAAATTTCTGTTTTTTTTTGTTTGAAAAATTTCCAGATTTAAAAAAGGTTTGGATTTCAGTTTGGGTTGTAGTTGTTTTTATGAATGAGAGAGTTGTGTTTGAGTTTGGGTTTTATTGAAAAAAATTCAGATTTTTTTCAATTTGATCTTTTTCAAACAAAATTTTCAAATTTCATTTTGTTTAAATACACCAAGCCACAAATTAAACACACCAGACAAAATGAATTAAACACACAAGGGCAAAAGCAATTAAACACACCAGGCAAAACGAATTAAACACATCAGGGTAAAACGAATTAAACACACCAGGGTAAAACGAATTAAACACACCAGGCAAAATGAATTAAACACACCACGGCAATACGAATTAAACACACCAATGAAAAAATGATTAAACACACCAGACCACCGATTAAACGCACCAGGCCAACCCAATTAAATACACCAGGGTAAAACGAATTAAACACACTAGGCAAAACGAATTAAATATACCAAGGCAAAACGAATTAAACACACCAGGCAAAATGAATTAAACACACCACGACAATAATGAATTAAACACACCAAGGCAAAAACGATTAAACACACTAGACCACCGATTAAACACACCAGGGCAACCCAATTAAACACACCAGGTGTGAACCAATTAAACACACCAGTTGTAATCAATTAAACATACCAGGATAATTAAACACACCATGCCACCGATTAAACACACCAAGAAAAAAAAAATGCCAACGGTTTAATTGATTGCAACTGGTGTGTTTAATCGATTACAGCTGGTGTGTTTAATTGATGGTCTGGTGTGTTTAATTTAACAAAATCTAAAAAAAAAAAAAATTAACAAACATGATCTGATTTTTTTTTTTAATTTGGAATTTTTAAACAAAATAAGATCTGGAAACATTCAAATCCAAACTTTCACAACCACAACCACTCTTAAAATCAACTACATTCACAACCACAACCACAACCATCCTTTAAATCAACAATTAACACTCAAATCCAAAACTTTTTTAAATCTGAAAATTTTTCAAAAAAAAAAAAACTGAATTTTTTAAAAATAATCTGGAAAAAATTTAAAAAAAAAAATAATCTGGAATTTTTTTGAAAAAATCTGGAATTTTTACAAAATCAAAAAAACCTGAAATTTTTTTTTAAAAATCTGGAAATAATTTTAAACAAAAACAAAATCGGAAAAAATTTCAAAAAAAAAAAAAAACTGAATCTTTTTTTTAAAAATCTGGACGACCGATCGGATGATTGGAAGAAGAAGGAGAGAAGATCGGACGACCAACAATCACAAAACCACCAAATCTGAAAATTTTTGTTTTAAAAAAATCTGATTTTTTTTTTATAAATCTGGAAAAAAAAAGAAAGAGAAGAAGAAGAAGAAGAAGAAGAAGAAGTAGGAGAGAAAGTGAGAAGACGGAGGAGAGAGGAGGAGAGAAAGAAGAATGAGGCGTGAGAAAGGAGAGAGAGAGAGAGGAAAAAAAAATATGGTGAAAATGAGAGAGAAAAGGAGAGAGAAGAGGTTTTGAAAAAAAAAATAGGGGCACTTTTGTCTTCACAGCTCATTTGTTGACAAAAATAATAAAAATGATAATTGGTGACAAAAACAATAAAACCCCATTATTTTTGACTAAAAAGCCCTATTTCCTCAAAATGGCAATACATAATATGCAACGACTTATATATGGGGAAATCATTAGCATCACGAGTGAGAAGTCCTCTAAGTCTTAAGGTTTGTACGTTGGATGGCTACTCCACCAAGAGAAATTCAAACTATATATATTAGCCATGAATTGATAAATTCACGTAGCACAAACATTAACCCAACGATGAGGAGGGGATCTAAGTGATCTTTTAATATATAAGTTCATGATAACCAACATAACCCTAGTTTTACATGAAAACTATTATCTTAATATTAATATTATTAATAAAGATATTTATTATTAATTATTTTAAATATAATCAAAGTTATGAAATATTATCTATATTTAAAGTACTATATATATGTTTTAATTTTATATTGGGCATTAGAAAATGGCAATGCACTAGTAGTTTTCTTGTACAAAAGCATAAAACATACTGTTGATCCTTTGACATTTATATCTTCAACCTCAGGTAAAAATTTCAAAGGAGAATTAATTATGCCTGACTAGTTGGGACAAGCCAATAATGTACGTAGACTGTAGATGCAACAACTGACAGGCTCGAGGTCATGTGACTTTCATCTTTTGTTTTGTATTCTCCCAAAACATATTTGCATTAGTTGTAAGCAACTTATGTCTTTAATTTCTCTCACCGGTCCTGTACAAGCCAATAAGCCATTCCTTTTCAAAAAGCACAACTAAAGTGTTTACACTTGAAATACCAAAACCCTCTTTAAAAATTGTTATATCTTGCTTTAATTAGTAGCTTTCATGGATCCAACGCAAGGAACAAAAAAGTGTGTGGGTTGGATACTTGGATGACAAAAACCTCTATCATTTAGCTACTTTTTCTTCATCTATATCTCTAGACAAAGAAATTCCCATTTCATGTGTTGCACTATTTGTATTATATCTCCAACAACAACAACAGCAAAAAAACCCTCATAATAATTCTCTGATTCACCAAGACATGGCACTAAGCAGCAATGTTATTGGAGCCATCAACTTCGTTGCTATGCTTCTCTCCATCCCAATCATCGGTGCCGGAATCTGGCTGTCGACACAGCCAGACAATGCATGTGTAAAGATCTTACAATGGCCAGTGATTATACTAGGGATCTTGATCTTGGTTGTGGCTGTAGCAGGTTTTATAGGAGGGTTTTGGAGGATTCCATGGCTGCTAATATTCTACCTTGTAGCGATGTTGATTATGATAATATTACTTGCGTGTTTGGTTGTATTCATCTACATGGTCACTGTTAAGGGTTCAGGCCACCTTGAACCAAGTAGGAATTACTTGGAATATCATCTCGATGATTTCTCTGGCTTTCTACGTAGAAGAGTTCGCAGCCCTTACAAATGGGATCGCATTAGAAACTGTCTTAGCTCCACTCAAATGTGTTCTGAGTTGAACCAGAACTATCGGATGGCTCAAGACTTCTTTAATGCACATATTACCCCTTTACAGGTATCTTTTGTTTTCGTTTATTTTTGTTTTATTTATTTCAGATTATTGCATTCCTAACAAGTAAACTTGTCGATTGTGGCCCAAAAAGGTCTCTTGTTTTCAGATTTTATGATGTATATAGTTGTATACGGATCCTTATAAGATTGTATTGTGATTGATGTGATTTTGACAACCCACAATGTTATGTTATTTGAACATGATTTTGGATAAATATTTTAAACAATATTAATTAATATAACATTCTTGTCCCAATAAAGTTTTTTTTTTTTTTTCTATAAAAAAATTAAAAATAAAAATTCAAGACTATATATGGATATGTGATTTATATATATAGATGTATTAGGGTTTACTAAGCTAAGAATAATAAACAGAATTAGATTCTTGATCAACAATGTTTTAATCTTCTTTTTCCAAAACCTCTTCATCTTTTATCTTTATATCTTTATATCTTTTTTTATTTATTTACCTTACAGTCTGGATGCTGCAAGCCTCCGACCCTGTGTGGGTACACATTTGTGAACCCAACGTATTGGATAAGTCCCATAAACAATGCGGCGGACATGGATTGCCTGAATTGGAGCAATGACCAACTGCAACTTTGCTACAACTGTGATTCATGCAAAGCTGGATTGCTTGCTAATTTAAAGAAAGAATGGAGAAGAGCAGACATCATCTTGCTCATAACTCTTGTTGCTTTGATTTGGGTTTATTTGATCGGTTGCTGTGCTTTCAGGAATGCCAAAACTGAAGATCTCTTTCGCAAATACAAGCAAGGAACTTACACGTAAGAGAGATAGACCAAAGACACGTTCAAGTGTTACTTGTAGTGAGTGTAATTTGGGATTGGTTTCATTAATTGTATTTTTGGATAATTATTTTATGATGACATGTTGTGTAAGAATATAATCCTTTTATTGCTTAGATTTGATTTACTTATGTGTTGGGTTTGATGATGATATAATTTAATTTTGTGTTATTAAAGCTGACAAGAACTCTACGTGATTTGCGGATGGCACCGAAAGTTTGTTGTTGCTTTTGAAATAGTGACATGTAGCATACTGCCATACTAGCATAAAATATAAAGGTCACTTTCCGAGGCAAGGAGCTTTAGGGTTTTTTTTTTTTTTTTTTTCTTTCAATCATAACCCGACACAAGAAACAGAGATGCCTTCTTCAATCAGATCATACAAGTCAAAGAAATGGGCCATAGGATATATGCTGCAACAATCTTAATTATTACCTTCAATCGATTTCAAATACTATAGAGAATCAATGACGAACTCAAAATTATAATTTGACTGTATCATTTCTTTTTTTAAATCTATTTAAATTATTGACTATATTTTACGTATATATACATTCCACGGTTTCTGTTTTCTGTACAAATCATTATTAAGATATATATTAGCACAATTTTTCGTTGAAAAGTATAGGAAAAGAATAATTTTAGAAAAACAATTAATGGATTGTTTTAACTAAATTTTGCCGCAAAATAAAATATAAAAAAAAACCCTTAAATTAAGGGCGTATTTGTTATGATATTATTGTTTGACGGTGTATTTATAATGAAAGAGATATATGAGAATATATAAAATTCATAAGGTGTAGTTGAAACAATTTATCCTTTTTAAAATACTCAAAAAGAGTTTTCTTGAAAAAACCTAAATTTGGAACTTCTTCCTGTAGATATAAAATATCTTTTTAAAAGTTCTTTCAGAGTTTTGCCAAAGAAAAAAAAAAACCTTTTTTGTATTGGGGATAATCCTCTAGAACGATGAACGCGAAAACGCCGTGCCTAATATACGCTCATAATTCATAACAAATAATGACGTCAATAAGCAGAAAAATAGATGAGAGAGAATAAAACAATCACAACACAAGATATACGTGGAAAACCCAAATCGAGTAAAAAACCACGGGCCATCAAGACGACAAAGAAAGTTCCACTATATGATAAACTGTTACAACCATATACTCCAATATTAACTCTCTCACCTCAACCCCAAACCTTACTCACAAGATCCTCACCGAGTACCCCACAATATCCCCTAGGTCTCCCCTAAATATCACCCATGGATCTCTAACTTGATCCATCGATATTCCCTTAGATCCCTCCCCGAATATTCCCTTGGGTCTACCCGGATCTCACTCACACTCTCTGATGTTTACATGGTGTTCAACTCACACATTCAACCTAATTACAAGGTTCTATTTATACTAGTTACAGAGAGTTTAAGATAAAAGGAAATCTTACTCCTAAACGTACAAGACTTACTTGTTCCACATAAATACTATTTTATTTTATGACAAGTCTTCTTGTAAGGAGTAAATCAGAACTTCCAGAAAAATACATTTTCCTATTCTGCGTAACATTCCCGATCTCAGCAATACATCGTCTCTGCCGTATTGGTCACAGTGTGTACTCCACTTCCAACACCAGGAAATAATTCTGCTCCTGACCGCTCTTGCCACCGTTGTGGCTTTCACAGCGCCACTCGCAGCGCTCTCCACTGATCCTCGACCGCTTTCATTACCGATGTCGAAATCCACAGCATACATCACAGCACTATACCGCTGTCAAAGCCACAACGCAACCCACAACGGTTTGTTTCTTTCTTCCGTTCTTCTAGTCTTTAACCTCCCTCAAACACCACCATTCAACTTCCAAACGTATCCCACGTCTCCAGGAAGATCCATATCAGTTGAGTCTTGTTTGGTTAGCTTAGGAATACAAATCAAAACTTAACAATTCTCCCCTTTGACTTGAATTCTCAAGACCTTTGTCCACAGCCACAATTCTCATCACCGAGAATCACCACACCACACCACACCACAAGGTATAACCACTTAGGAACAAACCATCCTAAGATTTTCCTTCACACAATTTTGTGTTTGTTGTTCTGGCACCATGTCGAAATAACCTGCTAAAATTGTGGTGCAACTCTTCAAGTCAGATTTCCAGGGAGTTCGTCAGCCATCGACATCTTTGTCCATCATACACCTTGCATCACTTTCTGACCAATGCCTTGTGCACAATTATGGACCACTAGCAGTAACATATCCTCTTCCATGGCTAGTGGGGAAAACTGCCAAAAGGATAAACAAGTCCTTACATCACCCAACCCTATGAAAGACTTACTACTAGAAACTGGGAGTGCTCTACCGGATAAGCCCCACACCATACCACAGAGATATTTTTTTTTTATTTTTTTATTTGGTAGTCAGGAGTTTTTTTTATTTTTTTTTATTTATTTTATTTTATTTTTTATAGTCAATCAACTCCTTGTGTAACCTAGATTGGATCTCCATGACTCGTACCTGTCACCACAAGCCAAACTTCTTCTCCATCAAATTCTTCCTTTTATCAAACCCTACCGAGTTCGAAAACGCCTTCAAGACGTATCTCCTTTGCTAAACCATACTAGGCAACCATGATCATCATTATCCCAATGCCACCAAGTCCTCTATATGATCTCCCGTAAAGATTTGTCACTGCCATCGCCAAACCATATGGCTCTGATACCAATTGTTGGGGATAATCCTTTATAACGATGAACGTGGAAACGTCGTGCCTAATATACGCCCATAACTCATAACAAATAATGACGTCAATAAGCAGAAAAATAGATGAGAGAGTATAAAACAATCACAACACAAGATATACGTGGAAAACCTAAATTGGGTAAAAAATCACGGGCCGTCAGGACGACAGAGAAAGTTCCACTATATGATAAACTGTTACAGCCATATACTCCAGGATTAACTCTCTCACCTCAACCCCAAACCCCACTCACAAGATCCTTACCGAGTACCCCACAATATCCCCTACATCTCCCCTAAATATCACCCATGGATCTTTAACTTGATCCACCGATATTCCCTTGGATCCCTCCCCAGATATTCCCTTGGGTCTCCCCGGATCTCACTCACACTCTCTGATGTTTACATGGTGTTCAACTCACACATTCAACCTAATTACAAGGTTCTATTTATACTAGTTACATGGAGTTTAAGATAAAAGGAAATCCTACTCCTAAACGTACAAGACTTACTTGTTCCACATAAATACTATTTTATTTTATGACAAGTCTTCTTGTAAGGAGTAAATCCTTTTCCGATAAGCACAAGAACTTCCAGAAGAATATATTTTCCTATTCTGCGCAACATTCCCGATCTCAGCAATACATCGTCTCCACCGTATTGGTCACGGTGTGCACCCCGCTTCCAACACCACGAAACAATTCTGCTCCTAACCACTCTTGCCACCATTGTGGCTTTCACAGCGCCACTCGCAGTGCTCTCCATTGATCTTCAACCGCTCTTATTACCGCTGTCGAAATCCACAGTGTACATCACAGCGCTATACCGCTGTGGGAACCGCTGTCAAAGCCACAACGCAACCCACATCGGTTTGTTTCTTTCTTCCGTTCTTCTAGTCTTCAACCTCCCTCAAACACCACCATTCAACTTCCAAATGTATCCCACGTCTCTAGGAAGATCCACATTAGTTGAGTCTTGTTTGGTTCACATTTGGTTCACTTATGAATACAAGTCAAAACCTAACATTTTGACGAATAGAGAAGTCATACAGAATACAATCTAACGCTTGGAAGTAATAGTAGTGTAGTAAGTGCTTGTTTCGTTGGGTTTTCTACTGTCTCAAAAACTCTGCACAAATCTATTTAAGTTTTTTAGAGTTGTTTGGTTGAGTTTTTGATATTGTCTATTTTAAATTTGGTGGAGGCTAGTAGAGTTTAAACCTCCACTTGGCAAAAGCTCATGGGGAGGAGCTTCTCCAAATAAACATTTAAAAAAAAAAAAAAAAAAGTCTACCAACCAAATAACTGTATTTTTTTTTTCTTTAAAAGCTCTATTTCTAATAGATCTATTACAAGTAGACTTTTTATAAATAGAGGTTTTTCAAAAGCCCAACCAAACAAGGTTAGTATGGTAGTAAGAAGTTAAAAAAAAAAAAAAAAAAAAGTTTGGTAACAAGAAATTTTAAATGAATCGTTAGACATAAGCCCTTAAAAAGCATGTAAATAAATATTTATTATTTTTGAAATATGCTTATTATCTATTATCAAGAGCTTGATGAACGGTTGATTAGCATCGGTCCAGTTTATTATAGAACGTATATTGATTCATGTATGTTTGGCAAATACACATGGATAGACATGATTATTTTTATTTATTTATTTATTATTATTATTTTTTTAAATTTTACAACTATAACAATAGGACTGTTGGGACCTGCCAAGATCAAACAATATATATATGTACGGTCTGGATATCTATTCTTACAAATCGAGAGAAACTCCCCACACATACTTCTAAAATACGTGTGATATTCGAACCCTGACCACCAATGTTGAAGGGAAGTGCACAACCACATGTGCTAATAGGTTATGTGTAATTACTTTGTAATTAATAGACATGAAACAAAACTACTATGTAATTAATAAACTAATTATTTAGTTCCAACCATTTGTGAGTGTGGGCAATTCACAAGAAAATAATAACTGTAGCTTCTAAATTGGTGGAATAATGGTGTCTACATTATCTAAGTGGGAGTTGCCACATGGGGTTAAGTGAGGGATTTATAAGGACTAATTTAAATCTGATAATTGCTCACCACATACCCGCACGGGCTCTCTCCTTTAACTTTGCATGGGACTATGGGAGAAAGGTTTGAACTTTCAACCATCGTCTTGATACAGTAGACTATAGACTGAGTGATTTACCATTTTGGTACGTACCGAATACTTATTTACAGTGTTGCAAAAGTCGCCGCCTAGGCCCGCCTAGTCGGCGACTAGTCGGTAGTCGGAGCCCCACCGCGGCGATTTCAGGGCAGTCGGCGAGATTAGGCGGGAGGAAGGAAATCGACGACTAGTTGCCGTCTAGTCGGCAAGTCGGTTCCAGTCGGTCAAACCGATTTTGACCGACTTGCGAAGTTGGTGACAAAAACGTCGCCCTTCTGAGCTTTGGTAAGTTAGGTTTTAGACTTTCAATGTTTCACTTTCATTTAAAAAAAATTGAAATAGGAGAGAACTCAGAGAAGTGAAGTGAGAACCAAAGCAAATAGCCATCGCCATCGCCATCGCCGTCACCTCCAGCTCGTCGCCGTCGTCGTCGGCCTCCAGCTCATGTCGTCCAGCTCATCGGCTCCAGTTCCGCCGATCGTCGTCCAGCTCGTAGCCGTCCAGCTCATTGGCCTCCAGTTCTTCTTCTTCATTGCTGGTCTTCAATTTGTGAGGTAACTTACAACTTACAAATTGTCAATTTTTTTTTTGGGGGATAAAAGTGGGTGGAAGTCTTTTGTAACTTTTGTTTTATATTGTGTTGAATTTTAATGGTGTACTGTTGAAGATTTAAGAAGAAGAAGAAGAAGAAGATCGAGAAGATTAGAACAATCAAGTGGGAGAGAATGAGAGGAGATAACCTGTTGAATACAGAGAAGAAGAACGAGAAGATGAGATCAATTGAGTGGGAGAGAATGAGAGGTGAGAAGCTGTGGAAGTGGAATACAGCCGGTGGAGTGGTAGCTTAGGAAATAATCTAATACATTGAGCTTACCACAACACTACTAATTAGTTGATTTGATTTTGACTTTATTTCTTTGGAATTTGATTTTCTATTTTAGGTTTAATATATGAAAATATATGAAATATTATGATATTTATTCAATTACAAGAAAAAAATATTATAAAAAAAAAATTCCGATCGGCCGTCGGTCGACCGATGGCCGACTTCCGGCCATCTGCCTAGTCCCCGACTAGTCCCCGATTAATCCCCCTAGGCGCTAGGCGGTGGGTCGCCGCCCGACTGGCGCCTAGCGACTTTTACAACACTGCTTATTTATATATAATCTATATAAGTTATTAAATTTTTATTAATTTTTTAATTCAATATATTATTTAAGAACTTAATATTTTCTATTACTTGGTAATTTAAATTCATTATAGTAATCATTGTAATTATTTTGTATGGTAGATAAATAAATATTAAAAAAAAATCTTTATTAAAAATAATTATAATAAGTATACATTATGCTATAAGGTTAGATATAATTTTATTTAATAAGTAGGTTCATTGTCATATTTGGACAATTAATCTCCACTGAATTAAAATTCAAAAATGTTTTTTTTTTAAATCTTTTGATTATATTTTCTAAAATCGAAAAATAAATTGATACATAAATTGAACTGAAATCAAACGGTTCAATAAATACAAATATAATTAAAATACATGCATATTATAAATACAATATTCCGTAACATGTGCTAAATTTTTTTTTTTTTTTTTTTAACAACTATTAATCCGGCATCATGTATTTTTTTGAAAGCTTTCGCTATTAGTAGAATTATAACCACTAACTTAATAAAGGGTAATTGGTTATTTTCTATTTAAGATAAAAAATAAAATAAAATAAAAAAAGGTTAACTATAATGTTAACCGCCAAAAATGACCAAAAGAATCAAATGAGCACTTTCCCTGGTATATCGTAATAGAACCAGAACTGGAACAGTTTTTTCCTGGTTCGCTAAGGTTTACCCCGATCCCGATGCAATCGGCCTAGTGCGGCCCCATTCCCGCCTTCAATTTCTATCCTCCAATGCAAGAATGCTCGGTTCCCGATACAACCAGGGCCGACCTATTCCTGTAGCAACTAGGTCTAGCGTAGCCTCCCCTTGCCCACCAGCTTTGGCTCCTAAAAAGGTACCGGAACCCCCAGTACAATCGAGAGCAGCCACCCCAATGTGAAGTCTCGATCCACCAGATTGAACCAGTGGAGGGGTACTTGAGCTTCCCAGAGTCTCCTAGTAAGACAAGGATGCCCTAAATAATCAAGAACAATCTATAACCCTCACCAAAGTCACTAACGGACCCGTGAGGAGCTGATGCAGGCCCTAGCAGAAGAACCAGCTCAAATATGGAAGAAACCCAGCAAAGAACAGAGGGTATGTTGGCATTAATTTCACACAGTTGACAATGAAGGGGAAAGATAAGGAATCAACGGTCTCAATTGCTCTACATCGACCAGCACCAACGGCCCGATTATGGTCCAGCTCATCCCTATAAAAGGTCAACCCCAATCATCACCAAAGAGGGAACTTGAGTTCCGACAGACAGAAGAGATGCAAAAAACACCTAGGTAGAAAGAGGAAGCAATAGGAAAAAGCATGAAACAGTGACAACGTGATAGATGCTGGCACTGTCCCCCCAGTAAGCTCCAATTGTGAAAAGTGACTTATCCAGCCAACTCAAACGCCTCTGGCCAACTAGAATTGGGGAAGACCCCACATAACCGCCTACGAAGCACCTACGTGGACATTAGGGCATATTTGGGACCATCCTAGCCGACCAAGGCGCGTGTCCTGCCTATGCCTGAAGCAGATAAACGGTGGAGATATCCTAACAGTTATCCCGCCTAAAAGAGAGGTCTCCCACCTATCTACTCGACTGCCAGGTCAACCTTAGGGCCCAGCTGGAGCAATCCCGACCTTTCGAAGCGTGTGCCACGGTGGGCCCAAAACAAATGAGTGGTAAGGATTATGCTAATGACTCCCACGTATGAGGATCCTCCTTACCTACCACATCATTGACACTCTATAAATACCCCAACTTTAGAAGAGTTAAGGGTTGGACTTTTGCTAGACTTTTAAGAGAAGAATAGAGAGCTTTGCTACTACAGAACGACTGGCTTCTTGGACATAAGCCCCATTGTGAGAGAGAGGAAGAGAGTTGTATTCCCTTTTTCCCGTAACAAAAGTTGTAATCTAATCCCATCAATGAGAAGAAACATGGTCTACTCATTCATGTATGAATTGAAACCTTGTTGATATAGCTTATTTCGTGTTGTGTCCATAATCGATCACGATTGGTACCAGCACTCCTGGGAACCGGTCCCGTCGTAGCCTGGTGCATTCATTCAGCAACTCTGATATCTACGTCCGGCCCCGGTACCTTTACTGTGCCCAAACCACAACTAGGCTCCCTTATCCACGCCTGGGCCCCTCCGACCATGGAGCACCACTTCATCCAATCTAAGCGTTATCTGGAAGTCGATACCCAATTTTTAGGATAACATATAATTTGAAAAAAAATTATTTACAAATAAGTATATGTTTTATGTTCTAAATTTTCATTTGATTTAATAATTTGGTCCACATATAACGAAAAATTAAAATAAATATTAAAAAATACTTATGAATTAAACAAACTATTTAAAATAAAGTTATTTTTAAAGAAAAATGCAATAATCTATATGAGACTATGAGAGAGAGAGAGAGAGAGATGAGCATTGGGGAAATGGGGAAATAGGGATGGATATTGATCCCCCCACCCCACATTTCTCAACCCGTTTCCCCATCCCCATTTGGGGAAAATAGGGATGGGGGATTTTGGGGGGAGGTATCTCCATCTCCATCCTCATTTTCCTGCTTCCACCATTTCCACCATTTCTACTGTTTTCCAATCCGTTTTTTTTTTCCCGATTCCCTGTTTGACCATGTTTGACTAAAAATTAAATATTAAAAAAATTGGGAAAGTGGAGAAATAAGGGAAATAGGAAAATAATAAGTAAATAATAATAATAATAAGAATAATAAATATTTATAAAGGTTTTAGGGGAAATAAGGAAATGAGGATGAAGGACCCTCAATCCCTATCCACATCCCTATTTCAATAAAATTTTGGGGGAAATGGGGATGGGGGACCTCCCTCATCCCCATTTAAATTTTTGGGATGAAATTCATCCCCATATATCCTCTCCCATTTTCCCATTTGGGGATGATTTTTTTTCCCCAAATGAGGATGGGGAAATGGGGATTTGGTGAAAAATTCTCATCCCTAGTGAAAAAGCATGTTTCTAAGAAGAGAGGTGTGCTTGAGAGAGAATTTTCAAATTCTAATTTCATGAGGTTTATATATCTTATGCAATAAATATGAATTAATCTACTTAATTGAGATCAAATAGTTTAAAAGATCCAATTTTTTTTCAAAATAAAAAATTAGAATATTGTAATTTTGTTATTTCTATATATCTCTCTATATTTGTTAATATACACATAGTTGTTTATTTATAAATGAAAAAAATATTGAATTTCTAATTTCTTTAAAAGTGGTCAGATTAATTAAATTAATACAAAAAATAATTTTATGGGTGATAACAATACCATTAATTTTTTAAAAATTAATGTTTAAATAAATTTAATAGACCTTTGTCAATATGAAAATATCATGTTGTTAAAAAAAAATAATAATAAGACTTTTGCAGCATAGAAAAAAAATGCATGTTACTAATGGTATTGTAAGGTTTACCATTTTATGATTGGCTTATTTTTGTGATAAACCACATTGGGATGTTTTTGTATTGGGTAGATTATTATCTTCATGTGCTCAACAGTGTGATCATGATTGGCAATCTTCCTAGCATCTCAAAGCTTGAGGAACAAGAGCTTCAAAAGTATATCACTTGACTTGTTCTCTTGAAGAGACTATGTGCACACACACACAATACATTCATTTATGTTTTTATCATTATTTTAGTGTGCATCACACCAATTTCACACTTGCACATAATGCATATAGGTTAGAGTGTTAGATCATTTGAGAATGCCTTTTCTTCTCACTGACGCGGTCTTGGTGTCATCTTGATGAACTGCAAAAATTCTTCTAATGGATTTCGTTGTCCAGGTGTTGTCTTGATGCACCACGAAAATCCTTCCAGTGGATTTCACGGTCTAGGTGTCGTCTTGAGACACCATGAAAACGACACCGCGAAAAACCTTCCAGAGGTTTACGATGTCTTGGTGTCGTCATGATGAACCGCAAAAATCCTTCTAGTGGATTTTGCGGTCTAGGTGTCATCTTGAGACATTGTGAAAACGACACCGCGAAAAACCTTCTAGAGGTTTTTGCTGTCATGGTCTCGTCCCGGTGAACAGCGAAAAATAGGCACGAAGTTTTCTCTGGTGATTTTCGTAGCCGTGCCTTCGTCATGAAGGACCGCGAGAATGGGACAACGATATTCCAGCGACGTTTGTTATATCTTTGTTGCGGTTGGTTTTGGTCTTGGTCAACCATAAAATGTTGACCGTGAAAACTAGTTCTTCTAAAAAACAATGTAGTTTTTTGAGAATCCTATTAATAGTCCAAGATACAATCTTGTTCAACAAGAACTCCAAAATTCCGAGATATTGGGAGATACTTGAGTTCTTAGAGAGAGAAAGGTTCAAGAAACCATTTTTAACTCTCCATTCCCCATTCGTGTGCATTCAAGGCATCATCAAGCATTGGTCTTCATTGCATCTTCACTTGGTAGGTAAGAACAACATACCATCTCATTTATTATTCTTCTTTTAATTACCAAGAAATCATCTTTATTGCTTTGTCTTTGAAGTTTGGTGATTGTTAGGGGTTAGCTAATAATTAGGATTGTTGGTTATACATATTCACATCTAGGTAAACATTTAGTGTTAGTCTAGCACTTATTTTCATTGAGCATTCATAACATGTTCACTTAGACATTAATTCTCTTCATTGAGTCCACGTCCTGTGACTACATGTGGTAGTTGCACAAGTAAAGAGAAGTCTTGCAACCAAAGATGTTGGTTGGCAAACAACTGTCAATTGTCACTATAAAAAGTCTACGGGTAGATAGGTTTAAGTTAAGATCCTTGAGAATAGTGACTAGGATGTCAACTTAGGATATAATTAAACTATTATATAGTAGATTTCTGTGACTAAGTGGCTAGTAAGGCTAGTCTCGTGAATTTTTCTCGGTTTTAGGGTTTCCAACGCAAAAATTAAGTGTTATTTATTTTCCGCACTTTTACTTGATTTTTATTGTTGTGTGTTGGGTTTTGTTTTTAATATTGACTAATCAAAAATTTGGTAATATAATCGATTAACAACTTATCCCCTCCTGTAGGTTGTTTAGATTCACTTTAGGTTATTTTCATGTATCTTTATGAAAATGAGCAAAATGATATGTTGTGAAATACAAAACTTTTAACAACGTGCGAAAATGCATGTTACTAAGTTCTAATTTTTTAACATGCAAAGATGTGCTTTGCTTATTACTAGTTTTTAATTTTTTAACAACATGCGAAGTTGTGTGTTGCTGAATCCTAGTTTTTTTAACAACCCGCAAAAAATTAAATTTTGCTAAATACTAGCATTTTGATGCACCAAGATGCATGTTGCTAAATCTTTACTTATAAACTGCGTGATGTTATATACTAAATTTTTTTTTTTTTAATAATGTGTAATGTATGTTGCGATAATTAAGTGACTTTTCACAACGTTCATCAATTGCTCATTGTCGTATGTGCTTTATTTTTGGCATTTAGTAACATACATTTATGTGTTGCTGTAAGTCACTTCCACAACACACATTTTCTGTGCGTTGCAGTAGGTGACATTTGACAACAAATCCCTCATGTGCATCGCTAATTGAATGTTGCTCATAAAGACCAAATTTCTTATAGTAACATCTCCCCAAGGTAGGAAAAGTAAGCATATCATAATCATAAAAGCCCCATCCATAATAAATTAAGCATTGATGAGGTCAACATTCCATTCACCGGTAGAAGTTTTCAGCACATTGTTAGGATTTTGGTTTTAGTTGGCATTATTCTATATTAAAACGTTATTTGCTTTGTATTGTTTAGTTGTCCTAGTTGTGTGGTTTATCAAGCTTCAAGGGAAGATGGACAACGGTTCAAGCAAAGTGTTGCCTTCGTACGAGGAAAAGCGCTATTGACTACAAAGGTAATAAGACCTCTTTCCTCTTACAAGGCTTAGGCACATACACATACAATTCATTCATAAGTGTCCCTGCATCGTAGCGCCAAATTAGTATAACACATTCACATGTTTTAGTATGCTCATGCATTGATCTCACATTGCCATACATTGTAGAAATGCATGTACTAGGACTATGTCTAGGAAATTGCATACTTGTGTGATCTTGTGTTTATTTGTTTATGTGTCTTGAATATGTTCTTAAATGATTTCTTGTTGAGTTCTGTTCGTTTCGGATACTCACTCTTTAGATTTCAAGTTCAAACTAGGAAGTTACGAAACTTTACGTTCCTTAACAATGCGTTGTCTTTATCTTTGTATATCGAGTTAAGTTCACATCCAATTGTCAAAGTTTTATAGTCGTCCTTGTGCGTAAATGAGTTACGGTCCGTAATCCGAAAATGGATTCAAATTCTGAGTTCGGAGGCCAAAATACAGTCGAAGAACGTGAGGGGTATGCAAGGAGAAGAGCGGAAGAGAGAATGCCCAAACTTAAATACCTTCCCGTGGAGGCATGTGGCCACCACGGGAAGGAGGCCTCTCAGCTTGGCCTCCCAAATATGGGTCCTACTCTCTTTTGTTTTCCCTCCCATCTCTTTTAAATATTCACTCTCTCTCACTTGTTCATTGTCAAGAAGAAAAATTGAAATATTATGCAGAAATTTTCTCTTCAACTTTCTCATCTTCCAAACACCATAACTTTCTCATTCGGACTCCGAATCAAGTGATTCAAGGTGGAGAATCTTCGTAATCAAGTCCCCTACCTTCTCCAATAGAGTTTGCAGCTGTTTGATCGAGTTTTGTGGTAGCTCTACTGTCAAAACCGAACCAGCTCGAGATTTCAATGTATTGAACCAAACTTAGTGATTTCATCTTTTAGGATCTTTAATTACCCTGGGTTTTATTCTTCTATATGTATGTGTATGTTTGATGAAAGCTATTGAGAATGATAGCTTCATATCAAAGATAATCAAGTCTAATTAGAGACAAATGTGAACTAATTTTCTATGATTCTAGTATTTCACATGTTTGAGAATTGTATTGTGCTTAGCTTGATATCTATAGTTATTTGTGACTTGATTGATCTATTTTATGATTAATAACATTGTCTTGTGCTTGGATCCTTTAATTAAACAAATCTAGGATTAACACATTTGACTTTGTGTTTAGAGCTATTTAGGATTTAATTGATTATTCATTATATCCTTGCTCTAAATACTTGCTAAAATATGAGTTGTGATTCTAGCATTTTTGGTGTATGTTTCTAATATCTTGAATATGTGTTTCATGTATATGATTCATTCAAGCATTAGCTTTGTGAATAAAACTAGGAATTACATGTGTTAGGTGTTTCACATGCTCTAGGATTCGAATTCATGTTGTTTTTATGACTAGACAATATTTGACTTGTGTGCTCACATGACTAAGTCTATATCTATATGAAGTGTACATGATCCATATATTTCATATGTTCATGCATCATCTTGTGTGATTACATCTCTTGGATTGTAAACTAGAATATCATACATTGTGTGCTCATTGTCTAATTCTAGTTTCCATAGCTCATATTGATCATATGTTCTATGTTGTTTGTGCTTACATCATTTGCATCACATAGATCACTTGCCTTGTAAAAGGTGGAAGTCTTGGTTAAGGGTGTAAAGCTCTAATAAGTCCAAGCAAGGGAAGTCTTGGCTAAGAGGTGTGATGCCTCTAAGTAAGTCCGAGCAAAGTCTTGTCTAGGGGTGTAAGGCTCCGGTTAGACAAGCAAGGGAAGTCTTGGCTTGGGGTGTGAGGCTCCTATAAGTCTAAGCAAGTAAAGTCTCTTGTTGTTGAGTGATTCTTCAACATAAAGTAAGGAAAGTCTAGGCGTGAGGTGTGAGGCCTTTAGTAAGTCCGAGCATGGATATTCTCTAGAGGCATGCGATGTGTCTCGGTTAGAGAATAGTCAAGTTTCTCTCTAGTGGGAATAGATATGAGGGATATCCAATAGATTGTGATACATGAGAGTTGGTCACATTTGAGGATGTACCCTTGTTTAACTAGTGAAAAATATTTTGCCGGTGGTTGTGGATTCAACTCGTGGATGTATCCTCTTCGGAGGTTTTACCATGTAAAAAATATCATGTGTCAAGTTTTTCTTTCCTTATCTCTTTGATATTTGTTTACTTTAATCAAATTGATCTTGAAGGCATTGTAATTGATTACATTCTTGTGAGACAAGATCTTTGATTGTCTTTGTATCTTTTATATGTACTTGTATGTACTATTGAGACATTTATTATGAATACAAGTACTTGGTGATTTATGTATTTTTGATATATCCTCCACATGCAATCCATAGGCTATGTTTGATCTATCAATTGAATATCCTTATAAATAGTCTATGCATGCTTATTTGTGTTTATTGTGGTGTTATATAAGCTATCTAGAGGGACAAACGTTTGTTTGTTCAAGGGATTGAAAAAAAGCCTTAAAACCTATTCAACCACCCCCCTAGGTAAGCTTAAAGCAATTTAACCGTGATTGTATTTACACACATCCATAGTAGCAAACTCATTAAGGGTGTGTTTGGTATAACTTTTCAAATAGAGCTTTTGCAGTAGATCTTTTTATAGTAGAGCTTCTAACAAAAAAAGCTTTTGGTTGTGTAAATTACAAAAAAGGTGTTGACAATGTATTTTTAGAAATAGCTTTTAGTTGGGTGAATTACAACAAAGGTGTTGACATTGTATTTATAATGAAAGAGTTATGGTTGAATATCTAAAATTTACAAAGGGTAATTAAGACAATTCATATGTTTTAAAAAAGCTCAAAAAAAGCTTTTTGGAAAAGCCCAAATTTTGGGCTTCTCCAAGTAGATATAAAATGGCTTTTACAAAGGGTAAGTGAGATAATTCATATATTAAAAAATCTGTTTTGAGTTTTGCCAAACAACTAAAAAAAACTTTAAAATAGCTTCTAACATTAAAAAGGTGTTTTTGATCCTTTCAAAAGCCATACCAAGCACATACTAAGTCATTGAGGAGAAAGAACATGAGTAGTATGCAAACGGTGGGAGCCAATGGTCTTTATAAATAAAGATAAAATTCCTTCCAACAATCCTCCAATGCAACCCCATTGGATTAATTGCCTTCCTCGCATCAAGCCGCGACAAACAAAGGAATAAGAACACGTATAAGTAGTTGACAAAAAAAGAATGCAACCAAAAAAACATAGCTTACAAAATCCTTGCAGCTAAGTACTTATGATTTTGAAGGATACTCCAACCCTATTTGGGTAATAATCCCTTATTAAACAAAGCTAAATCGTGAAATCCTAACCCCTCCTTGAACTTCAAATCACAAAAAGTACCCTAAGAACACCAATGCATTGAGTTTTTTTTATATTAACTACACCACTAAAGGACTAGGATCCTCTGCTCAACTATGCTAATATTTTAAGGATTAGCGTCCATGTGGCAGATTAACATAATCCATAGGCAAGACTTATTTTATTTTATTTATTTTTATCTCATCTAGTACTAAAACACAGTCGTTTCAGTCTAAAAAGTAAAATCCCTTTCAAGTTTCAACTTATCCTCTGGTTTCTCTCCCATGATTTCGGCAACTGGAAAAAAAAAATAAAAATCAGAAAACCAGCCACAAATATTCCTTTCTCTAGGTCAAAATTCTTGATAATTATAATTTTTTTTCAAAATTTATTTGTCTCTTGATAATTATTTGACATTTTGACAACAAATATATCTTTCTCTAGTTCAAGATTCTTTACCAAACAACACTTAATTTTAGATCAAAATTGGAAAACAACATCCAAACTTAACGAGTTAACGTTCTGGGTTTACTGGATTTTGGAAGGTGTTGGGTGTTTTTCTTGCAATAATTAGAGAAGAAGAAGAAATAGAGATTTATTAGGATTTAAAGAGGGATATTGACAAAATCCAAAAACTGAACACACACACCACAACACCACAATCCACGAACCAAGGTTCGTGGTCAAGACCAATAACGTGGCTACGAGCAATTTCCTTATTATCACAGAAGAGAGAGAGCCGGCACGGTGACAAGACTTTCTGGCAGGGTTCGGCACGGTCCTCGAGTACAAGTCTGGGAGAACCGGCAAATCGAGTATGGAATTAGAGCTCGGGTGGGGCATCAACCACAGCATAAGTTGCAGACCTATCAAGATGCTTCCTTGCAGAACCAACGGGGGCTGTAACTCAATAGAATGAGTGGGAAACCTTGTAAACGCGAGCAGGAGAATAGAGATTCACTACAAGAAAAACAGTCTAAGACAACATTCAATTAGCAACATACATCAGGTAAATGTTGCCAAAAGTCACATATCGCAACGCGCGAAAAATGCATGTTGTGGAAGTGATTTTCAACAACACACATGCGTAAGTAGTCAATAATGGGAGACATATTGCAACGTATAACTGATAAATGTTGCGAAAGGTTACGTATTACAACACGCAATGCGAGTTGTTAAAAAATCACAATATATGACAACACACATTTTACGCAAGTTGTTAAACGACTTGTCTTTCACAACACACAAGTTCGCATGTTGTTAAACTATTAGTTTTTCGCAACACGCAAATTTGCATGTTGTTAAATTTATTGCATTTCGCAACACACAAACCCGCATGTTGTTAAATCCGCATGTTGTTAAATGTCTTGAGTTTCGCAACACGCAGACTTGCATGTTGCTAAATTTCCTACATTTCACAACACGCAATCTTCACGTTGTTAAAAAGGTTTATCTTCCATAATGCGCAGCTTTGCTTGTTGTTAAAAATGTGTTTTTCGCAACATGCACTTACTTATGTTGTTAAAAGTAACATATTCTGCAACACACCAATTTTATTGTTGTCATAGACTTATCTTTAACAACATACTTTGTTTTAATGTTGTCGAAACTCGGAGTTTTTACAACTAGATTATGCATGTTGTTAAAAATAACTAAATATTCATTTTCAAAATACGGCGTTTTTAATGCTCATTTTTTTTATACTAATTAATTTAATCTAAATAGATAAAAATAAAAATTTAATATTTGATCATTTTATTTATATTATTAAAGAATGTTTACTGTAGCAATATAGACAGATATATAGCAATAACATAATTATTAGGGTGGTTACGCTACATTAAAAAACTTAAAATTTTGACTAAAATTTATTATTTAAATATTTAGTTATTTATTTTTATTCAATTCAGCCATAGAAATCTATTATATATTATATATATAATATACTTTTATATTTTATTATTATTATCCATAATATATCATGTTATTATGAATGTTTTATAATTAGGGGTATATATTATATATTTATATTATATAAATATATTATTATATAAATTCTATAATATAATATATATATTGTAAATTATAAATTATATATATTATATTATATAATATATACATATTATATATTATATATTATATATATAATATATTATTTTATTAAATAATATATAATTATATATATAATATACTTTTATATTTTATTAATATTATCCATAATATATCATGTTATTATGAATGTTTTATAATTAGGGGTATTTTGGTCAAAATACAGTTAACTCAATTCCATTCCGTTGTTAACCAAACAAAATAATACTGATTCAGACACTAATTCTAAAGTTCCAATCAAACAAAAAACTTAGTTTTCCTTTCATTTCATTTCCTTTCCATTCTTATTCTCATTCTCATTACCATTCTGATTACCATTCCACCATGTAACCAGACGTGACCATAGAGTATTGACCAATAACTCGACTATATATGTTTTTAAAAATATAATTTTATTAAAAGTTTCAATAAATATTTTTTAATATATGTCAATCGTAGAAATTAGAATTTTGATTAGTTGAATAAATTTAAATTTATCTAACAAGGCTTTTTTTTTTTTTTTCTAACAACTCATATAGGTTATATATAAATCTTGTTCAATTGTTAACACAACAAGTCTTGTAGTCAAGTGGTAAAGACTTTCAATTATTGACTTGAGGTCTCAAGTTCAATTCCCACTAATGACAATTAATTTTCATTATTATCAGAAGTGGCTGGAGGCGGCGGTGATGGTGGGTGGCCGGAGGGGACGGTCGTGTCGAGACGGCGGACGGCGGACGGCGGTTGGTGGCCGGATGGTTGACAGACGACAATAATGGTGGGTGGGTGGGTGGCCAGACAGCCGGTGGCGATGGATGTGGGTTGCCGGATGGCGGCCGGCCGGCGGCGACGGAGGTGGGTTGCCGGACGACGTCAGGTGGCCGGATGGCGACGACGGAGTGTTAACATCTACCGCAACGTACTACATTTGTTGCGGTACTTATCTACAGCAACACACAACGCGTGTTGTCATAGACGTTTATGTACAGTGCGTGTTGCCATAAATATTTTTGAAAACGAACAAGGTGCGTTGTTACAAATATCTACGACAACATACATAGACGTTGTCATTAGTTATAACAACACACGCTTCATGTTGTTATTGTATCTACGACAACACGCGGTGTAAGTTGTAAAATGCATATCATCTTTTGGCAACAGGCGTATCAACAACAGGCAAGGCATGTTGCAAAAAGTTTTCGCAACACACATTGCGTGTTGCGGTAGACCTAATTTGTTGTAGTGATTGGTCTGTCTTAGACTAGCCCTACTCTATCCATCTTGGTTATCTTGAGGATATTCCGTTTGTAAAACTGTTCTCACAGATTAGCTTTGTGGCTGGACAACCTCTCGGATATCATGCCTCTTGGCCTTTATTTGCACTGTCTCGTCATATTTTGGTGTGGCATTGTGTAGAGCCTAGGTTTGCACTTTTCAAAATATGCCGTTCTGGGGGACGATGTCATCATTGTTGACGAACAAGTAGCCAAAGTGTATGAACATGCATTAGGCAGTTTGGGTCTTTCTAAGTCAAGTCTCTCTACTGTCTTGTGCACGAATGAACTAGGTAAGATTCCATTGAACTAAGGCAGGGAAGGTTTGGTTAGGGTGAACGAATCGGATCTTAGAGAAGTCTCGGTCTATGTCCACACCTAGGACAGGGAAGAGGAAATCCTTTGATGAATGAATGCTTTAAAGGGCGTTATCTCAACCATCTATTTGCTCTTTTGACGCGTTTACTAATCAGTAATCAAACTCAGGAAAAGGAATTAAGTTATTGATTTGTGAATTCCAATGTTTACTAAAAATTTAGGGAATTAAGTTACGTGGACCCCACTCTCAAATCGGTAATTAAGTTACCGATGGAAAAGGAATTTAATTCCTCCCACCCACCCTAGGAATTAAGTTTCCTTTCCTGATTGAAAAAGGAAATCCATGTATTTTTACTAAAATATCCTCACTTATAATAATTAAAATTAAAAATAAAAATAAAATAAAATAAAATAAAAACTTGTCCTTCCACTTTATCGTTCTATTTTAGGGATTGTTCTCCGAATTTTACTACAGGACAACAGGTACATTTTTTTAATCGTAGATTTCATGAATATACATAAAAATCACATTGTTGATTATTCTTGACTTGTTGCACTGATTCTATATTTATAAATATTAAATCTGGTATGAATCATGGCTGGTATAGATATATATACAGATTTTCTATTATCAGTTCGTCTTAACAATAAATATATCAAGACGAAAAATGTGAACCACTAGATTTACATACTTTGTCTCAAAGTGTATGCACTTGTCAAAACTTTTTCATAATCTATGGTCCACATTCTTCGTCCTGATATATTTATTGTCAGGACGAACTGACAATAGAAAGACTATATATATATATATATATATTGTATATGTAAATAAAAAAAAATATTAAAAAAAAAACTATGTTGATGAATGATGTTGATGAAAGCTTTGACTTATTGATTTACAAATTGTACATGGTGTTTTCTTTCTCTCACGGCAGTTTTGTTTAGGTTTTTTTATTTTTTTATTTTTTTTTATTTTTTTATTTTTTTATTTTATTTTAATGTAGTAAAGCATGTATTGCTTATTCATATATATATATATATATCAGATTTTCTATTATCAATTTATCATCACAATAAATATATCAGGACGAATAATGTGGACCACTAGATTTACATACTTTGAATCAAAGTGTATGCACTTGTCAAAACTTCTCCATAATCTGTGGTCCACATTCTTCGTCCTGATATATTTATTGTCAGGACGAACTGACAATAGAAAGACTGATATATATATATATATATATGACTTCAATTTTTTTTAATGAAGTTATCTTAATAGTTAATAATGAATCAAGTACTATGTGAGCTAATGGTTATATATGTTGAGTTATTTTGTGTTTTAATTTTTGCATTCAAGAGAAAAGGAAAAAAAAAAAACACCTAAATATGAGAAATTAACTCGACATCAAATTAATTATGTTTTCAAATATGAATTATTCCTCATTTTTTAATTATTATTAACTAATTAGTTGAAAGTTTGTAATATAAAGATGTTAATTATTATAGTTATAGTGTTATGAGCAGTATAAAAAATATTTTTTTCATACTAAAAAATATTTTTCAACATGTTATATACACAAGGGTATTTTTGTAATCAATTATATATCATTTCGATTACTTAGTTTAAGTAAATACTAGAAATGGAATAAATTTGATTCCATTTTTAATTCCTAAATTGTTTGTAAACAATGGAATGGAATTTAGTAACTTAATTCCGATTCCCCTCCATTCCTTTTTTGGTGGAATTTAATTCTAATTCCTTCCATTCCTGATTAGTAAACACGCCCTTTAATTCATCTAACTTCAATGGTTGAGGGAGTGAAGTCAAAAAATTGAGTTAGAAATTTAAGTTGACATAGTCTGACCCATATATATATATATATACCGTCTTTCTACTGTCAGTTCGTTCTGATATAAAATATATCAGGACGAAGAATGTGGACTATAGATTATGGAGAAGTTTTGACAAGCGCATACACTTTGAGTCAATGTATGTAAATCTAATGTTCCACATTCTTCGTCCTAATATATTTTATATCAGGACGATCTGACAATAGAAAAATTATATATATATGGGCTACCCTTCGGTGCAACATTGCACCATACAATTAAAAAAAAAAAATCCATGGCACATGACATTTTAACTTGCTGTCCACCTTTAAACCTATGCAGCTGGTCACCATTGGATCTCTCAAATTCAAATTAAAGATACATCTTTCTGTTTTCCAAGACAATAAATCCATTCTTTTTAAATTTGAAATGCATTCATTGGATTTCAAATTTAACAAGCAATGAATGCTTTTTGAATATCAAAATTAAAATCCAACCTTATTGGCCAAATTAAGACTTGTGTAGATTCTGGATATATGAAGAACTAAAGAACTTAAAGGCTAGAAGAAAAATATAGACAAAGGACAGAAGAAAAACAGAAAGAAAGTAAGATGTTTATGGCTAGAAGATAAATTTATAGGAAGAAAAGAAGAACAACGGTAACTATTGAGAGGAAATATGAAGAACTGAAGAGCTGGAAGAAAAATATAGAGGAAGAAGAGAAGAAAATCGGTAAGAAAGTAAGATGTGTTTATGGCTGGAAGATAAATACATAGGAAGAAAGAGAAAGAAAACGGTAACTATTGGGAGCACCAATCAAGTTATTTAGTGAGTGAGAAGTGACTTGCTTAGCAGGTAATTTTAGGATTCCTATGCATGCATTAAGAGAATAAGTCATGACCATTGGATGTTTGTCTAAAAGCAACCAATGGTTGAGATTAGAATGACGTGGATTATTTTTTAAAATTGTATAGTGTAATGTTGCACTCAAGAATGAGCCCATATATATATATATACGGTCCCGTTTACGCACTGATGTTTACATCAGTACAAATGCATGTAGATCACTGAATATGGAGAAGTTTTGACAAGTGTATACACTTTAAGTCAAAGTATGTAAATCTAATGGTCTACATCCAACTAGACCTGGCACGGTTCCGGTTGGAACTGCCGGAACCGGCCGAAACCGGAGCCGGTTTTTCGGTTCCAGTTCTTGAACCGGAACCGGAACCTGAATCGGCGGAGACCGGTTCCGGTTCCGGTTCCGGTTCAAGAGTTTGGTCGAACCGCCGGTTCGAACCGGATTGGAACCGTCGGTTCGACGAATTTTAAAAAAAAAAAAATATATATATATATATATATATATATATATTTTTTTTTTTTTTTTTTGGGCTGCCGTTGGAGCCCAACGGTCGGCTGACGTCAGCCGACCGTTAGGCCCAACGGTCTGCTGACGTCAGCAGGCCGTTGGGGTCCAACGGCTACCCCTTTATTTTTTATTTCCCCCCCCCTTTCATTTTTCCTCACACCAATTGCTTCTCAATTCTCTCTAATTTCTCTCCAACACTCTCTCAACTCTCAACTCTCATGTGATAAGTCTCTCAATCTCCAAGTTTCTAAGGTTTTTAATATTTATTTCATTTTTTAATTATTTTATTTGAAATTAATTTTATTTCCAATTTCCAATTTATTTTATTTGCAATTTATTTTATTCCCAATATATTTTATTTTCAATTAATTTTATATCCAATTTATTTTATTTCCAAATTCCAATATATTTTATTTTCAATTAATTTTATATCCAATTTATTTTATTTGTAATTTATTTTATTTTCAATTAATTTTATTTCCAATTTATTTTATTTGCAATTTATCTTATTTCCAATTTATTTAATTTCCAATTAGTCAATTATTCTTCTAAGTTCTAAGTTTCCTATTCTCTCCCAAATTTATTTTTAAATGGCAAGTGGAAGTGGTGGAAATGGAAGAGGTCACGGCTGTGACGGTCCTAGGCGTTCGATTTCAATGAAAGGTAAGGGTACTATGATCAATAATCTCGATCATAACAACCCCACCTATCATGAATATCTGCAACGTCGGACCTATGCTGAAGACCTAGGCCTAAATATTCCTGATCCCCCTCTTACAATTTATGAACCCGATCCCAATGAAACCACCCCCAACAATTTGACAAGCCAGTCAGAAAATATGCCTGATATTGATACACCTCCGGATTTTGGTTTTGATACACCGGAAGTGGATCTAGAAAGGGAGGAAGATCTGATACAGAAGCAGAACAAATCTGATCTCTTCGTCAAACATATGAAGAAAATTAGGAATGAAGATGGAAGCTTTACAGCAGCTTGCAATTAATGCAACAAAGTATATAAATGGAGCAAATCCGGAGGATATGGCACTTATTGGAAGCATATTGAAGTCAAACATCCAGACGCAGTGGTCAGAATGAGGTCACAAACACAAATTCCCAGGTACGCTACTCCTAACCAACAATTATTTCGTTATAGTGATGAACAAAATAGAGAAGAATTAGCTAGGATGGTAGCAGTAGAACATTTATCATTCAGTTTTGGTGAGAGGGTTGGCTTTATTAACTATTGTCGACGAGCATTAAACCCTGCTGCATGCCGTGTCCCTAGATCCACGCTCACACAAACACTTGAAAAGATTTATGTGAGAGACAAAAAAAAGTTAGAAAAATATTTTGAAAAATATAATGGTCGTGTTACCGTTTGTGCCGACATATGGACTGACCATTGGCAATCGCATTCATACTTGGGTGTCACTTGCCATTTTATGGATAATGCATGGACAATCCAAAAAAGAATTCTTGCTTTTAGAGTTTTTGATGATTCACACAATGCTCAAAATATTTTTAGACAGCTTAGAATTATTTTTTCAGAGTATAGTATTGAAAACAAAATTTTTGCAATTGGTTTTGATAATGCTTCTGCCAATACCGCTGCTATTCCACTTTTAATTGATTTATGCAAACCCTTTCTTGGTGGTACATTTTTTCATCAAAGATGTGCATGCCATGTTTTAAATATATGTGTTCAAAAAGGATTAGAAACTCTTCAATGTTTATTGAACCTATTAAAAAGCCCTAATGTTTTATGGAGAAATCCTTCTACAATGAAAGCATGGGCAAGATATTGTAAACAAAATGGTAGACGTGCCATTAAATTTGCTCGTGATGTTCCAACACGTTGGAATTCTACTTATAAATTGCTTGCTCAAAGTTATGAGTATAGGGATTTATTAGTTTCTTTTATTCAATTTCATGTTCCTAACATTCAACTTTTTGAATCTCATTGGGATGCTTGTTACAATGTTTTCAATTTGTTAAGAGTTTTTTATAATGCTACACAAAATTTTTCTAAAATTTATTTTCCTACAACACATTTATTTGTTATTGAGAGTATTAATATTGCTGGTGCATTTTTTTATTGTGAATCTGACCAAGCAATAAAGGAAGCCGTTAGTTCTATGAAGCAAAAATGGTTAAATTATTATACGGAATTTCCAAATATTTATTTGATTGGTATGGTTTTTGATCCACGACACAAATTACAATCTTTGTCTTATTATCTAGATGGTTATTATGGCAAAGAAGGTTTAAATATTGAATATGATATTGAAGCATGTTGTGGTAGAGTTAAGAAATTATTGTATGATTTATATGATGAATATGTTACATTTTATGGATCCGGTACTCCGAACGTAGATGTTGCACGAATAAAAACTGCATCTCAGCCTCCATCCTCCTCTGGATTTATGAATTTAGGGTATAGTATGTTCTAAAAAAAAAATAAAAAACCAAGATGTTCTTCATCAAGCTCCGATTCGCATGCCGAGCTTGAATCTTATCTAGCTTCTTCTTGTGATTTTCCTGAAGAATTTGACCTCTTAAAATATTGGAATGATGCTACGAAGTACTATCCAATTTTGGCTATAATAGCCAAAAATATTTTTTCAACACCGGTTTCTACTTTGGCGGTGGAACAAGAGTTCAGCGCCGGGGGCAATATTTTGGATGAAAAACGTTTGTGCTTGACTCCAAAAGCACTACAGATGCAGGTTTGTGTTGACGACTGGACGAAAGCGGAATACAGACAACAAGAAATCCAACAAGAACCGACATATGATTTCTTTAAAAGCGACGAACCCGAAGCGGGCGAAGGCTTTGGAGTAAGCTGAGCACCGGAACCGTAAATCTGTAAATCTGTAATAAAAGGTATGAGAACTACGTGGCCTTTGATTCCTCTAAACCCCCCTAAGAGGATACGTAGGCAACTTAATTGTGGTAAAAATTAAGTGCAAGGCTAATAACTTTACATTTTTTTTAGTTTTATTTTATTTTAATTTAATTTTGTAATTTGTCATTTATTTATTTTATGTTATTTTTGAAATTCGGGTGACTCAATTTCCAAATACCCAATGAAATGTAAATTGTAATTTTGTTTACTTTTATTTTAATTTAATTTTGTAATTTGTTATTTGTTTATTTTATTTTCGGTTGGATACTCGGATGACGATGATCTAACTTCCAACATCCAATGAACTTATGAACCCAATGAATTTTATTTTGTAATTTGTCATTTATATATTTTATTTTATTCAATTACAATCTACAACTTATAAGTTACAAGTTAGAACTTAGAATTTTTTTTTTTTGTTTGTTAAAAAAAAAAAAATCCGGTTCAAAACCGCCGGTTCCTGTAGAACCGGAACCGGAACCGGTTCAAACCGGTTCGGAACCGGAACCGGAACCGGACCGGAACCGTGCCACCACTACATCCAACGCATTGATGAAGTTATATCAGTGCGCACTGACTTAAATATTTCTGTATATATTGTAAATTTATAATTTAACACCATTAATTTTAAATTTTTTGTAATGCCCCCCCCCCCCCCCCCCCCCCCCCCCCCTTCAGACTCTGAGTTCCATCCATCCCGGTAGTGATGGATCCTATGAAGTTCAGCATGGTTCAGCACAAACAAGGTTCAGCAAAGGATCCTTATCCCCACGAAAACCACACACTCAAACGAGCTAAAGCTCTTTAATAAGTTAAGTCACTAGGAATGTAGCTTAGCTTAACGCGGTTCTTAGAATTTGAAAACAAGTTTTGGATCTTATATTAAATGTGTGTCTTTATACTAAACAGTATTAAGAATATAATTTAAAGTTTTTGCATTGTATCCTGCTTTCTTAAAACTAGTTTTTGACTGTTAATGATAGGCTGATGGCTATTGAAAAAGATGTTGGGTTTGAAAAGCCGTCTCTCAAGTCTCAGGTGAAGGACTGAAGGTATCTTGGTCTTGGGATCGAGATTCAAAACTCTAAAGAATGCTATTAAATGTAACCAATTCAATTTCAAGAATTGTAAAATGGGTACACTTAGACACAATGCTTTGGGTAATATTGAATAACAGATAACACAAATCTGATTGTTATTCATCAAACCCAGTAACCCACAATAGTGATTAGCAAAGCCCAACTCCTATTATTTGGGCCAACTTGAACACTGGAACAAATTGTGGGTCAATAGACTCGACAAATATCATCAACTTTTTATGCCTATTGTGTCCAGTGAAGTTGATATCAAAATTAAATATGATTTTATTTTTCTAACTAGAACTTAAATATTATTTTTAATTTAAAAAACTAAACTAAAAAGATTTCAAGAAATAATTAGTTTGATTAGAGTTTATGGATTTCATCCAAAAGCTTAATTCAGAATTGGAAAATAATAAAAAATGGTTTTGTAATTTTTAAGTTAAAAATAGTTTGTAGATATTAAATCAATCATGTTTTAAGATATTTGAAAAATTATGAAAATAACTCGAGATTTTAGAATTATCCCCTAATGTTGTTTGATGGTGAAGGGACGGACATATTTTGATAGATTTTTGAATCAAATGATCCATACAATCCATGATTTGTTTCACCTGACATCTAGACATATAAAAATCATGTTTTATATGAACTTTAGATTCTGATAATCATATTAATATATGAAGTGATTGAGTACTTATTTTATTTTAATTATATTTTACATAGAAAAAGGAGGAGAAAGAAGCAACTAATTAAGCTTAAAGAGTCGCCTCATCAATCATGAAGAAAGTTGACTTAGTCTTTGTCCAAATTCTTTCATACAATGTTAGGTCAATATAAATGCAGCCATAAAATAAATCGACACTTTGAATATATTTTTGTGCAGGATTCAGGAAAGTCTACAAAAGCTACAACCACTTCAACTTGAAATAAGAAGAATCTTCAAAACTGATAAGATATTCTCGCTCACTTATTAGAGTTTGGACTTTTATCGGGAAGACGATATATAAAGTAGAACAAAGAAATTTTTTTTTCCATGAGTTGAAAAGTCCAAACTTTGACTTTTGACAACTTAATTACCAGGAGGAGGCTGGAGCTAACTTTTCAAGTTTTGATAGCTATCCATCACAGACCGTCAGTTCAGTAAAGCGTAAAATGTCTGTTCACTCATATAATGTCATGTGGTATAAGTGTATTATATGATTGATCACCGATTATATAATGTACCGAGACCAAGGATAAATTTTCCATGATATAAAAATGTTCGAGTTTGAGAAGTATGTATATATATATAGTTTTGGAGTTGGAGAAGGTCCCTCCAAACAAAATCTCTGAAGCAAGTATAATTAGGCCCTACACAAACTCAACATATGTTCGGCCCATTGTAATCTAGATTGACTTCTTCTTTTCTCATTTGTCTCCTGGGAAAACGAAAACCTCAAAATTGAATTATTGTTATGTCATGACAGCATTTTCTTGACCTACTTGATAGAGTTTTATTATAGTACGTTTACTCCATTAATAATCCTGCATGTCTCTATCCAAATGGATTCTTTGGATTTTCCCACTTTTAATAATCATTTTATTGGATGAATGTAAATACATTCAATAATACTACTAAGACCTTCTACTTAAAGAAACTTCTTGGTGTTTATTTTGATTTGGGAAAAAAAAAATCAGCTACTTCATTAAAATTACAATAGCAAAATTATCTATATATTAGCTCACCTCACAAACAAAATTTTTGGCTTCGATCGACTTGTATATTAGTATTATCTTTTTTTAAAAAGGAAGTTTTCATTGACATTTCACCAGGTTTAATTTAGTTGAAGTACATGCATACCTATTGACTTTGAAATGAATAATGCTATTTTACCCAAATTTAATATCCAAATCTAGTGCCCAAATGATGTGGTAATACTGTAATACATTCATTTAAATCATACAAATATAATACAATTTAAATGTAAGGATTATAATAATGCCACATTATTTGGGCTCTAGATTTGGACACCAAATTTAGACAAAATATCATTATTGTTTTGAAATTCATCACAAGGATTCCACCATCCTAAAGATTTGTGCCAATATATTTTATAATTAAGATATGTAAATAAGTCTAATCCTACCAATGATGAAATCTTTCAAAAAAAATACCTGGTTCCAAACTAATAGATATTGTCAAAAAAAAAAAAAAGTCTAATATTGAAAGAGGTGTATAAATTGATCATCTATAAAATAATAATAATCATCATCATATTAAGTGAGTTAGATCGACTTGTGTCCAAGAAATATCTTAGATTTCCAATAAAACTTATCTATGGTGAAAAGCTAAAGCAATGCAATTTAATATTTGTAATGGCTTGAAATCAGAGATCCGTGATTTTATTGGTATAGCTTAGAAGTCAAGTCAGATTTCCAAAAAAAGTAATTATCACTTATAAGATTCGATCTGATGCATGATTACAGTATTTTTGTGAAAAAAAATGGATAAGCTCACAAGCACACACTTCAAAGAAACACACAAACTCTACTGCTTATATAATGTTTGTAAGAAGAAACTTATTTCATACAAGTGATGGGGGCAGTATCAATTATTATTATTATTATATATAAAATTAGGTAATGTTGATGACCAGACACAAGAGGTGACCAATCAATAATGTTTAGCTCATGGGACCCCCATGAAGGATAGAAATTAGAAGAAAGATGATGATGATCAGCTGATGTGTAAAGGGTGGGTTCCACCTTCATTTGTGGAAAGAGCAATTAGATGGGACTTATGTTTTTTATTGTACAAATGGCAACTCTGGATGATCATGAACTCATGCATGATGGAGAATATATATTTCATTTCTAATATGAAGTTAATTGACATTTACTTTACTTTTCTTATAAGAATTATGCTATCATACAATTCATTTTAATTAGATCAATCTATCTGATAATTCTAATATAAAAATTGTTAGTTTAGTAATAAAAATATAACTTTGTAAACTCTAAGTAAATTATTACATGTGGAGAAAAAAAATTTCGTGATAAGAATTATAAAAATATAAAAGATTTGTGATGTTATATTTAAGGGTAAGGCTAAATTAACTTATATATTTTATTTCAATATCCATTTATCTATTTGTTATTAATCCAAAGATATAAAAGAAAATCTAGACCAAATGAACGGATGGATATTATAAATTAAACAATTTAAGTCGATTTTTTTCAAGTTGATATAGTTTTACCCTATATTTAACAATTTAACTCACATCAATGGAATTTTTGTTGTACACTTTAACTGATGAAGTTATATTTTATAAGAAAAAGAAGTGGAGATGGCCTTAGCACAAAAAATGAAGCTAATGATCAACAGAAAGCAAAAAGCAAAATAGATGATTGAGTGAGATCCACACCCACTACTTTCTCTAGAATCTATCAATGTGCTCTCCTACACGGTTACCACCACCACTAATAAATAAAATTTGTGCTGTTTTGCTAATTCATTTGTACACAGTGACAGTGTAGTGCAAATTAAATATAAACATAAATTGGATTGAGTTATTTCTCGTCAATGACTTTCCCTATGAAAGGTTTCTAAAAAGAGTCCAAAAGATTATAAAAGGTGTCTTGTTAATTTGACGATCAATTTAAAAGAGATCCAGATCTTAACAGAGACGTAGCTCAGCTGGTAGATGAATGAGTTTGGTTTGAACAAATGACTTACAAATCAACGGTTCAAATCTTACCAATGGTGAAAACTTTTAAAAAAAAATACCTAGTCCAAGATTAATAGATATTATAAAAATATATAAAAGAGTTCCAAACAAATTTAAAACGTTTTCAAAGAAATAAATTAATAAGAATAATATTGGGCAATATAAATTTTCTGTCTTTAAGTTGATTGCCCAAATGTTGTGAATAAATAGAAGAGTCTGATACGTACAGTGATTTTTATGAGGACAATCCAATCGTTAAAAAACGGCAGGACCAAATTCATTTGTACGTGTTAGAGATTCTTCAAGTGTGTAATAGATAAGAAAATTCACCTTATGATTTTAGGCTCAATCATTGTCAATTAGTTTTCTGCTTTGCTGTATTTATTGTATAATTATTATGTATTATTTACTTCCTTATCTATAATTGTATTACTGTATAAAATGTGTACAAACAATCAATACAAAGGTATCAATTGTTTTTTGAGTAATGCTAGGTGTTCCAATTTTGTTTTTTCAAATTCATTCCCGAGTGACACATGAAGTGTCAACATCACATTACTCATCACTCATCACATAATCTCATAATTTACAAGATGTTGACACCCCACGTGCCATATCATTTGGGGAAAAAAAATTGGGATGTCTAGCATTACCCATTGTTTTCGTCTTTATGGTATCAAGTTATGCTAGACGTCCCAATTTTTTTTCCCAAATTCTGTTCTAAATGATGTGGCACGTGAGGCAACATCATATTATTCACCATATAATCTCATGATTTATAAGATGCTGACACCTCATATACCACATCATTTATGACAGAATTTGGGGAAAAATATTGGGACGTCTAGCATTACTCCTAGTGTATCAAAGCCTATATAGCTCTAACAAGAAACTTAGTGATCAATTTAAAAAAAAAAAAACATGGCTGCTGAAAATTCAGCAACTTCATCCCTCAATCCAAATCACCCCTCTGTTGTAACACCAAACCTGCAAAATCTCATTTCCTTCCATGCCTTCGCTCAAATGCCCATCAAACTAACAACCACCAATTATCCCTCTTGGAGAGCACAACTTGATGCACTTCTATATGGCTTTGACCTTCTTGGTTTCATTGATGGAACCAAGCCTTGTCCTCCCGACACAATTACGGATGGCAATAAACAAATCCTCAATCCAGATTACTTTATCTGGAAGAGACAAGACAAGCTCTTGCTTCATGGAATCATCGCATCGCTTTCAGTTCGAGTGGTTTCAAAAGTCAACACCTCCACTTCATCGGCAGAAGCATAGGGGTCGAATGATTCAGCTTTTTGCCAATCCCTCTTCGTCTTGTATCATGGGACTCATGGAGAAACTTACAACCATTAATCGTGGAACCTTACCTATTGAGGACTACCTTGGCAAAATACAAGATTTGGTAGATGAACTTGCGTTTGTTAATGTGCCTGTTCTAGAAAGAAATCTTATCATTCACACATTGAATGGTCTTGGCTCTGAGTTTAAGGAGATAGTTGCAGTCGTTCATGCAAGGGACTCAATGAATGGATTTGAGGAGCTTTTAGGACAAACTTGTGGAATATGAGTCCTTTTTAAAGCATGAAGAAAACTGCAACGGTGGTGGTCTTATCGTCAATGCTGTCCGCCTAAATTAGTCCAGAAACAGGAATCAGTCAAGCAACTGGAAAAGAAATCAACAAAGTCGTAACAATTAGAGCCACCGTTCAAACAACAATAGCAATGGCCAAAGAAATAATCAAGACAATGAAAATAGTGGAAACAACTTCAATAGAAATTCAAATGTGTCATGTGATTTCTGTGAAAGGCGTGGCCATATTGTTAGTCAATGTCGTCTTGCCAAGAAACTCATGCTGAAATTCATGCAGCAACAGCCCATGGCAAACCACACCATGACAAGAAGCAGCACCAATCCCAATCCGAACTCGTTGTTTGATATTGTCGCTTCCCACCATGTGACATCCGACCTAGGCAATCATTAACTTCACTAACCATACGAGGGACCTGATGACATTGTTATTGGTGATAGTACAGGTTTACAAATCACACACACAGGCAATGCCAAACTCTCTACTCTTTCAAATAATTTTTCTCTTAAAAATGTCTTGAGTGTTCCAAAAATGAAACAAAATTTAGTTTCTATTTCACAATTTTGTAAAACCAATAATGCTTCAGTTGAATTTTAGCCTTCTTCCTTTTGTGTGAAGGATTTAACCACGGGGACACAACTCGCCCAAGGACGGACAAACGATAACGTGTACCGGTGGCCAAGCATGTGGGAGAATCAGTCGGTGACAACGTGACCATGTTTCAGTGTTAAAACCATTCTTGATCGTTGTTATGACCATTTTGGTCTCCCTTCGTCCAAAATCTTTAGTAGTGTCGTTTCTTCAAATAAACTCCATGTGCAATCGAGTCAATCAAAATTTATATTTTGTGATTCATGTCTTGGTAACAAAAGTCACAAATTGTCATTTGGTGTGTCAAGCTTAAAAAGTGAAAATCCCTTGGAACTTATGTATATTGATGTTTGGGGACCTTCCCTAATTAGATCAATGGATGGATTCTAGTATTATGTGATTTTTGTTGAACATTTTTCAAAATATCCATGGTTGTTTCCATTAGCTTAAAAATCTAATGTGTATTCAATTTTTCCTAAATTCAAAACAATGGTTGAGAAGTTCATTAATCATCAAATAAATAAAAAAAATTATTCTGATGGTGGTAAAAAATATGCGGGTCTCAAAACAATGTTCACTTCACATGGGATTCAACATTTAATTTCTCCTACATACACTCCTCAGCATGTTGCATCCTGAGCGTCGTCATCGACATGTAGTTGAAATTGGTCTTACTTTGTAAGGATTCCCATATATTGATTGGCTTATTTCGTGGACAAACCATATGTTGGGGTTTATTGTGTAAGGGTAGTTTAGGTGATTGATCTTCAAGCTCGAAGGCCCTTTCAAGACCTCAAGAGATAAGCACGCCAAAGGTATAATTTCTAGTGCTTGGTTTTCTTTGAAGAGATTTAGTTAGCACACACACACTTAGCATACTTGTTCTTGTGTGCATATTCTTCACATATCACTTTACACACTAGCACTTTGATTGATATCTTGTTGTGTGTATATGTGCTTAGTAATTCGTTTCCCGATAGTGTTCGGAAACGCCCACGCATGCACTAGAATGTGCTTGGTTTTACGCGAAGACCGCACACGGAGAATGCTCTTGGCTTCTCCTTTAGATTCACCATCACTGGTGAATCGGCTGTTTGATCGGTGGCCTGGCCGCCGAATTGAAAACGCCGTTTCAGTCCAGAAAGGTCTGGAGTGATTCTGCGGTTACGATCGACGGCCACCGACCGCCATTCGAAACCGCCGTTCATACCTAATCGATTTAAATCTCTCGGGTTTGATTCTGCGGTTTAATCGGCGGTTACGAAACCGCCGAATGAAACCACCGTTATTCCCCTGTTCTTCTCGGGTTCAATTCGGCGGTTGTAAACGGCGGCCTGGCCGCCAAATGAAACCGCCGATTGGTGCGTTTCAGGGGCAAATTTGTCTTTTCACATGTCCAATTCTTGATGTCTATAAATATCTTACTTTCTCATTATCTGATTAAGTTCTTTGAGTCCTTAGAACCCTAAACTTCAAAGAGAGATTTTTTAGAAAAAATCAAATCAAGAACTCACCTTTAAACACTCAAATCAAATCCTTTTTGCATCAAATTTCATCTTGCATTCATCCATGAATGGGTTTGCATCATCACAACATGCTTGGTAAGATTTTGATTAATTTCATCTTATTTTAGTATTTTACTATCAAGCATATTCTTTTTTAATTTACTTGTATGTTTTTGATCATATGATAAATACAAGAATAGAGAATTAATTGTGATGAATTGATTGAGTGTTGTTTTGTGATAGCTAATTAGATTTTTGATTAATCTTGATTAGCTAAGCTATTTGACATGTCATTTAGCAATTGATATCTAGGGTTGATTTAAATTGATTATATCATCATCCTATATAAGCATCTAAGGTTACCTAGCCTTGTTTGTTATTTGAATATTTATACATATTCACATAGGTTGCATAATTTCTTCATAGAGAATTAAGTCTTGAGGCTAAGATTGCTTAGGCCTCAAGCAATTGGACTAGAGCCACTTTTAAAGGCCCGAGTGGTAGAAGTGGGGGGTTATTGACTGGAGTGTTAGAGGAGGTCTACATAAGTTGTAAACTCTATTTCAATTAGTGGATTTCGAGGTCCGAGTGTGGCGCACTAAACAGTCCGTGGTTTTTCCTAGTGGTTGGGTTTCCACGTATATATCAAGTGTTATTTAAATTCCGCACTATATTACACTTGCTTGTATTTTTGACTAGTAGGGGCATTTTCGTAAAATTGACTTGCATGTGAAAATTGGGTAATAATAATTAAAATCTATTCACCTCCCCCCCCTCTCGATATATTTATCATACACACCGTTAATTTGTTTCATACTTTACTTCATTGAGCGTCTCTTCCTCTTTCACTTTGGTATTTTGTTTTCAAAACATCGATTTATCTCTTTAATCGACTTCCAACACTCATCATTAAAAATAAATCACCATTTCAGCTTTTGTTTAAAGAAATTCCACAATATTCAAAGTTAAAGATTTTTGGTTGTTTGTGTTATCCGTGGTTGCTTCCGTACATAAATCACAACTTTGAGCAGAGATCAAAAGCTTGAGTAATTTTAGGCTATTTAAATATTCATCACTCTTACATTTGCTTTGAGCCTATAGCATATAAATTTTATTTTTCGCGTCGTGACCGTTTTTGTTGAAGAAAACTTTCCTTCATTACCTCATTTCTCTGATCATGACCGAATCAATGACAATACCTACAATAAATGGGCTGCTTCCTCATCTTCCCTTAATTCTCTCCATTCTGACAAACAAATCACCAAAAATCTCTCTTGAGTTAAAAGACAATAAAACAGCATGAAAAAAAATTCAAACTAACATAGAATCCACTACTTTATTACACTTTCCTAATTTTGGTCAACCAAAAAATCAAATATCTATCACTCTAAGATTTCCTCAACGTGTTGAACAAGTTGTTTCTAAATCCACTCCAATGAGTGAATCGAAAATATTGCATGATTATTCTCTTTCATCTTCATCATCTCCCAAAAATCACACATTAACAAATAACTCATCTCCCCAATCCAATTTAAATGACCAAAATGACCATTCTTCACCTACAATAAAATCCCTTCCATGTCATGCATCATCCCTTCCTTCATCCACGTGGTGTGTCCACCTAGTGACATAGAATCTGATCCCTCCTCTGGTGAACTTACCACTAAGTTTGATTTATCTAAACCTCTCCCACCCACTCGACCACCTAAATCTCATAGACCCTCAAAACACACGTACCATCACTACCCGATCCAAAAATAATATTTTTAAACCCCTCACAAAGCCTTCTAACTTTGATACACACCGTCATGTTCCTTAAATCCTTGAACCCACATCGATTTCCACAGCACTCTAAGAAAAAAAAATGGAAAGATGCCATGTGTGCTAAGTTGTTAGCCCTTGCCACAAACCATACTTGGGATTTAATTCCTTGTCAACCCAATCATAATATTGTTGGGTGCAAGTGGATATTTCGTGTCAAAAGGCACCCTAATGGTAGTATTGATCGTTACAAAACCAGACTTGTAGCAAAAGGTTTCTATTAACGCCCAGGAATCGATTAAACGAAGACTTTTAGTCCCGTTATCAAACCCACTACCATCGGAATTGTTCTCACACTTGCCATATCAAAAGGGTGGCCTATTCAACAACTTGACGTGAATAATGTCTTCCTTCTTGGTACTCTTAGTGAGGAGGTTTACATGTCTCAATCGGTAGAGTTAGTAGATCAATCTTGTCCCCATCACGTATGTAGAGACTCAAAAAGTTGTTGTATGGCCTGAAACATGCACCTCGTGCTTGGTTCCATGCCTTAAAGAATTTCATACTTTCGCTCGGCTTTGTGAACACTAAAGCATATGCCTCTCTTTTTATGTACTAACGGCTCACTCATAATTTATTTTCTTGTTTATGTTGATTGTGAAGCATACATCTATGTTTGCCTCAATAGCTAAAACAGAGCAAGATAATCTCATGCCTCTCAAGAGTCCATCAGCTGGTTTGATGAAAATATCACAGCCGCTCTTCCGCTCAATCTTTAAAGTTAAAGATATACCTCCAGCACCAGATTATAGCTTAGTCGAGCACAAACTAACAGCACAAATGTGCTGGGTGCCAAAACAGACTTTCCCACCGAATGTAACTACCAGATGATGAGTTGGTAAAATGATTGGCTCTCCACAAATCAAGGAGAAATTAGTTTAGTGTGTTTCTAGAAGCTTTTTACACTATGTGTGTGTGTGTGTGTGTGTGTGTGTGTGTGTGTGTGTGTGTGTGTGTGAAGTCTGTAAACGTTGAATTATTCGGAAAAAGTTCAATACAATTAGTTTTCATCAGACTCTATTTTTGAGCTGGTTTTTCAAGTCTCTTTGAGGCATTTCAACAAACACATTTGTTTTTCATTCTTTACATGGTATCAGAGCTCTTGCTCTTGATCAAACCAAAATGGATCAATCACCAGTAACCTCTCTTCCATTTTGTAAGGTTCATGATTTGTATTGGCTTGATTCCATTGCAAAACACTTTATATATTTGTATTAGTTGTTGCTTAGGATATTCTTTGAAGAAAGGAAGCTTAAAAAGTGAAGAGCAACGTCTAGTGCAAGTGCAAAAGTCATCTTCAAGAGGTGAAAAGCGTCAAAGGTATATCTTGACTTCTATCCTCTTGCAAGGCGTTAGCGCACACACATACAATTCATACATGTGTGTCCCTGCATTGTGGTTCAAACATTTGGTATAACACATTCACACATTTCAAAGTATGCTCATGCATTGATCTTGTATAGACAAACATTGTGGAATTGCATGCTTTGTGACTATCTCTTTGATATGGCATGCTTGTGTGAATATGTGTTTATTTATTTGTGTATTTTGTATTTTGGACTTGAACATGTTCTTATTTGATGCCTTATTGAGTTCTGGTCATTTCGGTTACTCATTCATAAGTTTTCGAGTCCAAACGATGTAGCTATGCTATTTTTCGTTCTCATTCGTTGAGTTGATTTCATCGTCGGTTTTCGAGATGATTTCTCAATCATTTTTCAAAGTTGTTAGTTGTCATCGTGCATGAGGGAGTCACGATTCATAATCCGAAAACAGATTCAAAATCGGAGTTCGGATGCCCAAGATATGGCTGAAGAACGTGAGAGTGCGCGAGAGAGGTGAGAGTGACCAAGAGGTCACGTAAGCCACCCCGTGAGGGAAGCCGTAAGCCTCACAGCCAGAGGGGCTCTCTACCCCCGTGAGGCCCACGCGCCCCCCACGGGAGGGTGACGTGGCATGTGCTGATTTTCCCAAAAAATCCTTCTCTCTCCTCCTTTTAAACTCTTCTCCTTCCCTCCACATGTGTTGAAGATTTTCAAGAACACTTAGAGAAAGTCTGCAGAAATTCTTCAATTTTCTTTTTCTTATTTTGATCATAACTTTCTCATACGAACTCGAAATCAATCGATTCAAAAGCCAACATTGTTGGTCTTGAGAATAGCTACAAACCCCAAGCATTTCCAGAGGGAGCTGACTTCGTCATTGTTCCCAGCAGCCTGTTCTTCATTACGAGTTCAAGGTTGTTTGTTCAACTTCTTCTTTTTCAATTTCATCTTTGATCATCTCTTGATTCTTACTATTTGATTGATGAAATTTGTTGAGAAGTATGTTAGATCATATGCTAGGGGTGTTTGATCATTTGTCAATTAAGTTTTAGTTTTGTGATTTCTCTTGAACATATTTGTGCTAAACTTGATTCAACATGAAATTTATTCTAGAAAATGTATATATGATGTGCTTCATGTTATTTTCTAGGTTTTATTTCATGATCTAAGAACTAGGTTTTTAGTGTGATATATTGAATATTCATATCTTGTTCTTATTGATTTTGCATGTATTGATTTCTAGGTATTTTTGTGATTGTGTGTTGAAAGCATATCCTAGTATATCTCAAAGCATGTTCATAGAGTTTGATTGATCATCATACTTTATTTGATTGTGTTTGCATCATTTGCATCACTTAGATCATAGCCTTGCATTAGGTTGAAGTCTCTAGCAAAATGAGTGAAGCTTTGTGGATAGAGCAAGGAAGTCTTGATTAGAGTCAAGAGGACTCGGATAATCAAGCAAGGAGACTTGTCTAGGGTCTGGAGGATCTGGATAGGCAAGCAAGAAATCTTCCTAGAGACGTGAGCGTCTTAGATAGGAAGTTGCTTTCTAGAGGTGTAGGACACATCTCAGATAGGAAGTAGGCTTGGTAGTTCACTTGCCCGAGGGTAGATTATGAGGTGATAGCTTGAGCGGATATCATGTGTTGATAGCTTGAGTGTGTAAGTTCTTTTTGTATAGTGGATTGCTTTGCTGATGGTTGTAGTATCAACCCGTGGATGTTTCCTCTTTGAGGTTTTACCACGTAAAAAATACTTATGTTCATTTTTGTTTTACATTTCTTTATCTTCCATATCTTACATTGATTGCATATCTTGTAAATTGATTAACTCTTGTATTAGTGAAATCAATCCATTTGCTAAATCTTATCAAGTGTGCATTTTCTTTGTTTTATTCCGCATCATTTTTAATATTGGGAGAATTTGAGTAAATACCTATTCAACCCCCCCCCCCCCCCCCCCCCCCCCCCCCCCCCCCCCCCCCCCCTCCCCCTCCTAGGTATATTTTACACTATATTGCTTAAGGGAATTTCACATTTCCAACAGTCTCTCTTCCTTCAAATCAAGGTTTATCGTCATCTACGTTGCCTTCAATTGAATCACCAATAATAGCCAAATCTTTGAACTATAATCTTCCTATTAAGCTCAATCGTGATAACTATGTCTACTGGAAAGGACTCGTTTTGCCTGCTATACAAGCTTTGGAGTTGGAAGACTTCATCAATAGAGCTCGATTATGTCCAAACAAGTGTATCTCAGATCTAATGATAGGCAGCAATGAGAAAGATCAAGTGATCAATAGTGAATTTCTTGCTTGGAGGTGACTCAATCAGTTCCTTTTGAGTTGGTTTTTGTCGACCGTCAACGAAAATCTGATAGGCTAAGTCACTGAATGCACTTCCTCTCTTGAAACCTAGAAGACTCTTGAACGTCTATTCTCTCAACAATCCTTAGCCAAAGTTATGCACTTATGCAACTTAGGCAACAACTAGGAAGCATCAAGAAAGGCTCCAGTTCTATGGTTGAGTTTGTGCTCAAAGTTAAGAATATTGGTGATAATCTGAAATCTGCAGGTCGTACAATCTCAAATCGAGATCTGCTTCTTAGTGTGGTGAATGGCATAGGCCATGCGTTTTATGTTGTTGTTGTTCTCATCACGTCTACAATCTCAAATCAAGATCTGCTTCTTAGTGTGGTGAATGGCATAAGCCATGCGTTTTATGTTGTTGTTGTTCTCATCACGTCTCAGCAAAACACAATTTCTCTACATGAGGCACGATATCTTCTTATGCTTCATGAATAAATGATTGAACATCTGAACACTCCAACACAAATAAATGTCAATCCTTCAGCAAACTTTGCAGCAAACAACAACACAGTCAGCGGTAGAGGAATGAACAATAAAGGAGAAAGCAACTCTGGAGGAAGAGGCAATGGATTTCGAGGATGCAGAGGTCGTGTCAATTGGAATGGTAGCAATAATAGTCCATCCTATCAGATTTGTGAACGAGTTGGTCATGCTACTTCAAGATGCTACAATAGGTTTGACAAAAATGATCAAAATCCAACATCTAGCAATGTCAACAATAGTTATAGAAATTTTGGACAACATCAAGCTAATCATCAGAATCATCAAGGAGATAACACTCAGGATGGTCATCATCAAGGCCATCTTGCTTCAACAAACTTTAATCTGCAAGCAAACTTCAATCAGACTCAAGCATTTATTGCTTCACCTGAATCATTGATTGATCCATCCTAGTATGCTGATAGTGGGGCTTCAAGTCACGTTACGTTTGACCTTGGTAAGCTTTCATATTACACTTTTTACAATGGTAATGAGAAACTTACGGTTGACAGTAGAGAACAGTTAAATATAGTAAATATTGGTCACATAACTGTTATATCTCACACACAACCTACTAAAATACTTCACTTGAATAATGTGTTATATGTGCCTCACATAGCTAAGAATCTACTTAGCATATCTAAATTCATACATGATAACAATGCCTTAGCTGAGTTTTGTGGTGCTTATTCTCTTATTAAAAACAAGGTTTCCAAGAAGGTCCTAATCAAAGGTACTCTTTTAGATGGTATTAACAAGATCGATCTGAGAGCAGACGTGAAGAATGGTAATGGTTCTTCAGAAAAGGCCATGGTCAATTTCTCACAGTTTCCCTTTCTAGCATGTAATAAACAGTCTGTTGATAAGACTCATCTTGTAAAGTCTTCATCAATTTGTACTAAGTCATCTCCTTGTGTAAATATTGTTGCCACATACTTTGTACACAATACTACTGTAAACAATAAGAGTAACTTTGCTTTATGGCACTCAAAACTTGGTCATCCTAGTGGTCAAGTCTTGAAAAAAATTCTAAAGAAATTGAATATATCTTGTGCTAATACTTCTCTTAAGTGGTGTGACTCTTGTAAGCTTGGCAAGATGCATTAATTGTCATTTAAAAGGTTTGAAATAAAGTCACAAACACCATTACAATTAGTGTATTCTGACATTGGGGTCCATCCCCATGGTGTCTGCCACTAGTCATTGATACTATATATCTTTTGTTGATGACTACACAAGGTTCACATGGTTATTTCCTATAATGTTGAAGTCTGAAGCTCTCTCTATTTTTCTGAGTTTCAAAGCACAAGTGGAGTTGCAATTTAACTCTAAAATTTGTACCTTACAAACATATATGGGTATGGAATTTCAAGCCCTTTCTTCAAATCTTAAGAAATGTGGCATAACCCATAGATTTTATTGTGCCTATATACACCAACAAAATGGTGTGCCTGAGCGAAAGCACCGGTATATCGTTGAGACTGGTCTCACCTTGTTAGCACATGCCAAACTCCTTTAAAATTTTGGACTGATGCTTTTACCTCTGCTGTGCTTGTTATAAACAATTTACCTACACCCATGTTACGTGGTCGGTCGGTCACCATTTGAGCTTCTACATCATAGACAACCCAATTACTCATACTTTAAAGCCTTTGGGTGTGCTTGCTTCCCATATTTGAGATCTTACTCGAAATTTTTTTTTTTGATTTTCTTTAATCCAAGTGTGTCTTCATTGGGTATAGCCCTCAACATAAGGGTTATAAATGCTTGAGTTCAACTGGAAAGATTTACATCTCTCAAAATGTTTTGTTTCATGAATTTGAATTTCCATACTTAGATCTTTTCCCGGCTGTTATAACTAAGTCTCACTCTGTTACTGGTCCCTCAATATCACTAACTCAAAATCACATCATAGTGCCTTGGTCATCTAGTGTTTCCCAGTCACCTTGTGTGCCACATGTGACACCTTTTAGAGCTGATCATACTCTTATATCGGTACTTCTAACTACTCAGCCTTCCACTATTGTTATTGAGCTCAATCCTCCAAACACAGTTGCTTCACATTCTATATCAACTCTTGCTAGTTCAACTCACAGAATGGTCACACGCTCGAAAATAGGTTCCCTTAGACCAAAAGTCTACTAAACTGTTTGTCAAGCTCTATGTACCACTTTAGTGCTTGAGCCTATCAATGTTAAAAGTGCTCTTGTAGATCCTAAATGGAAGCAGGCAATGGTTAATGAGTACACAATCCTGATGAAGAATAACACATGGTCTTTGGTTCCACCTAAGGCTGGTATCAACATTATTGGTCACAAATGGGTTTTCAGGGTCAAATACAAGCTTGACAGCTCAGTGCTCAAGTATAAAGCGTGGTTAGTTGCGAAGGGATTTCATTAAACACCTGGTGTGGATTTCTTCGACACTTTCAGTCCAGTTATCAAACCATCAACAATTTGTGTGGTTTTCACACTTGCTGTCAGTTTTGGGTGGCCCATACAACAAGTTGATGTCAACAACGCCTTTTTGAATGGCGATTTACAAAAGGTGGTGTATATGGAGCAGCCAACTAGGTTTATTGATGGGTCTAAATCTCAGTTTGTTTGCAGACTTCATAAGGCGTTGTATGGCCTTAAACAAGCACCTCGTGCTTGGTTTCATAAGTTGCATGGGGCTTTTCTTGAATGGGGTTTTTGTTCTTCCGCATCTGATGTCTCATTGTTTATCAAGAGAGCTGGTACTTATGTGGTATTCCTTCTTATATATGTTGATGATATTCTGGTCACTGGCAGTAGCAATACTCTAGTTCGATCAACAATTTCTACCTTGCACTCTCGCTTTGCTTTCAAAGATTTAGAACAGGTCAATTACTTCCTTGGTTTTGAGGCAACATGCATTGCAGTTGGGATTTACTTGACACAAACCAAATACATTCACGATCTTCTTGATAGAACATCTGTGTTGAATTTGAAGCCAAGTTCCACACCTCTCTGTTCCAGCTTAAAGTTATCTATCAAATCAGGTAAACCATTCTTTGATGCTACTTTGTATAGAAGCACCATTGATGCACTTCAGTATGTGACCTACATACGTCCGGATATATCCTTCGCCGTTAACAAGCTCAATCAATTCTTGGTAGCTCCAACTGACCAGCATTGGCAAGCATGTAAGAAGGTCCTTCGATATTTAAAAGGAACTTCCACTATTGGTCTTCATTTTTTTCCTGTTAAGGATTTGTATATCGAGGCCTTTACTAATGCAAATTAGACATCTTGTGTGGATGATCGATGCTCAACGAGTGGATGTTGTGTATACCTTGGCTTGAATCTAATCACATGGTTTTTTAGAAAGCAAAAGGTGGTTGCGAAATCCAGTGCTGAGGCTGAGTATAGGGCGTTGTCACAAGTTACCTCAAAGGTTATATGGCCGAAATCCTTGTTTGCTGAACTTGGGTTTGGAATTTTAGGAGTTCCAACCATCTGGTGTGATAATACAAGTGCTGCATCTTTAGCACATAATCTTGTTTTTCACTCAAGGACAAAACACATTGAGATAGATGTTCATTTTGTCTATGAAAAAGTCTTATCTGGATTGCTCTCTATTCAATATGTACATACTCAGCTTCAAAAGACTAATATTCTTACCAAGGCTTTACCTGTTTTACGGTTTGCTTTTCTTTGTGGCAAACTTAGCTTGGCTGTTAACCCCAAGCTCATTTTGAGGGGGAATGTGAAGCATACATCTCTGTTTACCTCAATAGCTAAAACAGAGCAAAACAGAGCAAGATAATATCATGCCTCTCAAGAGTCCATCAACTGGTTTGATCAAAAGATCACAGTTGCTCTTCCGTTCAATCACTAGAGTTAAGGATATACCTTCAGCACCAGATTATAGCTCAATTGAACACAAACTAACAGCACAAATGTGCTGGGTGCCAAAACAGACTTTCCCGCCAAATGTAACTACCAGATGATGAATTGGCAAAATGATTGGCTCTCTGCAAATCAAGGAGAAATTAGTTTAGTGTGTTTCTAGAAGTTTTTTACACTATATATATATGAAGTTTGTAATCGTTGAATTATTTAAAAAAAGTTCAATACAATTAGTTTTCATCAGACTCTATTTCTGAGCTGGTTTTTCAAGTCTCTTTGAGGCATTTCAACAAACATATTTGTTTTTCATTCTTTACATTGATGATTTACTCAATAAAGGAAATTCTCCACCTCTAATTCGAATCATTATTAAGGCCTTATCTAAGCAATTTACGCTTAGAGACATTGGTCTCTTACATTATTTCTTGGGTGTTGAGGTGGTTCCAACATCTCATGGATTATTTCTCTCCCAATACAAATATATTCATGATCTTTTGGAATGCTTTAACATGGAAGGAATGAAAGTGTCTAGCACACTATGAGCACCTCCACTAAACTTTGTCTTGATGATGGCAGCCCATATGCTAACGCAACTAAATTTCAAAGTCTAATTGAAGCCAAGCAGTAGCTCTCCATCTCTCGCCCGGATATTGCCTATGAAGTTAATAAACTTGCTCAATTCATGCATGCTCCCATTCAAATTCATTGCACAGCTGCGAAGAGTCTTCTACGGTATCTCAAGAACACTATCACCTTTGGTCGTTCTCTTCGTCACTCACACCAACTCCAACTGACTGGGCTAGAAATTGTGATGACTTAACCTCCATTTCCACCTTCATCATCTTTTTTGGTTCTAATCCTATTTCATGGTGTTCTAAAAAGTAATGTATCGTTGCTCGATCTTCAACCGAAGCTGAGTACCACTCTGTTTCCATAACCACTGCTAAACTTTGTTGGATCAAAAATTTAATCTTCAAATTGGGCTTCCATCTCTCAATTCCTCCTTGAATACTTTGTGATAATCTTGGTGCCCCTTACCTATGTGCCAACCCGGTATTTCACTCCAAAATGAAGCATCTCGCAATTTACTATCATTTTGTTCACAATAAAGTTTTCAACGGGTCTCTCCAGATCTCTCATGTATCTACACATGCTTGTTGGGGATAATCCTCTAATACCGATGAACGCGGAAACGCCGTGCCTAATATACGCTCATAACTCATTGCAAGTAATAACGTCAATAAGCAGAAAAATAGATGAGAGAGAATAAAACAATCACAACACAAGATATACGTGGAAAAACCCAAAACGGGTAAAAAACCACAGGCCGTCAGGACGACAGAGAAAGTTCCACTATATGATAAATTGTTACAACCATATACTCAAGGATTCTCTCTCACACCTAACCCTAAACCACACTCACAAGATCCTCACCAAGAACCCCACAATATCCCCTAGGTCTCCCATAAATATCACCCACGGATCTCTAACTTGATCCACCGATATTCTCTTTGATCCCTCCTCGGATATTCCCTTTGGGTCTCCCCAGATCTCACTCACACTCTCTGATGTTTACATGGTGTTCTTTTTGCTCCACACAAAATAACCTAAATACAAGGTCTATTTATACTAGTTACAGGGAGTTTAATATAAAAGGAAATCTTACTCCTAAACGTACAAGACTTACTTGTTCCACATAAATACTATTTCCTTTTATGACAAGTCTTCTTGTAAAGAGTAAATCTTTTTCCTTCAAGCACAAGAACTTCTAGAAACAAGCTACTTCCTTTTCCGCTGAAGATTTCCCATTTCACCTATGCTTATTATTGACTACGATTCGGGTCACGGTTGTACACCCGTTTCCTAAACTGTTACAAGTCACCTTAAATTACATCGCTCAGAAAACCGCGATCCATACGCTAAAACAAACCACTTCTTCAGTTCTTCATGGTCTTCAAACCTCCCTAAAACACTGCCTTCAACTTCCAAACGTTATTCCACGTCTTCCAAGAAGTACCACATCAGTTGAGTCTTGTTTGGTTCACATTTGTTTGCTTAGGAATACAAGTCAAAACCTAACGATGCTCAACTTGCAAATGTCCTCACCAAGCCCTTAGCAACTCTCCTAAGGTCTAAGATTGGTGTTTTCGATGGAACCCCCATCTTATGAGGGCATATTAATCACTGTTAATTAGACTCAATCATTGTCAATTAGTTTTCTGCTTTGCTGTATTTGATTGTACAATTATTACTTATTATTTACTTCCTTGTCAGTAATTACATTGCTGTATAAAATGTGTACAGACAATCAATACAAAGGTATCAATTGTTTTCCTCTTTAGTGTGTTTGAATCTTCTTAGGTTCATTCCTCATCGGTGTCTCAACTTATAGTAATTAACTATCTTGACTTGTCTTTGATTTCCTTGGATTACATCCATTTACTTTAATTTGGATTTTCTATCAAATACTCATTAGAGATTGTCTTGAATATTTGTGTAGGGTTTTTATGTGCCTAAGGTTCTTAGTTTAGAACATTGTTTTCACTAGTCTTTGTATTGTGTTTTGGTCTAGCATTCTACATACATTATCATGTTCATTTTGCATTAAGCACATAGACCATATTATTAATTGTGTTTGTTAAGTCTAAGACTTGTTTTCGAAGGTGTCGCATTGAACAAGCATCAGGTGAGTCAAGAATCACTATAAAAGGCATTTAAGTAGATAGATTTAGGCTACATACAATCCAAGAGTGGTGTGACAACTTGAGGGTCTTACCAAATTATCATATAGTGAATTTTTGTGACGAAAGTTGCTAGAGGCACTTGCCTGTGGTATTTGCTTGTTGAGTCTGATGTAAAATTGTGTATATATTTGACACTTTCAATAAATCTTGAGTAGGGATGCATGTATAGGAAATTGAAAATACAAAGAGGACTGATCAATTTTTTTTTTTTTTTTTTTTTGGTTGAAATTACAACAACTGCCGGGACCCTGCGAGAATTGGACTCTATTAGCACAGCCCGGACAACTACTCCCACAATGGGGAGAGGGCACCCACACATGAGGTGGGACAATGAATGAAATTGTATATATATATACACATGCCGGGCGTTAAACCGTGGTGGTGGAGTCTCTCATTGGAGAGTCACACCACATTAGCAAGAGGCCATTGGCCAGGCCTGATCAATTTATTTGAGTGTTTATCTAGAGTATGTTGAATGGCTGAACTCAATCACGACACAATGATCATCATGATATATCACATAATTCAAAATAAACAAATTATTTCAAATTTAAATATCGTATAAATATTCTAGTATGCTAAGCACTTAGATTCATTATCACCCATCACGGAATTAGCTTAGTGGGATGACTATATCTTAATTTAATAAGACCTATAGAATTCCTTTCACTATATGCGTCGTATTAAGTATAACAAGTTGACCAACGTATCGAGGTGTTGGCAGTAAATGAGTTAATTCACTCATTGGCAAATCAAATCAATCAATTAACCAATACAAGTTTACCACCGTCTCCAGATTAAGATTTCTTATCACTATAACTGTTATGTCACTTCTCATCCGTGTGACAGCAATTTTATACATATGATTTTCATATTTATGGTCCAATTCAATACATTTATCTCAAAATGTATCAACACATCAAATATAGAGCTACCTCCTGCTCTAATGACTTTGACAAGTCATTCCAGTAATTTGTGAATTTAATGTATTATAGTCCATTAAATGAAACACTCAATTTCATCATTGTTACATGATTGTGAACCACTTAATGTTTTTCAATGAACTCTTGATTTTGATCTTATTATACATGAACACATCATTTACCAAAATCAAGTACAATATCAACATCTGAACTCAGACTCAAGATAAATTATAAATAATTTAATGCTAGAAATTAAATTAAAATTTTCTTATTGCTTTCGGGGCATCAATTCGATCTAACATCAAATTCTAAACCCTAAAAAGTGCCAAAAAGTTAAGAATGAGAATATAAAATCTATTTTCTCCTTGATCAAAATTCAAGCACTTGGACACTCCGGCAACTTTAGAAATCCTGAAAATATGCATTTCTCATCAAGTTAATGAGCATGATATCAAATGAAATAAAGCATCAAGAGTGGAGCCCAAATGCTATTTTCATTTAACACATAAAAACGATTTACTTATGCTAGATTGGACGGTTTTTGATGTTGCCAAATTTTAGCAATCGTGGCCAATTACAAAGTAAAGGTATCTCTCATTCAATAGAACACGTGATTTATATATGTGAAGGAAGACAATTCAATCTCCATGTGACAACAACTTGTGATGGGTCTTATAGTTCATATGGCCTTCAATCATGCTTCATGCGTAGTATCGATTTCCCCTTTGGGAATGAGAAACATCGAGTGGGCACTTGCAATAACTAATAGGTGGACTTATATATTAGGATTAGGTAGAGGAGTACTAAACAGTAAACACATTATTTCCTCATTCTGTGGCCAAAATATTTGTCTCAACAAAAGAATGAAAATGAGAAAAGCACCCAGCTCAGCATAGTCATCAAAGGAGTTATATATACTTGATTGCTCAACTCTGTCTTTTTTTTTATTATTATTTATTTATTTATTTATTTATTTAAGATAATGTTAGAAGTAGATTTCTGGGAAATTTAATCAACAGCAACACATATGCAAATTGGCTCCTAAGGTAGTTTTACAATATGCGATTAGGTCACCTCTCTGATAAGTGTGTAATTTAATAAATGGATAATTGGTAATTGATGAGTGCATAAATAGTAATGACACGAGTATTTTTATGTGTAAACCTTTAACGGAGGGAAAAACCACGATCGCTATGAATGACAGAGAAAATATTTTTCACTATGGAAGGTGATTACAATTACAAGTGATGAATTGCTTGAATACTAACTATTATGCCTACCATATTTTGCTTTGATACATGTGTTTATATTAGGCTAGGGTGTTGCCCTAACCCTTGCTATACAAGCAAGAAATATTATTGGGCCAGATCCCAGGGGGATCATATCTCGGCGAGATCCTTAATGAGTCAAATCTGCATTTTTAGTGTTATGACTTTCATTCCTTGTGGGAGTTTTTTCTTTAGATCTTTGTATTTATTGCTAGATTTGTCAACTAATGGATTATAGGTGATTAGCTTTCCCAATATAAGGTCGGGCTTTATGGAGAATATGCTCAAATTTTGCTTCATTAATAATGCTTCGTTGTTCGCTGTGGGGCGAGTTCAGGCCAATTCACCTTTCTAGTTATAATACGGTGAACAACTACTTTTAGCAGGCGAGTTGCTTCCATCTCACTATTGTCATGTGTGGTCCATCAAGCTGACGTGGGTATTTGGTGCCTTGAATTCCGGGTTTCGTGCTGACATGTGAAATCGAGTAGAATTAACCCAAACAGATAATATATATAACTTTTTATCCTAGAAAAATGAAGTAAATTAAAAATAAATAAATAAACATATTTCTAGTACAAATTAAAAAAATTGATGCTAAACAGTTGTGATATTGTTTTGCAGAAATGTGTATTAATTAGCTTGGAAGGATTTTTAAAGAATTTAAACTTATTATAAGGATTATTATATGAGTAATGCAATGTTAGGGCCCAAAAAATTTGTCTAAATGGTGTGGTATTTATCAATATTCTATTAATCATGAGATTATATGGTGAATGACATGATTTTGACAACTCATATGCTACATCATTTGGACATGAATTTTGGAAAATTTTTGGACACCCTAGTTTGCTCTTATTATATTATACTATATATATATAGGGATCTAAAACTTTTTAGGATTCTTTACTCCTCTAATTTTGGAATTAGCACCAACTTAATAATTTAAATTTTAATAGTATCAAAAATGTGCTTCCAAAAAAAAAAAAAAAACCGTTAAAACACAATTATAAAAATAAGTCTCGCACTTTTTCTTTTCTTTTTTTTTTATCTGAGACTTATTTTTTATCTTTCCGAGACTTAATGGGGAATGCAAAAACATAACAAAAAATAAACCCACCCGAGACTTATTGCCAAGCACCAATTTTTTTTTTTTTATGTCTTCTTCATCGACATCAATTAGAGGTTTTTTTGACCTCCATTGGAGGTCGAACATACCTCTAAGCTCCAACGGAGCTCGTTTCGACGACCTCCAATGGAGGTCTCCATTGGAGGTCTAATCAAACTCATTGATGAAGATACTCTATTGATGGAGGTTTTCATCTCCATCAAAGGAGGTTTTTGAAAAGAAAAAAAAAAAAAAAAAGATAAGAAAAATAATAAAAGTAAAAATGGGGATATTTTTGTTCATCACATATTTTAGTACCATTTAAATTCTAATTATTAAATTGGTGCTAAATCCAAAAGGAGAGAAGTAAAGAGTGCTATTTATCTCTATTTTATATATGAGTAATGCTAGACATTTCAATTTTTTTCTCAAATGATGTGGTACATGAGATATCAACATCACATCAATCCCCACGTAATCTCATAATTTATAAGATGCTTATACCTTACGTGCCACATCATTTGGGACAGAATTTGGGAAAAAAAATTGAGACGTCTAACATTACTCTTTATATAATATACCAATAATATTAGTGATGTGACAAACTAATTTGTGGTAACCATGTTGATAATGAGATAATACGGTGATGTTCTGCCGATTACAAATCAATTTGTCATATCATTTGGCAATGATTTTAGACCAAATTTTTATTTTTATTTTTATTATTATTAAGTTGCCTATGATTTGTGCGTATAGAATGAAAATAAAATAATACATACAATTAAATCAGTATGTTACGTAATTAGGTTATCTAAAAATTTGATTCAAAATATCATGAATGGAGTTCAAGATATATATATTCTCTTGTACAAACCATCTTATGTTCGAACCTATACATACCATAATGAAATCTTAATGATATTTATGAATTTTGATGAGATTTTTTGTATGGATGTTAAGATCAATGAGATATGGTTTGGAGAAAATTTTGAAAAAATTTCAGATTCAAGAACTATTAATTTTATTTTCATTTTTCCGTTTTTTAAATATTTTGACTTAAAATTTTTAGAAAAAATAGTTCTCAAACTTGAAATTTTTTTAAATTTTTTTATAAATAGCAAATTGCACTCAACCTCCCTGAGGTTTGACCTCTTGCATCCAGAAACAACTTTATCATTAATTAATACTTATACCCCTTGCCGTTAGGTCAAATTTAATTGTTACCTTTAAAAAACTAAACTACCCATGATCCTTAAATTAAATTAATAAAAAAAAAACATTTATTTTAAAAAAAATGGATCAGATGGTGGAGATCAAATAAAATTTTAAATAATTGAAAATTGAATTGAATTAAAAATATATATAAATTAAAAGAAAAACTGAAATTTAAAAACAAAACAATTTTAAAAAAGCAAAAATAAAAAATAAAATTGAAAAAATGGAAAAAAATATATATCATTATTTGTGCAGGTGAGATGCATCATGGTCTCCACACCTGCAAAAACAATGATATTTTTTTTTCCAGTTTTTCAATTTTATTTTTTATTTTTGTTTTTTAAAACTATTTTGTTTTTAAATTTTTGTTTTTCTTTTAATTTATATACTTTCTAATTCAATTCAATTTTTCAATTATTTAAAATTGTATTTGATCTCCATCATCCATGTTTGAGATGGATGGTGGAGATCCATTTATTTTTTAAAAAAATGTTTTTTATTTTTTATTTTTTTATTAATTTAACTTAAGGATCAGGATAGTTTAGTCTTTTAAAGGTAACAGTTAATTAGTCCCACCACTTTATACTTTTTTCTTTCCAATTTATTTTATTTTTATGTGATTAAAATATAAATATCTTTTAATAATTAATAAAAAAATTATCCACTGATGAATATTGGTAGGGATGGCAATAAATATCGTTTGATACACATTGGTATGGATGGCAATGGATCGAATTGGGTATGGTAAAATTATCCACGGATATGGATATCGGTAAGAATCCACTACATTTAAAATGGGGATGGATATTATTATTTCGTGGATAGAGCGGGGATAGATATCATCCTAATATCCATTTTATTTTTGGGGATGAGGATAAATATCGTCTATGGATATCCATCCCCATCCGGATCCATTATAGATTTTAATATTTTAAAAATATAAAAATTTATTATGTGATTATTAATTCTAATTATATAAGTTATTATTAATTTTTATATTTGAACTTTATTGGATGTATTTGTAGGGTTAAAAAATTAAATAGCACTATTTGAGGCGTTTTTTTGGGAACAGGCACCAACTTACTAACTTAAGTTTAAAAGGCACCATTTATGGTGAACGGACAAAATTGTCCCCCACAGTAACCTTCTTCACCATTTTGTTTTCTTTTTTTCTTTCAAAATCCTCTATCAATGGAAGTGGAACCGATGAATCAATGATACTGACTAATCAACGAACAAAAAGGCTCGGGAAGCATGAACTATATAGAAAGTCTCAAAGATACAAAATTAAAAAAAAAATTGATGGTTAAAAAGGCTCAAAAATGTTTGAAAAGGTTCGAAAAAGGCTCGAAAATGTTCGAAAAAGGCTCGAAAAAGGTTTGAAAAGGCTCGAAAAAGGTTCGAAAAAAGTTCAGAAAAGGCTCAAAATGAAGTGTTCGAACCTTTTTGTACATGAATCAAGCCTTTTTGTACATGAATCGTGCCTTTTTGAACCTTTATGAATCGAGCTTTTTCAAGGAAAATTCATAGGTTAATTGGTGTAATACACAGTTCGAGCCTTTTAATGAAGTGTTCGATCCTTTTCATTAGTGTATGAAAAGGCTCGAACACTTAATGAAAAGGCACGATTGGTGTATGAAGAGGCTCGAACTTTATTTCGAGCCTTTTCATACACCAATCGTGCCTTTTCATTAAGTGTTCGAGCCTTTTCATACACTAATGAAAATGCACGATTGGTGTATGAAAAGGCTAGAACACTTCATTTCGAGCCTTTTCATACACTAATCGTGTATTTTCATTAAGTGTTCGAGCTCGACCCCCGAATGCGTTTGCGTAGCGCCACAAAACTAATTATCTAATGAAGATGCGTTGATAATGTTATGGTCTTCAACCTCCATTGGAGGTCTGTTTAAAATCTCAGAAAAATTCAAAGTAAGAAAAAGAATGTGTAAAGTAAGGGTATTTTTGTCCGTTCACCATAATAGGTGTCTTTTAAACTTAACTTATTAAAGCACTAACATTGTCACCAAATCAGTTTAAAAAGATGACATTTCTCACCAATTCCACTGTATTTGTTTCTCTTTAAATAGGATAAAATATACCGTTACATATATTAGTAACATTTTTCTCTTGTAAACTATAAAAAATTTAAAGTTTTTTTCAACAGATACGGATATAAACGGAACGGGGATGGATATCTCTATCTTAATTAGTGGATTATCCGAATCCGTCCCACTCACTTAGAAATATGAATGGATGCAGAGATGGAGATATATATCTCAAACAGATACGGGGATGAATATTGGGGTATCCATGCCCAATCTGATCCATTACCATCCCTACTGCAATGTGTGATAAGTTACTTGTACGAGATTAAACAATCTTATCCCATGTAAGCATCAAATATGGGATTAAACAATCTCATCCATTTGGATTGAACTGCAAATAGTCCAACCCCAATCGGCCAATCCTATCACAAGCGACAAACAGCCCCATAGAGAGAAATCTACCCACATCTCTATGTACACGTATAATGAAACATAAACTTCCACCAAAGATGTGGGAGAAGAGGTTTATACAATTATACTTCATACCATTTAATCGAGAAATGAGGTATTAAATTCGTTTTTTTTTTTAATTTTTAATTTTTATTTTATTTTATTTTTATTGTACAGAATACAGTTTCAACACGTGTAAAACAATCCTTATGCGCTGGACTGTTTTAAAGGCATCTCACGGACGATATCAGTACAATGATGGAGATATTTTGGACATGAACGACAGAGACCGCAATTGACGTGTCCTCTGATCACTTTATTTTGCAAACAGGAAGCATTTACCGAGAAAATCGGTAGAACACTTGATTTCCCACGTGTCGGTACCATACCTTTTAATTTTGACAATTAGGTCGGTCGGTAAAATATAGCGAAATAAAAAAAAAACTACTGTATAAAATTGAAGGATGATCCTTTGCTAATCCATTTGATGCTGATTCATGCTGAGCTTTTAATAATCTATTGTCATGTGGTTTTAAAACAAATGTGTGGTTCAGATTTTTTTTTTTTTTTTTTTATCACTTACTAACATAACCTAAACGACATCGTCTTTGGACAGCACAACATTCCTAAAAGAAAAGATTAAATCCCTAAATCAACTTCTTTGATACTCATCATCCACCTCAGCACTGCCTATGAAATCCCTAAATCGGCCTCCAATGGAGGTCGAAATCTAAGAAGAATAAGAAAAATAAAATAAAAAATTGGAGGTCATTTCCGAGGCTTTTTGATAATTTCCGAGACTTTTGGTCATTTCTAAGATTTTTTAAGTATAAATGAAAGTTTCCGAGACTTCCTGGGTAAAGTCTCAGAAATATGAACTTGCATGTCATTTTCGAGACTTTTTGGTAATTTTCAAGACTTGTTGTAATTTCCGAGACTTTCTGGGTACAAATGAATTTTTCTGAGACCTTGCCCTGCAAGTCTCAGAAAATTTCATTTGTACCTAGAAAATCTCGGAAATTACAAACAAAAAATTGGAGAAAAAATCTTGGAAATGACCTCCAATTTTTTTTTTTTTTTTCCAATTTTTTTTTCATCTTCTTCTTAAGTGGGTTATTGGCAGTTACTGCATGATGAAGAAAAAGTCAAGATACTCTGGCCATGTTCGGAGAGAAGAAGATAATGAGATCCACCATGAAAGAAGTGGGCAAAAACAATTAGAAAACAGTTTTGAAACTTACACATGTATAAAAGAAAACCTAAAAGATTATGTATATACTACGATCAATCTAATAAAAGAACACACAAAACTTCTCAACATTTGATGATTGAGTTTATGATTCTTTGTCACTTTTCGTTCATGATTATGTGTTGTATACTTGTATGCGAATGCTTTAATCAATTTTTTTGTTGATACATCCATTGTACATGTCAATTCTCATCATAAACACGATCCATGCATCCAACTATTTCGTACAACACCTAAATTGACCTTTTGACTCACTACAAAGTTCGAGTTGAAAGTGTTCTACATTGATCCGAGGAGGTCCTCTGTAAGAACTACCTCGCAGCATCCGGTTGAGGATTTTTTATCGTTACCAACAACAAAATTTGAATTCAAATATTTTAAATAATATATCAATTATATTTTATCTATTAAGCTTAAAATGCCCAATCAATTCAACCCAACATAACCCAACCCGACAAATATTGGGTTGGGTTGAAATTTACGTTGAGTTGTATTGGGAGGAAAAAAATTTAACCCAACTCGACAACGCCCACCCCTTTTGACTTTCATAGTAACATGCGACAAGTGAATTAAATTATCATCATAAATTAGGATATTGAGATGTTTAGTATACTATTACTCCTAAGAGCATCTCCAATGCTGTGCCAACACTACAAAAAAATGGTCTTTTCCGACGGCTAAATGCCGTCGGAAAAGCGTATTTCCGGGAAAAGACCATTTCCCGTCAGAAATACGCTTTTTCGACGGGAAAAAGTGGTCAGAGGCCGTCACAAATACGCTTGTCAGAAATAACTATTCACTGACGAGCTGTCACAAATACCACCATTTCTAAAAATGCCGTCGGAAATAGTGATTCAAGGTGGTCAAAATTACTTATATTTTCGACGGCTTTACCACTATTTCCGACGGCTTATTGCCGTCGGAAATAGTCGAATTATAAAAAAAATAGCATGACTCGACTTGATAGTCGCCACGTCACCCCGACACATGCCACGTCATCAGCCAGCACCACATCAACCAGCATGTGGCACTCTAAATCTATGAAATTCATGTGGCTTGAACCCTTAACCCCTTGACTTGGTTGACAGTAAGGGTTTCCCTTACCATTTTGCTATAACCTTATATCTGATATGTTTTGCATATTATTTATATGTAAGCTATTGATATGTTTGTATGCAATGTAATTAAATATATTTTTTTGTATACTATTTAAATATAACTATTGAGATATTGTTTTTAAAAATAATATTTTATTAAAATTATTAGAGTTTTTGTTGAAAGTGAATTTTGGATACATTTAACACATATAGTGATACATTTAAAATATTGACCTACAAGTTACATTTTTTGTGTACATTCCATTATAATTTATTAATTAATATTATAGTAATAAATTATTTATTTATTCCATGAAATTGAGGTCAACAAAACAAAGACTATTTCCGACGGCCTCAATGCCGTCGGAAATAATGTATTCCTTTTTTTCTTTTCAAATGGAACAAGACTATTTCCGATGGCATTGAGGCCGTCGGAAATAGTGTATTCCTTTTTTACTTTTCAAATGGAACGAGACTATTTCCGACAGCCTCAATGCCGTCGGAAATAATGTATTCTTTTTTTTACTTTTCAAATGGAACGAGACTATTTCCGACGGCATTGGGCCGTCGGAAAAAGTGTATTCCTTTTTTTACTTTTCAAATGGAACGAGACTATTTCCGACGGCATTGAGGCCGTCGGAAATAGTGTATTCCTTTTTTACTTTTCAAATGGAACAAGACTATTTCCAACGGCATTTGGCCGTCAGAAATGTGGTATCATATTTTTACTCATTTCCGACGGCACTGAAATAGTCGGAAATGGTGCCATGTCCGACGGCAATTAGCGCCGTCGGAAATAGTTCGTCACTGATAGGCCTTTTTTTTGTAGTGCAAATATTTGTGCCAGTGCTAAAATTTAGCACAGGGTGTAAAAATTATCCTCCATTGCAATGCCAAATTTGGCACACAATATAGCATATGCTAAATTTGGTACAGCAATAAATGCTCCTTTTTTTTAATTATAAAAATACCATTATATATATATTTTTAAATAAAATAATGAATGCATTAATAAAACTTTACATTGGAGCATTAAAAGAAATAAAGAATGTATTAATGGTAAGTGTTTACTTTTATAATTTTAATTAATAAAATAATAAAAATAGTATTTTAAAAAGGATTGTGCATTATAGCACAATGCTAAATTGATATGTCAAATATAGTATTTTAGTCTCTTTTTTTACTAAATTTGGCATTGGCATTGACATATGCATCGGAGATAGTCTAATATAAACATAGTATTTGGAATTATTGAGGATAATAAAAAAGTCAATAAATCAATATGTCCACATGTACAATGACATTATAGCAAGGTGTAATGTTTAGGGGGTCTAGTAATTTGTTATTTTGTAAATAGAAAATTTTTTTATTCAGTTAAGCGTATTTTTACGCTTGTACGGAAAGGGATACAGTATATCCACAAATTATAGAATATAAGATCTATTTCTTCTCTCATCTTTCTCTGGTTTCTCATTAGGAATTGTCACCCTTTTTTAAGTGTTACCACAGATCTGTCAAGACTAGGGTTGCACATTTTCCCCCGGATCCCCGTTTCCCCGCTTCCCCTTCCCCTTCCCCATCCCCATTTGGGGGAAATTTTTGGGAGGGAAATGGGGAAATGGGGAGGGATGGGGATGAAAATCATCCTCAAATTGAAATGGGGATGGGGATGGGGATGGGGATGGGGATGGGGAGACCCTCTCCCATCCCCATTTCCCCATTTTCCCCACTAATATAATGGAATGGGGATGGGGATGGGGATAGGGGGAGGTCCTCCCCCCATCCCCATTTCCCCATTTCCCCTAAAATATTATAAAAATAATTATATATATATATTTATATATATTTTGTAATGTATTTTCTTTGACATTATTTTGTAATGTATAAATATATATACATATATTTGACATTATTTTGTAATGTATTTTCTTTTGCATGTGTAAAGGAATGTTTTTTTTTTTTTTTTTTAGTTTAATTTGTAATTTTCAACCAAATTGGGAAATGGGGGAATGGGGTAAACGGGGAAACGAGAAAAAACGGGGGAAAACGGGAAAATAGGGAAATGGGGATGGTGATGGGGGGACCTCCCCCCAAAACTCCCCCATCCCCATTTTCCCCAAATGGGGAAATGGGGGGGGGGGGGGGGGGGGTTTGAGAAGTGGGGATGGGGATGGGGGGACCTATATCCATCCTCATTTCCCCAATGTGCAACCCTAGTCGAGACCTTTAATTTTTTTTTTTTTTTTAAGTATTACAATACATTTGTTGGGATCTATTGAGATCAAACATTAGATATACGGCTCTAATATCTACTCTCATAACCGGAAAGATATCTACTCCCAACATCGGAAAGAAAACTCACCACTCATATTTGTATAACGCATATAATGGGCCTCGAAACCTCATTATTAACGTAAAAGGGATGTGCTAGCCACATGTGCTCAAAGTTGATGTGCAATTGTCACCCCTATCGACTCTTTTAACTTAAAAAAATCTTGTAATCTATAATAATTATCACTCGTTGCCATCACAGATTCACAGTCATATTTTTCACATGTCTTGAATATATTCTCTAATAACAAGTCCATAACAGTAAAAGAATCATACTAGAAAATAATCGATCCGCACATTCACATATGAATCCCACGTGTGAAATAGAATATTCGGCAAAGCTTAAGACATCGTGGAAGATTTCAATACGAAAAGTTAGTCAAAGTTAGAATAAAAAAGAATGGACGGTAAAAAAAAAAAAAAAAATCGGTGATTTAATTTAAAGGTGCTCCTATAGTCCTATAGTCCTATTCTTTTATTTAGTTTTTATATTTTTGAAAGATTATCTTATAGTCATATTCAAGTCAACATTAACATCAAATGTCTTCTTTTACAAATTCTCCGAATTAGATGAATTCAAACACTATTCTGAAAAGAAAATAATTAATATTTCAAAAAAATAATAATAATTTTTTTAACTGAAAAAATAATAATAATAATTAAGCAAGTGTTTTAATTTCAGCTGTACTTATATATATATATATTCAAATGAAGATGTTCTGATATAAGTATATAACTTCATTAGGATATTGAATGTAAGTCACTAGTTTTACATGCTTTGACTCAAGTGTGTATATGCACTTGTCAAAACTAATGGCTCACTTTAATATCCTCATAAAGTTATTTCAGGACGTCCGCATGAGAACGAGACTATATATATATATACTGCTATAAAAATACTGGTCTAATACTAGTTACGTAAAACCATCGATACCGATTATATGTGCGAATTGTAGAAAACACTAAAAACCTTAACAGTTAAACATATACTGCTATAAAAATACTGCTCTAATACTAGTTACGTAAAACCATCGATACCGATTATATGTGCGAATTGTAGAAAACACTAAAAACCTTAATAGTTAAACACAACTACAACCAAGCAAGTAAACAATACATCGTAGAAAATAACAGTATGAGATTTACGAGGTTTGAGGTAAACCTACATCCACGGGTCAACTCCGAATAATATCTCAACTATTATCACCAATAATGGGTACACAAACAAACTTCTCTCAGAGACAATAATCTAAGGAATATCAATTCACAAAAGAAAATAAAAAATACCTCACCACAACGAACTCTCTTAAACACTATGGATTGAGGTAGACACGAATCTCAAAAACTCATTGCATTTGACGAATTCAAAAATGAAGGTGGAACGGTGGAGAAAAGGCAAAGCCACAATTTCTTCTCTCTCTCTCTCTCTCTTCTTCTTCTTCTTCTTCTCTCTTCTTCTCTCTTTCTCTTCTAGCTTGGTCGAACACACCTTCTTCTCTATTTTCTTCTTGGCCACATGCACAGACCAACAAAAGTAAGACTTCAACAAAAGCAAGAAGTCTTACTTTTATATTAAACAATTAGGGTTATTAAAAAAAAAAAATTTAAAAAAAACCCAAATCACCAAATTAACCTCTTATTAATTAGGTCACCATAGCCCTCATTGGGCTGGAATCTACTTGGGCCTCTAAGCCCAACAATCTCCCACTCCAATCAATGAGGAAGGTACTCCATGACCCCACTACTTTGAGTCCACGCCAAGTGCCTCAGTGCAGAACTTCACTCTCCTGGGAACCACCGTCATCAACCATGATGGGATCTCCTCTAGCTTCCCTTAGTGAGTAATCCAACACGTCTTTTTCTGTGAACAACTCTACTATTAGCAAAGGGATTAAATGATATCTTCAATAGAACCTACAAACCTTCATTAGCCAAAAGAACTTGTGTCTCCCTTGCTAGAACATGTAACCCTTATTCACCCATGTGGTATAACCGGTTATGCCACAAAACTAAAAAGACACATTTCTGCACCTTCGCTTTAGTTGTAAACAATCTACCAGTTGCTTCTCCTCAAGCAACAACCATGGAGCCCTTTTTTAGTCTCCATTTCCCATTGCCAAACTAATTCTCAACACCTTGCTTATACAATGCAACTCAGTCTAAATATCTATATCTCCAATTCCCTCAATCTTGGAATCACTGCCATTGCTCATCTTCATTGTACCAAAGTTACCAAATTTGCACGTGGAAAAAAAATTCCAAGTTAGGAGTAGCATAATATGATGCAACAGTATCAATTACTCATTCATCACCTTCATCAATTGACTGAAGACAATAATTTCTTGTGAACGGTGAGAGAACACAAACATCCTCTTCTGATCTTTACCCTCATTTTGTTCCCTTTTCCATTTTCGGCATGAATTTTTCATATGCCCTTCCTTACCACATTGGTAACAACTCCCTCTTAATCTTGACTTTGATCGATGCGAACTTTCACCATCTCTCTGCCCTCTGTAAGTACTCCTCCCCCTGCTCTCAGCAACAAAGGCTTGAACATTGTCTGTACCCACACCAGAAGTCTTTCTCTTGGATTCCTCATTGAATAAACTATTGGTAACAATATCCTTAGACAATTTACCTTGGGGAACAGAGTTACTAACTATTTGAGCAAAGGCATCACAAATCTCTGGCAATGAACTTAACAAGAACAATGCATGTAGCTCATCGTCAAAGTCTAGCTTCATTGTGGCGAGCCAGTTCATCACACTCTGGAATTCGTTCAGGTGCTCAGCTACATTACGGTCATCCATGAACTTCAAGTTAACAAGCTTACGAATCAAATACAATTTGTTGGCAGCAGACTTCTATTCATACATGCTCTCTAATTTGTTCCTTAGGGCATGTGCACTCATCTCTTGCGATATATGATTAAACACGGTAATATCTACCCACTGTTTGATATACGTGATTGTCTTCTTGTTCATCTTTTTTCGATCTTCATCAAACGTACCATTTGGCTTAGTTGTGACGTCTCCTTCATTGGTCTCACTCAATTCTTTAATTGTGAAAATGTCCTCCATCATGGGTTTCCAGATCACCCAATTCAAACTGTTAAGTTTAATCATCGTAGTAGAAATACCCTTCGTTACAATCACACACAAATAACCAACCTACAATTAGCAAATCAGCACTACCATGGAACCTCTGTTACCATTAGTTATGCAAAACCAGCAATATCGATTGTATGTGCGAATTGTAGAAAACAATATATCGCAGAAAATAACAACACGATATTTACATGGTTCGGCGTAAGCCTACATCCACGGGTCAAACTTTGAATAATATCTCCACTATTGTCACCAATAATGGGTCCCAAACAAACTCCTCTCATGGACAATAATCTGAGGAATATCAATACACGAAGAAGAAATTAAGAAATACCTCACCACAACGAACTCTCTCAAACACTATGGATTGAGGTAGACACGATTCCTAAGAACTCACTACATTTGACGAATTCAAAAACGGAGACGAAACGATGGAGAAAAGGCAAAGCCACAATTTCTTTTTTTCTTCTCTCTATCCTTTAGCTTAACCGAATGCACCTTCTGCTCTATTTTCTTCTTGGTTGTATGCACACACCAACAAAAGCATGAAGTCTTGCTTTTATGGATACGTGTCTGGCAGTTTTGCAATTTTTTTTTTTTTTATTAAAAACGGGGTCAATTTACAATTTTAAAAAACTTTTGGGTCAAAATTGAATTTTGTAAAAATATATCTGATTACAAGATTCTAGGGTTTCTTACTTTCTATTCTAGGGTTTCTTACTCTCTTCATTTGTCGCCTATCGTAAAAGAAAAAAAAATGAGAAAGAAAAGAAGAGGAAGAAAAAGAAAGGGAAGGAAGGAGAGAAGGGGAAGAACTATGAAGTGAAGAACTGAAGAGGAAAAGAAGGAAAAAGAAGGCTCAATGTATCTGTACAGTTTATCTTCAATCTCCCTTTTTTGAAAATTAAAAATTAAAAATAATGCAATATAAATCTTCATTCTTTTGAGTTTTGAGGTTTGGATGTGAACTTAGAACATCTTCAACCCAAGCACCAATCTCCAATTTGTTGCAAAGTTTCCTCTCCAACCAGGCGGTAACGAGCTACGCTATTTTGAAGTAGGGCAAGCATTTGTGCTTGATCAAGTGCAGGTTGAAGAAATAGTGCATCACTATGCTTCTTTATTTTTATATTATTTTAGTCCCTAAATTTGTTCTTATTCACAAATTGAGCATTATTCAATAAAATCTATTCTGATTGTATCCCTTATTTAAAAGTTTTGTTTAATCACAGTTTTACTCTTAATCAATTAAATTTATTCCAATTGTACCATTTTAATTATTTAATGCTTTTGTTTAATTTATATTTAATTTAATTTAATTATTATTTATATTAATATTTATAATAAACAAAAATTAAGTATATAATAAATAAATAAAAAGCTCACATTGTACTTTGAAATGCATTAATTGATCATTTGTGAGATGAATATACTAATTCAGAGAATTAAATGACGATATGTACTTTTTTGTATTTTTTTTATTTATTTTTATGAAATATAATGTTGAGGTTCAATTAATAATAAGTGCAATATTTTAGTTAATTAAATTTAATTTCTTAATTTACTAATTTGTTAATTTCTTAACTTATCGTAATATTATGTTTATTAAATGTTGAAATGTTAATTGTTGAGAAATGATAAAAAAGAGAATATTTAGGGAATATTCTTTTTAAAATAACATTTGGTGCAATGGATTGGAGATGGAAAAAAAAATTGGTGTAGAAGTTGTTGCAATTTGCTACAAAGGTGCACCAATTTGGCGCAATAGGTTGGAGATAACCTTAGTAGTGTGAATTCAATGTACATTTGAATCGAAGTCTGAAGTTTTGAGAGCTTTTGCTTTGTCGAAGAAAACTTGGTAAGAGAAAGTGAGAGAGAATAAGAGACGAGAGAGAAGGTGTTTGATGAGGAGAGAGAGGGAAGAGGACGGGTCCGATGAAGAGACCAATGGGAGAGAGAGAATCATATGATATGACAAATCCACTAAGACACTCTAGCTTTCTGGATTTATTATTATTATTATTATTATAATGATTATTATTATTATTATTATTTAATAATTGTGTCAGATTAATATATATATATATATATAATTTTAATTTGTGTATCCTTTAGTATATGTAATTGTGTCAGATAGGTGATAATTAATATATATATAATTTTAATTTGTGTATCCTTTAGTATATGTATCCTACTTCTTAGAGATTTTCTGTATCCCCGTATATCCGTGTTAGTATCCGTACTTATATAAAGACCGAAAGCATCTCCAACGAAGCACTAAATTGATACAAAAACACCAATTTGGTGCAAAATGATGGTACAATGGAATACCATTTTGATAGTTCCGAAAAAAAAAAATCAGTGATGTAGCAACACCAAATTTTTTTCAATCATTCAAAAATTCCAATTTTACCCTTCCATATTTAATTATAACAATATGTGTTCACTTTGTATCATTATATCAATTTTATAAATTTATATAATATGATGAATAATTAAAATTATAAATTAGATTATTATAAAAACAAATATAGCGTTGGAAACTCCAATAATATCAAATATTTTGTGTGGGATTGGATTTCTTTTGGGGTGTCAACCTAGTTGGGATGCTTGAAGTTTTCTTTGATGCTTTTCCCCTCTAATTGGATTTTGCTCTAAAATAAAATACCGTTAGAAAGATCTCGTTGAAATCTTTAAAATGAGGCAAATGTTATATACATAATTAATTAATTTATTAATTATACATTTAACTGATTGTCTTAGAATATTCAAAATGAGAAACCAAATCTTATAAAACAAAAATCCCCAAAAAGTTGATAGAATATCACTGTTTTTTCATGTCTTTTGATGTAAAAGGAGCTCAAATACATAATTTGGAGGTTAATATATGTAATAGAAGCCAATTCAAACACATTATACATATGAATAGACTGAAATTTTTTAGGGTTAAGATTGGTATATTATTGGGTGCTTAAAGTGATATTTAAATTATCAAAATTTGATGATGATTGATGACTAGGCAATATCAGCACCCATTTAAAATGTGGAATCAAAACCACCGAGTAAAGTAGTAGACTTCAAATTTGAGGACCCACAAAGGTTTTCCATTATTTACATTTCTCATTTCATCGAATCACACTTGGTTGAAAGAGTTTGAAAGAAAATCATTTCACATATAAGCGGGGTCCACAAAACCACCCACTTGAACTAAAAAACCGAACCGCCTTTCTGACATTAACAAAATGGTTGGAAAGGGCGGCTGACCAACTTAGTGGATTCGAAGAACCAGGACAACATTTTCTTTTCCAACAACCAATGCATTGTTGACACGTGGCACCGGCATCGCCACCATTAATGCAGTATTCTAAAAATGGAAACAATGCCCCCCTATCGATAATAACAAAGATTAAGATATATCTTCTCTTATTTCTCAAATCCCATATATAGACATTCATTCATTCCATTTCCTCTTATATTTCAGAGGACTACATTGTCTTTTCACGAAACCCTATTTACATCTTCCCATTACCAAAACTTAGGTATAAAACAACCCTATTACATTTTAAGACAATCTTTAACTTTATTACCATCCAGTCCTTCACATTTCGTCTTATTTTCCACTTTCCCCATATCTTTTCCAAACTTGTATTTTGCTGCTTCTATATACAGACTACTAACTAGTAAAAACACAAAAGAGGACTAAGCAGTAGGAGGGGCATTTGTTAAGACTACATTGTATAAGTGGGGGTTGATTGGGTATTAAACTGAAAACATTACTAGTATTCTATGATTAATCCCCCCATCGGAGCACGGTGTGGAATTCCCTTTCTTCGCTTGACTGTTCGGAAACTGGTGGCAGTCGGAGGTGGCGTTGAGGGAGAAAAGCTTTGGACTCTGTTGCTGTTGTTGCTCTTCTTCAGCATCCCATGGCTGCTACTGCTATACGAGTCCTCTGAGTCAGACGCCATTGCTGCTCTCTTCCTCTTCTGAAAATTCTTTGATGTACCAACAATCTGTATATATAGAAATAATTCCAAAAATGTATTAGATTTATTACTAATTTAACCGATAGAAAATTCAATTCCATTTAAAGAGTTGATGACAATGTAGGGAAATTAATTTCATAAATTCCCAAATCCAATTAAATTGAACATCTAGAAACCCAATTCATTGTGTCATCTTTTCTAAAATTGTAGGTAAACAAACAATGGAAAGAAAAGGAAAATTAAATTATTTAATGCTTAACATTTGACAAATCATATTTCAGTAAGAAAAAGTCAACGCACTCCAACCAAACAATCCGTTCATTGAATTAAATTAAAAGTTGAATTTTAAGTTTTCTTAGTGACCAAGGCAAATAAAAAAACCAGCAAATTTACTAGTCTTTTCCTGCATTTTCTCAGTAAACAAACAACAGAAATAGAAGAAGAGAGACATTGTGGATACCTTGCAGCCAAGAGAGCAGAAGCGGAAGGAATCGAGAAGGCTGCGGTCGCAAACCTCGCAGGTGTTAGTGACACCTTTGCCAGGCCTAGGCTGAGGCCTCTCATTCAAGAACACAACTCTAGCACTGTTTATCACATAAGTCTGGACCCCAGATATGTCCAGCACCTTCTGTAATTCAGATACTCTTATCACATCATGGTATGAAGACCTTCTTATCTGTCAATCATACAAAATCAAAATCAAAATCAAAATCAAAATCCAATTCCAATTTCATCACAATTTGAGAAATCCAACAATAAACTGATGATTCTTAGTTCATATGTGAACCACGAAGCCAAAAACGTGATCTTTGTGATTCGATTAGAAATGCTCTGTTTCGATCCAAGACGGGAAACAAATTAAAAAGAATAAAAGGGGTATTTTAGGGATTAAAACAAGGAAACACACGCGATATTGATGAGTCAATCTGTCAAGGAGAACACTGCATTTTCATGACAAGCGGTCAAAATGCTCTGTCTGGAAGCTGTGATATGAAAATGTAGGAATAACAAATCTCAAATATATAAATCAAAACATCATTTCGAACAAATTGATTTGAATTGCTATAACTCTGTTTTTTGTACTGTCTTAAAACCAAAATAAATGAAAAAAAAAATTTAAAAATCAAAAGATTCCCAATATTCAACAAAAAGAAAAGAAGGCAAAATTTAAATTAATAGCCAAAAAGAAGCAAAAACGAGAAAGAAAACAAAGAATGGAAGAATAGATTATTGACAAGAAGTGAACCTGAATAACACGGTGGTCCTTGTGGTGAGGTAAACAGAGAGAGCAGAAAGCACCATCCATACAATCCAAACAGTACATGTTACATTCACTCTTGTGAGAATCAGCATGTAACTTGCATTGAACAAAGAAGGTCTCTCTTAACAATGGCTTCAACCATGGAGGCCACCTGTTGTCCTCCTCATCTGGGCCCTGAAACACACACACATACACAAAACAGATTCAATACGGTTTTCCCATCGCAAATTAACAAAAACCCAGATAACAAAAGTGCATTATTTACCATGATTCTTCGGCTTTTGGGCTTGATTTCACGGACAGCGGATTCTTGGTTTTCGATCGCCAGCTTGAACAATCAGTCAAAAAAAAACAGAGTGTGTGTTTGGGTTTGGTTTTGGTTTTAGAAACAAGAGAGATAAAATAAAAACCAAGTTGAAGAAGAGAAGAGGAGAGAGAGAGAGAGGTTATAGTGGTAGAAAGAAGTAGAGACAAGTAGAGGCGGCTGAGACTTGAGAGAGAGAGAAATGAGGGCAACAAGGAGGAGGGGTCGTTCTTATCTTCACATATTCTAAACTCCGAACCTAGATCCGAACCTAAATGCGTTTGCTACAAGGAACCAACCTCTGTCTTTTCTTTTTTTTTTTTCTTTTTTTTCTTTTTCTTTCATTTTCACTCTGCTTTGGTCTTATCACATTTTCCCTATTACTATTCCTTTATTACGTATTATTATTATTATTTTACATTATTGTCACTCATTATCAATATTCTGTTTTTTTTTTTTTTTTTTAATATTAGTTATTTTATTAATTTTGTACGTTCGGTATTTTATTCTATTTGACACCTATTGATCCCTGTTTAGTATAAACTTTCTTTTTTTTAAGAATTAATTAATGTTTGAGGTCATGCTCATGACTCATGACAGGGATTTGGTTTCTTCATTTATTTATTTTTAAAGAAAATTTATTTTATGCTCACACAAAGATTAGGATTTTGTACTGTAAATACTTATCTAAATGTGTAGTTGGGTATGCGTACCTCGGCTTTTTTTTTTTTCTTGACATTTCTTTTGTTTTTCTTTTCTTTTCTTTTATATATATATGGCTTTTTTTTTTTCTTGACATTTCTTTTGTTTTTCTTTTCTTTTCTTTTATATATATATATACAAATTTTCTATTATCAGTTGAAACTGACAATAAATATATCAGGACGAAAAATGTGGACTACTAGATTTATATACTTTGACTCAAAGTGTATGCACTTATCAAAACTTCTCCATAATCTGTGGTCCACATTATTCGTCCTGATATATTTATTGTCAGTTCGAACTGATAATAGAAAGACTGATATATATATATATATATTTCTTTTCTCCTCAATGATATAAAATACATCACTACATTGCATGTGGATCATAAATTATGGATAAGCACGGACAAATACATGAAGACCGGGTCAAAGCAATTAAATCTAATAGTCAACATACAAGACTATATATTTATTAGTGTGCACTGAGGAAAAAAGTTTCCTATATATATATATATATATATGGATATTGTCTATGGATTTTTCAACATATGATATTTTGTGATGTTTTTTCACTTTAGTTCAAAGTCCAATTTTAGAGAAAAAAAAATACTTATCTAAAGTAAGCATGGAATAGACTATTACAAATTGAAACTAACACCATGATTCAAATAATACGATAGAGAGAGTATTAGTTAGGGTTGTACTGCTGATCGGATCTATTGGATTTACCATGATTTAAGATCTGATCCGATTCACTTGAATCGAAAAAATTACAATCTGATCCAATTGCAAAATATTTAAATCTGATCTAATCTGATCCAATAGATCAAATTCATATAAAGCAATTCTTAATACGAAGCAATTCCTTCTCTATAAGTAAGTTTGAAGTTTACTTTTTCTATTACTGTACTCCTTCACTATCCCTTTTTCTTACTCGGTTTTTTCAATTTTCAGACAAAATTGGGCTTAATTCAAATGTCTCTAAATTTCTCTCATTTTGGATGTTTTATTTTATTATCTTCACTTGAGAATGAGTAGTAACCTTTCAATAGAGGGAGACTTTGTTTTTTCTTTTTCTTTTTTCTTTTTTTCTTTTCCACCATGGAATAAAAAGAAAAAACAAATCCTGCAACGGCGGTGGGAAAGTACAGAGAGATGTGAATTAAGTTTAAAAAATAAGTAAAAATTGTAGTTTTAGAAATAAATAAAAATAAAAATAATAAAACCATTTAATTTTATATAATTAAACCAATTTTTTTAAAGAGTGGGAAATTATTAGGTCAATGTAGGGGTGCCGATAGCATAGTTCGATCAAAAGTTAAAACATTCTTAAAATTAACAAAATCAATAATTAATTCATACGGTGCTTCAAATAAAATTAGCAAACTAATAATTAACATAAAAGCGATACATAATTATATACTTTAACATTCAAAAAGTCTAACAAATTATAAACTTTAAACATAAGTTCTAAGCACACACAAATAGAATCATCTAAAATTTTGAAATAAAAATATAAGTATTTATTATATCAAAATACATTAGCATCCAAATTTTGATCAATTTTCATATACATAAGACAAAATTTGACCCAATATTAATTTAGTCTTACATTTTGATGGATCCATCGGATTTGATGGATTTTCATATGAAAATCCAAAATCCGATCTGATCTAAAGAATTTCAAAATTTAGGATCCAATTCAATACAATCATATTATCAAATTCAATTCAATCCAATGGATTGGATCCTACATAACCCTAATAATAAGTTAATAACCAACCATACTAAGAGTGTTTTTTTTTTTTTTTTTTTTTTTTTTTTTTCATCTTAAGTTGATTGTAGAAGGCAACAAAATGAGATTGGTTTGGTGATAAGCCCCTCACACCTACACCCAAGAGGTTGTGCGTTCGATTCATACTCATCCCCTAATCCCGAAATATTATAATCATTAAAAAAAAAAAGAAAAAAAGTTGACTACGGAGGGTGAGGGGGCTGGCAAGAGCCATGCCCCCAAACAAAAATAACATTAAAATGTATTTTTATACCTTAAGTTTTCCAAAATTGTCCTCAAACAATTTAAAAAATTATACCAATATTTAAATATAGGTAAATTATATTTTTATGTTGTGGGATTGGCCTCCTACTAGAGGATTTTATATTTTAAAATTTTTTATTTTCTATATATTATTGTGTATTATTTATCTTTCAAATAATAATTTCAATATTTTTATATTAAATATTGTTTAATTTAATACATATTTTAAAACATATTTCATTAATTTAATAGGTATTAAGTAAACTAAAAATTATTATAAATATTTTGAACTAAATACAAATCTCTCAAATAATTAGTTAAAGGGGTATATGTGTCTTATTACAAATTTTCAGATGTTTTTCATACCTAAAGTTACATAAATATTTCGTCAAACCTCAAACCAAAAAACAAGGCTAGTTAAGAGTTAGTATTTTATTTTATTTATTTATAATATATATATATATATATATATATATATATTAAATGTCTAGCTTAATTGACCAGGTAAGATTATTAATTTGTTAATCTCTCTTTGTTGTTATTATATTTATATACATCAATTATTGACCCCAAAAACAATAATAATAAAAGAAGTGAGAATAGTTGGTCAAAAATTGTGACATAATCTATGCGTTATAGAGGTGTATAAGTTTAGGTGTATCAACTATATATGACAAATAAATAGTGTAACCTAATTCACTTTGAAGCTAGAGAAGAGTTAAAAATTGTAAACTAGGGTCTAGGGTTGAGAAACGTTTTTATCAAGGTTTGGCCCTCATGTTGTATTCAGTTTTGGTCGGCCATTCCAAGATAGAGAACAAATCATATTACACTTCTTATATATCTCGCATTATTTACCTTTTTTGATTATTTAATATATATATTAATATTTTAAATTCATCGTAACCTCTTTAGAGGTTTTGAAAATCATTATATACATGTCCTTTAAAAGTTTACAATTTTTTTAATTTTTTTTTATATATATTTACTTTTTAAGAGGGGAGGACTCGAACTCATAATCTCATGATACTGATGTGAGGAGTTTAGTATCGGACAAACAATTATCTTTGACTTAATAGCATGTTTACTAATCAAAAATCCTACTTGACAAAGGAAATTAAGTTCCTAATTTTCAAATTCATGTGTTTATTAAATTTGTAGGGAATTAAGTTCCGTGGACCATACACACATATCGGGAATTAAGTTCCTGAATGAAGGGAACTTGATTCCCCTCACCCATTGTGCGAATCAAGTTTCATTTCCCGATTGAAAAGGAGAATTCATATTTTTTTACTAAAATATTGTCACTTAATTTTTATTTAAAAAAAAATAATTATAAACATAATATATATATATATATATATATTATATTATCAGTTCGTCTTGACAATAAATAAATCAAGACGAAGAATGTTGACCACTAGATTTACATACTTTGACTCAAAGTGTATGCACTTGTCAAAACTTCTCCATAATCTATGGTCCACATTCTTCATCCTGATATCTTTATTGTTATGACAAACTGACAATAGAAAGACTGTATATATATATATAAACTATGAATTATAAAATTTGTTTTGATAAAAACGGCAACAAAAAAAAAAAAAAAATTTGTGATAAAAGAAAACTTATTTATTTATTTATTAGCTATACTCATATATTTCCAAAGTGAGTAAACACAATAATGGAATTTGTAACCTAATTCTGATTCTCTTCCATTCTCTTTCTAGTGAAACTTGATTCCGATTCCACTCATTCTCAATTAGTAAACGCGTCCTAAAAGTTTGATGTTTTAGATTTTTTTTTTTTTTATATAGGGATGTTAACTTTGAACGAATATAATGAATTGATATTTGTGATGATCTCAACTGATTCGGTGGCATTTGTTAAGTAAATAACTCGATTGTTGATATATATATATTCACTTTCCATACTTTGAAATGTTGTGTATGATCTTAATTGTATAAGCTTAGTGCAGAGATCAGCATATATCATATGTCGGGGTTATTTTACCTTGTAAATAAAATGAACGAAATGGACGAATTAAATTAATTTTTTGTTTATATTTAGTTTATAAAAAAAGATGGAAGAAAACTGCTTGAAAGCACATTTAAATCGTGCTTATTAAAAATACAAATTTTATTTATTTATTTTTATTTTTGGTAGGTAGAACTGTAGAAGCATCTACTGATTATTGACATATTGAGATAAAATCCTGTCATTAATCATTATTGGCTATGAACTAAATTACATTCAAGCAATCAATGAGTTGCCGGAAGACCCATTTCCTAATATGATAAACTGAAAAAAACTGCAAAGTCAGTTTGTCTTCTATATTCTCTCACAAAAAAAAAAAAAAAAAAAAAAAAAAAGGTTTGTTTTCTATATAAATATATATATATACAATTTTTCTATTGTCAGTTCGACCTGACAAAAGATATATCAGTTCCTTACTTGTGAGCCATTAGATTTAAATACTTTGACTTGGTTGCATGCACTTGTCAAAGCATCTTTTAAATTCAATGGTCCACACATAAGAGCATCTCCAATGGTAATGTGGCTTGCATTTGAAAAAAATGATGATATGTCAACATTGTCAAGCCAATTGCTTCATATGTGGCATGTAACTAAACTTGATAGACATCAAAATAAAAAAATGGTCTCCAATGCTTCACTTGTAACATGTATGTTTTTAATGACGTATCAATTTATTATTGGTCTTTTTAAATATACTTTAGAATTGTTGAACAAAATAAGATAAAAGACAAGAGTGATTGCTGACTGGGCCAACAAGACGGCCGTCCAACAGACCGTCTGAAATCAGAGAGTCATGTTGACAGCCTCTAAAAAAAAAGTTGCCACCTCATCTTGAAGTTGTACTTGAGATGTTGCATTGGAGATGGATTTTTTAACAAAATGGATGTCCATCCTAGGTAACAACTAATTTTTTCACAACCCACATTAGCATTGGAGATGCTCTAAGAAACTGATATATTTTATATCAGTTCAAACTGATAATAGAAAGACTGTATATATATATATATATATGGGAAAATCGTATTTTAATCCCTGTAGTTTATCTTAATCTACATTTAGTCTACGGTTTTTTGGAATTGTAATTTTTAGTCAATCATTATTCTAACAATAAGGATTGTAGTCCTTACTGTCCAATTCCGTTAGGGTTTCATTGAATTATGTTAAGTCAACGAGGGCAAATAGGTAAATTCATGAGTGAGGATAGGAAGGGTCATTAGGGCTGAAGGCTATAAAGGTAATTTGATATATACAATTAATAATATCTTAAATAAAATAAAAACAAATTAGTGGAGGAGATCATGCCACGTCACTCCTCCAATGACAATAATTAAACAAACTAAAAATAAAAAAAATAAAAAAACTCTCTACCCCAAGAAAAAACTGAATAGATTTTTTAACCACAAAAGAATTCAAAAAACAAATTTTAAATTATAGATTTGAAAAAATTCAACTGATAGACTTCAAAAACAATTCATTCGAATTCAACCCGGTGTAAAATAAAAAAAAAAATAATAATAATAATAATAATTTGACAACAATGAATGTATAACTCTTAACTCTAGTATTTCCACTCAACCCAATTCCTTCAACCATCACTGGCATAATCCAAATCAATTTCTTCCAATCCTACATTTGACTCCTCAGTAAGTGGTAAACTTCAAATCCAGAAACCCAAATTTGGTACTTCAAAGCCCAGTTAGATTTCTCTATCTTTTGATTCGCATTTGAGTCGTCGTCAAAGTTGTCACTGCCATGTGGAGACTCGATGTCGAAGGGGACACACTCAAACACTCTCACACTTGGAAGTTTGATTGGTTTGATTTAAAATTTAATGGATACATTGTTGGGTATGTGGGTTTTTTATACTATGATATGGTTATTTGAGATTGTTTTAATTTTGTATTTGTGAGCACACTCTTACACTTGAAATCTTCTTTTTTGTTGATGTATGAAGATGGTTGTTTGATGAATTGGAGATGTTGATGTTGTAGATGGAATTTGTGAGCACCCTAAACGAATTCTCTCTCTCTCTCTCTTTGCGATCTATAGAGCACCCTAAACGAATTCTCTCTCTCTTTCTCTTTGCAATCTATCTCTTTCTCTCTCCCTTTGTTTTTATTTTTATTTTTATTTTTAAGGACCGGATTGGGTTTTCTGGGTTGGTTCATGGATGTGTTGTGTATGTGTGGTGAATAGGTTTCGATTTGGTTTCATTTTGGTTCTATTAGGTTTCGATTTGGTTTTGCGTTGATTTGGTTTCGAATATGGATTTTGGGTGGGTTGTTGTGTAGTGGTGGTGGTGGCTGGATTTTGGGGGTGGTGATGGGTGGTTCACGATTGGGTCTTGATTTGGGTGTGGTGAATGGTGATGGGTGGTTCTATTTGTGTTGGAGAAGATGATAATCTGGGTTTTTGTTTATGGTCTGTTGGAGAAGATGGTGTTGTCAATTTTTGTTTGAAGAAGATCACAAAGGGATGGTGGAGGTCTGTTTGCATTAAAGAAGATGTTCCAGATCTGGTGGTAGAGATCAGCAGAAGATGGTGTTGTCAATTTCTGTTTGAAGAAGATCACAAAAAGATTGTGGTGGTCTATTTGTGTTGGAGAAGATGTTCCAGATCTGGTGGTAGAGATCAACTGGATTTTTTTTTTTTTGGTTATTTTTAAATTTAAAAAAAAAAAGATATTTCCCTTCAATATAAGACAAAAAAGAGAGGGTGAAATGGTCTTTTTAGTTGAAATTTAAATTAGTCTCACATAAGACAAAGTTAAGGGTAAAATGGTAATTTGAGGTAAAAATTACATTACTCACACAAAAGACAAAATTAAGGGTAAAACAATATTTTCAATGGGATCAGCACACATTAGCGGTATTAAGGTCATTTAACAAGTCTGACATGACAGAATCTGTCCTTTTGACGGATTCTGTCACAGAAGGATTATAAATTACAATTCCAAAACACCATAGACTAAACGCAGATTAAGGCAAACTATATGGACTAAAATACAATTTCCCATATATATATATATATATATATACAATTTTTCTATTATCAGTTCGAACTGATAAAAAATATATCAGTTCCTTGCATGTGGGCCATTGGATTTAAATACTTTGACTTGGCTGCATGCACTTATCAAAGCATCTTTTAAATCCAATGATCCACATGCAAGGAACTGATATATTTTATATCAGTTCGAACTGATAATAAATATATGAGGACGAAGAATGTGGACCACAAATTATGGATAAGTTTTGACAAGTGCATACACTTTGAGTCAAGTATGTAAATCTAGTGGCCCACATTCTTCGTCCTAATATATTTATTGTCAGTTCGAACTGATAATAGAAAATCTGTATGTATATATAACAGTACGTTAATTAAAATAAATGGATATCGTGATCACAAGGAACAATTGTCTTAACCCATGCATTAAAATTAAATGAATTTGGATGTTGAAATTACAAATTTAAATTTATATTCCATAGTTCTTATAAAATTATGTTAGTAAGTATTTTTACCAAATATAAAAACAAACATGAATCAATTAATTTTTAACTATCACCAATTTATAATTAATACTTTGAATGAATAAATATATATATATTTTTATCAACTACTAGATGTACGGCGACTCGAACCTAAAACATTTTTAATATGAAAGAACGTCATGATGCCATTTACCACATTGTGAGGTGGTAATAACTTTAAAAAAAAAAAAATTTGAATAAAGATAACTTTTAATTTAACTATTGTAATTTTTTTAATATTTCAAAAAAAAAAAACATGTGTTTTTAAGATATACAATAAAATAATTCTAATTTTATAGAATCATTTGTGTTAATTTTTAGATTAATATTTTAGATTCTTTAACAATATTTTCATAGCACGTTACCAATTTGTGGGAGTAATTATCTAAACCGAATACGTATTGTCAATCTTGATAAGTCCCGACTGTCTTATTGTAATAGTTGTAATATATATATATATAATAAAAGAGAAATCACTACGCACATCAACCGAGTTGATTTTTTTTTATTTTTTTTTTACATGTAGGGTTTTTAATTTTTGCTGACTTTTGGGAGTTGCGTGGTATTACTCTAATTTGATACTTTAAATCTTAAAATATATAGAGTTATTCTTTTCAATATATATAATAGAGTTATTATCACTGACACGCAAGGGGTTCCCTTAATTACATTAGTTACCATAGCTTTTGAAATTTATCAATGACATCCCTACCATTACTTTGAAAAGATTAAAGTTATTTTCCTTTTAAAATATTACAAAAATTCGAGGTTTGTGGGAGGAAATACGACTCGAACCCACAACTTCATTGTGTAGATGTGTGTGATATACCACTAGGTCAACCTTATCTTGTCAAGATTAAAGTTAATTAAATGAGCAAATTAACAAATATTTCCTCTCACTTAATTAAACTTTAGTAAAGTAGCTATATGTTTAAGATTCAAACAATTATAAACTTAAGAAAACATGATTGTTATAAAAACAAACCTAATAATTATAAATATTATATTTTATCACAGTAAATTTAATTAAGACTTATCAGTTTAGTTTAGTTGTTAATAAATAATAATGTTATTTAATTTTTAATTAAGATTTTTAATTTATTTTAATATCAAATAAAAACTGTTAGTTAATAAATTTAATTTAGTTTTAGGGGTAAAACTTAAAACACCTAGCTATCATTTGCTGTAAATTTTAACAGTTTAATAAATTTAATTTTATCGGAGTCGGTTTGGAGATAAAATGAGACTCAAAATTTGAATCCATGTTTGTTGCTTTCTATATTGGATTTGCTTTCGACTTTTTTTTTTTTTTAATAAACTTAAATCTTAAAAGTCATGAGTACTTAATGGGTCTTAATTGTTAATACACCCAAATTTGATTGTTTTTTTTTTTTTAATATGTTTTCACTTAAATATTAAATGGTTTTATTTTTACCATTATACCCCTTATTTTAACTATTTTAATTTTAATATTATTATTATTTTGAAATGGATTTTAATATTATTATTTAAAATAAATAATAATACTTTAACTATGTTCATTGAAAAAAAAATAAAAAATAAGAAAACAAAATTAATTAAAAAAAAACCGACGGCTCCTTCCTCGCTCGTCGCCGATCCATGAGGCCTTATCTGGCAGCAACAACGAAGGCCGGAGGCCTCCTCCATCGTCGATTTTGGAGGAGCCTCCACCATTACAACAAATGAGAGGAGATCGCGCAACCTCCTCCCATTAATTGAGAGGAGGCCAACCGGCCTCCTCCGTTCATGATTCATGGAGACGGTGTCGCCGCCGCCTCCTCTTCCCATGAGATTCAAGTTTAGGGTTACGTTAGGGTTAAGTTCAGGGTTTGATGAAATTGGGGATTTTTTTTGTCAATAAGGTGTTTTTGTTAATAGTTTAATTATATGGAGTTATTTTAGAAAATTCATGTTAATGTTATAAATATCACTTCGTCAATAAGTGAAAAAAAAAATAGCTTTTTAATTTTTGATGTTTTTAACTTAATTTAAGATATAAGTTGAAAAACAAACCGATAAAATCCACTTAATTTAAGACTTAAGACTTAAGTTATGAAAAACAAAAGGCACCTGACTTTCAATCTTTCAATCTTGTTTATGGGATTTATTAAACCATCCTCACCATTTGTTATGGAGTGCAATTTTGCTCACCCACCTTAACTAGAGGCAATCATTACCTCCCTCCCCAAATATTGCCACGTGTCCCAAACTTTGGTTAACTTTATGTTAACTTTGGACTTTGGGTTAAATTTAGGACACGTGGCAACATTTTGGGAGGGAGGTAATGGTTGTTAGTTGTTACCTCTAGTTAAGGTGGGTGAGCACAATTACACTCTTTGTTATGGCCTCAATGCTCGTATGTTTTTCACATTTGAAATCTTTTTCACATTTGAAATCTTAAACGTATGAAAAAGAAAATTAAAATGTTTTCTTTGTTTTTTAAGTTGTCTAATATCTGAAAAAGTATACACACATTTGAAAAAAAAAAATTTGACTTTTGTCTGAAACGAAAACAAGTTATTAGATTTGAACACATTTCCTCCATAATTTAAGAGAATTACAATAATAATTTACTAAAAAAACCAAAATAAAAAACACATATTTGCGTAGTAAAGGAGGTCAATGTGTGGCCTCCTTCTGTTGGAGACGGGACTAGGGAGGTTCTCCTCCGTCTTTACGTTTTCTGTTATTTTTTTAATAAAAATATTTTTTAATTTAATTTGATATTTTAAATAAAATTTATGATATTTATATTTTAAAAATATGTTTTATTAAATTTTTATTGATTGGATTAATTTAAGCAAAATATATATATTATAAATACTTGGCTAAATTAATTATACCGGATATTAACAAATCAAACAATTTATAGTTAAAAGGGTAAAATAGTCCTATTAAAATACAATCCGATCGAATTTAGATATTTCTCCTTATAAATGAGTTTTATCTAATTTTAACACTCCTTTTTCATGATATTGAAAAAAATATTTTAGGGTTTGTAAAAAGCAAAAATATAAAAAGGTAATGTTGGAGACTTGGGAGTCGTTTATTTTTTACACTTAAAACTTAATGGGTCCGAATATAAACTATTAAGTTGTTCGTTTTTTTAAGTGGTCAAACAACTTAAAGATACCAAAAAACAACTTAAAATAAAAAGTAATAAATCATGACTTTTGACTTAATTTCAAATCACTGAATTGCATTTAATATATTTTCTTTCAAAAATATCCTACCAAAGATAATATATTTCCAATTTTATCATAATTTTATATTATACAAATTTATTTCTTTTAACCTATTACTTATGATAAACATCTAAAAAAACATTAATCACAATATCACTTTCACCCATCGTTGAACCTTCAATTCAATTTTTTTTTTAAAAAATCAAAATCATTATTTATCCTATTTGTTTTTTTTTATATAAAATTATTATTATTATTTATCATATCTTAGTCATGAATAATATATTGTAATTATTACATAAAAATGGTTTAAGATTTGTTAAATTTTTTTTTATTTAGTTGTTTGTATCATGTAAAATGAAAATACATAGTAATTAGTAATAATAAGGGTATAAAGGTTAAATTACTTGTTTTTAAACCGTTTTATATTTAAAAAAACAAGCAAGTTGACATTCTATTCCGAGGTGATAAAAATAAAAAACAAACATGCCATTCAGATTTAGGTTTCAATCACTATTCGGTTTTCAGTAAAATTCAGGATTGTTCAGTCTTCAGACAAAAAAACAAACGACCCCTTGGAGTCTAGCAAGTATGTTTTGTAGTTTATTTAGAATATCTTTATCTTTTTTAGTAATTTTAATTAGGAAAAAATTGTCATATAAAAAGAAAAATCAAAATAGAGTGTAGAAAGATATTTAGTGGATTGTGAATACCATCACTCTCCAATTTATTCCAATACAATCTAATTTAATTCATTCTAAATACAATCCAGTCAAATCCAGTATGGCTTATCAAACGAGGCCAAAAGGTGTGAATGACAAATACTCAAACATGTGGTAATGGACTATAATTAAGCATACCTTCGGGAGACATTAATGATATTATTCGAAAAATATATAAGGATAGTAGGGTGGTCCAAAACGGCACCCAATGAAGCAAAGAGACAGTGAAGTATATGGTTAGATTGGATTTTAAAGGGAACCGATATTGACACCCATAAATATGATAAACACACCCATATTTTAATAAAAAAATTAATTACAAAAATATCCCAATAGGAATTTACCAATAAGGACAAATTAGTATAATTAAAAATAAACAAAATACTATTTACACCCATTAATTACACCCATATCTTTAACTATATCACTTTATTAAAAAAACAAAAAACCCTAATTAAAACCTTAATTATATTTCATTTTTAAAAACAAAAAAGAACGAGAAGAATAAAAGCCCAACTGAGCCAAAATCTCCCATTATCATATAACAAAGTAATGGAACAATAATTTTCAGAGGACTCTGATCATACAGACCGATCATACAGAGGTACGTTTTTTTTTTTTTTTAAATGCGATATAATAAAGGCCAAAGGCCAGCAAACCCAACAGGGGAACAAACCGCAAAAACCACACCAACATCAAAGGTACGTATTGATACTATAAATTATCTACTTTATTTTATACGGCCATGTAACCCACGTAAGTTTCATCAACACTCAGATTGAGCAAACTCAGGCTAAGTTACTTTCACTCTACATCATCCTCCGTAACCAATGCAACCACAGCACTACTTCGTTAATCAAGTTACTATGTAAGAACTGCGATTTCAACAAAGTTAGGCATTGTCCAAGCAGCCATTTCTCGCACATAATTAAATGCTTGGTAGTCATCGAATCCTCTTTACAAATAACAAAACCAGTTAAAGAAGACATAACTTAAGGTCATTAAAGGACACAGAAGCACAATGTTACAACATAACGAGCACATCTTTCACAGGTTCTTAGGTATTATTAGATTCATACACAGTTCTGCACCTGTGAAGGTCAAAGAAAATGGTGTTTGTGAATTTCATGGATCTCTGCAAGACATATGTTCCAGTCCTTACCTTACTCCTTTTTTGTAATGAGATGCTAGTACTTTTTATAACTGCACGCTCAAGCACTCTTGTTCATATAATAAACATAATAAGCATATCTTAGGTAAATACGCAGCCTGAAGTAAAGATTCTTGAAATTTAAGAATTTAAGAATTTCCGAGACCGTGTTTTTGAGTTTAGAGAATTTAAAAATTTATCATTTGTAAAATTGGGTGTGTTAATAACTTATGAGGGTTTATAAATAAATTGTATTAAAATGAAAACATTCATTCAAATAAGGGTACTATTGGCATTAAGATGGGTGTTTATAGTAAAGTTTTGATTTTAAATTTTAGACATGGGTGTACTTATAAATATGGGTGCGCTTATCATATTTATGGGTGTCAATATCCGTACCTGATTTGAAATGCTTTAAAGAAAGGTTTGGCAGCAATCATCACGCCATTTACCACTCCACTCTCCACTCCCCATTCCATAATAATATTATTATTTTCTATTCAAAATAATAATAATAATAGTTAATACAGATTACAGAATCCCTTTAAAAAAAATAAAAACTATTTCTTATAATTTAATTTAAATGCTTCATTCAGAATTCCCAAATTACCCACGTATCTTTTGTTAGGTATCTTGGAAAAATTACGAATCTAATTCTCAAATTTCGAATTTTGCTGCTAATATTTTATATATAATATATTCTTAGCTATCAATGTACGAGAATAATATATATATATATATATATAACTGCTATTATCGGTTCGAACCGATAATAGAAAGACTATATATATATATATATATATATATATATATATATATATATATATCCAACTTTAGGGGAACTCAAAACAATACACTCCAAACTAATGAAACTCCGTGAAACATTATTAATTCAAGATTAGCTACTCAATCAAATACAAATTAGAACAACAAATAATCAAATTAATGAATGAGTTGTAATTTCAATGTTGTTAGGTGGTAAATGACGTTCATTCAGTATAGTAATTATTATAGTCTATGTTCGAGTCACGATTAAATCTAAACAATGAAACTATTAGCATATAATTCAACCGATGGTCCTGTTTTTAATTTTGTACTTAAGATTTTCTTGGAATATCTGTTTCTTAGTATACCTGTCTTAGCTGTCTAGCCCCCAGAGGTATAGTTCAGCTGGTAGATTGATGAATTTGGAACTTGAGTAAATGACTCCCAAGTCAGTGGCTCAAATCCTAATGATGACAAAAAGCTTAAAAAAAAAAAAATGGGTATAGATATCTAAAAAAGCTTAAAAAAAAAAAATCGGCATAGATATCTAAATAGAGAAAAAAATAAAAAAAAGAAAGTATACCTGTCTAATTTGCTTTAACAAGAGAGATTAATTTATCAAAAACTTATTGCGTGGTCAATCTTTTTCCCCGGTTCTTGAAAGATTAAAAACAAAACTATGCATAAATCAAATTATCAAAGCTTTACAACATTTGGGACAACTTAATTAGTCAAATTATACGCAAGTACAAAACTATGCATAAGTCAAATTATCAAAGCTTTACATCACTTGGGACAACTTAGTCAAATTATCAAAGCTTTACAACAAATGACTCAAATTAAACTAAATTTGAACATTTTAAACTTTCCTTCTTTATGCATAAATTTGGCTCAATGAGACGGGTTTGAGAATGAATTGAGTTTGGATTAATTAGATAAATGAAAAGAATAAAAATAAAGGTTTGAACTCATTCATAAATATATGTCCGGGCGTCTGGCAACAATCAAATAATTCAATGGAGATTATGAAAACAATACATTTTAGAGCATCTACAAGAGTCTCCCTTTGAGACCCCTTTATTTAAAGGTGGATGTTGTTGCAAGGAGCCATTAAGAATGAGCCATTAAGGGAGCATGTGTTTCACGAATACTCAATTAAATGATTCATTTATAATTTATTATTATTATTTTATGTAGAGCCCACTTATTTTTTCTATACTCATGAATTATATTTCTTCTTTATATGCGGATCCCGCGTGATTAAGGGAGGCTGAAGCCACCCCTTAATTAAGGGAGTGAGCTCCACTAGATTCTAATTAAGAAAGTCATTAAGGGATCTCTTGGAGTTGTAAAAATTATAGCTCCTCCCTTAATCAAGCCCTCCCTTAATTAAGGGAGGGCTTAAGGGAGGGCTTGATTAAGGGATTTGTTGGAGATGCTCTTATAGATCTTTGAATTTAATTATTGAAATAAACTAATATACGCTCATAGTTTGAATTTGAATTATCAGAGAAGTTTAAATTAAATTATAAATATAAATGACAATATGAAGTTGGATCAATGGTATGTCCTTACACCGACACCCACACTACGAGGTTATAGGTTCGAGTCTCTCCCTCTCCCTAAACCTCAAATTATTGTAACATTTTTTTAAAAAAGTGATAAAGATAAATAAATATTGTATTTATGAATTAATATCCAATTTAAATTAGACCTATAAATACATGTTATTCATTTAGCATTATTCCATGAAAGCCTGTTCATAGTGTATTAATTTTAGTGAGTTATTTCAAAGTGTTTATTCAATGGAGGAGATCGACGCTCGAATCGAAGCCGTTAGTCAACTAAAATACAAACCAAACACTACCACCACCACCCCTAAAACAGCCATCAACACCCTAAAATCAAACCACCACCACCACCACCACCGAAACCAAATCCTCCACCTCCCAACACTGAAACACAACCTAACAAACCTTGACCTTCCCACCACCGAAACCAAACCCAACAAACAAATACCCAACACAAATAGAATAGAGAGAGAGAAGAGAAACAATGATGAAGATAAAGGTGGTCCCTGTTTGCGACGGCTCTAAACTTTCCATTTTGCACCGATTGCCGTGAACAGGGGATCTTCGGAAGAGAGACGGGCTAGAGAGAGAGAGAGAGAGAGAGAGAGAGAGAGATTGTGAGGATTTTTTTAGCAAATATTTGTTTACAATTATATTATAGTATTATTATTATTTTCGAAAAAAATATACATTTAATTTTTTTTAATATTTTGTTAAATTAATTTTAATTTACCTTTTTACCATATTACTCTTCGAGGTTAACAATCAATGATAGGTTTTGACAAAAACCTTGACGGCAAGGGGCAAAAAGCCTAATATTTTGGTTTTTGTAGAAAAGATTGACAATTACTGGAACTAAAGGGGGTAAATTTACTAATATGGAAAACCTTAGGGGGGATTATAATATCACTAAATTTAATTCATTACTTTGATTAGGCAGAGTTTTACAAAAGTCCTACATTTTTGGTGATTTGTCACCTTTATAAATGACTTTCCAAATTCATCACTTTAGTCCTTACTTTTTCTAAAACTCATCACTTTAGTCCATTTGACCAAATATGTGAAAGTCAACTATTTTAAAACTTGTGAAAGTACACTTTTACCCTTATTACTATTTAATTTAGATAAAATGATTATATTAGCTTTAAATTAAAATGAAAAATAATAAAATTCTCAATAATAAAATCTTAAATAAATATATTACAAAAAAAATCTTAAATAAATAAATGGAAGTGGTCCTGTAAGTGGGATTTTCTGAATTGAAAGAAACATAAAGAGTAGACTTGAACAAAAAAAAAGGGAGGAGAGAGTGGATTTTTTTTTTTTAATTAATTTGGATGAGAGAAAAAGCAAAAATGTAAATAGGCCGAAGTTGTTGTTTGGTAGGCAATGGGTGAAGTGAGTGAAAAAAAAAAAAAAAAAAACAAAAAAAAGGTGAGAGAAAAAACATAAAAAGGTGAGAGATAGAAACAACCATCAGGAGGTATCAATAAGTGGTAAAAACATAAACCAGCTTTACAGTAAAAAGTGAGAGTTTTTTTTTTTTTATTAAATTAAAGAGTGTATATGTGTCAAGTGATGAATGGAAAAAGCAAATAGGAAAGGTAGATACCATCCCTCCCCCCCCCCCCCCCCCCCCCCCAAACCAAAAATCACTATATCGATTATATTGGGTTTTTCAAAAACTTGTGGCTATATGTAAAAATTGGAAAACCAAAGTGGCTTTCTATGGAATTAAACGTAATAATAATAAATGGTATGGTGAAATATAAGGATTTGAAATGATTGTTTTTGGTGAATTGAGACAGAAAATCATAAATATTCATCATGGGTGAATACTTCCAAACAATATATCAAAATAATAAAATAATAAAATAATTAAAAAATAAAAAAATTCCTTACAAGCAATTATTATTTATTTGAGTCTGTGAGTGATATGATATCCCGGAATCGGAATTTAAGGATTGTTGTCAACTGTCATTCCCATTCTCCATCTGCTAGAATTTTTTATTGGGTTGGGCTAAAGTCTAAACAAAGTATTTAAGGTTTTCTTATTTTAACTTTTATAACATCTAATTGAAGGAAATGTTACAAGTCATACTTATTTTGCATTCGATAGAAAATGCAATAATATCAAAATAAAAATAGATTTTTTATAGATTTTTTTTTTTTAAAGTATTATATAAATTCGAGTTTTTTTTATTTTTATTTTTAGGGTAGACTCGAACTCATAACCTTGTGATGTAGGTGTGAGAGATTTACCACTAGACCAATCTCATGTCGTCAATTTTTACAAAAATTAAGATGGTTCAATGATAAGTTACTCACACCCACACATTGTGGTCATGGGTTTAAGTGTATCTCTATCCTAAAATCTCAAATTTATACTTAAAAAGAAACACAAATAGAAAGAGTTACCTACGAGATATGTTCTAGTATTAATAAAAAAACGATAGGTCACAGATTTTAAACAATCCTCTTGGAAAGAGTTAGATTTGAATTCTGGATTATTTTATTATATGATCAAGTGGACTTACATAATTATAGAATTCAAGGTTTTTTTTTTTTTTTTTTTAGTGAAAGGGAGGATTCGAATCCATAATCTCATGATGTGGGTGTCATGAAGGTATAACACTTGACCAACTTCATCTCGTCATTTCATTACTACTACCTAAAACCTCTTTTTCTCCATTTTTTTTATTACATTGTTTACATCTAACTCCGTTTACTTTTATTATTATAATTATAATTATTTTAATAACTTATTTTCAAGGTATAATTAAGATCAGTAGACAGTAATGCTGTATATTTCAACATATATGTTGCTTATTTATTTATTTATTTTTACTTTAAATAAGGATAAAACTTAAAAAAAAAAAAAAAAAACTTTTCACTTTCTGTAAAATAAATAAATTAAAACTTTGACACCAACTTTTTTAAATAACCTTATTAAAATAAGAGCAAATTGCACCAAACTCCTCTGATGTTTTCCATTTTACACTCAGAAACAACTTTATCGTTAATTGACACTAATAATTTAGAGTTAAAGTTAGACTAGTGTTAGATTTAAATATTAGTTAGGAAATAAAATTAAAATTAAAATTACATGTATATATATTTGGCGGAAATAGGGGTGGGGGAGGTTCCCCTACCTCCACCCTCATTTAGATTTGGGGGTAAAATTCCCCCCCACACCCAAACCCCATTTAGGAGTGAAATGTGCCCCTAAACACGTATGGGACCCCGTGGGGGATTTGCACATCCCTAATTACTAGTAACTACTCTAACTGGATAGTCTAGTTAATTAGATCATTATGTTAGGATCGATCACTTATCATTGTGCTAAAAGCTATACATGATAATATGGACACAACTTTATTTTCTTATTAATATGGCAGCGTTGAGCCCCACGTCTATACGTATTATGGGTGAGCTAAGGGCTTAGTAGTGAATATAAGGCACATTGGCAAACGAAAATTAGGCATAACAAGACCTATAGAATTAATAGTTGACCCCTTGTAAGGTCAAAAATCTATTATTATTTTTTTTTTTCAATGTGGGATTCATCCCATCTTTATAAGTTTCACATATGGGTTCTTTAACACTTTCCCGCACAAGTGAGCCAGAGTTGGCTTTAATTGACCACCATTTTTTTTTCAATGTGAGATTCATGTCATCTTTATGAACTTTACATGTCGTTCTTTTTTGAAATGGCTTATTTGATCCGTGTAATGCAAAAAACAGACGGTCACATCCACCAAAAAAAAAAAAAAAAAAAGTGGTTTTGGTTAGTTGGAGAGACTGGTTATGAAAACTGTACACTTTGATGACAAAAAGAAAAAGAGAGATAAAAGTGAAAAGCAAGAGGGTTGAATTTGACTGACTGGCTTGGTGGAAAATATAGTCAAATTTGGTTTGGAAAGCACTCCACGCCTGTCCACGAAATTGCTGCGTACCCTCATTAGTCACTTGTAGGCACCGTGTTTCACACCTTCCGCGTGTTGACTGTTGACTCCCAAATGCTACGTCGTTTTGAGTTTTCATTCAGCTCAGGTGGTCCCCACTTCTATTATTGCTTTCTTCTTCTGGATGGCCGGCTATCCGCCTCAGTTACCCTACACTGCCAATATATCTCTGCCACGTCAGATACAATCAAGTGTTATTACAACCCTTATGTGGGCAGTTTTTGATTTTACTAATTATTTTATTTCTAGTTTTGAAAACAAAAACAGCTTGATTATAACAATTTTTTTTTTTTTTAAGTATTATAAAAACTATTACAATAACGGGAGATAACTACTCCTATAAATACATATAGTGGGATTTGAACCGCTCACCACTTATGTGAAAGGGAGGTGCACTACCAGCTTTGTTAAAAGGTGTTTAATTATAACAATACCTAACAAAATAAGCCCAAATGAATCTTATTATTCAATTTTAGTTTTAACTTTATTCTATGATCTTTTAGTATAAAGTTTTCAAATAAAAGGCAAAAGAAAAGGTGTAGAAAAATGAAAAATTTAATATAGATAATGAAAGTTGAGGTAGCTCAGTAGAAAACCTTTTGTACTCACATTAATAAGATTGTGGGCTCCAAACATGCTCGAAACATCCAATCTGCGGTAGTTATAAAAATATTGAAAACAAATCTCTAGCAATTTGTACAAAAAAATTAAGGTGTTGAGAAGAAGACAAAAATGGGGTTATCATAATAATTTTCTAACAAATTTGACTATATGAGAAAATAAAATATATATAGTCAAAAATATTTGGAGAACATTACTCAATTTTATCCTTGAAATGAGATGAGATTGTGATTGATGAGGTTTATGATAATAATTTAAATTTATAGAATTTAGGATTGAACATATATAGCTAAATATATATGATAAGTTGAGTAAAGTTTTGAAAGTGCTTTATGAGATGCATTTATATAGTAATAGTATAGGAAGAAAAAAGTGAGATTTTTGTTAGTTCTAATAAGGTTATTATGATAGAATTGGATTTTAATTCAGACTTAATTGCAAGTTGCATGACTTTTATGGCATGAAAGCAAAGCAAGTTGTTCCAATCTTTTTAGTCCTCACTACTCTTTCGTTATCCAAACTACTCCATTGATTACACTAAAGCTTGTTGTCGACAAATTTATACAATATATCTCTTTCTCTTAATACTGTTTTAAACCAAAGAGTTTTTACTAAAGCAAAGAGTTTTTACTTGACTTTTTAAAACAAGCTTGTGACATGTAACTATATATATATTTTTATGTATTATTTGTGGGTATTATTTGTGGGTATGACGACCTGAATATGTATATATTACCACTATGCTACATTGGGGGGGGGGGGGGGGGGGGGGGGGGGGGGGGTGGGGTTTACACATTAATATTATTAAAAATGAGTAATTCTAATTTTTTTATTAAAAATGAGTAATTCTAATTTTTTTATTTTATTTTCTCTTTCTAACTAATATTGAAAGGAGCTCCAAATAGAAGTTGATATTAGATTATTAGTATACAATTCTAATTTGATTCTCAAATCTTGTCATCTATAATGAAAAAGGTGAAAGGGGTCAAATTTTTTTTTTTTTTTTTTTTAAATTTAAAACAGCTAAATAGGAACTAGAAAGTTTATACCCTAGAGGCCTAGAGAAAGACTCTTTTCATGACTGAAAAGAATATATTTGTACTTCCACATAAAAATAATAAATAAATAAATAAATGAAAGAAGAAGAATATATTCTTCATAGAAATCCAAAAGAGAATATGCAAGAAACCTTCTAAGAAATTATATGTGTAAGCTCGTTGCCAAGTCCAGGAAAGTTGGCAGAAACTAAACTCTTTGATAAAATAATGTTGCAAGAACACGTTTGTGTCATATATATCTTTGAAAGATATGCAACCTTTATATATATTTATATTATCATATATCAGGACGAAGAATGTGGACCACTAGATTTACATATTTTGACTTAAAGTGTATATACTTATCAAAACTTCTCCATAATCTGTGGTCCATAAGAATGAACTGAGAATAGAAAGACTGATTACACTATAGCTGCATTTTTATTCATCACCATTCACCACCATCATTGATTGTTTTTATTTTTTTAATTTTTTTTAATTATAAATTATATATAATGGATGGCTTTGCTCCAACCCAAACGCAAATGCTCTTCCTTTTTAACTTTAGTTAGGTTGCCTCAATTCTCAGTTTCTCACTACCATGCATGTCCCATCTCTGATAATGACTCTTAAAGTGAATTCAATCATCTAACGTTTGTTTCTTACTCATCATTATTGCTGTCCACGTACTTCAACACACCACCCTATGTAGACTGTCATTATTTTTAATATTTACTTATATGATGAGTCCACAAAATGTTTTAATTTTCTGATGTAGAAGCTTTTTTTATATATATAATCTTTCAATATATTTATTAAAATTTGAATTTATAATAAGAGATATTCATGACAAGTGTAGTATGTCATCAAAATGTTACGAATTATAATAAAAATAATATTGTATATAAAATATAAAGTTATGTTAATGTATGTACTTAGGAGTTAGGAGACAGTACTTAGTTAGACCGAGTTCTTAGTTACATAAGGGATATGGATATATATATAGACAAAAACGTACACTAGCTTTTCTTTTTCTTTGAACCAAAATTCTTATATTAGAACCAAAATCCTTAGAAATATGGTTTTATGGATCAAATTACTAACATTATATAATGAGTAGTGTAAATTTCTACTAGTATTCCAATATTTGGAGTTACGTATTTAGTTTAGTTTTAAGATAGATGAGAAACACATAGTATCAATTTCTATTAGTTATATAAAAACTTTCTTGTCGACATGTGAATGATCCCCATTGTATTTGTTTGAAACTAAAATATCATTTTTATCTTCACTTCTTCTAAAATCACTAAAATGGATTTTTAATATATTCATAAAGGGGTGAATATATGAGTTTTTCTCTGGTAGTCATATAATTATGAGCATACTTATAGTAAACTTATCCATCTAATCACTTTTTACTAGAAAAATCATTGCATTTGGGTCAAATAATGTTTACATGTCAAAAAGTAATGATGTGGATAAGTGTGCTATAAGCATACTCACAGTTATATGCTTACCAGAGAAAAACTCGTGAATATTCTCTTACAATTTTTTTTAAAAAAAATATTACAATAATTCGGGGTTTGGGGGAGAAAATATGACTCTGACCCACAACCTCATGGTGTAGATGTGATGGACATACTACTGAGAGTGTGTTTGGTATGGCTTTTCTATTAGCCAAAAGCGCTTTTTAAATGTTAAAAACTCTTTTAATGGTTTTTTTTTTTTTTGTTGTTTGACAAAACTAAAGATTTTTTTTTTTAATATTAAAAAAAGGTATTTTATATCTATCAAAAAGCTGTTTTTGAGTTTTTTTAAAAAGAGATAAATAGTTTCAATTACTTTCCATGAACTTAAGATATTTCACCATGTACCATTCTATTACAAATACTTTTTTAGTGTCAATTTTTGTAATTTTAGCAACAAAATTAAGCTATTTCAGAGATATTTTACTAAACAATGTACTAACTTAAAAACATTTTTTAAGTGAATACCAAACAACATACGGCTTTTTGTTAAAAGATCTACTCCAGAAACTCTACTTGAAAAGCCATCACAAACACACCCTGAGCCAACCTAATCTTATCTATTATTCTCTTACAAATTTAACTACAGTTTACAATTTATTTCATTCTAAAAGACATCTATACCCTTTAGATATTTTATAATTACAGAAAATATATGTGCATGCAAAATATTATCAGCAAGGGTAAGGATGCCATTTGATGAATTATTTTAAGGGATGACATGTGGAAAAGGTTTTGCTTCTAGGTTCTTTTTGGTTGACCGGATAGTCACGGTTTTTTTGTTTTTTTATATATATATATATATATATATATATATATATATATATATATATATATATATATATATATATATATATATATATATATATATCCTTGTAATTTATAATGTTAGGTGGTGACGGTTTTTTCATGGGATTTTTGAATTAGTGGCTTTTCAGTTGCCGATAAATTGTGAAAAGGAAAATAAATTAATTTTAGGAAACCATAGTAAAGAAAAGGGAAATTTTACTTGCATTTATTTTTTAATCTACATTAGACTCGGTTTGTTGCATTGTTTTGCTTCTTAAGATTTTGAACAATGCAGTAAGATGAGGTAAGATGAGGTCGATCCAGTAGTTTGCCTCTCACACCTACATTATAAGGTTGTGGGTTCAAGACTGTCCCTATCTTCTAAATCTGGAATTATTGTAATTTTTTTTTAAAAAAAAAATTGTACAACGTTACAAATAAATAAATAATAATAATAAAAAGAGTTCTTTTTTGAGCAATTCAAGAAATTTTTTTGTTGCAATGCATAAGTTTCTTAGATATTAGGTCTGAGTAGATGGCAAGACCGTAACATATTTAACAAAAAAGGGTATTGTTAACATGAACACACGATTACTATGTAATATAAGGTAACATTACATAGTGCAAAAACATAAAATTACATACTCCCAAATTTAAAAGAAAAAAAAGAAGACATTTTACGGCTATGTAATTTCATATGAATGATACACGTTAATATAATCCTTATATAAAGAAGTAAGTTAAGTAACCAACTAATCAATATCAACTAAAGAAACAGAGAAAGAAAGAAAATGCAATGAAGTCTACCGAAACCTGCTTTATCAAGGCCCATTAAGGCCCAATGATTATAAGTTATTAAATTAGCCTTTCGAATATTAAGAACCTGGATTGAAACTTTGGGCCTTTTTAAAAGCCTTATATTAAGCCCACCCAACCACATGTGCATATATTTTTTTATTGAAATTCAAAGGTATTTGTGTTCTAAACTGTATATATAGTAGAGTTTTTCTCTGGTAGGCATATAACTATAAACATATTTATAGCATAGTTATCTATCTGAGAACAGTTTTGCTCATCCCCTTTAAGGGAGGTAACCATTACCCCCTCTTAAATGGATGACATGTGTCCATAGAGGGGTAAATTTTTAGACAATTTTACCCCTCCATAGACACATATCATGTTTTTTGGAGGGGGTAATGCTTACCCCCTTGAAAGGGGGGTGAGCAAAAATGGACCCTATCTATCTTATCACTTTTTGTTTGAAAAAGCACTGCAATTGGGTCAAATAATGCTTACATGATAAAAAGTGATGAGGTGGATAACTGTACTATAAGTATACTCATAGTTATATGACTACCGGATAAAAACTTGTGTATACTAATACTACTTACAAAATTTTAATTATTTTAAATAACTTATTACCTTTCGGCTTTGTCAAATCAAATCCTATATAATTTGAATAGTACACTCTTATAAAATGAGGTCAAATCAGCACAAGCTTCGTCTGTTTTACTTAACCAATTATGAAATTTTTGAATGACAAAGTTTTCTATGGGAGTAATCTGGAGTGGCATATTGGGCTTTAAAATTGTCGTGGTTCAAGTGGAGGGGACTGACTGCTACTTCTAATTTTCCTCCCAATCTTCTTGACATTTTTATACTCTTGAATTGCTTTACTTTCTTGAGGTTGGAAACAACACGGTAGTTCAACTACCTACACTACAACATTTCTATTTATTTGGTTATATTCTTGTAAGTTGTACATTACCATAGCCAATTAAAATATAATTTTAAGAAAATAAATTAACTCTAATTTTTTAGATGAGAAATATCGATGATTAGAAAATGATGTGAATCGTCTGCAGTTCGGTCTTTGGGTGATGTGATCTCCAACACTCAAAAGTGCATTCATTCCTCGAAGGCTAATATCAGATAATGCCATTGTGTCATAGGGTTTTCATTTGAACAATCTAACCTTATTCGGTATAAAAATTGACAACAATTTTTTTTTATTTTTTTATTTTTATTTTTGAGTATCTAAAAGATATCTCTTAAATTAACAATTAATCATCCAAAAAATTCCAATTCATTTTACTATTTTAAAATTTACAGAAGTAGTGTATTCCAATATACACTAATTAACGTTATCAAATTCTCATTGTCAAACTCATTACGAACTCATTCTTTCAAAAAAAAAAAAAAAAAAATTTATCACAATTGAAAAACGGTAACAATTAAGGATCAAACTCTCTCCTCTTCTTCGCCTTTAACCGGCTTCACCTCTTTGAGAGCTTTGATCAAATTCTTTAGACAAGAATCTGCAATATTGTCTTCTTCCTCGCGAGACTTTGGAATGATATTCTCAGCAACATCAGCAGGAGTCATATTCGTTTCAGCCAACAGACTATCGATTTCTGCAAACAGTTCATGTGAGTCTATGTCCAAATAGTTCTTGGCTAACACCTTGAATGCTTCAAAGCAACAATATGACATCTCAATGTGTTTGTCCATCCTTCCTCTTCTGATCAGAGCTGGATCAAGCTTGTCCACATGATTTGTCGTAAACACGACTATTCTTTCTGCCCCGGAAGCTGAACAAAGACCATCAATAAAATTCAACAGCCCTGATAGGGTAACTTCATTACTTTTGCTCTCACTATCTGACTTCGACTGACGTTGGCCTGTAAGATTAAGCGAGCAATCGATATCCTCCATAACTATGAGTGACTTACTCGAAGTATAATTCAAAAGAGACCTCAGCTCTCTATTGTTCTTGACTATGGTAAGTTCAAGATCATAGACATCATAGTTGAGAAAATTGGCCATGGCAGCAATCATGGTTGATTTCCCAGTTCCTGGAGGACCGTAAAGAAGATACCCTCTCTTCCAAGCTTTTCCGATTTTCGCGTAGTATTCTTTGGCCTCACTGAACTTCTTGAGATCATTCATGATCTCTTCCTTCTTCTTGGACTCCATAGCCAATGTATCAAATGTTGCAGGATGATCAAAATACACGCAATTCCACTTGATCTTCCAATTGTTCCAATCGATGCATGGAGTGTTAGTGTACATCCTCTTTTGCCGGTTCTTCAAAGCAAGAGCCTTCCCTTCATTAATCACATGATCAATATAAGACCCCGCAATGAATTCTCTGTGACGTCTCAGGAAACTGAGCTTGAAATACATTTTCTCTTGGGTTTTCGAATGTTTTTGCTTGTTTTCCAATACCCACCAAACTTTAACACCATGAAACTCATCAATTACCTCTTCATGATCATCCACGGAAAGGATCAAAGATTTGCTCTGCTTTATGAAATCAGCCTTGAAACTTGACGCCCACGAAGAGGCTTTCGTGCTGAGATAGGATTTTATGGCTGAAAAAGCTTCGTTCTGACTGAAAGTTTCACCTTGTTCATGGAAGGTGATGTCGATGTAAGGAGACACAAATCTAACCAACTTGTGAAAGTGTTTTTTGATATAATTGTTAAGAATAGAAGGGAAGTGATCCTTCAAAATCGCCCATACAAACAAAATAGTAGCTAAACTTGCGCCTATATTTCCACTTTGCTTCTGCACCATCGCCATCATGTTTCTTGCTCTCGTTGAATTCATCACTCCTTTGTTTTTGTTTTTGTTTTGAGAAGGAAATAATGAAATATTTGTAGGGAAAAAAATTGACTTAAAAAAATAAAATAAGAGAGACGTTTATCGAAAAAAGTTAAAGAAAAAATTGACTTATAAAAAAAAAAGAGCCGTTTATGGAAAAAAGTTAAGGAAAAAAATTGACTTAAAAAAAAAAGAGAGAGACGTTTATGGAAAAAAGTTAGGGAAGAAAATTGACTTAAAAAAAAAATAAGAGAGACGTTCAAGGAAAAAAAGTTGGGAAAAAAATTGACTTAAACAAAAAAAAAAAGGAGACGTTTATGGAAAAAAAATTGACTTAAAAAAAATAAGAGAGACGTTTATGGAAAAAATTTAGGGTTTTCATATTTATATGCATACTAAATTCCTAGGATTAGGGGATTAGGATCATTTCATCACCTAAAAGAAGTCAAATTTGATTCTTAGGATTCTTAGGATCATCTCATCACACGTATATGCATACTAAATTCCTAGGATTAGGAATCCTAACAAGTGAAAGGGAACTTAATTCTTTATTTGTGATTATTGTGTTTATTAAAACTAATGGAGAATCAAATTATGTAGGTCTCACATTCAAATCAAGAATTAAAGGGGGTATATTCAACCCAGATTTTATTGGATTTGATTTGATTCTATTGGATTTTAGAAATCTTGGTGTATTGGATTCGGATTTCATTGGATTTGTTTGAAATTCATCAAAGTTTGGGGGTATTCAATCCAGATTTCGTTGGATTTCAAACAAATCCTATGAAATCCAGGTGTATTCAACTCAGATTTTGAACGATTTCAAATAAATCCAATGAAATCTAGGTGTATTCAAAATCTCATGGATTTGGATGGATTTGTTTAAGTGATGGATTTGAATGGATTTGGAAAGGAAAATATAAATGGAGAGGTAATTCACAAATCTTACCATTTATGCAAGGAATTGGATGGATTTGCTCTGAATCCAATTTTACTCTTCTCTGCTCAAGAACACCACCATTATCTAACTCTCTCCCACCATTCTCTTGGAATGTTGATTCCACCATTTTGGTGGAATGGACTTTACATTCAAAAACCGATGGAAAGCCCTTTCCATTCCAAACTAAAATTGGTATTCCATAAATATCCTCCTATGCCCCCACTTTATTCCAAAAATACCCTCCTTTCCAATATTATTATTATTATTATTATTATTATTATATATATATATATATATATATATATATATTATAATATTACATGATTAGTATACTGTCAACTTTTTAAAGTATCACTAGTGATTTTACTTTTAAATGGGGGCGAGGGAGGCCCCCCCCCCCCAAAACCCCATTTGGGGGAAATGGGAGATGGGGGTGTTTGGGGGGAGGTTTCCCCACCCCAAACCATTCTCCTATTTCTTTTTATTTTCAATTTTCAATTTTCAATTTTCAATTTGAAATTTGGAATTTGGAATTTGACAATCCCAATCTCTAATTTCACCCTTTTTAAATATCCAATCCAAAAAAATTAGAATAAAAAAATTAGGAGCGGAGTTGAAGTCTTGGAGTTATACTGTGTGGTTTAATTTACTAGGGTTAAAATTTAGTTAAAGTTAGACTAGGGTTAGATTTAAATATTGGTTAGGAAATAAAATTAAAATTAAATGTATATATATTTGGGGGAAATAGTGGTCAACCTCCCCCCTCATTTAGATTTGGGGGTCAAATTCCACCCCCCCCCCCCCCCCCAAAAAAAAAAAAAAAAAAACTCTATTTAGGAGTGAAATGTGCCCTTAAACACCTATGGGACCCCGTGGGGGATCTGCACATCCCTAATTACTAGTAACTCTAACTGGATAGTCTAGTTAATTAGATCATTATGTTAGGATCGATCACTTATCATTGTGCTAAAAGCTATACATGATAATATGGACACAACTTTATTTTCTTATTAATATGGCAACATATTGTGGGTGAGCTAAGGGCTTCGTAGTGAATATAAGGCACATTGGCAAACGAAAATTAAGCATAACAAGACCTATAGAATTAATCGTTGACCCCTTGTGGTGTAGGTGCGAGGGATTTACCACTGGACCAACCTCATCTCGTCAATTTTTATAGAAATTAAGATGGTTCAATGATAAGTTACTCACACCCACACATTGTGGTCATGGGTTTAAGTGTATCTCTATCCTAAAATTTCAAATTTATACTTAAAAAGAAACAGAAATAGAAAGAGTTACCTACGAGATATGTTCTAGTATTAATAAAAGGGGGACTTGCATAAATGGTCATCCTCAATTTTCAAAAACCAAAAATAGCCCATGATTGAAAATTTTGTGTTTTTGTTCTTTTTACAGTTGATTTTACTAGATTGGCCTTTAAATTTCTTTTCTATTATTTACCTCATTAATTGCGATATTACAAAATCACCCTTCTTACATCTTTCCCAAAATTAAAAGACAAAACTTAAAAAAAGAAAAAGAAAAAAAGAACAAGACAAAAGAAAACCTAACCCAGAAATCGTTCGTTCCAGGGGGACTCCGGTGAAGACGCCGACACTGGCGGCCGCACCTTCTTCGATTGCGTGACACTCTAGTAAGTGACTTTTCCCTCTGGTGTTAGTTGCATGGAGTTCTTGTCTATGGTTCCAAAAAATTGTCACACTACAGACCCGAATTTCTTTTCTGTTCTTGTCTTTGAAATTAAATTCTCTTCAATTCCTAACTGGCATGTTGAAGAAAATGTCAAGGCCTTTATCTTTTGTAGTATTGATTTGCTCAATGAATTGTTGAATTATTTGAAACTATTTTCCTGATGTTTTTGGCTTCTTTGTGCTTTTAGTTAGATTGCTTGAATTATTTCAAATTGTTGATTGTCTTAAATTAGTTAGCTTGAGATGCTTTATTTATGGGGTAGTAGTAGTGATAGAAGCTGCAGATTGGAGAAGACATTGCAAGTATTGCAAGTAGTTAGCTTGAATCACTAAAACGTTTTTTTTAGTTTAATGCGCTTCGATTTCTTGTCTTGTATGATTTGCAAGTGCCAATTTTGGGATTTTTTTTTCAAAGCTTATGTGACTACAAATTTTAGAATGTTTAGTTGCCATATGAACTTTAATTGCTTACAGCTTACATAATTACATATCTACGCAATTCTTCTATTCTATTTCTTGAAGTTGTTAATGTAAAATGGGAGGTTGGTTTACGGTAAATTGATGTATTTTACTGTACTTCAACCTTAAGTTACTCTGCAGCTAGTTTTACATGAAAAAAATCCTCTTAAAATTGTTGAAAATTTAGGCTCTGATATATTCTTGCAGTCTTTTCATGAGGTTCCACCTTATGGATTATCTATGAGAGCTAGATGCTAGTTGATCTTGTAGGAGGCTACAGTCTCATTCTTTTTGCATATAAATGATGAACTGGTTGAACAGCTCTATGTTGCCATTGCCAGAAGAATAAGTATGTCCTGCAATTTTTATTTGTTTTGAATAGTTTCAGATGTTCATCCTGTTATCAAAATTGGCACAGTACAATTGCTTGGAATCATATCTAATAGTTGGAATAATTTTTATTTGGAATCATTTCAAAATTGGCCAGTATAATTGCTTGGAATCATTTCAAAATTGGTAGTACAATTTTTATTTGTTTTGAATGGTAATTGGTTTAAATAGCCTTTTTGTTCCTTACTTTTTATGTTGGGAAGTTGAAGACAGCTTGAGAAAGAACAAGTGATAGTTTAGATACAATGAATATGCAGTATGGACCTGTCTTGAGAGGAGTTTTGAATTTATTGAAGCTTTGTTGCATTGTCTGCATGTGCGATTGTAATGCCTGACTTCTGTAATTATTTACTTCTGCATGTGCAATTGCATTGACATACAATGAGCCTGTGTTTTATGGGTGTTTTCTCTTCTACTTTAGCTATCCGGTGAAACCCAGAATTTATATTAATCAAATATCACTCAAGTCTGGGCCTTTATGTTTATTTATTTATTATTCATTCAATCTCTTGTAACATTGATATTTTCTTTGAATCAATTGTAACATTGATAGGCTGGTGCATGATCAGTTAAGTCAACATGTATGCATGCGATTTGGTGTTAGCTGTATAATAATGAGTAGTACTATACATGTATGCACCATAATGATAATGGTCTTAGTCTGATATATATCACAGATATTTGAGAATGGACTACACTTATTTATGTCGTATCTACGATCTCTATTTACAGTTTCAACTGTTACGTTATGTAGATAGTGATATATACTCATACTAATCATAATTTATTTTGATGTCAACATTGTCTGTAATACTAATCATACTAATCATCAAGGCCGACTTCAAGTCTTCTCCTTATTTTGACTCTTCTTTGTTTTGTTTGTAACCAGATGCCTAAGGATCCTAACGACAAATACTGGCGGTTCCCGGACCACAATAATTGGGTTCGCTCAAGAATAAACAGTAATAGCAAAGGTCAAATTATTCAAGTTGTTAAAGATGTCCTTAGTAAATGTGGAATGTTAGAAAGGTTTAGGAATGGACCTTTTGGGCATTATATAGATTTGCCACAACCAGTTGTAGTTCACGGGATGCTTATTTACAACCTCCTTAAAAAGGAGATTATTCATCCGAAGAGAGAGGATGAAATGTGGTTCGGCTTGGGACAAAAGAAGGTTTTTTTCGGCAAAGAACAGTTTTGTGTATGTAGTGGGTTGAAAATGGGCCCGATGCCTGAAGGGTTTTTGAACATGAAACCAGATGTAGAGGGTCATTGGTATACAACCTATTTCAAACATAGGCCGACACCGGAAGCTTTGGAAAGCATTTTTTCACAAGGGACGGAAGCGGATGGTGAAGACTTGATAAAGATGGCGTACATCTTAATGGTATGCCAATTCTTTGGCAAGGATGACCAAAGGAGTGCTGTACCGGGGTTGGTTGATAGCTTTAGGTGATAATGAACAAGCCTTTACAAATTTTCCGTGGGGAACATATATCTTCAGTATGACACTGTTTTGGCTTGATTGTTCAACCGAGAAAAGACTCTCAAGACTGAGAGGGGAAAAGAAGAAGGCGGCAAAGAGAATGGGGAAAAGGAAACTCAAAGAAGAAGATAAAGAAGTAGAAGAAATAAACGAAGAAGAAGAAGAAGAAGAAGACAATGAAGAAGAACATAATGAAGCAAAGGGAAAGAAAGGCAAAAATAATGGAAAGCAAACGGCAGATGTAGTGCCGAAGAAGAAGAATGAGGAGAAGGTTTTTACATACAACGTACACGGATTTGCTCTAGCATTTCAGGTATGAGTATCATATTTATAGTCCTTTCAACGTATATTTTATATTTGTGTAAAAAAATAACATTGTTTGATTGTTGTTATTGTATAGGTATGGGCCATTGAGACTATACCTCGGTTGACAAAGGTCGTCGGTACACGAATTGACACGGGGTTTCCAAGGATAAAGAATTGGAATTTCAATAAAAAAGCCGTGCATATCGAACGCAAGTTCACATCAGGGGGGGTGTGTATTTCATTAATTGTTCTCTTGTATATTGTTTCTTCTCTCTTGCAATATATAAAGTTTTGTTTCTCACACAAAATTGGTTGGATATAAAATTTCATTATCAAAGATGGAAAATATTGAAATTCTCCAAATTTTGGTTATGTAGTTTTGTGTTGAAAATGAAATATCATGGTTTGTTATTCGAAAAGATTATTATGATTTATGGTTATGGGATCTCTTCCTTTTAATAGTTTACATCAATTGTTAATGAGCATAAGTGTGATGCTATAAAATTAGAGAAGGCCATGATGATGGAAAAGCACCTGGACCAATATGCTAGCACTATATATTACATAACTGTTTTTAGTGAATATAAGTTTAGGCTATAACATTGTTTGTTCCCTAAATGCAGATTTCGTTGTTTAATTGGGAAGTTCAGCCAAAAGAAATGGAGACGGATTACTACAAGTCATTGGACCCGGACTATGTGTGTGGAAAACTACTACACAAGGGGAAGGTGGTGGAGGTTGAAGATGTAATTGATGATGAAGAGGATGTTGGTTCTGATGAGGAGCGAGATAAGAAATTGGAAGATCCCACAAATAGCAATGATAGAGATGCTGCTTTTTCCAACCACCAAAGAACAGCATCGGTCATGAGATCTTCAAACTCAATATCAGAACCCACAGCTAAGAAACAGCTCTTCCCCCCTAAAAGAGAACTTCAAACTCCTAAGGTATCACCTCCATTTAGTGTTGTCTTACCAACTAAATTTATTGTATCTTACATGTGATGTACTGTATTTTTGAAACTTACAATTTTTTTTGATTTGCAGTCTGAAATTCAGACTTCAATGCCGTCCAATATTGCTGAACTCTATTCAGCTATGGCTGTACTGATTAAGGAAAGCGAAGAACGGATGACTGTTTTCTGTAGAGCAGAATTTATAAGTATTAGAGAAGAAATGATGGCGTTACACAACAAGGTTGGAGATAAACCTGTGGTGGTAACAACTGAACAACATATACATCCATCAAGCAACATCGGATCCGGTGAAAAATCACCATCTGAAGGAACTGGTCAGAGTATACACTCAGAAGTTGCAAAGAGTGAAATGCCCGATGTTCTAGCTGACACTGGAGTCGATGCCAAACTGGATGAGAGTGACCTTCAATCCAAAATTGTTGATGCCAAACTAGATGACACAGACGTTCTGGTCGAGGGTTCAGGAGAAGCTTCAGCGCTAAATCCTGATGCCGGTGTGGCCAAGACGGCTTTGAATACCGAAATGGACGCGAGTGACGTTTCAAACGCAGTGGCTCAGGTACGTTTGGTAATAAATTGATATAAATATATTATGGATTACAATCTAGCTCCTGTTGGGCCTTTTCTCCAATAGTAAAGAGTGGGTGACTTGGTTTTTCAATTTTATCCAAAAGGGAAAAAAATGAATTGAAAAGTTAATAATTCCAATATTGTTTTTTATTCTCTTATAATGGATGAGTTTCTGGTTCTTGTCCAGTAACAACAGTGCTTTAATACTTATAATGAAATGCATTTTAAGGAGTTGTGAACTTATGATGTTGTTATAAGAGTGATTGGTCAGCTATCAAGATGAATCAGTGGCATCCAAATGAATGACTTGGCCTTGAAAGGTGCATCTTTTTGGATATTTTAAATAAAATTATAAAACACACGAGGAACGTGAAGCATACCTAGCAACCGCCATGACATGAATACACGGCAATTCATCTAGATCCCATTGACGACATGAGCAGGAACGTTGTTCTAAGTCAACAATTGCGTTAGTCCATTTGTCATCTACCATGAATCTATAGCAATCAATGGGGTCAACCTTACATCGTTGCGACTGTAATACCCTCTGTTTGATGTGATGGTCTGCATACTGAGTCAAGTAAGTAGACATTTCACGTGCATTTGTCCGACCGTCGTGGAACCATCTTTGTAACAAATCTCTGATGAATTCAGTAATAGATGCGATAGGTAACTTTCGGATTGCAAGTAGACAAGAATTCATCGACTCCGCAATGTTGGTGGTCATCATTTTATACCTCCTTTTAGGGCTACGTACACGTGAAATTTTCTCCATCCCAATCTCTAGGAGATTATCGTAGCACTTATGGTGGGAGTCTTTCAACTCAGCCATTTCACGTTCGAACTCCTCGATACGATACGTATAAGTAGCACGATAGTAAAGCTTAATCACGTCATCCCGTTGCCTGCACATTTTTCTCAGATTTTGTGCCAAGTGGTATGCACAAAACCCATGTGTTGCATCGGGGGAAATTTCTGCCATCCCTCCAATGATACCCGTGTGCCGATCTGAAACTATCATCACACGTTTGGGATCCACTAACACATTGCATAGTTGACTCAAGAACCATGTCCACGACTCAGTGCATTCAGAATTTGCAAACCCAAATGCTAAAGGGTATATCATCTCATTTCCGTCCTTGCACGCTGCAACTAACAAAACACCCCTAGTCTTACACTTTAAGTGGGTAGCATCGATTGCGATAACTGGCCTAATAACTTCATTGAATCCCGCTATAGAAGCCCCAAGTGACATGAATCCATATGTGAACCGATTTTCCGAGTTGGTATCAATCTTTGTTACGGTCCCAGGGTTGGATTGTTCCAACATGTAAAAGAATTCTGGCAATCTTTTAAAGGACTCCCACGGATCACCGAATGCCGTATTCAACGCGTGGTTCTTCGACCTGTAGGCTCTGTTGTACTTGAGATTAATGCCATGCTGCTCCCTCACTTCAGTCATAATATCTTTAGGACGAATGTTGCATCCTGGATCAGACCATTTTTTTTCAAACAGTTCCCCTATTACAAAGGAACTTACCTGGCTGAATTGCATGTTATAGTTGTCACCATTAATGCATGTGTGCTCCTTAACGAAGGACTTAACATGCCAGTAAGTCCCACTTTTCAGCTTCCCTGCTCGAATAACCCATTCACAATTACTATTTCTACATGTTATGGCATATCTTGTCTTTGTCGATCGCTTAACCTTCAACTCAAACCTCTCTTCCAATGCATACTTCCCTAAATCCAACTTTATCATTTTCTTATCCTTGAAAATCTGTCCTTTGTATATTGGATCTCGGTCTTGGTCTTCAAAAAAGTCTTTTGATCTAACTGGTTGAATTGAGTACAATTCTGACCCCGGTATTTTCCACCGTGATGCCATAGAAGGTGTAGAATTGTTGGCTACTCCACTAGCCCCTGGTTCTTGTCCAACACCTGTTGCCACTTCTCCATCACCTGTTGTCGCTTGCCCACCACATTGAGCAACTTTCAGAAAATCTTTAGGACCATCACTAGTATAATCACTGATACCATACTCATCCCCCCTATTGGCGGTTTCACAAACATCCCTGTCATCCACTTTTGCCTGCTTGTTAGTTGATGCTGGAGTCTCCTGATCACTCCCCCTTGATGTAAATACAGGTGAAGGCATAGACCCAAGCGGGTGGTTGCTACCGCTCACTGATTTGTAATGTGGAGTACCAGTTGGGGAGTGTTGATCACTGGGTTTAAAAGGTGACGGTGTACATGCTACATTGATTGTTGTGTGTGTTGCCTTTGTTGGAGTTCGAAATACATTTTCAGTTGCCGTTGCCGGTACAGATTTATCGACCACTTCAACATTAACATCAGGCCAATCTGACTGCTTATGAGTAAGCACACAAGTTACATCATCGTCAGTTGAAATGGATAATGTAAATCCCCCGGTCTCCTTTTTAAGCTGTGAACTTAGCTTCAGCTCAAATCTGTCGCTACTGACCCCAATTCGGTGGTATATTCTTTCCGACAATTCACTATATATTTCTTTCACCTTATTGGTTAGACAACATGCAAAAGAAATCGGACCAATGAACTGGTTATCCTTCCAATATCCACCGCAGTGCATTACCAAGCCAGCCATCGTATCCGTAGACCCTGAAAAATAGTATTAAACTCATTCAGATAATGAAACGATATATATATATATATATATATGTTATTCCGATAAAAATATCAAATTTATTTGTTTAAGAGCAGATAGAGAGAGAAGACCAGTTTTCACCGGATGACCATTCAAAATCATGTGAAAAAATTCAAAGCATTTTTTAACTTTTCTTCAAACATGTGTAGTAGAGGAATCTAGGGGGGGGGGGGGGGGGGGGGGGGGTAGTTGCAGTTGCAGAAAGTCTGAGGAATCTAATGTTACAGCTTTAGATCTGCTTTCAAACTCTCAGAAAACTCAGCTATTTCAGTCACCGTTTTTACAGATTTTTTTTCTTTTAATTATTGAAATTACAAGAAAACTATATATTCTAACCCAATTAACAAAATTGAATGTTGAGGTAAACAAGTTTAATTATCTACAAATCATGTCAGTAATTTGTTCAACAATGAAGAGGAAAGGTGGTCCCCTGGAACAAGTAATCTAGTTCTCTGTTGTAGCATTTGAATGGTCTTACAAGTAAATAATTGAACAAAGTTGATAAAGGAGATTTACAAGTAAAAGAAAATGATGATGCTTGTTACTTTGACAGTTAATTTCACTGATAATAATCTGATGTAGTATACAAATAAAAAATAAAAAGCACAAGTTTTATTTCAAGCTAGTAACAAAGCTTCAATAAATTCAAAACTCCTCTCAAGACAGGTCCATACTGCATATTCATTGTATCTAAACTATCACTAGTTCTTTCTCAAGCTGTCTTCAACTTCCCAGCATAAAAAGTAAGGAACAAAAAAGCTATTTAAACCAATTACCATTCAAAACAAATAAAAATTGTACTGCCAATTTTGAAATGATTCCAAGCAATTATACTGGCCAATTTTGAAATGATTCCAAATAAAAATTATTCCAACTATTAGATATGATTCCAAGCAATTGTACTGTGCCAATTTTGATAACAGGATGAACATCTGAAACTATTCAAAACAAATAAAAATTGCAGGACATACTTATTCTTCTGGCAATGGCAACATAGAGCTGTTCAACCAGTTCATCATTTATACGCAAAAAGAATGAGACTATAGCCTCCTACAAGATCAACTAGCATCTAGCTCTCACAGATAATCCATAAGGTGGAACCTCATGAAAAGACTGCAAGAATATATCAGAGCCTAAATTTTCAACAATTTTAAGAGGATTCTTTTCATGTAAAACTAGCTGCAGAGCAACTTAAGGTTGGAGTATAGTAAAATACATCAATTTACCGTAAACCAACCTCCCATTTTACATTAACAACTTCAAGAAATCAAAAAGAAGAATTGTGTAGATATGTAATTATGTAAGCTGTAAGCAATTAAAGTTCATATGGCAACTAAACATTCTAAAATTTGTAGTCACATAAGCTTTGAAAAAAAATCCCAAAATTGGCACTTGCAAATCATACAAGACAAGAAATTGAATGCATATTTCATAAATATTTCTTAATTGAACAGCGACAGGAGTAATTCAATATGAATAATATCACAGTTTCAGATACAAAATTAAGGGTTTAAAAAATGCATGAAACGAAACCCAAAAATAATGCATTCCATACATTTGTAAAAAGTAGTACACAATCTCAGTGAAGAATTTAAAACAAATTTAGGGCATTACCTTTGCCTTCGATTTTGATCTTCAAAGTGGAAATGGTGAAGAATTCCAGTCAATGATCTACGAAGCCCGGCGAACCATGAAGACCTCCACAAAGACCTACAAAGCCCGTCGAAGCACGAAGACCCACCACCACGAAACTCGCAAATGGCGTCCGGTGAGAGGTCGAAGATGAATTAGGTTGGAGGAAAAATTCCCTTTATTGTGAGAAGTCAAAGAATGGAACGAAGAATAGGGTAGATTGGATCGTAATTGGTTAGGTTTCGTTTGGGAAAAAATTCCCTTTCTGGTGAGAAAAAGAATGGAACGAAGAACATGGTAGATTGGAAGTTTAAGTGTGGAAGGGTAGTTTAGTCCCTTAGAAATCTTAATGGGCAATTTGGTCCTTTCATAAGATTCAAATAGAAAGGGTATTTTGGTCTTTGAGAGGCTATTTCGGAGAAAGTGAAATCCAAGAATGACCATTAAAGCAAATATTTCCATCGGTGACTATTTTTGGTTTTTGAAAACTGAGAGTGACCTTTTTTATCTATTTCCACTTAATAAAAAAGCGATAGGTCATAGATTTTAAACAATCCTATTGAAAAGAGATAGATTTGAATTCTGGATTATTTTATTAGATGATCAAGTGGACTTACGTAATTATAGAATTTTAAACAATGAGATAATTAACTAATTGAGTTACAATTTACAACTTCATATGAAATGTTTCTTTTTTAAATAATTGAATTAGATTATATAGATTAATAAAACTCATAAATAAGTGAACTAACTAGTATAATAATATATATATATTTTTTCCCCAAACTTTAGGCTGGGCTGCAGCCCAGGGTAACCTACTTATTTGCTACGCCCTTGTTCTGCATGCTTTTCATTACTGCTACATGAGTATTACATAAATTCAAGGGGTTTTTTTTAGGGAAAGGGAGGATTCGAATCCATAATCTCGTGGTGTGGGTGTGAAGGTATAACACTTGACCAACTTTATCTCGTCATTTCATTACTACTACCTAAAACCTCTTTTTCTCCATTTTTTATTACATTGTTTACATCTAACTCCATTTACTTTTATTATTATTATTTTCATAACTTATTTTCAAGGTATAATTAAGATCAGTAGACAGTAATGCTGTATATTTCAACATATATGTTGCTTATTTATTTATTTTTACTTTAAATAAGGATAAAAACTTTTTAAATATATATATTTTTTTAACTTTTCACTTTCTGTAAAATAAATAAATTAAAACTTTGACACCAACTTTTTAAAATAACCTTATTAAAATAAGAGCAAATTGCACCAAACTCCCCTGATATTTTCCATTTTACACTCAGAAACAACTTTATCGTTAATTGACACTTATAATTTAGAGTTAAAGTTAGATTTAAATATTAGTTAGGAAATAAAACTAAAATTAAATGTATATATATATTTGGCGGAAATAGGGGTGGGGGAGGTTCCCCTACCTCCACCCTCATTTAGATTTGGGGGTAAAATTCCCCCCCACATCCAAACCCCATTTAGGAGTGAAATGTGCCCCTAAACACGTATGGGACCCCGTGGGGGATTTGCACATCCCTAATTACTAGTAACTATAACTGGATAGTCTAGTTAATTAGATCATTATGTTAGGATCGATCACTTATCATTGTGCTAAAAGCTATACATGATAATATGGACACAACTTTATTTTCTTATTAATATGGCAGCGTTGAGCCCCACGTCTATACGTATTGTGGGTGAGCTAAGGGCTTAGTAGTGAATATAAGGCACATTGGCAAACGAAAATTAGGCATAACAAGACCTATAGAATTAATCGTTGACCCCTTGTAAGGTCAAAAATCTATTATTATTATTTTTTGGGGTAATTGCACAAACATCCCCTAACATTTGATATAATTACACACATATGGCAGTTTTGGTCATATTAACACAAATATCCCCTGATCTTTGTAAAATATTGCACTAACATCCCCTACCTTTAACTTTTTACTGCTAAACAATGGTCAAAGGGGCGAAATGACTAAAATGCCCCTATTTTACATTTTAAAATTAAAATATTAATAAAATCAAATCTCCATCTTCCTCATCTTCCTCATCTTCCTCATCTTCAAATAATCAAACAACAAATCTCTAAATCATCAAACAAAAAATTCTTCATATTGTTATTATTATTATTTTAAAATTAAAATATTTTTAGTGAAAATGACCATATTACCCCTAACCATTAAGTGCTAACTGTAGAAAATTAACAGTAGGGGATGTTAATGTAATATTTTTTAATGGTCAGGGGATGTTTGTGTTAATATAGTCAAAACTGTCATATATGTGTAATTATATCAAATGTCAGGGGATGTTTGTGCAATTACCCCTTATTTTTTTTCAATGTGGGATTCATCCCATCTTTATAAGTTTCACATATGGGTTCTTTAACACTTCCCCGCACAAGTGAGCCAGAGTTAGCTTTAATTGACCACCATTTTTTTTTTCAATGTGAGATTCATCTCATCTTTATGAACTTTACTTGCCGTTCTTTCTTGATATGGCTTATTTGATCCGTGTAATGCAAAAAACAGACGGTCACATCCACCAAAAAAAAAAAAAAAAAATTGGTTTTGGTTAGTTGGAGAGACTGGTTATGAAAACTGTACACTTTGATGACAAAAAGAAAAAGAGAGATAAAAGTGAAAAGCAAGAGGGTTGAATTTGACTGACTGGCTTGGTGGAAAATATAGTCAAATTTGGTTTGGAAAGCACTCCACGCCTGTCCACGAAATTGCTGCGTACCCTCATTAGTCACTTGTAGGCACCGTGTTTCACACCTTCCGCGTGTTGACTGTTGACTCCCAAATGCTACGTCGTTTTGAGTTTTCATTCAGCTCAGGTGGTCCCCACTTCTATTATTGCTTTCTTCTTCTGGATGGCCGGCTATCCGCCTCAGTTACCCTACACTAGGGGTGGGCACGGTTCATTGAACCGAACCGAACCGAACCGAACCGAGTCGAAATATGGTGTTTGGTTCGGTTCACATGGTCAATTCGGTTCAATTCGGTTCGAACCGAATGAACCACATTGAATATGGGTCGGTTTCGGTTTTGGACCTTCCAAAACCGAACCGAACCGACGAACCGAACTTTAAATAAAAAATAAAATAAAAAAAGCCTAATTTTACTTTTCTAGTTTTCCTATCAGACCCTATCTAGAATGGTGGTAGCTATTGAGTAGAACAGAAGGTATATATATATATATATATATATATATATATATAATGGTGATTGATTTGGATTAAATTTGATTAATGGGGTCTATTTAGATGTGTTTTGAATGTGAGGGATTGTTAAAAAAAACAGTCCAAAATCAATTATCCAAAGGTCCAAATACAAAATAGTTGTTAAAGGATACAAAAAATGAAAAATTATATAAAAAAAACCTCAAAGCCCAACAAGCCCAATAGGCCCAAAACCGAATTGAACCGAACCGAACCGAACCGAACCGAGATAAAGGTGTTTGGTTCAATTCGGTTTCATGATCCAATACGGTTTAAACCGATTCAAGTTTTCAAAAACCGAAAATATAACGGTTCAATATGGTTTTGGCTAAAACCGAACCGAACCGAACCGCGCTCACCCCTACCCTACACTGTCAATATATCTCTGCCACGTCAGATACAATCAAGTGTTATTACAACCCTTATGTGGGCAGTTTTTGATTTTACTAATTATTTTATGGGCAAATTGCATTGCACCCCTTGAGGTTTGGGCAAGTTGCACTTTGATGGAAAAATATTGTTATTATACATTAACACCCCCAAAACTTAAATTTAACTTTTAAAATACCTAAAATGCCCCTAGTTGTATTATTTTTTAAATATTTTTTAAAAAAAAAATAAATAAATTTGGTAATTTAAAAATTAAATAAAAAACATTTATTATTTTTTAAACTAGTTATTTATTTTATTTTTTTAACTATTTATTTGATTTGATTTTTTAAAACTATTTATTTATTTGATTTTTTAAAAATATTTATTTATTCAATGAATTATTTAATTTTTTTATTTTATTAAAGCTTATAAAGTTTTTGGTTAAAAGGTAAAAAAATGAACTTAATGTATTTATTTATTAATGAATCATATCTTTTATTTAATTTTTTTATTATTAAATTTTATAAATTTTTTGGTTAAAAGGTTAAAAAATAAAGTATAAAATAAAACAATTAGGGGCATTTTATACATTTTAAAAGTTAAATTTAAGTTTTAGGGGTGTTATTGTATAATAACAAAACTTTTCCATCTAAGTGCAACTTGTTCAAACCTCAAGGGGTGCAGTGCAATTTGCCCTTATTTTATTTCTAGTTTTGAAAACAAAAACAGCTTGATTATAACAATTTTTTTTTTTTTTTAAGTATTATAAAAACTATTACAATAACGGGAGATAACTACTCCTATAAATACATATAGTGGGATTTGAACCGCTCACCACTTATGTGAAAGGGAGGTGCACTATCAGCTTTGTTAAAAGGTGTTTAATTATAACAATACCTAACAAAATAAGCCCAAATGAATCTTATTATTCAATTTTAGTTTTAACTTTATTATATGATCTTTTAGTATAAAGTTTTCAAATAAAAGGCAAAAGAAAAGGTGTAGAAAAATGAAAAATTTAATATAGATAATGAAAGTTGAGGTAGCTCAGTAGAAAACCTTTTATATTCACATTAATAAGATTGTGGGCTCCAAACATGCTCGAAACATCCAATCTACGGTAGTTATAAAAATATTGAAAACAAATCTCTAGCAATTTGTACAAAAAAATTAAGGTGTTGAGAAGAAGACAAAAATGGGGTTATCATAATAATTTTCTAACAAATTTGACTATATGAGAAAATAAAATATATATAGTCAAAAATATTTGGAGAACATTACTCAATTTTATCCTTGAAATGAGATGAGATTGTGATTGATGAGGTTTATGATAATAATTTTAATTTATAGAATTTAGGATTGACCATATATAGCTAAATATATATGATAAGTTGAGTAAAGTTTTGAAAGTGCTTTATGAGATGCATTTATATAGTAATAGTATAGGAAGAAAAAAGTGAGATTTTTGTTAGTTCTAATAAGGTTATTATGATAGAATTGGATTTTAATTCAGACTTAATTGCAAGTTGTTCCAATCTTTTTGTCCTCACTACTCTCTTTCATTATCCAAACTACTCCATTGATTACAGTACTAAAGCTTGTTGTCGACAAATTTATACAATATATCTCTTTCTCTTAATACTGTTTAAAACCAAAGAGTTTTTACTTGACTTTTTAAAACAAGCTTGTGAAACGTAATTTTTTTTATTTTTTTTTAATTTTTAATTTTTTATAATTTGTAGATATAACGATCTGAATATATAAGATATTATCCGACTAAATATGTGTACATTACCACTATGCCACATTTAGTTGGGGGGGGGGGGGGGGGGGGGGGGGGGGGGGGGGGGGGGGGGGGTGGGGGGGGTGGGGGTAATATTATTAAAAATGAGTAATTCTAATTTATTTATTTTATTTTCTCTTTCTAACTAACACATATATTGAAAGGAGCTCCAAATAGAAGTTGATATTAGATTATTTGTATATAATTCTAATTTGATTCTCAAATCTTGTCATCTATAATGAAAAAGGTAAAAGGGGTCAAATCTTGTTTTTTATTTTATTTTATTTTTATTTTAAAATAATAATAAATTCCACACATGACTTAACACAGCCAATCCCACCGCTCAAATTAAGTGCAATTAATATCCATTGTTTTTTTAATTATTTTTTTTACAATATCTATTAAGTCGGGACCAGGTATTTTTTTGAAAGTTTTCGCTATTGGTAGGATTTGAGCCGTTGACCCGGGAGTCATTTACCCAAACCTCAAGCTTATCCACCTACCAGCTGAGTTACGCTCCATATTTGCTAAATTAATATCCAATGTTATTACAACTACAAGGTGCATCCAACAAATGAAAAAAAGATGTAAACTCTTTATCAAAACGTCAATTGAGGTTTAGACAATTAAATTTTAAAACAACTAAATAGGAACTAGAAAGTTTATACCCTAGAGAAAGACTCTTTTCATGACTGAAAAGAATATATTTGTACTTCCACATAAAAATAATAAATAAATAAATAAATGAAAGAAGAAGAATATATTCTTCATAGAAATCCAAAAGAGAATATGCAAGAAACCTTCTAAGAAATTATATGTGAAAGCTCGTTGTCAAGTCCAGGAAAGTTGGCAGAAACTAAACTCTTTGATAAAATAATGTTGCAAGAACACGTTTGTGTCATATATATCTTTGAAAGATATGCAACCTTTATATATATTTATATTATTACACTATAGCTGCATTGCATTTTTATTCATCACCATTCACCACCATTATTATTACACAAATGCTCTTCCTTTTTAACTTTAGTTAGGTTGCCTCAATTCTTAGTTTGTCACTACCATGCATGACTCTTAAAGTGAATTCAATCATCTAACGTTGGTTTAATTCTTACTCATCATAATTGCTTTCCACGTACTCATCATTATACTATCATTATTTTTAATATTTACTTATATGATGAGTCCACAAAATGTTTTAATTTGCTGATGTAGAAGCTTTTTTTTTATATAATCTTTCAATACATTTAATAAATTTTGAATTTATAATAAGAGATATTCATGACAAGTGTAGTATGTCATCAAAATGTTACTAATTATAATAAAAATAATATTGTATATAAAATATAAAGTTATGTTAATGTATGTACTTAAGAATTAGGAGACAGTACTTAGTTAGACCAAAATTCTTATGTTAGAACCAAAATCCTTAGAAATATGGTTTTATGGATCAAATTACTAACATTATATAATGAGTAGTGTAAATTTCTACTAGTATTCCAATATTTGGGTGAATATTCGATTTTTTCTCTGGTAGTCATATAATTGTGAGCATACTTATAGCACACTTATCCATCTCATCACTTTTTGCTAGAAAAATCACTACAATTGGATCAAATAATGCTTACATGTCAAAAAGTGATGATGTGGATAAATGTGCTATAAGTATACCTACAATTATATGCATACCAGCGAAAAACTCGTGAATATTCTCTTACATTTTTTTGTGTGTGGAAATATTACAATAATTCTGGGTTTGGGGGAAAAATACGACTCTGACCCACAACCTCATATTGTAGATGTGATGGGGCATACCACTGAAAGTGTGTTTGGTATGGCTTTTCTACTAGCCAAAAGTGCCTTTTAAATGTTAAAAACTCTTTTGATGGATTTTTGTTGTTGTTTGACAAAACTAAAGAAGTGTTTTTTTTTTTTTTTTTTTTCAATATTAAAAAAACTATTTTATATCTATCAAAAAGTTGTTTTTGAGCTTTTTAAAAAGAGATTGTTAACCGGAAAAAGTGGTAGCTAAACTAAGGAAGAACTTTTCCCCTAAAGAAGCCCAACCAGCCACCTTAACCCGATACCCGAGAGTACCTGGTTCTCCCATACGATACCCCGAACAAAGAAGGACCCGGTCCGTTAGGAACCTTGTCCTCTCTAAAGCGCCTGATAGATATAAGAAGGATCTGGTCCATCAGGGACTCGGCACAGAGAGAGACGCGGTCCACTAGGAACCTAGTCCCTTATGAAGCGCCTAATGCGGAGAAGGCCCTGGTCCATCATGGACCTGGTTAGTCAGGGACCCGGTCCGGAAGGGGCCCGGTCCTCACCCAGCGTGCACTAATAATATATGGCCAAGCTACAGAAGGGACCCCGTCTCCCAGACCAAGGTTGTTCAGGCATGCCAATTAAACCGGAACTGATCCACACACCCGCTAGGTTGAAACACCTAGCATCCCGGAAAACATTCTAGATTGACTTGGGAAAGACCCAAGAAGGTGGTGGCCTCTACCTAGGGCTGACGTTAGCTCTCATGTTAGGCCACATGGAGAAAGAGAAAGCGCCAGGGCAACCTGTAAAACACCAAAGCTAGACCATAAATGCAAGACATCAAGCATGGAAAGGGAAGGATGAGCCATCAATGGTTGGGATCACCCAGCAGCCGTGCTCTATCAACGGTCCTTACCCCCTCCACCTAGGCCATAATCGAAGTCAATTACACCATGCATGAAGGAGGAAACTGTGTTTCCCCAACAAAACGCTCGCATAAACCCAGCAAGCACGAAAGGGGAAATGGTGGAGAAGGGAGCCTGACAGTGTGCAACGGGACTGGTGCTGACGTTGTCCCCTGCCACGCCAGATGTGGACAGCGACGACCCAAGGTAACATATACCATCTCCGACCAATCCAAGCACCCTAAAACACCACACAAGCGCCACGTCAGCCCTTCTAAAGCATCCATAGGGACTTAGGGCGTAGGTGGAGCAATCGTGGCCTTTGAGGGCGCGTGCCAACCACGGTCCTGGTTCAAGACAACGGCTGAGATTAATCTGGCCCATTTCTACCTAGGGACTAAGGCTCCCACCTACCCAAGTCGGGATCCCAGCATAGGACACACCCCGGTGGCACCATCCTAGCCCTCCAGCTCCTACCACCTCAACACTCTGCTTAGGGGTACGGTGGGGATCAAACCGAGAATTCCTGCCTAAACGATGATTCCCCACCTACCTCTCCAACTAGTACACTATAAATACCCCAACTCTCAAGAAGTAGAGGTTGGTGGCAAAAACCTAAAGCAAGTCCTAGAGAAAACCCCGCCTAGTTCAAGCTCTTATGTGTTTACTTTACTTTGCTACTACCCCGTCTAGTTCAAGCTCCTATGCGTTTACTCTACTTGGCTACTATCCCGTCTAGCTCAGGCTCATATGCGTTTTACCTACTTGGCTACCATCCCTCCTAGGTCAACCTTGCCTTGCCAGTCTCGCCTATCTACTATTCATTCCTGATGCTCTCCCTTGTACTCGTTATTGTAATATTGGCCATAAAGTGAGAGGCCACCTCTAATGTATAACTTATGCAATTAATAAAAGAACGTTCTTACTCTTGTTATAGTGTCTCCCTATCCTACCCCTACATGACCCATCTCGACCCCATACTGCATCAGGACCGACCCAAGAACTTTGCATTGGTCCCTGGTAACAGGACCAAGGGTTTTCCCTGGTACCTACATCGGCGGGAAGGATGCCACACCCTACCCGGTCTGGGTCAACCTCGGTGCACCAATACACCGTGGGCAATCGTTGTCCTGGAGACATCCGACGGATTTTTCAGGAAAATAGAGATAAATAGTTTCAATTACTCTTGATGAACTTAAAACATTTCACCATATACCATTATATTACAAATACTTTTTTAGTGTCCATTTTTGTAATTTTAACAACAAAATTAAGCTATTTCAGAGATATTTTTCCAAACAATCTAATAACTTTAAAACGTTTTTTAAGTAAATACTAAACAACATACAACTTTCTGTTAAAAGATCTACTCCATAAACTCTACTTGAAAAGCCATCACAAACACACCCAGAGCCAACCTCATCTTATCTATTATTCTCTTACAAATTTAACTACGGTTTACAATTTATTTCATTCTAAAAGACATCTATACCCTTTAGATATTTTATAATTACAGAAAATATATGTGCATGCAGAATATTATCAGCAAGGGTAAGGATGCCATTTGATGAATTATTTTTAAGGGATGGCATGTGGAAAAGGTTTTGCTTCTAGGTTCTTTTTGGTTGACCGGATTGACAAAGGTGTAGTCATGGTATTATATATATATATATATATATATATATATATATATATATATATATATATATATATATAATCTGATGGTCATGGTACATATGGTTGAATGGATGAATTTTTATTTATTTTTTCTCTCTTTTTGTGTTATGTTTTTTCAGAGAAACTATATCCTTGTAATTTATAATGTTAGGCGGTGACGGTTTTTTCATGGGATTTCTGAATTAGTGGCATTTCAGTTGCCGAGAAATTGTGAAAAGGAAAATAAATTAATTTTAGGAAACCATAGTAAAGAAATGGGAAATTTTACTTGCATTTATTTTTTAATCTACATTAGACTCGGTTTGTTGCATTGTTTTGCTTCTTAAGATTTTGAACAATGCAATAAGATGAGGTCGATCCAGTGGTTTGCTCTTCACACCTACACCATAAGGTTGAATGTTCAAGACTATTCCTATCTTCTGACCCTCGAATTATTGTAATATTACAAAAAAAAAATTATACGTTACAAATATATAAATAATAATAATAAAAAGAGTTCTTTTTGAACAATTCAAGAAAAAAAAATTGTTGCAATGCATAAGTTTCTTAAATATTAGGTCTGAGTAGATTGGCAAGGCCATAACATATTCAACTAAAAAGGGTATTTGTAACATGAACACATGTTAAGCTACTATGTGATATAAGGTAATATTACATAATGCAAAAACATAAAATTACATACTCCCAAATTTAAAAGAAAAAAAAGAAGACATTTTATGGCTATGTAATTTCATATGAATGACACAGGTTAATATAATCCTTATATAGAGAAGTAAGTTAAGTAACCAATGTACTAATCAATATCAACTAAAGAAACAGAGAAAGAAAGAAAATGCAATGAAGTCTACCGAAACCTGCTTTATCAAGGCTCATTAATGCCCAATGATTATAAGTTATTAAATTAGCCTTTCGAATATTAAGCACCTGGATTGAAACTTTGGGCCTATCTAAAAGCCTTATATTAAGCCCAACCAACCACATGTGCATATATATATATTTTTTTATCGAAATTCAAAAGGTATTTGTGTTCTAAACTGTATGTATACTATAGTTTTTCTCTGGTAGGTATATAACTATACGCATATTTATAGCACAGTTATCTATCTCATCACTTTTTGTTTGAAAAAGCACTGCAATTGGGTCAAATAATGCTTACATGACAAAAAGTGATGAGGTGGATAACTGTGCTATAAGTATGCTCATAATTATATGACTACCGGAGAAAAACTTATGTATACTAATACTACTTACTTTTAAATAACTTATTACCTTTCGGCTTTGTCAAATCAAATCCTATATAATTTGAATAGTACACTCTTATAAAATGAGGTCAAATCAGCACAAGCTTCGTCTATTTTACTTAACCAATTATGAAATTTTTGAATGACAAAGTTTTCTATGGGAGTAATCTGGAGTGGCATATTGGGCTTTAAAATTGTCGTGGTTCAAGTGGAGGGGACTGACTGCTACTTCTAATTTTCCTCCCAATCTTCTTGACATTTTTATACTCTTGAATTGCTTTACTTTCTTGAGGTTGGAAACAACACGGTAGTTCAACTACCTACACTACAACATTTCTATTTATTTGGTTATATTCTTGTAAGTTGTACATTACCATAGCCAATTAAAATATAATTTTAAGAAAATAAATTAACTCTAATTTTTTAGATGAGAAATATCGATGATTAGAAAATGATGTGAATCGTCTGCAGTTCGGTCTTTGGGTGATGTGATCTCCAACACTCAAAAGTGCATTCATTCCTCGAAGGCTAATATCAGATAATGCCATTGTGTCATAGGGTTTTCATTTGAACAATCTAACCTTATTCAGTATAAAAATTGACAACAATTTTTTTTATTTTTTTATTTTTATTTTTGAGTATCTAAAAGATATCTCTTAAATTAACAATTAATCATCCAAAAAATTCCAATTCATTTTACTATTTAAAAATTTACAGAAATAGTGTATTCCAATATATATAGTTAAATTTTTTTTGAAGCATTATAAGAAGGATTACAATAACTTTTGACACTAAACAGTCGGGTCAGAGGTCTACTGGGACCTACCAAGATCAAATAGCATATGTGCGGCCAACATATGTAGGCCAATAACGAGAGATACGTACTTTCACAACACCTGAGAGAACACTCATCACACATTTTTATAAAATGCGTATGGTGAGACTTGAAACCCTATCACTATATGGAATGTGAGGTGCACTAACACTCGTTATATGAAGTGATACACATATAAATGGTTAACAAATTTGACCACGCGCATTTTAAATATGAATTTAACAATCTAACATTATTCATTATAAATATTGACAACAAATTTTTCGAGTATCTAAAAGATATCTCTTAATTAAACAAGAAATCATTCAAATAATTCCAATTCATATTACTACTTTATAATTAAAAACAAAATAGTGTATCCCAATCTATATTCTATATAGTTAACAAATTGGAGCTTAGGTGTAAAAACTTTGTCTTAATTTATTAATATAAGTTTCTGTTAGTTGTATCAAACATTATTTTATATGTTTAGTGTTTAAACTCGGTCAAGCTATCAGTCAAGGATGAAGACATTTGATTTTAAGACATAAATTATATTATCATAAACTTGTATGATCAGCAATCCCATTAGTCGTAGGATTCGATTGATGACCTTCGATCTTGTAGTTGTATACATAACATCTTTTCATTTACTTAACATATATGTATCAAGTTTGACTTCGTCACCCTTTTAATTGCTAATTTCAAACAATAACAAACAAGTTGGTCCAGCTCTACTGGTTTTATTAATTAAGTGAAAATTATCAAAATAACCATATAAATTATATAAATTATATTTTTAACCACATATGAAGTTTCTTTTTTTAAAAATCGGTCTATAACCACAAATTACAAAATTCTCTTAGTAACATTTTTTTTTTTTTGTAAAAAACATGAAATGTTGAAAAAATCGTGAAATATTAATATATATATATATATCATGAATTCTTGGAAACAAAGTGTTGTCTATAATCACAAATTACAAAATTCTCTTAGTAACATTTTTTTTTTGTAAAAAACATGAAATGTTGAAAAAATCGTGAAATATTAAAAAAAAATATATATATCATGAATTCTTGGAAACAAAGTGTTAAATCTTGTTCAAAACGTGAAATGTTCACATTTTTTAAAAGGGGAAATTACAAAAAACTCACCTCTAAAATTATGTTTTTAACTTTTTGTATGAGAAAATTATAGAATGGGTGTTTTGATAAGGGGCCAAAAATTAAATAGCACTTTTTGGGGGAGGGCTTGTGCAAATAGCACCACTTTAATAAGTCATGTTTAAATAGCACCAAAGTAAGTGATGAGACCAAAATACCCCCACTTACTCCTTTCCTTTTTATTTTTTTTCTCGAAAATTCGAGACTTTTTTATGCGTTTTCGAGACTTATTCATGTGTTTTCGAGACTTATTCATGCGTTTTCGAGACTTAATTCAAGTTTGTTCGGGACTTATTCTGTTCGACCTCCATCAATGGTGAACAGTGACGATTCGACGACGGCGCCGGTTGACTCCGGAGATAGTTGGATCTGGAAGAACGAACGACGCCGAGTTCGTTGGCGCCATCGGTTTCGTCAGATTCGCGATGGATCGTCATAGATCGGACAATGAAGATTCACGAGGCTTCGTTTCTCTCTCTACACAGCTCGAAAATGAAAACGAACACTTCGGTTACAATTATTGGCACTCGACGAACGTTTTCCCGGTGGTTTTGCCGGTCAACTCGCCGGTCGGCAGTGGCACCTCCATTGAAGCTCCATCAATGGAGGTTTTGGAAAAAGGAAGAAGAAGGTGAGGACACACAAGAGAAAAGAAAAGAAGTTGGGGGGTATTTTTGTCCAAATTCCATTTTTGGTGCTATTAAAACAAGAGTTATTAAAGTTTGATATTTGTACAATTCAAAATTAAAAAAATGCTATATACTCCTATTTCCTCTTTTTGATAATATCTCTTTGTTCTTCTTTAGTTTTTTCTTTTCTTTTATGCAGGTAACAGTGCCGTTGGGAAAGGAAAGCCCCGAGAGTGTTGTTGCACGCCTAGGTATGTGCTGCCCACGCACAACATTGCATAGGCGTATGTGCGATTTCCAGGAAACTTTGCTTGGGCTCGCGCCTGAGATTAGGGATGACAATTTGACCTGCACCCACCCGAACCTGACCATTGAGGGTCGGGTTTGGGTGGTGATTTTATAAACCATTGGCGGATTTGGGTTCAACTTTAAACCCGTAGCAGTTCGGGTGCGAGTACGGGTTTGACAATAAAACCCGCACTCGAACCCGCGAACCCACTAAAATTAAAAAACAGGTGTTCAAAACTACGTTGTTTTAAGTAATAAATTTTTTTCCCTCAAAACGATGTAGTTTTAAGTAAAACCCTAACAATCTAACATATCTCCTCTTCCTTCACTTTCAGTTTTCACAAAATCAACATGATTATTAGTTAACATATCTCTAAATATATATAATTATCCACATGATTATCAAAATCTAACATATAATCAACAAAAAAAAATCCTTACCATTAGTTAATCGTTAGTTGATTGTGGTTAAATCTATTGAAATATGATTATTTAAGTGATTTTATACTTTTCAATTCAATTGTTTTATTATAGTCTTTATTCTTTTGTTTGTTTTTACTCAGCTGTATTGAAAATAAAAATCACAAAATTTAAATAATATTTTTGAGTAGTTCCATAACAATTTTAAGGTTAGGGACTAATTTATTTGTTGCAATACATATATATTTAGAGAGAATAATTTTTTTTTTTTTATAAAAAAACTATTACAATTCTTGGATATAGGTGTGATGGATTTATCATTGAACCAACATCATCTTGTCTTTCTAAAAGGATATTTAGAGAGAATAATTCATTGAAAAGCATATTGTGATGCAGATGTATCTACTGCACGCATTTACTTGAAGAAAAAAAAAATGTATACACACATAACATTACATGTACAATCTTTGACTACTGCTAGCACGTGAGGTTTGATAACGACCATAAGGTAAAGAGATTAGGTGATGCCATGGTTTTGAAAAACAATTTCATCTATGGTCAAACCCATGAATCAGTTTATTATTTTTTTATTTATTGTAATTTTTTTTTTTAAAGTAATAGTTAAACGGTAAATAAATCCAATAATCTCTCTAATCACATAAAAGGACCACCCATTAGTTACCAAATACGTACATTAGTCAATCACTAACTCACCAACTAGGTTCGAATTTCATTTACTTCCTTGACCAAATTCCTTAAAGGTTTGCATTTTTATAACACAACCTTTAACCGACGATGACAACTCTTGTCGTTAATGTTAATTAACGGTAAATAAGGTCATTATCAGTTAATAATAAAATTGTTTCTTATCGTAAAAGGGTAAACCTCGAAACTCTTACGAGACTGTATATAGAATCCAGATTGACGTTACCCTAAAAAAACAAAAATTGCATTAATGAACCTTTTTATAAAGGGTCCCCACAACATAGTTGGTAACAGTATTACCATGACTAGTTCCATTCCAGATTTGATGTCTGTCTGTCTCCATAATTTTCCCCAAACATGTCCACAACTCAATGGCATTATTGAAATTAATTGGAAAGGGCACGGCAAAATATTTTCAAGAGACCAAAACGCTGCGTTTGGTTTATACTATACAAAGATTGAACGTTTAATCACGGTTAGTTAACCATGGTTAAATATCTCTTACGGAATCAGGCCTTGTTGTTTTATAAGCCTCACCCGTTCTCAAAGCCACACAAGAGAGAGAGAAAAAAAAAAAAAAACAATCGCTCTACAAAATGGCAGCGTTTTACGTGGACGAAGAGGAAGTCTGGAAATGTCCAAAACACCCCTCCAAACGATACCGTTCCGGAATCTGCCCGACCTGCCTCCGTGACCGCCTGTCTTCTCTATGCCCCGACTGCGCAACCGTGCGCCCCTGCACCTGCAGCGCCATCACGACGTCGTCATCGTCGTCGTCTTCTTCTTCATTTTCGCGGTTTTCGTTTTCCGGACGGGAGAATTTCGGTGTGGGACTCGGGAGCGTGGGGCGTTTGAGCAATTTGATAGAAAGCGAGCCGGCGTTTAGGAGATCGAGATCCGTGGCGGTGCCGCTTGTAGGGTCAAAGTCGAAGTTAGTTGATGAAATCAACAAGAATAATGAAAGTAGAAGTAGTAGAAAAACAGCAACGGCGTCGTTTTGGTGGTGGTTGAAGGGAGGGAAGAGAGAAGGTGATGACGTGGAAGTGGAGGAGGAGAGTCAGAGGAGAGTGATGATGAGAAAGTCGAGGTCGGTGGCAGTTACGACGTCGGATTATGGCAAGTCCAAGGGAGGGGCAAAGTGGTACTTTCCCAGTCCAATTAAGGCTTTCAGGCACACTAGGTTGTCTAAGGTTATCGTCCAACAAAGATCTCCTATGTACAGAGGTTGATTCTTCTTTTCTTTTCTTTTTTTCTTTTTTTAATTTTGTAGAGAAATAAATATATATATCATCATTTAAACCAAAAAAAAAAAAAAAAAAAAAATGAACTAATGATTTTTCTTCTTCCTCGGAGGATTTAACCAGAAATGAATTTTTTTTTTTTTTTTGTTTGAGTTAATTAATTTTATATAGTTTGAGAAATTGTATGGTATGTATTATGTATTTGCTAATTTTGGAGAATTGAACCGAGCCTATTATTTCATCAGGTAATTTAGAGTTTTATGCAATTTAATTATGGTATTTGTGTTTTAGTTATTATTGTAAACAATTAAATTAAGATGATAATGCAATGGTATGATTGGACTGGATTTCGTAAAGAATCTTGGAGCGTTAAGTGCCTCATAATACTACATTGCAATGATAACTATTAGGACCCACTTCACATGTGCCTCCAACCAAAAACAAATCTAAATGAATGTAACCAAAATTAAAAAAGTTAATTAGGTAAAATACCGACATAACTTAAAGATTAAGCAGCAAAAGAGAATAGTATTCGCTATAGTAAACCCTTCACACCTATGTCACGCCACGAGATCATAAGTTAAAAAAAAAGAAAAAAAAAAAGACATACACCGTCTATATGTTTATAGGTTAAGGTTCTGACATTAACTGTTTAAAACAAATGTGTCAAACTTTTACTTGTTTAATTATCACATTTAAAAAATAATAATCATCATTTGATGTTTTAAAGTGTTCATTAAGTATATGGATGCTTCAAATTCTAGCCGTCTCACCTTACGTGGTATATCAATAATAATAATAATAATAATAAATATTAAAAAATATTGTAACGTGGAGATCAAGTTTGTATGGATTTTATTCTTTCAGTAAATTTATAAAAATTAAGAATTATTTTTGTGATACAATTGAAGTCAGTCAACAAATATTTGAAGTTGGAAAAAACTGTACGGTCAAAATTACTAAATTAACCTTTTAAACAACGATAGAGGAGGCAACTTTATACAAGTCAAAGGAAACCTAAGGATAATTAGTTCATATGTCATTCATGATGATTATAAGGTAAGAAAATTACATATGTTTTGTAAGTTTCCAAAACTACAAAGCCCTTGCAATTTTTTGGTGGAGCAGATGGCAATTATTGGTTTCTTTTTGCATTGATTAGGCTTTTTTAGTGATGGATTTTGCAAATAACTTTTAATCAATTTGAAAATAATGAAGAACTAGAGTTTGTAACCGCACGTACAGTCAGCTCATATATATATATATATATAGTCTTTCTATTGTCAGTTGGTTCTGACAATAAATATATAAGAATGTGGACCACAAATTATGGAGAAGTTTTGACAAGTGTATACACTTTGAATCAAAGTATGTAAATCTAGTGGTCCACATTCTTCGTCCTGATATATTTATTGTCAGGACGAACTGATAATAGAATATATATATATATATATATATATATACAATTTTTCTATTGTCAGTTCGAACCGATAAAAGATATATCAGTTTTTTGCCTGTGGGTCATTAGATTTAAATACTTTGACTTGGTTGCATGTACTTGTCAAAGTATCTCTTAAATCCAGTGGTCCACATGTAAGGAACTGATATATATTTTATATAAGTTCGAACCGATAATATAAAGAATATATATATATATATCCTTAAAATAGTTTGAAAGCAAATAATGATTGAAGGTGTATGATGAAAGCACTCCCCTAATATCCTATTTTCCATTCAAGGCTATATATATATTGTCATTCTCCTATCAGTTCGACCTAATATATACATCAATTGCATTGCATGTGGGCCATGGATTATGGATAAGCATCGACAAGTGCATATACACTGAGTCAAAGCATTTGAATATAATGGTCTACATTCAAGGAACTGATGTATTTTATATCAGATCGAATTAACAGTACAAAGATCAGTATTTCTATTATCAGTTCGAACTGACAATAAATATATCAAGACAAAGAATGTTGACCACAGATTATGGAAAAGTTTTGACAAGTGCATACACTTTGAGTCAAAGTATGTAAATCTAGTGGTCCACATTCTTCATCTTGATATATTTATTGTTAGTTCGAACTGATAATAGAAAATCTGGTACAAAGATTATATATATACAGATTTTCTATTATCAGTTCGTCATGACAATAAATATATCAGGACGAAGAATGTGGACCACTAGATTTACATACTTTGACTCAAAGTGTATGCACTTGTCAAAACTTCTTCATAATTTATGGTCCACATTCTTCATCCTGATATATTTATTGTCAGGACGAACTGACAATAGAAAGACTATATATATATATTTATATTGGACCCGACAAAGGAAATGACTTAGCTTCCAAGCTATCCAGTATTTGTGTTTTACTTGATGTTTGAGAATTACAGAAGCAATGATGAGCTGTTGTTTCCAATGGGTGTGAACTGTGAAGTGTGCATAAGCATATATATATATATAAACTACTCACTGCATTCTCAAGATATTGTTTTTGAAAATTCTAGTCATTTTTTTTATGCTTTAAAATATTGTTTATTATTCAGGGGTCACCTACGTACATTGTTCTTGAGTTTTCCAGATTTCCATGAAATTACTTTTTTTTTTTTTCTCATTATAGTTTCAATATATGTAGCCATAAGAAAATAATAAATCTGGAATAAAGAAATTAAGGCTCCAAGCTTAATGCCACCAATGTAGTGATAGTTGGAGTGAGATGGACAGACAGGAAAGGTGTAATTTTTAATGCAAATATGTGGAACCTTAGCACATGAAAAGCTGATTATCAAGATACTGGTAATCTAGATTTATGAATAAATTATCACGAGTAGTATGCAAATGGGTCAATAATTTTACTTTGTTGTTATTATATATGTGACAACAAAGATTCTCAAACCAGTATTGTGGTGTATATTTATATATAGTTGTAGAATTATATATAAGCCATTTCGCAAAATGTTAATAAGAGAGAATTGGAAGTCAAATAGAAACTGGTTGTAAACTTGCATGTAATGCTAGTTCAAAGTTGGAATATATATTTCTTTAAATGATTACATTACAGATGGGATATTTATTTATTTATTTATTTATTTTTGTCAAAATGGATCAATATTATAAAAAATACATATGTAACTAATATACATATGTGTAACTAATATACATAATTGGAGATTCTTTAATTGAAAATTAGGATACATAACACTATTGGTTTGGTCTATTTTGATTAGAGTTGTACAAAACTCCCCACGGGCCCCATCCCCAATAAATTCGAGGGTGTAATTGGTGGGGGCAAGGTGAATTTCACCCCCAAATCTAGGGGTGGGGGTGGGGGTGGGGGTGGGGAGGGTTTGGTGGTGGTGGGGAACCTTCCCATCTCCATTTCCACCGCTCTTTAAAAAAAAAAAACATTTAAATATTTTATAATTTAATTATTTTATTATCAGATTATTTAGTTAGCATTATAATATATACTAATTTAAAAATAAAAAATTGGGAAAAATGAAGTCAAACGGGAGATTGGGGATAGGGAAATGGGTGGAGACAGAGATACCTCCCAGACTCCCCCAAACACTCTCATCTCCATAATTTTTTTTTTGGTATTGAGGATCCCGGACTTTGTCCAGGCACCCATCCGTCTGTCCTCCCCTATTGTGTGACACACCCGTAGCCAACTTGTTGGTTCTGACGGTCTATTTATTGGATGTTATGGAGTAGGACATATAAGAAACCTTAGCCCACACCCTCAGCCACACAAAGATGCAAGCAAGTAAATCAGAACTCGCATTCGCCTGGGTAGGATTCGAACCGCTGACCTGGAAGTTATCGGTGCTTTAAGCCCGTTCTTCCACCAGCTGAGCTAGCTGGCCACAATGTAATTGCCAAGAGTAGAACCAAAGACATGAGATTTTTATCTCAAGCCTTGGAACACTAAGGCAACCACCTCGTGGTTAAAAAAAATAGAAACATCGCCATCATTTCTCCCAAAAAAAGATGGGGATGTGTTTTTTTCCTTAAAAACCACAGAGAGTAGAATTGGAGTAAATATAATTAAACATAATTTTGCTAAGATTTAAGCCAAACTTTGCTAATCTGGACAATACAAAATTAATATTAATAGTAAAGTTTTCAAATCGTGCTAATTTTTGATTTTTAACTAGTAAAAATGTAAAATTATTAAAATCCGAATCAATTATATATATATATATATATGATTTTGTGTGTGTAATGTCAATTTTTAGACGTGAAGAGAATCTTGGGTTCTGACTAGTGGGGACTTCAATTACTGGATATTATTCAACCAAAAAAGTCACAAATAAGTTATAATTTTGATAGTAATCACAAAAACTTTTGCAGCTTTTTTGAGAAACATCCAAACGAACAAATACAAATTCTTCACGTTCAAAACTCAGCAAGGGACAGGGACCCAATTAATTTCCCAATCAGGTGAGATTGATAAAATTGTTTCTAGATGTAATAGGACGAACCTAATTTACTCTTAAATAAAATATTATTTCTTTATGCATACATATTAAATTTGGACGGTTTTCTGGGTTTACTGGTTTAGGTTTTGGTTTGAGGCCTTGGATACAGTTTAAAAGTGAGGTAACCTGACTTGGTAGGCTGGTTCGGTGTCATATGATCAATTATGTAAAAATAAGTAAGGGTTATCGGACTATATCAATTTAAATTTTTAACTTTTTTTTATATATATATTTTTTATTTCAACTTCTCAATCATTAACGGACTAAGGACCACATGAGTAGATGAGTGGTTGATATATTGAAGTCAAAAAATTAAATCGTAAATTTAAGTTGATATACCATGGGTCCAATAATTAAACACATTTTTTTATATCTAATTTATCAATTAATTAATTATAAAGAAGAAATTAAACATTACATTGCAAATGGTCTACATTTTATTAAAACGTAGCACAAAATAATAATAATAATAATAATAATAATAATAGTATTATGGGGAAGATGCACAATTTTGAATTTGACTCAGTCAATCTTCTAGATTAAACATTACTTTGAGAATAGTCTTTATTATATCAAAAAAAGTAACTCAAAAATTAGTTTTAATGGGATGATATACACTTTTAAATGCAAATCAGTCAATCTTCTAAATTCAACCCTCTTCCAACTCAATACACATAGGGTCCTGAATAATATTATATTAGAATTCCAAACACATATTTTGTCAGAATTTACAAAAATCATGAAAAGAAAAACACAAAAGAAGATGATCGAAGAAGAAGAAAGAACCACCAACTTCGCTGATTGAAGTAGTCATGATGTAGCGAAAGTAGCTGAGAAAGTGTGGTTTCACATTGATTATAAATATCTATCTTGTTCTCATTTGCTGACCTTTAATATAAGTTATATTTAGTATCGAGTAATTGAAATTAAAAAAAGGACTTTTGTGTTTTGACTTTACTGTTAATTATAAGAAGCAATTATGAGCTGTGATTGTCGGTTTAACTATTATACAGGTTTTGTATAGTTACTGAGTTAGTTGGTAGCCATTAAATTTCAATCCAAAGGTCTACAAAAAAAAAAGATTTAAACATTAAAAAAAAAAAAAAAGAGTTTATTTTGACAATCTAATTTTTTCTTTTTACAATTTTTTTTTTTCTAAAAACACTTCATTCTCAAAATTTAAATTTAAAAAAAATTCTAAAGGCACTTCATTTTGTTACAAGATTATTTTTTTTATCTTTTTTGAATTAAATTATTAAAAAAAGAAATTATCTCTCATAAATCATTAGATTAATTATTACATATTAAATACTCTCTCCTAAAGTTTTAATTACCATGTTAAACTCTCTCTCCTCCAATATATATCTTTAATTTTTTTATCTCCATTCTTTTTCAAGCAAGATTAACAGTTAAGGAAAAAAAAAAAATTTACTAATAAGCTTGATTTTTAGGAACTATATGTATGATATACTAATAAAAAAAAAAAAAAAAATGAAAATACTTTTTGTTACTCTTGTAGGTATGTGATTGCCTAGAGAACTTTAATTCTTTCAATAGTCTTTAAAATTCTAAGTTTAATCAAATCTAGTTGAAATAATTCATACTTTCAGATATATATATATATATATATATATATTTTGAAAATTGACTTTTTAGTATATATATTACTATTAGTAAAAAACTAAAATGTTCATAAGTTATTTTTTCTTTGGAAATATGATTTTTTTTTTTTTTTTGAAAAATGGAGAGAGATTAATTAGGAGAGAGTGTTTAATATGGTAAATAACAGATTTAGGAAAAAGAGTTTAATACATAATATTTAATCTAATGATTTAGGAGATAGACTTTTTTTTTTTTTTTTTTTGTATATAATAATTTAATTAGTTTGCAGTGTCTTTAAATTTTTTTTTGTCTTGTTTAGTAATTTTAATTTAGGTTAAAATTGTCATTAATAAAAAAAATTAAATTGGAGTATGAATAGATAATTTGTGGATTGTAAGAACAAGCTCCCTAAAAAAAATATAAAAAAATATAAGAAAATAATTTCCTCACATAGCCTGTTTGAGTTTGCCTAATTACACTGGAAATAAATTTCTAAAAACTTACATTTACTTCCCATGATATTAGTGTTTGACCATTAACTTTAACCGTTGACCATATCAAAAAAAAAAAAAAAAAAAAAAACATAAATGCCCCATATTACTCTTAATTTAATTAATTAAAATTCAAAATATAAAAAATTTGATGAACGGTAGAGATTTGTTAAAAAAATTATTATTAATTTTTTACAAAAAGAACATAAAATTTAAAATTGAAAAAGAATTATAAATGGATTTCCACCATCTATCTCCACCATCCATCTTAACAATGGACGGAGGAGATTAACAAAAGCATTTTAAAAAAGAAAGAAGCAAAATTTGAAAAAAAAAAAGAAAGAAAAAGAAAAAAGAAAAAGAATTGAAGGAGGTGGTGGAGATCCAATCTCCACTGTCCACGGAGATCTCTAAGACCTCCCCTGTTGGTGGCTAATGGAGGTTAGAGCTTCCCTTATGCGAAGCCTCCCCCTTCACAATATAAAGTCAAGTGCAAGTCTCATTATATATGCAACAACTATTAATTATTTGTAGAACCACCGTCCAAGAAGGCTTATTAGTAAATGACGGTCATTAAGCTTTACAGTGTTTTAGGCTTGAGTCGCCACATTACAAGTGATATATATCATTAAAAAAAAAATTACTGCTTTAGAAGTTTTACAATTATAAACATGTATGTGCTATTGGATGTATACGAAGTTGAGTTAAATTATACTTCTGCACATATTTTATTCCTACTCATACTCGGAATTCTGCTGTACATATCAGACTAGGATTCATACCTCTGCTGTACATATCAGACTAGGATTCATTAAGTTGATCTTTCCTTATTCTCTTAGTTCTCTAGGACTTTCAGTTTTACATATATTCTTCTTGTTGTATTATATATATTGTAAGCAGTTGTTGAAATAAAGTGTGCGTTTACAACACAAAAACAGAGTATATCTTATATGGTATCAGAGCAACGATTCTGCTCCAAATTTTTTTTTTCCTTTCTCCCTCTAGCCAATGACGACAGGTAACCCAGACTCCACACTTAGCAGCACCCCCTCCACATCAAACCCGACAATAGACACCACATCCACAGCAACCCCAACCCTCATCAATGTTACGTCATCAACCTCACCGGCCCTTCGCTCCACTGAATTCCATCTCATCTCCATAAACATCGCTGCTCAGGCTCCCCTCAAGCTCACAACCAGCAACTACATGTCCTGGAAAATCCAATTCAACACTCTCTTCATTGGGTACGATCTACTTGGGTATATCGACGGCTCGAAACCATGTCCACCAGCCACCATATCAGTCAACAACACAGAAATTCCGAATCCAGCATTTACCATCTGGTTTCGCCAAGATCAGCTTATCCTGAATGCCATCATTAGTTCCTTAACCCCAACTATTATCTCTTTTGTTGCCAGAGCCAAGTCGTCAATGGAGGCATGGACTATTCTTGCAAACACATATGCGAAACCATTTCGTGGTCGCATTCAACAAATTAAAGCACTGCTTAAAACATCCAAGAAAGGTACACAAAACATAACTGACTTTGTTCATTCTGTTAAGGCTCGTGCAGATGAACTCGCTCTTCTTGGTGCACCGGTGGATGATGAGGATCTCACTGAGAGGATCTTAGATGAGCTTGATGATGACTACAAGGAATTGGTTCGTACAGTTCAAGCTCGGGATAGCCCCATCACATTTGATGAACTTTATGAAAAACTACTGTCGTTTGAAGCCTCACTTCAGATTCACAAAAAGGAGACTGCCACGTTTCCGGTCACAGCTAATGCAACCAACCGCCCCTCTAACAACAGTTGGCGTCCGCAGTCCTCTTTCAACACCAATTGGCGTCCGCAATCTCATAGCAATCAGGGCTAGCGCCCGTAAAACAACACCATCGGCCGGCCACCATCTCCTCACAACGCCGGCTCCCAATTCCGTGGCACTCAGTCCTCTCCACGCCCCTACTTAGGTCGCTGCCAAATGTGTGGAGTTCAGGGACACTCGGCAAGGCGGTGCACTTCCTTTCAGATGGTACCAATTCAATCTCCCAGCTCATATCAGACACCGCCGCACAACTCCTCACCACCACCTTGGCAACCACGTGCTCACTTTGCTGTAAATTCATCCACCAACAATCCAACATGGCTCCTTGACAGCGGTGCCTCGCATCATGTCACTGCCGACTTGAGTAATCTATCTCTACTTGCACCTTACAATGGCCCCGATGATGTCATGATTGGTGACGGTAAAAGTCTTCCCATCGCCCACACTGGTTCCACATCTCTTCGATCTCATAACAATACTTTTACTTTGAATGATGTGCTATGTGTTCCTGACATGAAAAAGAACTTGATATCTATCTCTCAATTTTGTGGTACTAACAATGTTTCTGTTGAGTTCTTATCTTCTCGCTATCTTGTGAAGGATCTTCGTACGGGGGCAACTCTTCTGAAAGGCACAACCAAGGATGGCGTGTATGAGTGACCAACAGTCAAACCCGAGTCTCCACCGATCCTAGCCTTCTCTGGCACCAAAACATCATCCTCAATCTGGCACCATAGATTAGGTCATCCAGCCCATTCAATTTTACAACATGTTATTTCTAATTTTAATTTTAATTTGTCGTCTCCTCTGTCCAAGGAAATATTATGTCATGCCTGTCAATGCAATAAAAGTCACAAGCATCATTTTTCAACATCTTCTATTGTCTCATCTCTACCTCTGGAAATTATATTTTCTGATGTCTGGACCTCACCAGTTGTGTCTCATGATGGCTTTAAGTACTATGTGATTTTTGTAGACCACTTTACCAAATATATATGGTTTTATCCCCTACATAGAAAATCTGAGGTTAAACAAACTTTTATTCGCTTTAAGGCAATTGTGAAAAACTATTTCAAAAACAAAATCACAGTTTTTTATTCTGACAATGGTGGGGAATATATGTCTCTTAAAGACTATTTTTCAGAAAATGGCATCCCCCATCTTACTACTCCGCCTCATACTCCTAAACATAATGGGTACTCAGAGAGACGTCACCGACACATTGTCGAGACTGGTCTCACACTAATGACCCATGCCTCGCTTCCCTTAGAGTTTTGGTCCAATGCCTTCACCACAGCAGTCTATTTAATTAATAGGATGCCAACCAAAACACTTTCCCTTGCATCTCCTTATGAAAAAATGTTTGGCACCACGCCTAACTATTCTAAACTCAAGATTTTTGGTTGCTTGTGTTACCCGTGGCTTCGCCCGTACTCGTCCCATAAACTTGATCCACGTTCCAAGCCTTGTGTCTTTCTTGGGTACTCACTCTCTCAGAGTGCTTACCTGTGTCTTGAGCCGTCTAGTGCAAGAGTGTATGCCTCCCGTCATGTTCGATTTGAAGAGTCAGTATTCCCATTCCAAACACTACACACCAAGTCACAAAATCCACCTCCTACTGCCATAGAGTCATGGGATCTACCCACTGTCACTGTCAGCCTTCCAAGTCCAGGCCACTCCACACCCTCATCGGTTGTGTCCACACCAGATTTGCCTCTGTCCATTGACCCCTCTCCAATGAAACAAGATGATGCTCATCGTGATTCTTCCCCACAGAACATTGCTGCATCAGTTTCGCAGCCTACTGCAGCCACCACACCGACTGAGTCTTTCCCAGTCCCTGCTGCTTTGCCTCCTACTGTCGACTTGGCACCAACATCAGCGCCACCTGCACTGACAGCCTCTTCCTCATCGACGCAACATCCTATGACCACTAGAAGCCGGAACAACATACACAAGCCAATTCAAAGACTCAATCTTCACGCCCAACTGCATCAATCGACGGAGAGTGAACCTACTACAGTAGCACAAGCCTTGAATGATCCTAATTGGAGACAAGCCATGTCAGAGGAGTGTAATGCACTGATCAAAAATGGCACATAGGAACTGGTTCAGCCGGCTGCACACACTAATGTCATCGGCTGCAAGTGGATTTTTCGAATCAAACGAAAATCTGATGGATCTATTGATAGGTATAAAGCCAGATTAGTTGCAAAAGGCTTCAACCAACGACCTGGAATTGACTATTTTGAAACATTCAGTCCGGTCATCAAACCCATAACGGTAAGACTCGTTATCAGTATTGCCGTCAGCCATGGCTGGTCCCTTCGTCAACTGGATGTCAATAATGCCTTCCTACAGGGTCGGCTAACAGAAAATGTGTACATGTCTCAACCACAAGGCTTCATTGACTCGGATCACCCAACTCATGTCTGTAAGCTCCGTAAAGCCATCTATGGACTCAAGCAGGCACCAAGGGCATGGTACCATGAGCTCCGCCAATTTCTCATTGCCTCTGGATTCCAGAACTCGCATGCCGACACCTCACTATTTGTTCTAAAAACTGGTGATACTCTTCTCTATCTCCTTATATATGTAGATGACATTATTCTTACAGGTAACGATGCTACAAAAGTTGATCAATTTGTCTGCACTCTAGCTCAGAGGTTCTCTTTAAAAGACCTTGGTACGCTTTCATACTTCCTAGGAATGGAAGTAATTCTGCACAAGAGTGGTCTTTTACTGTCACAAAGGCGTTACATCATGGATCTACTTACTCGCACAAAAATGTCAGGTGCAAAACCGGTTCATACCCCACTCCCTACCAGTCCTCCGATCACCCTTCATTCAGGCACACCACTCAGTGACCCGACTACCTATCGAGCTATAGTTGGAAGCCTTCAGTACCTATCTCTAACTTGCCCTGATGTCTCCTACGCAGTCAACAAACTCTTTCAATTCATGCATCAACCGTCTTCTGACCACTGGGAACTAGTCAAACGAGTGTTGCGGTACCTTTGTGGCACCTTGGATGAGGGAATTCTCATCTATCGTGATTCCCCTGTCTCTCTACACGCCTTTTCGGATGCGGACTGGGCTGGAAACAAGGATGATTACTCGTCCACAAGTGCGTACGTTGTGTATCTTGGGCGTAACCCAATATCTTGGAGTTCGAAGAAATAACACACGATTGCGCGATCATCTACAGAGGCTGAGTATCGCTCTGTCACGTCCACAGCAGCTGAACTTAATTGGGTGTGTTTTCTCCTAACAGACCTTGGCCTGACACTGCCGACTGTTCCGATCATCTATTGCGATAATGTGGGTGCCACTTAGCTTTGCTCAAATCCGATCTTTCACTCGAGAATGAAACATGTTGCAATCGATTTTCATTTCATCAGAGACCAAGTCCAATCAGGCTCCCTCAGGGTAGCTCATGTGTCGTCCAAGGATCAGTTGGCGGATGCTCTTACCAAACCCTTTCTGCGCTCCAATTTTCAGACAATCAAGTCCAAGATTGGCCTCTCCAACCGTGGCCTATCTTGAGGGGGCATATTGGATGTATACGAAGTTGAGTTAAATTATACTTCTGCACATATTTTATTCCTACTCATGCTCGGAATTCTGCTGTACATATCAGACTAGGATTCATACCTCTGCTGTACATATCAGACTAGGATTCATTAAGTTGATCTTTCCTTATTCTCTTAGTTCTCTAGGACTTTCAGTTTTACATATATTCTTCTTGTTGTATTATATATATTGTAAGCAGTTGTTGAAATAAAGTGTGCGTTTACAACACAAAAACAGAGTATATCTTATATGTGCATGGCTGAGCTAGTCCCGATGGATAAACTCATTATAGTCCTAATAAGATCATTTGAATTAATGATATATAATTATGATTGGTGGCGTTGGAAATTTCAATTAATGATACTACTCACTAACATTATAGGGTGCTCACAAGATGAAGAGGTGCGTGATACAAATAATAAGTAAAACGAAATATGAATATTGGAGAGGAAGAGATCGATAGTTGTCGGATGCAACACATGCAATGCATAGGCAAACAAAGAACAAGTATGTTGATTATCTAGGTAGGGTTATATATATATATATATATATGATATATCTCTATCTCCTCAACTTTATTGTTCCTTTCACCTAAATTTAGGCAAACCATTCTCGCTTACACACACATGCATGGTCCATGCCCCATGGAAGATGGAATACCCTTCCTAGCTATTCTCATTTTTTCAAATTCAATCAAACTATATAACTCGCATTGTTTTTTCATTTTTTTTTTCCACTATCTGCATTATTATATTATGATTTATAATTGTGAAACATAAGAATCTCATTAATTTTTTTTAGTGAGAATTAATACTATTGTGTGTGTGTGTTTTGTTTTTACAATTGGATAAGAATTTGTCTGTAGGTAGAAAGAAGAGTAGAAGTAGTAGGGAAATAATTGAATGAGGAAGGCACGTGAGAAGAACAATTACAAATGATGTCCGAACGTACACGTGAAGGTGTCGTTTTCCAATTTGGTCGGACTTAACCTTTCAACTTCTTTCTTTCTTTCTTTCTTGGGTCTCGCACTTTTTGCAATGTACATTCACCTCACGCACGCACCCACTCCAAACTCGAAACTCAAAACTCTTCGCTGTGTGTGATCTGGATGTTAGGTCAATTTTTAATATTTAGATTTTAATTTAAATGCGTATAAAAATTAAGAATTTAAAAATTATAAAAAATTAAAACAAAAATAAAATAACTTTAATAATATAGTTTCTGTATTATAACTAAATCCCCTAAATACGTACAGGGTCGGTTTTAGGGCAAAGCAATCAAGGCCTTTACTTAGGGCCTCCTCTTTATTTTTTATTTTTTATTTATTTTTTGGGGGTGGGGCTAAAAAAAAAAAAACACATTTGGGAAAAAAAAAATTGAAAAAAAAAAAATTATTTTCAAATTATTAATTTGAGTTCTCATCTTTTTAAGGGGCCTCACAAAAAAGTTATTGAAAAAGAACAAAATTTAATTTTCAAAAACATTAATTTCTTTTGAAAGCTTCACTCAATAGAATTGTTTCATTATTTATTATTAATTAGGTAATTTGGAGTTAATTTATATATATATATATATATATATATATATATATATATATATATGAACTCCATTTTCATTTTATAATTACAACAATTTTTTTTTTTTTACATTGCAAAACCTCCCACTACATCAAGATTTCTCTTTCATCAAGCTCAATCAATATTCTTCTTCAATTGCAATCAATCTCTTGTGTTTCATTAAGGAAAAAAAAAAGAAGGTAAGTTTTAATATATTTTTTTTAATTTAATGTTTATTTATATTTTATTAGTTTGAATTTTTTTTTTAGGGTTTTAACTATATCAAGTAATTGATTGGGTTTGTTTTCTTGTACCTATTGTGGAAGACTGAGTGTTATTTCAAATCTTCAATATTGTCGGAACTTGCTTTTTCTAAAAAAAAACATTTGGAAAAAAAATTTTGAAAAAAAAAATTATTTTCAAATTATTAATTTGAGTTCTCATCTTTTTAGGGGGGCTCACAAAAAAGTTATTGAAAAAGAAAAAAAATTTAATTTTCAAAAACATTAATTTCTTTTGAAAGCTTCACCCAACGAAATTGTTTCATTATTTGTTATTAATTAGGTAATTTGGAGTTCATATATATATATATGAACTCCATTTTCATTTTATAATTACAACATTTTTTTTTTTACATTGCAAAACCTCCCACTACATCAAGATTTCTCTTTCATCAATCTCAATCAATATTCTTCTTCAATTGCAATCAATCTCTTGTGTTTCATTAAGGAAAAAAAAAGGTAAGTTTTAATATTTTTTTTAATTTAATGTTTATTTATATTTTATTAGTTTGATTTTTTTTTTTTTAGGGTTTTAACTATATCAAGTAATTGATTGGGTTTGTTTTCTTATACCTATTGTGGAAGACTGAGTGTTACTTCAAATCTTCAATATTGTCGGAACTTGCTTCTTCTAAAAATTAGGTGCTATTTTTTCATTTTATTTAATTAAAATTCAGTTTTTTTTTTGTCTTTCATCATTTTATTTTGGTAAAAATGTCTACTAGAAAATTCGAATCTGGATGTGACAAATGAAAGAAAAAGGAAAGAATGGAAGATTTAGTTCAATCTCAAAAAGGTGCATTTTAAGTGAGAACTTGCATTTTAAGTGAGATTTGGTGTCAAAACTTGAATACAAAAATTTGATAAATGATTTTGCATCTCAAAAAGCAAGAAAAGTGAATTTTAAGTGAGTATTTAAATACATTGCAGGCATGTCAACAAAAAGATGGAGTGAAGGCGAGGATCTCAAGTTTTGATGTGATACTCAACTTCATCTCAAGATTTTTTCTTCCGATGAGCATAATACTTTGATTTTTGTAATTATATTTTTAGATCTATTTCACTTTGGTTTTTATTTTTATTTTTATTTTTAACTTGTATTTTGTAATCTTGTCATTTGAATAAAATTAATTTATTTGGAAAAAAAAAGTATCACAGTACAATTGCGCCTGGGGCCTCACTTTGCCTAAGGTCGGCTATGAATACGTATCCGCTACGGTTTTCTTATTTGTATGTATGGTCAATCCACTACTACAAAAAACGTAAAAGAAATCGGTTATTTTACATGGAAGACATCGGTTTTTCAAAATTTTGTAACCGATGTCTATTTGAGTGATGTAAGTGATTTTAAAAACACATCAGTTATATATAAAACCGACAACATATAACTAATGTATTTTAAAAATTAATCTACTGTCCGGCCACCACCACCGCAGCAGGCCACCGTCCGGCCACTACCGCCACCGCTGACCAGCTCACCCCACTTCTGATTTGTCATTATGAGGAATTGAACTTGAAACCTCAAGTCAAAAGTTGTAAGCCTTTACCACTTGACTACAAGAGTTGATTTGTTAACAATTGCACAATATTTATATATACTTATATGCGTTGTTAGAAATAATAATAATAATAATAATAATAATAAAACTTGTTAGATAAATTTAAATTTAAATTTATTCAACTAATCAAAATTCTAATTTCTACGACATACATATATTAAAAAATATTTATTGGAACTTTTAATAAAATTATATTTTTTTAAACATATATAGTCGAGTTATGGTTTATATATACTCTATAGAAAACTAGTGACATCAATTGTAATAAGCATGATTTGGAATACAACTCTCACTACGGATGAGATATTTCTCTACATACATCTTGCAATTTAATGAACAAATGTAAGACTCGGATTCCTAATTTATATGAGTAATTGAATTATTAACGTGTCTCTTATTATGAAACAAGAGGGTGCAAAAATAAATAAACAATTTTTTTAAAAATTATTTTTTTGAATTTTTAAAAAATAAATGATTTAAAAGTAAATTTATTAAATTTAAAATTTTACTTATCCAATATCAGTTTGCCCAAAAACCGATATCTTATTATAAAATAAATCCATATTGGTTTGCCCAAAATCTGTTGTTTTTTTTTTTTTTTTTAAATCGCAATAATTAAGACATCGGTTCATATAAAAATCGATGTCTAAACGTTTTTTTTTTTAATATCGGTTTGCCCAAAAACCGTTATCTTTTCAAACCGTAATATTTAAGACATCAGTTTTTTATGAATTGATGTCTAAAAGTTTTTTTTTTTAATCGGTTACCTAAAAACCGATGTAAAGCACCGATGTCTTTTAACATTTTTGTAGTAGTGATCAATGGCTACCACCATGGCACCATACCACTTGTTCTCTCTTTATCAAGAAAATCTTCAGTGCTTCGGGTGCACCAACTGAATGGCGCACCCAGCCACTGAAATGCTGACATGTAATCACGTGTCGCTTTTTGGATTGTAATATATATATAATGAAAGAGAAAGGGAAAAAGTAAGAGAGGTAAGAGATAAAAAATAACCAAAAAGCTGTCATGTGATTACGTGTCAACTTTTCAATGGCCGAGTGCGCCATTCAGTTGGTGCACTGAAGATTTTTCCTCCTTGTCTCCTTTCACCGTGACTTTGGGCTTGTTCGTGATAATTTTTACTTTTGATTTTTAACAGTAGAAGAAGAGAAGTAAAAACCCGAGTTTTTTAGTTACTGTTTGGATAATGTATTTCAGAAGAGCTTTTATATTTAGAAGAGCTTTTGAGAGTGTTTGGCTGAAACATTATAATATCTCAACTAACCGTGATATGACATTTATTCCCTTCCATTTTGAACATTTTATTTTCACAAATGCATTTTAAAAATGTTTGATTGAAACATTTTAATTTTTTATATAAAAAAAATTATTAGTCCAATTAAGGTACAAATGAATTATTATTATTATTATTTTTTGGCTAATTGGCACTGATGCCCCCTAAACTCTTTTGAAATATGCACTATGCTCCCTATACTTTTTTTTTTTGCCACTAAACCTCCTGAACTCTCACAAATTGGTAAATACCGACTGTAGATACCCCCTCACAAGGGGCAAAAAACCCAAGTGTTTGCCAAAAAACGAGAGTTCAGGGGGTTTAGTGGCGAAAAAAAAAAGTATAGGGTTATAGAGCGTATTTTGGAAGAGTTTAGAGGGCATTAGTGTCAATTAGCCTTATTTTTTTGTTTTAAAAAAACAACAAAATAGAAACAGAAAAGGGGCTAGACTAGTTTTTCAACCAGAATACGACTATACACCTGAGGCGGGAAATCTTCTAACCAGACCTTATCCTCATCCAACAGCAAAGCCATTTTTGCAATAGCATGTGCTGCCTGATTACCATTCCTAGGAACATGCTCCACACCCAAAAACCTTCCAAATCTCATCTTGGAACAAATATCCTGAATAACAACCAGGCCAACATCAAACAGATTGATACAACCAGACTTCACCAGATTGATACAAATGAATTATTATTGTTAGAAAAGATTATAAAATCAATAATAATCTTTGTAGTTAAGTTAATTAGTCCAATTTATAATCTTTTCTAACAACAATAATTAATTTGTACCTTAATTGTAATAATTAATTTTTTTTTAATACAAAATTATATATATAATTAGAAATATACAAATTTAAGAAAAAAAAATAACAAACAAAAGTGAAAAAAATTAATAGATTAAAAGAAAAAAATGATAGGAGTGGATCACCGATCACCATCATTCCAAATCGAAGGCCTTAAACATCACCGATTCACCACCATTTCAAACACCACCAACATCAAAAATCACTACCTCCTCGAAGCATACACCTAATAGCTTGAAATTTGATTATTAGTATGACAATCTAGAGAAGACCATCATTATACACCTCCACTGCTCACCGCAGATAATTAGCCATAATGATGGTCTGGGTCTCAAATGGGTTTCCATGACTGGTGATTGAGATCCATCGCTCATCAACGATGGAGATCCAGTTGGGTCTTCAATCTCCATTGTTGATGATCGAATATGGAGACCCAAATGTCTGTCTCCATCTTCGATGATGGAGAACTCGACAAAATGGTGTGATCACCTACTCCATGATCTGGCCCAGATTGTACCAGATTGTGGAGAAGGCAGTCTCCACGAACAGTTTGTGGAGGACCGTTAAGTTCGTGGAGGAGGCAACCATTAAAGTGGACTCTGGTTTTTATTTTTTATTTACTAATATTCATTTATTATTATTAATTTTAATTAATATTTATTTCTTTAATATGAAAAAAAATTATTTTTTTTTTCAATTTTTTTTCAATTAGTTTATATTTTTGTAATTATAATGGCGATTTACCTTTCAAAAAAAAAAATTATAATGGCGATTTCTATTTTTTTTCTTTTTCTTATTTAGTTTTTTATTTAGTTATTATTATTTTATATAAGTTATTATTTAATTTCAAAGGGTATTTTTGTACTTCAATTTCATGTAAAATAATCTTTGAAAAATAATATTTTATTGTTAGAATTGACTAACATAAATTCAATTGGAAGATGAAAATAGCATAATCTTAAAAAGTCAACGACCAATTTGGTCACTTTTGTAAAAGTTGTAAACTACTTGGGATTAGGAAAAAATTTCATAACTTATTTTGTAATTTTATTTGCCTTACAAATTGTTTCTAACCTTTCAATATTCATTTGATTAGATTCAATATTCATCGGTTATTTCTAGATTTTGTCAGCATAAACTTTTTTAATAAATTTTTGACTTTTAGTTAAGGACTCAAATAGTTCTCTAAAAATGATATCTTAATTTGTGTCTAATCAATTGAATTGGGACATGTGTCTACATTAAATTTTTTTTTCAACTTCTTCCATAAATATAGAAAAATGTCCCAATTTGGTTGATTAGATACAAATTATGACATCATTTTTTGACAGTTGATTTGAGTCATTTAGTTAATTTATAATTAATTTGACTTTTTTTTTAAAAATTTTTTATGGACATTGACATTAGAAAAACTCTATAGTGTATATATAGACATTTTTGTATAAAGTGACACCTGCCACCCCACTTTATATTGTTTAAGAGTTTCTATTTGTCAAAAAAGGAGTTTTTTTTTTTTTTTTTTTTTTTTTTAAAACTTAGGGGTCGTTGTTTTGTCTGAAGACCGAATAGTTCTGAATTTTACTGAAGACTGAATAGTGACTGAAATATGAATCTGAATGACATATTTGTTTGTTTTTTTCTCATGTCTGAATGTACTGTTAGCATGTTTGTTTTTTTAAAATAAAATTGTCTGAAAAGAAGTAATTTTACATCTATATCCATACTAATTAAAATAAATAATTTAACATGCAATACTCTTTATAAGATTTCGTATGTTTTTCCGCAAACAAAGTTTAATTTAACAAAACAAAAAATTCATCCAGAAATATAATTTTATATGTTATTCTACAAACAAAGTTCAAGTTCAATTTATTGTAAAAAAATAAAAAATTGTCCAAATATCCATTATATAATTCTATAAACCATTTTTGTTTTTTGTTTTATTTTTTTTTTGTTTCCTGGATCATATGCCAGAAACCATTTTTTTATATATATTTTTTTGAAATAGGTCCCTAAATTATATATATATATATATATCAAGATATGCAGGAAAAACAATTGGATTATTGAAGAAAACAATATATCATAACATCATGATCATAATATCATAATAAAATAACGATAACAAACACCATAATATGATAGACAAGTTTATTCAGTACTATACGTAGATAAAAAAATAATAATAATAAAAAAAAATTAAAGAGTTCTTACCGAGATTTTGTAAGAGAGAAATTCAATTGTTTAATCCCATGAAGATTTCAATATGAGAAGTGATTATGGTTTTTTTTTTTTTTTTTTCCCTTTCTTTTTAAAAGCCTTTTAAAATAAGAAATACGTTAAAAGAAAGAATTTTACACCATATCAAATTAGGATAAATTTCTCTTTTTTTTGGAGGATAGACTTGGAAGAAAATATTTTAATTATAATTCAGTGATTTGGAATTAAGTTAAAAGTCAGGATTTCTTACTCTTTTTTTAAAAGTTGTTTTTTGATATTTTTAAGTTGTTTGATCACTTAAAAAAATAAACAAAACAACTTAATGAATTCAATTCAGAGCCATTAAGTCTTAAGTGGAAAAAACAAACGACCCCTTATTGTTTAACTGTTTAAAAGTTTTTGTGACGTGAATGTTATTGATATTTTTCTACGTACATACTGCATCTTCTTCTCCCCTTAATATAAACTGCTGAATAAAAAAATAAAAAATAAAAAATAAAAAAGCCGATATTAGTACAGGTGGACCGCAATTGGGATGAGTGGGACAGTTTTTATACCTATGCATTAATACATGATTGCGATAGATTTAATATTAGTACAGTATATTAGATTCTTCTTAATTAAAAAGTATATATAATCTTCCCAAAAATACTTAATATATGTAATAGTATAATACTTAAAAAAAATTAAAAAGTATTTTTGAAAGAAATTCAATTACATACCTGTAGTTTATTTTGGCATTTTTCGATTGAATTATCTGATAATCACTTTTAAAGGGTTCAAAATTTAAATGTCACTATTTATGACGCTTTTTGTAAGACTATCACCACTTTACTAATCTAAGTTTAAAATGCACCTATTTAGGTGACCATACAAAAATACTCTCATTTTGTCTGTTTGTGTGTTTTCAAACATGGAGAGAAAAAAGTTGAGAGAGAGAACAGTGGAGAGAGAAAGCTTCGGTGCAAGAAATCCAGCCGTAAATCTGATCGCGAACTCACCGACGGTGGCGCTACAGTGCTGAAGTCAACGAGAACCTGCAATCTCACGGTAAGGTTATGTTTCTATTTCGTTTTTGTAACTGATAAATTTATGTTGGTTGTTGTTTTGATTTGTTTTTGTTGTTAGTTTATGTGTGTTTGATTCAGATTATGTCTCTGGGTTAGTTTAGGTTTAGATTAGGGTTTGAATGTATAAAAACGTTGTGTAGAAGACGATGAAGATCTGGGTTTTCGAGACTTTTAAAACCTTGGTCGAGCCTTTTAAAACTTTTTTGAGACTTTTTTGAGCCTTTTAAAACATATTCCGAGCCTTTTCCGAGTGTTTTCAAACGGTTTCTGATACTTTGTAACATTAATCTGAGCATTTTTATATTTTGAATCTCCGAGACTTTTAAAACGTTGTCCGAGACTTCATAACAGTAATCCGAGCTTTTTCAATTTTGAATCTCTGAGACTTTTAAAACGCTGTCCGAGCCTTTGTAACAGTAATCCGAGCTTTTTCAATTTTAAATCTCCGAGACTTTTAAAATGTTTTTCGAGCCTTTTCATATGCTCTCTGAGACTTTTTATATGCTCTTTGAGACTTTTCATATACTCTTCGAGCCTTTTTAATTTTTCTTCGAGCTTTTTCATATACTCTTCGAGGCTTTTCAATGAACTTATATGTTTATTTTCTTTGAATATGTAGATGACGAATCAGCTTAAAAATTCCCTTAAAACTCTAGATGATGGAAGGTTCTCTGGAAAAATAACTCGGCATGGCCATTTCGATGACCTTCCATATATCGACAACGCACTTGGCAAGGTACCTGCACATCTTGCGGTTGAAGATCGACGTCGGTATACTGAGTCGTGCTTTGGACATTTCCTTCAGATGCAACATGATATGAAGTTTTCAGGTGGCATTTTCCATCGGTTGCTTATTCGCGAGTTGTATCACGATGGGCCGGAAGATGAGATGAGATGAGATTTCTTTTAGGTCAGCATTCGGTCCGGTTCTCAAAGGTTGAGTTTTGTCTGATCACCAGATTGAAGTTCGGAGTCATGCCCGACACGTCGACCTATGCTACGGTAGAGAATTACATACACCAGCGGTACTTTGAGGGTCGAGATGACATCGACTATTTACAGTTGAGAGCCACATTGCGGATTGGTGTTTTTACCGAGCAGTATGATGCGGTTAAGATGTGCTTATTGTATATGCTTAACTGGATACTGATGGGGTTGGACGAGAGAGAGAAAGTTCCAGTATGGCAGTTTTGCCTAGTAGAGGACTTGGACGCTTTTGATGCGTTCCCATAGGGTGCACATGTGTATAGGCGGTCTATTTCAGGTTTCAAGCATGCGTTGGCTGGTCGAACCCAGCGGTTTGAAAAACGCAAGTGACAAAAGGGCGTTGCTGTACACAGACAGGAGACGTACAACATATACGGTCTAACGCACGCACTATTGGTGAGAATTTAGAATTTACTGACGTACTTTAATTGTAATTTTTTTCATATGACTGATGTATTGGATTCTTATCGTACTTATCTATTACGTAGATATTTGCTTTTGAGGTTATCCCTGGGCTTGCCCACAGCAACTATGGGACTTGCAGGGAAATAAAGCTAACCCCCCGTATTCTGAAGTTGCGTCAGCGACCGAGGGGGGACAAGCTGGATGACTTTTTCAGTGACAACGTAAGTATCTTTTTTTTAAATGTTCAGTATGTATACAATTACAATGGTCTAACCTCGATTTCAGATGTATGCGAGGGTTGAATTGGTGCCGACGATAGCTGAGAGGGACGGGTTCGATTCTCGTTGCCCAGACAGCCTCGAACTGGAGATGACTCACGAGGAGGCGACTCACGAGGAGGCATTAGAGGGCATCTAGAGGTACGTTAAAATATTTGTACCGCATTATTTAATTTAAATCCAGTGAAAGGTTTTAGTACTGACAGAGTTTGAAATCCTTTCAGGAGACCTGGGACCGAAAATTTGCTGAAGTGATGGATGCCGTCCGAGATTTACGGGAGGATATCTGAGGTTTAAAAGAGGATGTCCAAAAGGATATTGAGAAACGAGATCAGCAGCATACATAGTTGCTGGGCTTGATCTTGGCACTTCAGAGTTCCACCTCCTAGTCCCATCGGGATGGTCCACCGGGCGACGACCGAGACTTTACTCCCAGAGACAGGCCAGGTGGTCATCAGGACGGGACAGAGCCTGACACCGGACGGGGGGGTTGTGGTCTTACGGAGACAGTACCTGATCAGTGGGGGCTAGTTATGACCGCACGAGAGCAGGTGCATAGTGGTACACAGATATCACTATTGGAGCAAGTACTGTCTGAGGACCTCACCGTGAACCATTCGTCCCCGCTGCTGCCAGATCCTGTACATTTTCTGGACCTGACCGCAGAACGGTTGTCGTAGCTGTTGCCTAATCCTGTACATTTCCCGAACCTCACACTTGACAGCTCATCGCAGTGCAGCCTTCTAGCCGATCCTAGCGTTGCGCACCCCTCTAGGCAATCCATGGGGATAGATTTGGTCCGTCGCGATGCACCATTACGGTTGATCCCATACTGCTCCTCCTTACACCGCAGGGATGCGGTCGAACCCAGCGTACAGAGTTCATCCTCACACCGTAAGGATCCGATCGATCCCAATGTTTTGGACCGGAGCCCCCACCCCTAAGGCGTCAAGATCGGATTCGATAACGAGGTTGGCAGCAACGCTCTCCATACACAGACCCCTGTCGACCGAAGAGGCCAAGGATTATGCTACTGCCACCACATGAATGGATGCCACACGGATTGGTTGATCCTGACCAACTTGAGGCGTACCATGCCTACAAGAGGAAGCTGACAGAGGAATTGTAAGTATAATCGTATAAATTTCAATTTTTGTATAGTATTTTCAAACTTCTTTGGCTATCTAACTTCTTGGTTTGAAATTACGTGAAAGTACTTGGTTATCTAACTTCTTCAAGCATGATGCAGACGTGATATGGATCTACACGAGCCAGTTGGCATCACTTGGTTCGATCGGTTTCAGACCAACTTCATGGAGTTGGAAGATACAGTATGTTTCTTACTTCAACTGTTTGTATAAGTTTCTCTCAGAAATGGTAGAATCCTAACAATACAAAACGTTGAATTTGTCAGCACATTGATGCGTACTTGAAGATTCCCCGGAAGCGTCAACGAGCATACCCAACTATCTACGGTTTGAGGATCAACATATTGGATTCACAATTCTATGTAAGTGTTTATATTGTACGGTTTTCGCTTCTGCTTTGATGTGTTTCATACATCTTTAACCTAACGTTTCGGTAAATTTTATATGTACAGTCATTGTTATGTCATACCTGGGACAGACTGCAGCCTACTGCGGACAGCAAACCCCCAAAGGGTTGGTCTGTGCTGAAGCACCAGTGGCCACATGATGAACTTATGGTGGTATGTGGAGAGCTTCCATTAGGAAACAAGCCATGGCACGATGTTGACGCGGTGAGTGTTTATTTTACATGGCGTAAAATTTAAATTAATTTGACAATGATAACACTTTGTTGAAACACCTATAGGTGCTGATTCCTTGTAACCTTAGACGTACGTATTGGGTCTTGGCCAGCGTCGACCTCACAACAGGGTTAATCTACCTGATGGACCCATTCAGACAGAAGGTCCCATTCAAACACAGGAATGCCCAGGTCGCGTGCTTAAGGTACCTTTTACCGTCGATGCTGAATGCGGTGCACTTTCACAGGAACAAACGGTATGGTGATATGACGTACAAACAGAAGGATGGGCCTTTTTAGATGAGGTTTGTGTCTGCAGACCGTGTGCCCCAACAGGATAGAGGGTATGACTGTTTGAAGATCGGATTCTATCCCAATTGGTTTTATTAAAATTCCATTCTAACGGTTGTTCATGTAGTGAATTGCAGGGGTAACTGTGGTGCCCATACGTTGAGAATGATAGAGTACCTGACGATGAATAGGGATGAGTTCGACTGGAAAGAAGCCGATATGGCCACTATCCGGGAGAAGATGGTCATGGAGGTTTTTTGTAACTCCAAGAACATTTAGTTGATGTATATAATATTTGAGTAATGAAATGACAAATTCATTTTTTTTTAAAGTGTTTGCAATGAAAAGTTCAACACACAATTCATACATTGAAATCCATAAATAATACAACGAATTATGAACACTATAACAAAAAATAAATCAAAATAGTTCAATATAAAAGCATAAGAACCAAGGGTCTCATAACACAACGGTATCGAGCATGGTTCCCAAAGTCTGAACGATGTTGGAAGACATCAAGTTGGAGACATGTTCCTCATTAGCAATAACAAGCTTTTCTAGTGGCAATTCATCTTCCTCTTGTACTACCTTGTTATGTTTGATCACCTTCCTCAATGGCTCCATTCATTCCATGGTAGAGTCCTTCTCAGGGCACGTTTGTTTGTTGTGTCCTGTCTTATGACAGATGCTGCACTTGCGATGGTATTCCTCGGGGACAATTATGCTGGGACCTTCATTAACCATAGGCGGGTTGGAACACCTCCTGCTATTATGTCCTGGTTGTCCACATCTTCTACACAACTGTGTGGTTGTCCTCTCTGAAGACGAGGCATGCCAACCCTCCATCAGGCGGCCTGATTGTCTCTTCGTCTTTGGATTTAAAACCACCCATGCTGCGATGTCGGATGACACTACCCATGAAGAAGGATGGCCAATAGGCATAATAGGAACCGAGTATGCATCAGTAGTCCGCACATAGAGATGTGAAATCCATGTTCCGCTCCCTGCAATAATAAAAACAGTGAGATTCACGTTTGGGTAATATAAAGCGTTAACTGTAACTTGTCATGTACCTTGCCGCTACGAGTGCGTGTGAACATGGAAAAATGTCCATTTGGAATTTGTTGCATGTGCAAGTCTTTCGGGCTAAGTTAACCGTCCACTGTTTTCCTTTGTGTTTGACGGAGAATATGTTCCAGTCAATTGGATTTACGGTCATATAACCGCACTTCTCGACACGTTTTAGGATCACAAGATGTGATACGTCGGTCAATCGATGACGCATGGACCATGCATCTGCATGACGATCATGAAACCACTTTTGTAGCATATTCCTAATGAACTCTGCCAGTGTCATCAGTGGCAGTTGTCGTGCGAATTTTAGGCATGAGTTTATGCACTCAGTAACATTTATGGTCATCACCCTGTACCTTCTTTGGGGACAGTGTACGCGGGACCACTTGTGTGGACCGGCAGCAATGGCATAATCGAATGCAGCCTTGTGTAACTTACGTAACTCCTCAATGTACCGATTATACTTCATTTCACTGTACGACCTAGCTACGTCATCCATTATGTCGGTAACATCCTTTCTGTGGAATCGCTTCTTCATATTTTTACCAAAATGCCAACAACATATAGTATGGGTTGCATAAAGGAACACTTTAGAAATCCCTACTTCAATGCTTGCATGACGATCGTAAATGAAAACCAGATCATCTATATAACCAATGGCACCCCTCAAGCATTCCAAAAACCACTCCCATGAAAGGTTGTTTTCTGAGTCACTGTACCCAAAAGCAATTGGATACACCTGTTCGTTTCGATCTTGTGCAGTTGCAACAAACATTGTACCCCCATATCTTCCCTTCAAATGGGTACCATCAACTGCAATCATAGGACGCATCACCTATGGAAACCTCTAATTGAGGATCCTAACGACATGAAAAAGTATAGGAATTTACCATTGTCTGCGCACTGTAAGTCAGTGATTGTGCCAGGATTTTACCGTTCCAGAACGTATGCAAAAGATGGCAGTAGTTAGAAAGTTTCTTCATACGTTCCATAGCTCAATGACAATGCATATTGCAGGGCATCATGTGCCTTACTGTATATGATTTGGATGCCATACATTGTTTTCATATCGGCGATTACGTCATTGGGACGCATGAGACGACCATTATGTTGTTAAAGTCTAGGTGCAATGACTTCTCCGATTATGACTGCACTAGCTTGTCAGTGGTGATGGTGAATCTCCTCCAAGGGACAATTGTGTTCGTTGACAAAACTTCTGACTTGAAAGTAAGTCCCATTCGTCTCTCCTCACCGCTCTTAATTTCCACGTACAATCGTTAATGATGCAAACCAGATGTAAAGTTATCTTATTGGACATTTTCACCTTCTATTCAAAGTTCTGATGCATTGCAAAATGGCCAACTAACCTCTTCAAATCCTTTTTACTCGATAAAAATTGACCTTTATAAATCATGGTTCTAGGTTCTTACGCTGCCAAGGTGCTACTTCTACCAATACCAAACAAGTATGAATCTGCTTCGGGAATAACCCACGTTGTCACATTATCAAAATCAGATGCTGTTACATTATATCGAACCTCGGAAGTCCCAGGCATATCTGGTGCAGTGCAACTAACTCATTGTACACGTCTACCACGTGTTTGATTTTGGGCAAGCTCTTCATCCACATTTTTTAGATCATCAACATGTTCATTATTTGCCTCATGGTTCGGGTAATTGTTCTGCTCATTGTACTACTAATTGTATTGCTCAATTCGACAACCAAACATATCGCCAAAATGAGGTTCAACTATATATGCATGGTCGACCAGTACCGGTGGGACACCACACATGTTTCCCCCTTCCTCGGTGGCACTCCTTTGGATGAACACTTGGTTTCTACCGTTAAAGGATCCAAATTGTTGGGTATTTTTAGGAGGAGGAATATCATTCCCTATCACATCTCCAGCTGTCCTTTCAGTTACACTGACACATACTTAAGGGATCACCCGATCTTCCCCTAGCATAAACTGGACATCATCGTCATTTCTTATAAATGTGCGACATGTACTACCAGGAACGATTGTTATTGATGACAGATCAACATTGAATTTATTTACATCATACTTGACAATGGTATGCACGATTGCCACCAATTCTTCGTAAGTCATATTCTTTGACACATACATTCCTCGGTTATCGGATCTAACAAACCTCTAACTTCCGTCGGGTAACTGCTCCCATCGACCGTTGTAAGATATTACCATTCTAACCCAATTCATGATACTGTCAAATTAATCATCACAAACCATTAATAAAAACCCAGGACTACAAAATATTTTCACATATTACATTTACAAAGGCTCGGGTGAGGATATTGAAAAGTCTCGGAGAAGACATTAAAAGGGTCGGAGAAGACATTAAAAGGCTCATATAGTGATTCATTGAAAAGTCTCGGAAAAGATTAGAAAAGTCTCGGAGAAGACATGAAAAGTCTCGGAGAAGACATGAAAAGGCTTGGATAATGATTCTTTGAAAAAGTCTCAGAGAAGTCTCGAAGCAGATATGAAAAGTCTCGGAAAAGACATGAAAAAGCTCGGATAATTATTCATTGTAAAAGTCTCGGGAAGACATGAAAAGTCTCGAAAAAGACTTCAAAAGGCTCGATACTTATTCATTTAAAAGGCTCGGAGAATATTTTAAAAGGCTCGATACTTATTCATTTAAAAGGTTCGGAGAATATTTTAAAAGGCTCGAACAAAAGTTTAAAACGCTTGGAGATCCAAAATTCTCACAATGGCCAAGGTTTACAAAAGACTCCTATAACATATTTGTTTATGAACAAATGAAAATGTGAACAAATTAAAAGAAGTATTTGCAAGAAATATTACTTTGTTGTACTGAAGCAACATTGAACTTGTATTTGTAGAGAGAGAGAGAGAGTCACTGAGTTAACACTACTGTTGTTTTTGTTGGAAGTGTGGAAAGAGAAAAGTGCAAAAAGAATAACATAAATTATTAACTAAAAGCAATTTTGGTAGTTCACCATAATTTGTGTCTTTTAAACTTAACTTATTAAAGTACTGACATTGTCACCAAATCAGTTTAAAAATGTGACATTTTATGCCATTTCCACCACTGGGTTTAAAATTATTCATCGTATGTTTGTTGGTTATTGAAAAATTACTAAAATATCGTTTTTTTGATATAGGATATGTTCATTTGTTTTTGTGTGTTAGCCCACTAAAAGAGAGAGCAGTAACAGAATTTCATTATCTATGACCATGGATTTTGGTGTTGAATGTTGATGATAATTGATAAGCACAAGGCCCCATTCAAACAGCAGACCATCTTATTTCATCACATCAACTCATAGCAACTGAAAGAAACCAATCACTGATAAAGTGATTCCACCTTGAACTACGTCGGTTAGGACATCAAATCGGATAAAAAAGTTAGATTGAATTAATTAATGTTTATCATTACTTTCATACTTTGTTTTGTCAATCAAGCACCAGTCCTCTAATCCCCAAATCTACTGCACCACAACAAACTCACTTTTCACTAGTCCCACCATACCACCACTACTTCTCTTTGACGGTGTCCCTTAGTTTATCTGCATCCTACATATGTGAACCATGACATACATACGTGTATATATATATTTATTTATCTATTATCACCTGCTGTGTCAGTGACTCGAATATCATGATCCATTTCATCAAGTCACAGGTGACATATTTCTACAATAGAAATAGACATCCTATTCCCAAGTAAAGTAGATAAGGTTTGGTTTTTCTCATATGAAATAAAGGATAAATTATGGTCTCATCTCTAAGCAACAAATAGACGTTTTAGCAAAGATAAGTTGGTTCAAAGTAGCCCATCTTTTAGCATTACTCTATATAAGCCCAAATATACCCCAAGTCAGGTCATAGACAGTACAACTGAAGCTATATATTGAAAATGTGGGGATTCATTAGGTAGATAGTTGGGGGCTTAATAGCACCACTCACTGTGCATGGCAAGTGGCAGCATGGCTTTTAAAAGCCCAAACTATGCCTAGTTTCTCTTTGTTCCTCTCCACAACTTGCAACCTATCTATGGCTGACAAAAGCGAATCCAAACGCACCCTCATCTTCACGTACGGCACACTCAAACATGGCCTCCCCAACCACAATCTCATGCAGGATCTAATCTCTCAAAACGACGCTGTTTATCTTGGCCCCTTCAGCACCCAGCAACCTTACCCTCTTGTATGCGGTCTCCACGGCATCCCATATCTCATCAACCTTGCCGGTTCAGGCAATCGAGTCAAGGGCGAGTTGTATTCGGTGTCGTCTCGAGGACTGGTACGGTTGGATGAATTGGAAGGCACGAGCATCGGCCACTACGACAGGCTGCCGATTCAGGTGCAGAGTGAAGACGGCGCCGTTTCCAAGGATGGGGAGGCTTATTTTGCAAACAGTAGATTCGGAGTGAGGCTGTGGGAGAAGAAAGGAAAAGTGGGAATGAGCGAATACAGCCTGAGAGAGGGAAGAGAGTATGTGAGGATAGTGGATAGGGTTATTAAGAGCAAGAGTGGTTCATATGTTGATGATATTGCCTTGTTTTTATCTTCTTAAATTTAATTATCCATCTCTCTTGTTCTTGTTTTTCTTTCATATTCAGCTTTTTAATATATCAAATATCAATAATGTTTTGAGATTGTGGTGTGCTTGCTTTATACATTATTCACTATTCCGAATTCTATGCAAGGGTGTTTTTGCTTAAGATTATAATACAATTTTTCTTTCTTTTTAGAAAAAAACAAGAACAAATATAATAGCATCTCCAATGCAAAAATTGGATTGCATTTCAATGTAATTTTGGCTATTCAATATCAAGTTGATGCATAAAGAGAGTTATTTCTATATGATTGAATTATGTTATTTATTTATCATAATTTGCTATATATATATATATCATAATTTGTATATAAAATTTTAATTTTTTTTATATTATATCAAAATTAATTTTTCATCAAATAATTTTTTATTTATTTTAAATCTTACAATTATTACAATTAGAATGTCGGGATCTACCAAGATTAGACAATACATGTGTGATCCGGATAACTATTCCCATACATATTTACGAAGAGGTCATGTGCATTAAATATTATAATATCAATATTATAATTATGTATTTTTAATCAAATATTATAATATCAATATTATAACTATGTATATCCTTACTATATAAAAAGTGTGAGTTGGTCGGTGGATTATAGCATCCTTTTTTTGTTTGAAAGTAAAATTACAAAAACAACCCTTAAAGTTTATATAATTACTTAATAGATAGGTGTTAGTAAGATTTCAATTATAGCATCCCTTAGATTTTCTTTGAAAGTCTAATAACCTTTAATAGACAGGTCTTAATAATAGTAACACAATAGGGACTATATAATAATTTTTAAAATTTATTTTAATTTAAAATTCTAACACAGTGGATTTTCAATTATAACCCTCAAAAGTTCCTAAATAATATTGATAAATAGATGTGAGATAAAAAAAAAAAAAAGGATAGATTTGTCTTTTTAAATTACCACAATAGATACTTTTTGCAAATTTGATACTTACTTTACAATTAACATTTATTGAAAAATTCTAATGATTATTGTCTTAGATAATTAAATTGTCATAGAGATAGCTTGGTTGCTTAGGGGAGAGTTGGTACTGGCCTGCAAATGTTTAGAAGGGGGTTGCATAATATGCTCAATTTGGAGTATGGAGCTGTTTTTTCATATAAATTTATGGCAATAATTGAATGGCAGGTGATAGAAGCACATGTAGACATGCCTATTGTTGGAGTTATAACTTTGTACATTTCTCTTCTTATGTTTATACTCCGTGTTCATCCTGATCGACTTGATTATGTTGATTAAGTACTAGTAAATTAAAACACGTACCTTTTTATGTGTAGCCAAACGGGCCAAAACCTAGTAATATATATATAAATTTGTTCGTTTCTATCCTTATATCAATCAATCTTAATTAAAGCTTGTTAAATGTTAGAGTAACGATATTTGAACCCCTCTAAAACTGTATGTACACCTCAAATTTAAATATTTTCAAAATATCGATATTATCCTCAAATTAAATTATTAACATTCTAATCAAAATAAATTATAATTTGAACAATTATTTTACTTTTTTGAATTTTGGTGACCTGATAAATTTTCCTTCTCTCTCACCGATATGGGAGGAACTCAACCGGTGCAATTTGAGATATTGTTGTCGACCAGGAAACTTGCTATGACGCATGAGTCATGAGTAAGAATATAAGAATATAGTTTCATATAAATCATGCATACAATCAAGACATCAAGTGTCTTTACCTAATCCTTTAAAAAAAAAAAAAGTGTATTTACCTACCATCAATTAAAATAATTAAACTATTTGAGCCGGTTGCTATCTATCAAACGTCGAAAGACGGCCGAGGCCACCTAAATCTAGACTTTTGTGCTGTGAGAGTATACAACAATGTGGACCTACACATGACGGCTGATTTAGTACATCAACATTCTCCAACATACTTAGGATTTGCTATTTACGAGCCATTTGATAGACGATCAAATATCAATCATCTGAATCAACACAAGAGCTGATGTGATGATGTTAACTACAAGAGCTGAGCTGTTACCAGTACCAGCTAGCCTAAATTAATTCCCGCCAAAATAGAGAGTTTGTTAGAGTTTGTTAGAATTGGTGAGAAACTTAGTTAGAGAAGTTATTGTCAATATAAAGAGCATCTCTCTCTCTCTTAGATAATTCAATTCATTTTCTCTGTAAAAATATCTCCTGATAATTGAAATACTTTCTCCTCCATTAATGTCTTCTTTAAGCTTTCTCAAATACTTTGATCTGTGTTCATCACAGAAGCATTAGATTAAACACCTTTGGTGTTGACCTTCATCTTCTTCATTAGTTGAAACTTCACATGGTATCAGAGCCATAGACCGACATCAATGGCGACCACAAATTCCACAGATTCAGATACAACAAGATTCTAGATCCAGAGCTCGAATCACTAGTAAGAGTTGAGTCTTCTAGAGCTCGAATTTTGTGCTGATAACTGTGTTGTAAAGGACCAGAACACCAAGAGGGTGCTTCTTCAAGGTTCACTTAAGGATGGACTGTATCAGATGAGGTTAGTTGAGAAGAGGCCTCGATTTCTTGACAAATCTACACTAAGATCTGACAAGCTACCTATACAAAAGTTTTCCTTTTTCAGTAAAGTTGCTTATAATAAAACGAATGTCAGTCAGTCTCACTTGTACAGTGCTGATGTTGCTACTAAAACCAGTTCTGTGATTTGGCATGCCAAGCTTGGGCATCTATCACCGATTGTACTTAAAAAGGCTTTAAAGAATGTAAACTTTCCTTTCACACTTCACTCTTTAGATTTCTGTGATTCTTGTCAATTAGGTAAGCTGCATAAGCTACCATTTCAAAGACATAGCATCACAGCTCAAAAACCTCTTGAATTGTTGTATACTGACATTTGGGGACCAACTCCAATGCCTTCTACAGAGGGTTTTAGATATTACATCATTTTTATGGATGCATACACTAGATTTACTTGGTGTTTTCCATTAAACCTGAAATCTGAGGCTCTAACATGCTTCATAGCACTCAAAAGACAAGTTGAAAATCAGTTTGGTATGTCAATTAAGTGTTTGCAAACTGATATGGGGATGGAGTATCAAGCCTTCTCTCTAACGTTGAAGGCCATATGTGTTCAGTTGAGGTTTTCATGTCCCTACATTCATCAACAAATTGGAGTTCCTAAACGCAAACATAGACACTTGGTGGAGCTTGGTCTAACCCTTCTTGCTCATGCTCATATGCCTATCCATTTTTGGTATAAAGCCTTCTCAATTGCTACCTTCTTAGTTAAGAACTTACCTTCAACTGTGCTCAATTTTGTCTCACCATATAAGAATTTATTTGTTAGGAAACCCAACTATAGTTTCTTTAGAACCTTTGGGTGCTCTTGTTTTCCATACTTAAGAAATTACTCTAAACACAAACTAGATTTCCACATAATGTGTTTTCATTGGGTACAGTGTTAACCATAAAGGTTATAAATGTTTACATACAAATGGAAAGGTGTATATCTCAAGAAATGTGGTATTCAATGAGTTGGAATTCCCATACAAAAGTCTTTTTGGTGAAAAACTTGCTGGAACTCCTATTTCTAACTCTCGTGTGTCCATACCCCTCTCAGTTTCACGTCCATCTGGGTCTTATAATCCTTCACCTAGAAAAGCTTAATCTCCTTTAAATAGCACAATTCCTTTATCAGACAGGTTAGCTTTGTGTCAGCCAGTTTTATTAAATTCTAGACTTGCTTCACAACCCTTTGCTCATGTGCCACCCTCTCAACCTACCACTGCTGCAATACCACATTGGGTACAACACTCTTTTGATGAGAGAGCATCCATCCATCCAATGGTTAATAGGTTTAGAACTGGATTTCTTAAGCCAAAGGTTTTCATGTCTACCTCAAATGTTTCCTTAGTAGCTTCATCTGAGCCTAAAAATGTGAAGCATGCTTTGGCTGATCACAAGTGGCACTCTGCAATGCTAGATGAGTTAAAGGCTCTAAAGGTTATCAACACATGGACTCTTATTCCTCGTTCTTCTGACATGAGTCTTGTTGGGTGTAAGTGGGTCTTTAGAACCAAATACAAACAAGATTGGGCTCTTCTCAAACACAAGGCAAGATTGGTAGCCAAGGGCTTTCACCAAATAGCCGGTTTGGATTTTACTGATACTTACAGTCTTATTGTCAAATCCTCCACAATTAGAGTCATTTTCTCCTTGGCTGTGCATTATGATTAGGATATTCAGTAGGTGGACATTAACAACACATTCTTAAATGGAGATTTACAAGAGCTAGTTTACATGGAGCAGCTCCCTGGTTTCGTAAATGCTCAATTTCCTTCACATGTGTGCAAGCTTCATAAGGCCTTATATGGTCTCAAGTAGGCTCCGCGATCATGGTTCAATAAGCTAAGGCAGCCCTTCTTGTTTTGGGGTTCACGAATGCTGTCTTTGATGTATCTTTCTTCATTCAACACTAAGGATTATATGTTATCTACCTTCTTGTATATGTTGATGATATATTGATCACATGAAACAATTCTTCTAAGGTTCTTCAGCTCATTGACAGACTAAACAATGTGTTTGCTCTTAAAACTCTTGGCTCAGTTAACTTTTTTCTTGGCTTTGAGGCCTTTAGGGACTCAAAATGCCTCTACTTAACTCAGTCCAAATATATCATTGATCTGCTACACAAGGTGCACATGGCTGACTGTAAGCCTTGTGACACTCATTTAAGCTTTTACCTAAAGCTTACCAAATTTGGTGGTGTGCCTTTTGATGATCCTACATTGTACAAGAGCACAATTGGTGCCCTGTAATACTTGACTCACACGCGGCCCGACATTGCTTTTATGGTGAACAAGTTGAGTTAATTTCTGGTGTCACCTTCTCAGGTTTATTGGTAGGTGTGTAAGCGGGTGTTGCGATATCTAAAGGGAACATTACATACTGGTCTCTGGTTCAAACCAGCAATCTATCTTACTTTGGAGGCCTATAGTGATGTCGATTGGGCTAGTGATGTTGATGATTGAAGGTCTACTAACGATTCTTGTGTTTTTCTAGCTGGGAATCTTATTTCCTGGTCATCTAAGAAGCAACAAGTGGTGGCTCGATCCAACATTAAGGCTGAATACAGATCCATGGCCAACACCACCACTGAGCTGTTATGGCTTCAATCTCTCTTCAGTGAGCTTCGAATTCCCTTGCCAAGGTCTACTGTATTCGGGTGCTACATTATTGGTGCAAATTCGTTGGCCAAAAATCCTGTCTTCCATGCTCGGACGAAACACATTGAGCTTAATGCTCACTTCTTGCGTGAAAAAGTAGAGGCAGGGCTCATCGATCCGCGTTATGTTCCCACAGATTGTCAAATTGCTGATATATTCACAAAGGGTTTGGCAAGGGATCATTTTGTGTTTCTTCGTTCTAAACTGAATATGGTGAATTCCTTACAGTTCAGTTTGCGGGGGGATTTGAGAGTATGCAACAATGTGGACCTACACATGACAGCTGATTCAGTACATCAGCATTCTCTAGCATACTCAGGATTGGCAATTTACAAGCCATTTGATGGACGATCAAATATCAATCATCTGAATCAACATAAGAGTAGATCTGATGATGTTAACTACAAGAGCCGAGCTGTCACCAGCTAGCCTAAATTAATTCCCGCCAAAACAGAGAGTTTGGTAGAATTGGTGGGAAACTTAGTTAGAAGTTAGTGTGATTCAGTCTCTATATAAAGAGCATCTCTCTCTCTTAGATAATTCAATTCATTTTCTATGTAAAAATATCTCCTGATAGTAGAAATACTTCCTCCTCCATTTATGTCTTCTTTAAGCTTTCTCAAATACTTTGATCTGTGTTCATCACAGAGGCATTAGATCAAACACCTTTGGTGTTGACCTTCATCTTCTTCATTAGTTGAAACTTCACATGTGCATCGCCTTCACCTCCTCCAACTGATGATTCCACCAGACAAGCCTTCTCCTGCACAATGAAGAAAGGGTTTTCTAGGCCCCCACGTTTAAAAATTGTTCAACTCTATTCATAACATTGGTTAAATTCAATTTACTCATTCTTTTGGTCATCAAATTAGATTTGTATTTACAGTTTTCTTTTATTAAAATAGTTTTAGATGTTTTTTCCACACCTATTCCATAATAACTCATTTTGCTTCATATTATCATATATAATGCAAATAAGTGATTTCAGTAGATGATGGATCAGTTAATTGCCAAGATTTATATGAGAATGTTGATGATTTTCTTCAATTGCCACTTACCTAACAAACTCTCTGTATTGAAAAACACGTCAGAAGATGGAAGAGATTCTGATCTGTAAGGAAGCAGTAAGAATGCTCTTAGCGACTCAGCCTCTTAAATATGGGAGGAGGAATTTTAATTATTTTATAATTTAGTTTAAAATTATAAGAAATGGCATATTTGGTAATAAGTGGGGTGTGTTTACAAGATATAGTTTTTTTAAAATTTTAATGGGGTGTACGTATAAAAACGGGTGTACATACAAATTTTAAGGGGTGTAAATACCGATACTCTAAATGTTAATTGAAAGAGCCCAAGAAATATCTAAGCCCAACACACTTGATTGGGAGGCCCAAAATTCAAAGACTATGTTAATTGTAACAAAAATGGTTGTCTTATATATATAAAAGAGGCTTCAATTTTCAAAATGGTAGATTTTCGTTTTCACAACTGTCTTATTTCCCTATGTATCCCTTTTTTTCTTTTGCCTTTTCTCTAATTCAATTTCCTTCTGTATCCTTCTCAGATGTGAATCTCTCTCTCTTATGACTCAAATTCTTAAGGATGGCAAAATTCCCCTCGGGGATGGGCCTCGTGGGGACCCGCACTTTTGGGGTGGGGATGGGGATAGATAGTCTAACCCGCAATGGGTATGAGGTGGGGATGGGTTTTATACTCCCCGCCCCGCCCCCCCCCCCCGTTTAAAATAATACTTAGTTAGACTGCGTAGTTTAAAAAAATATATATATATCTATATAAAAAAAGAAATATATATATATATATATATATATATATACACACACATTAACCCTAACTTTACATCTCTCTACTGTTATTTAACATAAAGTGATAAAAAAAATACTATTAAAAAAAACCTTAGCTGCTAACTTCAACTCTAAGTCTCTAATCCTCAAACAACTCGAAGTTCACTATTCAAGCTTAAACCTTAAACACAAGAGGACATACAGTAAGTTTCTTTCTCAAATAACTTTTTAAATTAAAAATTTAATAACAACAGTTTTTTTTTGTTTTTTTTTCAAGTTTATTTCTTAAATAATTCTCAACTCTTGAATTAAATTTAATTTGTTTATCACTACTTCAAGTAGACACAAATATGTCTACAGGTGCACTAGAAAGTGAAGACCCAATACTGGTGTCATCAAGAGAAAATTGTGTAAACATAGAAGAACAACATGGGGTGGAAACAAACCCAATTGAATGTGAAGACGATGGCAACAAAAGAAAAAGAAGGTGCACATTAGTTATGTGGGAGCACTTAACTGATAAAAAAAATTATTTCTTAGATATTTTCTCATCCAATTTCTCTTCATATCAGGATTTAGCACCTGTTTTGGATTGTGTTCAACCGTGCCTTTTAGTTAGGAATATCTCTTTTCTTGACATGAAATTTTTACCTGAAGAGATACGAAAAGCTGTCTTTGATATGTCTCCAACGAAAGCACCGGGCCCGGATGGTCTCCCGGCTCTCTTTTATCAGAAATTTTGGCTGGTGGTGGGGGCTAAGGTTACGTCAGCATGCTTAGGGTTGCTAAATGATGGTCACGATCTTGAGGTGGTTAATGATACATTAATCACGTTAATCCCAAAAGTTAGGAAAGTTGAGCGAATGTCTAAGTTTAGTCCGATTAGTATATGTAATGTTTTGTATAAGATTGTGGCTAAAGCTCTAATGAATAGGTTTCGTAATGTTCTGGGGGAGGTGATATCTAGGGCCAGCCCTGGGGGGGGGTGGGGTGGCGGGGCACCCGCCCCAAGCCCATCATGTCTAAGGCCCTCAAGTACATTATATGAGTTTTTTGTTATGAGTTTTTCATTTTTGTTATGGGTTAAGTTGTAAAAAAAAGAGCCCAGAAAAGGCCATATTATTTGTTTTAAATAGAAAAGCTCAACATTACCCAAATAGAAAATGCCATATTATTTGTTTTAAATTAGAAAAGGCCCAATTCGTTTTTTTCTCATACAAAACCCAATTTGTTAGGGTTTCATACTTTCCTTATCCGTCTGTCTATCACCTATTCACCTGTTACCTACTTATTTTTCTCTACCCACCAAACTACCAAAGACAATCTCTTTGACTATTTCTAGCTTTCTCTCACACCTCTCAAGTATCAAACTCTCAGTTTATTCAGGTAATTCCTTTCTTTTATTTGATTTTGATTTTTGTAATTTTTATAAATTGTAGTCTTTTTTAATCTGTATTTCTATCTAATCTTCTTTGTTCTCTGATTTTTTTTCTCTTATTTATTGTTTAGTTTTTGTTAATTTTATTGTGTTTGTCACTTTAAATTGAATAACTACTGTCTACTAAATACTGATCTTGCGAATTCCGATCTATTGTACTTCTCTTTTTCCTTATATTTTTATTTATTGATTTTTTTTTGGGTGAATTTGTGATGGGTGAAACTGAAAAGACTATTGGGTGAGTTATTGAGTCAGGTGTTAATTAGATCATGTATTTTAGCTTTAAGTGAGTCACCACGAACTCCTCTTCTCCAATTTCTGGTTTTCAGTTGCTTATTGTGGCCTTTTGTTGTGTTTGTTTTCTTTCTCGGTGTTGTTTTTTCTTGCTGTGTTGTTGTTTCCCTGGCTTGGTGCCTTTTAGTGGATTCTTGCCTTTAAAAAAATAAAAATAAATTAATTATAAAGATTAAAGACTAAAGACTAAAGATATACACTCACAAGTCACAATATATTATATATATAATTCCAAAATCCAAACGACACTAGATTTAGACATTTAGTGATTTGTCTTCTCCTATTAAGTTGTTTCTAATTAAGAATTTGAGATCAAAAGCAGGCATGAGCAGTGTCAATCTCATATATTATTATTGTCATTTTCAATAATTATTGTTCAGTGTCATTTTCTAATTATTGGAAAAGATTGAATTTGAAAGTATCATTAATGAATTTGCTTCTCACAATGCTAGAAGAAGACATTTCAAATATACGTGATCGTGTCTAGAATTCTATTAAAGGGTGGTAGAATAAGTTTTTTTCTGTGGGTGGAAGAGAAGTTTTGTTGAAATCAGTTGTCCAAGCAGTTCCTACTTACTCTATGTCCTTGTTCAGGTTACCACAAGGTTTAGTTGATGAGCTCCACTGTTTAAGCGCTCGGTTTTGGTGGGGATTAGAGGAGGGTAAACGCAAAATTTACTGGGGTAGTCGGAAGAAGTTATGTTGTAACAAGGATTTTGGAGGGTTGGGGTTTCGGGACCTATCTATTTTTAATAAGTCACTATTGGCTAAGCAATGTTGGCGGCTTGTTTGTCATTCCGAATCTTTAGCTGCAAGGGTCCTAAAGCAATGTTATTTTCTTGATACCTCATTTTTGCAAGCTGAATGTAAATCATCAAATTCTTTTCTTTGGAAAAGCTTCATTTGGGGGCGTGAACTTCTTGAGGTTGGATCTCGTTGGCGGATTGGTAATGGTGCTTCGGTGTTTATCTATAGGGATCGCTGGATTCCTCGACCAACCACATTCAAAATTATCTCCCCTACAATTCTTGGTGAATCTGATTTTGTGATGATGCTTAAGAACCCGTCGGGTTCTTGGAATGTTGATCTTGTAAAGGATTCATTTATGAAAGAAGATGTTGATTTGATTTTGAGTTTGCCTTGCTCTACCTCTAATGTTGTTGATTCATTGTTATGGCACTATGATAAGTTTGGCTCATTCACTGTTAAGTCTGCATATATGCATGGTTGTGAGCTATTATTGAATCCTAGCTCTTCGGGTTTGAGTTTATCGAATTCGTGGTGGAAATTCTTATGGAGGTTGAAGGTCCCAGCCAAAGCTAAAATGTTAGTGTGGAGGGCTTGTCATGATTAGCTACCTTCATTTGCTAACCTTGCTAAACGTTCATTGAATGTGGATTTTATTTGTCCTCTCTGCTCAAAGTGCCTAGAAACAACACTTCATGCTCTTTGGCATTGCTCTTCATTGAAGATGGTCTGGTCTGTGTGTCCCTTTCTGGTAAGTTTAAAGTTAATGATGGAATGCATTTTATGGATTTTATGATATCTTGTATGAACCATTTATCTTTATCATAGATGGAGCTTCTTTGTTTGGTTCTTTGGAGTATTTGGTTCTGAAGAAATGGTTTAATTCATGCCTCAAACACGTTGTCAGATGTTGAGATTGTCCCTTGGGCTGAATCCTATTCAGATGATTTTCGGAGAGTTAATTCTCCTTTGGTGAATTCCTATGGTGCTAGCATGTTGACAGGTATTTCTTGGCGGCCTTCTGATGTTGGTCATTATAAAATGAATACAGATGCTGCTATTGATGTAGCTAGAGGAAATGTGGGTCTTGGTACTATTGTGCGTAATTGTTCAGGGGATGTTATGGCTTCTTGTGCTATGTCGGTTCTGGGTGGTTTCTCTCCGGCTGTGGTAGAGGCATTAGCTATCCTTCGGGGTCTTTCTTTTGCTCGTGAGGTGGGTCTGTTTCCTTGTACTGTTGAGTCTGATGCTCAAGTGGTGGTGAACCTTATTAATTCCACTCCCTTTCCGCTCTCTGAAATTGGGTTGGTTGTTAGAGATATCTTTAATTTTCTTCTTGATAATCCAGGTGGTTCTATTGTGTATGCTTCTAGACAAGCTAATTTAGCTGCTCATTCCTTTGCTAAATTGGGTTTGAATTCCAATTATGACTATTTCTGGATGGAGGATGTTCCACTCTGTGTGGCTCCTGTTGTTTTGGGTGATTGCCCTTCTTGTTTGTAATCTTTTCTCTTAATATATTCCCGTTTCAAAAAAAAAGAAAAAAGAATAGTTATATATTTGTTATTTAAATAAAATATATATATATATAAATGGGTGGGGATGGGGAAATCACTCCTCGTTGTACTTCGCCCTGTTCTAACCCGCTCAATCTATAGTGGGGTTTTATGAGGGGATGAGTTTTCAAAAAATAAATGTGGTGGGGTGCAGGGAAGGCCACCCCGCCTCGAACCCGCCCCATTCCCATCCCTACGAATTCTACTTTTTTATCAGACACCTCTCTCTTATTCACTGTTCAAAGACACAATGTGTCTCTCTTATGTTTTCTCTCTCGATGACTCTTCATTTATTTCTTCTTTCCATTTAACTGCCTTATTTCTTTGTTTGTTCGAAGCAAAGATCATGCCATACACAGATGATCGCAGTATTGTTACCAGGGTCGGCCCTGGGCCTAGACTGGAGTGGCGGCCACCCTGGGCCCGTCAGTTAAAGGGCCATTTTTTTTTAGAATTTTACATGTAATATTACATGTATATGGGCCCAATAAATATTTTGCATACAATTAAAAATGCCCATATTATTTGTTTAAAACTAAGTCCAACAATTGACAATTAATAAGACCCATATTATTTGTTTTAAAACTAAGTCCAATAATATTAAAAAAAAAAAAAAAAAAAAAGGGCCCAATTTCAACAATTCCCAATTTCATTCACCGTTCTTCATACCCTTTTTTTTTTTTTTTTTTTTTCTTTTAGGGTTCAGACTTTCAGTTCCTCTGTCATCGTTTATTTCTTTTTCCTCCACCAAACTCTGAAACGCAGCTGCCCATCTCTTTCTCTAAACTCTAAAATCTAACACTCCCACAATCTCAATTTATAGACTTCTCTCTTTCTCTCGCTTTCTCAGATAATTCCAATGCCCAAGTCTCAAGCCAGCCTCCTCCTCCAAAAGCAACTCAAAGGCAACAACCAGAGGTCCTCAACCATTCACTTTTAGGAACTATTTATATTTTATTTTTATTATTTTCTCCTAAATTTTATCGGGATTGTTTGGAATCGGGGAAAATTGGCTTTGCTTGTTAGATTAAAATTGATTATTTGGTAAAAACAATTTTGAAGATTTGATTATTTCATTTTTTGTGTTAGAGATGTGGTTGATGTGCTTTCGATTGACGGATGAGATCTAGACCATTATTACGACACAATTTAGTCATTTTGATAACTGTAAATTTGTCAATTTGAAGCTTGATGGACCTGAACATTTGGCTTTTTGGGTGTTATATGTTCTGTTACCGGTTACAATTCATTTTCATTCAATGTGAAACCTTGTTGCTATTGTGTGTAAGACTGTAAGCAATTAAGCATACAATATGCCCTCTTGTAGACCTGGCAAGGTTCCGGTTCGAACCGTGGAACCGGAGGGTTTAGGAACCAGAAAAACCGGAACCGGAATCGGAACCGGAACCAGAACCGAAACCAGAATTCCGGTTCCGGTTCTAAGGTTTGAGGAACCGGGCGGTTCGAGCAATTTTTTTTTCTTTTTTTTTGGGCTACCGTTGGACCCAACGGTCTGCTGAATTGTTTTATTTGAAATTAATTTTATTTGCAATTTGCAATTTGCAATTAATTTTATTTCCAATTTATTTTATTTGCAATTTATTTTATTTCCAATATATTTTATTTTCAATTAATTTTATTTACAATTAATTTTATTTGCAATTAATTTTATTTGCAATTAATTTTATTTTCAATTTATTTTATTTGCAATTTATCTTATTTCCAATTTATTTAATTTCCAATTAGTCAATTACTAAGTTTCCAATTTCATTTTCATTTATTTGCAATTACAAGTTTACTACTTTACTACATAGTACCTACTAATAGTCTAATACTATTATTCTTCTAAGTTCTAAGTTTCCAATTCTCTCCCAAATTTATTTTTAAATGGCAAGTGGAAATGGTGGAAATGGAAGGGGTCACGGCCGTGACGGTCCTAGGTGTTCGATTTCGATGAAAGGTAAAGGTACTATGATTGATAATCTCGATCGTAACGACTCCAAATATCACGAACATTTGCAATGCCAAGCCTATGCTGAAGACCTAGGCCTAAACTGTCCTATTCTCTCTCTAACAATTTCAGAACTTGATTCCAATGACACCACCCCCAATTTGACAAGCCAGTCAGAAAATATGCCTGATATTGATACACCTTCGGATTTTGATTTTAATCCACCGGAAGTGGAACTAGAAGAGGAGGAAGATCTGATACAGAAGCAGAGCAAATCTAATCTCTTCGTTAAACATATGAAGAAAGTTAGGAAAGAAGATGGAAGTTATGTAGCGGCTTGCAATTACTGCACCAAAGTATATAAGTGGAGCAAATCCGGAGGATATGGCACTTGTTGGAAGCATATTGAAACCAAACATCCAGAAGCACAGACCAGAACGAGGTCACAATCACAAATTCCCAGGTATGCTACTCCTAACCAACAATTATTTCGTTATACTGATGAACAAAATAGAGAAGAATTAGCTAGGATGGTAGCAGTAGAACACTTATCATTCAGTTTTGGTGAAAGGGTTGGTTTTATTAACTATTGTTGACGAGCATTAAACCCTGCTGCATGCCGTGTCCCTAGATCCATGCTCACACAAATAGTTGAAATGATTTATTTGAGAGAAAAAAAAAGTTAGAAAAATATTTTGAAAAATATAATGGTCGTGTTACCGTATGTGCCGACATATGGACTGACCATTGGCAATCGCATCCATACTTGGGTGTCACTTGCCATTTTATGGATGATGCATGGACTATCCAAAAAAGAATTCTTGCATTTAAAGTTTTTGATGATGCACACACTGCTCAGAATATTTATAGACAGCTTAGAATTATTTTTTCAGAGTATAATATTGAAAACAAAATTTTTACAATTGGTTTTGATAATGCTTCTGCCAATACCGCTGCTATTCCATCTTTAATTGATTTATGCAGACCCTTTCTTGGTGGTACATTTTTTCATCAAAGGTGTGCATGCCATGTTTTAAATATATGTGTTCAAAAAGGATTAGAAACTCTTGAAGATTTTATTCTACCTATTAAAAAAACCCTAACGTTTTTATGGAGACATTATTCTACAATGAAAGCATGGGCAAGATATTGTAAACAAAATGGTAGACGTGTCGTTAAATTTCCTCGTGATGTTCCAACACGTTGGAATTCTACTTATAAATTGCTTGCTCAAAGTTATGAGTATAGGGATTTATTAGTTTCTTTTATTCAATTTCATGTTCCTAACATTGAACTTTTTGAAGCTCATTGGGATGCTTGTTACAATGTTTTCAATTTGTTAAAAGTTTTTAATAATGCTACAAACAATTTATCTAGTGTTTATTTTCCTACAACACATTTATTTGTTATTGAGAGTCTTAATGTTGCTGGTGCATTTTTTTTTATTGTGAATCTGACCCATCAATAGCGGAAGCCGTTAGTGCTATAAAGGCAAAATGATTAAATTATTATAAGGAGTTTCCAAATATTTATTTGATTGCTATGGTTTTTTGATCCATGTTGTAAATTACAACATTTGTCTTATTATCTAAAAGGTTATTATGGTAAAAAAGGTTTAAATATTGAATATGATGTTAATGCGTGTTGTGATAGAGTTAAAAAATTATTGCATGATTTATATGATGAATATGTTACAATTTATGGATCCTCATTGAACTTAGATGTTACACGAACACAAACTGCATCTCAGCCTCCATCATCCTCCTCCTCCGGATTTTTGAATTTAGGGTATAGTATGTTATAAAAAAAAACCAAAAAACCAAGATCTTTGACGACATGTCGTTGCGGTGTCGGTCAAAAGATGAACATTTAAGTTCGACCTCGCTAGTGCGCGAGTCACAAAGACTAGCACAGCGGCAAGTGAGGGTATCGTTCCGCAGGGAGGTGGGATCCACCGACCGTCACCGGTTCTAACTATTATTACAACACTCCGAGAGAACTCGTGTGTTGCGGGTGCAGAAAAGTAAATAATAATATAAATAAATAAACTAACTACCCTAATATATACATGGATAGGATGGAATAGAGAGATGGCATGAAATGTGGTTACACTAGAGAAATGATTCAACCATAACAATCCTCCTAATTAAGTGCTAGACTCACTTAGTCCCTCAATATGCAAGTATATCATAGGCTCGTGTCCCCTTAATTGATCTCTAATATCTCACGAGTCTTAGAAATCACATCCACACAATGCATGGATTCATTAAGTACCGTGGCACACACACAAGAGCCATGTATGCCAGCCTAGTGTATCTCTCACTGTCTGGTCATATACAGTGGTTATTTCATTGGTCATGTAATACGCAACCACATGGGACATACTACAGCCAATAATTCATTCACAATGGCTAACCAAATACGGGATGGCAACCAAGTGAAAGCATTAAGAATACGAGATACCTATATAACATGTATGTTATATGCTCGTGTCCCCTTAATTAATCTCTAATCTCTCTCGATGTCTTCGAGATTACATCCATGCATAAATGCTTGGATTCATTAAGGACTGTGGGACACACACATGAGCTCTACACGCCAGCCTAGTGATCTCTCAACTTACTGGTCAAATGTAGAGGATATCACGCTGAGCATGTTAATGTGAACCACGCAATATATAACACACAACCTAAATGTCATCCATAAGGTGGCTAGCCGAGTGAAAGCATTAAGCAATGAAATACCCATATAACTACACAAGCACAAGAGGAATTCAGTTTGTCTTTACTCTAGATACGGATTTGGTTTTATCAATCTCCCTAGGATGGCTAGACATGGGAAACAAGTTTACCAAACAATAATGTGCAATAAGTTGGTTGTTATACATTAAGACCATTCAATAAAGGTTAAGGGTTCATTCTCTTGATTTGGAAATTTTCCCTAAATCAATTTATTACCCAATCTGGCCAAGGATGAGCAATTGTGCCTTAATAACAAGACCCATTGAGCATAAGAATATGGAACCTAAGCCAATTTAGCAACTAAATGCCTGAACTGAAACCTTTTCCACTCTTTGGAGCTAAATCTCTAACACTCCAATTACTCTAAACATGGCATTTTGGTCATCCATCAATCAATCAACAATCATGGGAAGTTAAATTACACTACTCCTACATTAAATTACTCTACTCCTAATCCCAATCATGGACACATATCAATTGCAGACCTCTACACACATGGATATTGCAATCAGAGCTTAAAACATGTAATTAGCAAAGAGTAAAACAAAACCCAACCGAATTTAAGCACAAACAACATATATTACACAAGTGTAGGTTTACAATATTCCCCAAATCGGGGTTACACATCAAAGAAGCAATAAATACAAAGAAATGAGCAAATAAGAGACAACCTTTGAAGACAAGTCATCCAAAGATGCTCCAAACCTTCCTAGCTCGGATTTGGTCCAAAGACCACTCTTATTTCCATGCAAAATGCCCTAAAATGGATGGATGAGGTGTGAAAATGGTGTTGGAGGTGTGTGGTGTATCCTCTCCTTATTTGGTGGAGAAGGTGAAAAAGATGAAGAAAATGGAAGAGAGAGAGAGAGAGTTGGGCGGAGGAGAGAGAGAGGGGTTAAAGGGGTTCTGTGAAAACTGATGAGAAAAGGGAATATTTATAGTGGGGAGGGGGCTAGGGCAGAATTGAAAGTGAAAGGACGAGAATGCCCTTCATAAGTGGCTGATTTGGGGGGCTTCGCCGGTGAGTTTCCAACAGCACGCACCGATACGAAAACGGGCATAACGTTCTCCAAACATATCGGATTTGTGATCTTGAAGAACCGTTGGAAAGAGGACATATGGGGCTTTCTAACCATATATAGCACAAAATCCAGTTCGATCGAAAGAGAGAGATATGGCCCCCACAAGTTGACCATTCTGCAGGAAGTTTTGTCAAAAATTTCGGGCCCTGTTATGCGCCCTATTCTGCGCCCTAGGCCATAGAATTACAAAATGGAGGTCTTCTGGTCCCTTTCCACTGCCTTTTCTGCGGCCCCTAATCACAGAAATGGGGCGCTGAATCCAAGTTTCAAAAATTGCACTTTTGCCCCAATATTGATCCATTTTTGCACTTTAGCCCCTGTTCTGGAAAAAATCCTGAAACACTTATTTAAAACGTTAAATACCCAGTTTTACCTAGAAAAAAAGCATAAAAGATAAAAGTAAGGGGCTACACAACGTGTAGAAATAAGAGTTATCAGTTTTTCATCAAGCTCCGGTTTGCATTCCGAGCTTGAATCTTATCTAACTTCTTCTTTTGAGTTTATAGAAGCATTTGATATCTTACAATATTGGAAAGAAGCTGCAAAGTACTATCCAATCATAGCTATGACAACCAAAAATATTTTTTCAACACCAGTTTCTACAGTGGCGATAGAACAAGAGTTCAGCGCTGGGGGGAATATCCTGGATGAAAAACGTTCGTGCTTGACTTCGAAAGCACTACAGATACATGTTTGTGTAGATGACTGGACGAAGGCGCAATATAGACAACAAGAAATCGAGCAGAAGCCAACGTACGATTTCTTCAAAGATGATGAACTTAAAGCTGAAGCAGTGGACCCGGAATAGCATATGCCATATTGCGGTCATGCGGATCACGCCATCATGACAACAATTAGTCCACGTCATCACCAAACTTGTAATAAAAGGTAAGAGAACTACGTGGTCTTTGATTCCTCTAAACCTCCCTAAGAGGATACGTAGGCAACTTAATTGTGGTAAAAATTAAGTGCAAGGCTAATAACTTTACTTTTTTTTTTTTAGTTTTATTTTAATTTAATTTTGTAATTTGTCATTTATTTATTTTATGTTATTTTCGAAATTTGGGTGACTCAATTTCCAAATACCCAATGAAATGTAAATTGTAATTTGTCATTTTGTTTAGTTTTATTTTAATTTAATTTTGTAATTTGTCATTTGTTTATTTTATTTTATTTTCGGTCGGGTGATCCAACTTCCAACATCCAACCTAATGAATTTTATTTAATTTCATTTTGTAATTTGTCATTTATATATTTTATTTTATTCAATTACAATCTACAATTTATAAGTTACAAGTTAGAACTTAGAAGTTTTTTTTTTTTTTTTTGTTAAAAAAAAAAAAAAAAAAAAAAGGTTCCAAACCGCCGGTTCCAGAGGAACCGGAACCGGAGCCGGAGCCGGCGGTTTTGGAACCGGTATAAACCGGTTTCGGTTACACCAAACCTTGGAACTGGAACCGTGCCACGTCTACTCTCTTGGTATCTCCTTTTATTCGCGACGTTCCTGAATTTTTTACCTGCCTTTGATGACTTATTTGTATAGATCCAATTGTTAATATAAGTCTTTGCTCTTGCTTTTATTTATGTGTTGTATAGAAGATAAACTGGAATTGGCTGCCTTTTTGCTGGAATTTGATGGAAATAATAAGAATTTTGAATTTGTTCATTTTTTAAAAAAGTATGTCACTTCTGCTTTACCATGTACATTTTATATTAAAGTGTTAGAAGGAGCTTATATTGGTTGTTTTAGGGAATTGTTTGGTGATAGCACTGTGTTTGTAGGGGAGATGATGGATGGTTCTAATGGTTATGTTTGTTGTAATTGGAATATAAGTGGTTCTGTTTTCAGATTATTGGTATTATATTTTGGGAAGACATGGATTTTAGAGATATTAATGCTGCTAAATTTCTTCGTGTAAAAACTTTATAGATATGTATATATAAACTCACTGTATTTTCTGTAGTTCACTCTTATTTATAGGGATAGAAGTGGATTGCATGCCTTTTTAAATCCAAATTTCACCTTTGTCATTGCTTCATTTTCCAATTTTGTTAACCTTTTTATTCGTCTATCTATTTTATGCTAAATTGCTAGAAGTGGGAAACTACAATTGACATTTTAGAAGCAGCCATGTATTAGACCATTAGAGGCCCCATTTTAGGGATTCGCCGCGGGCCTTTAAAAAGTTAGGGCCGGCCCTGATTGTTACCTGTGCTGAAGATGGACATGTAATTTCTTTGATTGGAAGCAAAGTGCTTTATTTACAATTAGAATCAAATGAAAAGCTTATGTTCTTTCAATATCATAAAGAGAATTTTCAGGAGGAGAAGAGTTATAGTATATGTATTTTCAAGTAAAGGGACATTGTTTCCATGGTGTGAAGAAGTCATTCATGACTTTTCTGCTTATTTATCTTGTCGTATCAAAATATATGATATAAAATTGTGCTTCTGTTTTGTGAATAATCTTTTCCCCACTTTTAGGTTCGCCATGCTCAAATTCTGGAACGTGGCAGAGTGGAGACTAAATTGCTAGCAAAGCATCAGAGATGAGCTCATAAATTGGCTATTGAACCTTGAAGCGCTCATATATTTTATACTTCAGGTAAGTAAATGTTGCATATATTTGTTTGTAAATACTTCTAAAGCTTAGGTAGTAATATTGAACTTTAAGTTCAATTGCAACATTAGAAGTACTAACAATTTTTTATTGTAAATATATTGTAAATAAATTTGTATTCATATATAATATATATATATATATATATATATATATATATATATATATATATATATGTGTGTGTGTGTGTATACATATATATTATAGAGATATTATCATTTTCCTCCCTAAAAACAAACTATTAGAAAGGTGGGGACAACGTTTCCCCATATTAGCCGGTCTCTCCCCTAAGTTCAAAATATTGTTAGAAGACCCCCTTATGTTAGCTTTTTCAACAGAAAAGTGAACTCTGAGTCTCTGACACAAGTTAGTGAGTTAAAAGACGAAAATGCCCTTATATCCTTTAAAAACACATCAAATGACCGTTTTATCCTTCAATATAATTAGGAAATGACCATTTAACCCTCAAAATATTTATTAAATAAAAAATATATTTAAGAAAAAGAAGATGGATCTCCACTGTCCATCTTTTGGATGGATGGTGGAGATATCTTTTATTATTATTTATGTAATTTTAAAAATATAAATTAAATTATTATCTATTTTTTTTAAAAGGAAAAATATAAATAAAATTATTATCTATTTTTTTTAAAGGATTATCTAATAATTTAAGAAAAAAAATGAATTAACATATCATCATCATCACTACTATCAAGATTAATCAATTTTTTTAGAAACTTAACCAAATCATCCATGAACAAGTCAGTGGATCTATAAATTAAATTATCACGAAAATGATATTCAAAATCGAAGAGAATACAAAATCTGGGTTTGATAACCAAAACATGACAAAATTATATGCAAGAATAGGTTTGGACCACCACCAAACCCATATTTGAACAAATATGTGCAGGAATAGGTTTGGACCACCACCAAACCTAGATTTGATTCAGACACCCAAGAAACAAACCATAGAAACAAACCGAACCAAACTTGTTCTCAGCCACCAGATCTAGAATCGAACCCAGTTTTGGCTTCGAACCAACACACCAACCCAACCCCACACCTAAACGACCACTACCCAGTCCACCCACCCAATCGAACCTAGAAAACACCCACACCCACACCCACACCCAAACCCAATCGACTACGAAAAAGAAGAAGACGAAGAAGAGAGAAAGAGAAGAAGATTTTTGTTTAGGTTTAGATGAAGATCAAGATTTTTTTTTTAAGATGATGATGATTGTTTGGAGAATCTTTTTTTTATTTTTTTTCATTTTAAAGAAAAATGAAATTGGTGGCCAGGTGGAGAAGAAGAAGAATTGAAGATGATATGGTTGTGGAGCGAAGAAAAATTGAAGATGATGTGGTCGTGGTGGAGAGAAGAAGAATTGATGATGATATTGATATTATTATTATTATTATTATTATTATTATTGTTAAATGGGGGTGGATTCGGGACCACACATTTTGCCCTCTCAAGTCATTTATTATGTTGCCCAATTATAACAGTCAACTCAAATTTGGAGGGAAATACTAACAAAAGGGTGCTTTTTACATTATTTCAATTTTGAGGGGAATAACGGCCAATATGGGCAAACCCCGTCCTCACCTTTTTAATAGGGCAAATGTTAGGGGGGGGGGGGGGGGGGGGGGGGGGGGGGGGGGGTACAAATCTATCATATGCATTGCACGTGCCCTTCCCACTAGTAATGTTATAAAATTGAGGTCGTGAATTTTTATTTTTATTTTTTCATAATGTCAGGTCGATAAATGTTGATGTTTGAGACCCTTAATTCCTATGTTTTATGTTATGTTTTAGAGTATAATTGAATATTTTAACGTGTTTGTTGAGATTGTGTAGAAGATAGCTCTTGGAGTGAGTTTGAAGACAAAAATGTGATTTTAGTGAAAGTTTGGAGAAATACCTCTACAGCACATCTAACTTGTGAAGATCATATCTCCCTCCTCAGATTGAACTAGGTTGAGACCTACATGTTTTCGGAAAGTTCCGAAAGTCTAGTTTTCAAAAAACTTTACGATTCATCAATTTGAGTTTTCAAGAGGAAGTTATGTCTGATTTAGTATTTGAATGTTAGAGCTGGAAAAGTCAACTGCGGCCTTGACCGCGGTTTGTGCACATCTGCTTGCGTAGCGACCTGAGTAGTGGTACAAATCAGAAGAATTTCGCGGTTTGAATCGCGGGTGACCTAAGGAGCGACCCATGCAGCGACAATACGTAGTTTTAGTGGATTTTCACTCTGAATTGGTCTAGAATTGTTCAAAAGCTTCCCAAATCAAATCCTAATAACTTTAGAAGATCAAAACATGTTTGAGAAACTTTCTAAACTCAAATTAGGAGTCAATCATCAAAAGAGGAAATCTAAGTTAGGAAAGGATTCTCATTCCTTGTTTAAATCTTCTTTCCTACTTGGTGTGTTTCTTACATCAAAGCAAATTAAGAATCTATAAAGAGAATCGCCTATAAATAGCAAGAGCTTCTTCAAGAGAGTAGTTAGAGATTCATCGTTCAAGATTAAAGACTCAAGCAACATTCTTTTCTTCTACCTTTCTTTAGATTAGATGTTTTTATTTATTTTTCTAGTTTTTATGTCTAGCTAATTTTCTTATTAGTTAGGGCTAAATTGAAGCCCTAATTAAACATGAATTCAATTCCATAGATAAGTTTTGTTTAATGAAGTATTATTTTCCATGCATGATGATTACAATTTCTCCATAAGAATTGTTACTCTATTATTATGTTTCTTTGATGATCACCTTAGAAGCATGTTTATTTGATTATAGAGTCTATGTTATAGGATAGAGTTCGAATACCTGACGAACATATTCTTGCATGCAACAATTAATTGGAATAAGACCTAATTAAGGGAAATTGATTCATGAATAACCTAGAAAAATACCATGTTTTAAGGTTCATGTGATATTCTCATTCTCTTAGTTCTTAATGGGTTTTGATTATTAAATCTAGTAAATACCCATGTTAGGTTATAATTTGGAATATAAGTATTTATGCAAATACCATGCAATCTACATACTAACTAAGAGAGAATTGATACAACTTGTGTGGAATACCTACCGCCTTGTTGTGAATATCTTCATCGTGTTTGACATCTTTAACTTCATTTTTCGTCTATGGATTGGATGATTGTTTAGTGGTGGATAGGAGGTCCTAACTAGTGTTTTTCCATATATTTTTCCTCATTAGATTTTATGTTGTGTTTTATTACTTGTTATTTAATTTTCTTTAGTTTAATAGTCAAATCAAATACCCCATTCATGTGTGTGTGTTAAGTGTCTTTATTTTTATATTTTTAGTTAGATTAGAGTCTTAGAGTGTCATAGATAAAACTCATTATTTTAGTAGGTAATTAATTCTTCGTGGGAACGATCCTTGCTTAACCGTTGTGCTATTGTTTACGATTTGTGCACTTTCAAGGTTTTTATTATTATTTTTTACCTATTTGGCAACCAACACATAACCGTCATAATCAAAGAAATAAATCGGGAATCTTTAGGTAAATAGTTTCACAATTGTGTCACTTGCCATTTTTGTGTGGCATTTTAGTTAATAAAATGAAAAACAAATATAGGGGTGCGTTTGGTACGCGGGACAGGATGGGACGGGACGGGACAACTTTCTTTTGTCCCGCGTTTGGCGCGCTATTAGCATGGGACGGGACGGGACAAGGTGGGACAAAAAACCCAAAAACTTGTCCCACCCAAATAGGTAGGCCAGACTTGTCCCATGCATGGGACAAGTCTAGAAAAGACATTTTTGCCCTCAAATATTCCAAAAATTACAAATATAAAATAAAACTCAAACCACATTCTCACGCTTCACTCTCTCTCTCTCTCTCTCTCTCTCTTTTCATTCTCACGATGCTCTCTCTTTCTCTCTTCGTTCTCTCTTCTTTGGCCGCCGGCGAGGAGAAAGATCTTAGTCTCTCCTGCTCGTCTCTCTCCCCTCTCTCTCTCCGTTCGACCTCTTTCGATTTTGGAGGTGGTAGCTTTTGTTGATTTCGATTTAGGGTTCTCGATTTGGGGCTTTTGATCCATAGCGATCGGAATACAAAATCGAAAGGGATTGCGTCGTTGGCGGAGAGACTTGGTTTCGATTTTGTCGTCGTCGGCAGTGGGGGTTTTTTGATTTGATTTCAAATTTTTTTTTTTTTGGTTTGGTTGTGAATAGTGGTTGTGAGTGATTGGTGTGGATCATCAAGGTCTGATCATCAATCCTCTGTTTTGGTTTCGATTTTGATTTGTGGTTTGGCGTTGATGATGATGATGGTGGAAGTTCAGGGTCAATCACTTTTGTGAGTACAAGTTCAGAGAGGAAGACGAAGACGAAGACGCATGTGCTGCTGACAGAAGAGGAGCCAATGGGGTTTTGTTCTGGCTGAGGGTTGATTTTGTGTTTGTATAGATAGAATTTGCCTAATTGTGGTAAATACTAGAACTAGATCAAGTCAAGGCACTACTGTGTTTAATGTGCATTTCTTGTGTTGTGGTTTCTTTAGTTTTGTAATTCTTCATGGGTCGGTATATATGGAACCTGGTCTTGTTTTGTTTCAAAAAAAAGATGATGATGATTTGTGGTTTGTTTTGGTGTTCGATGATGATGATGATGGTACTGGATGAATTTTGTGGAATTGATTTGTTGTTTTTGTTTGTGGAATTTGATTGAAGAAAAATTTATAGTGTTTGTGCAGTGATAAAATGAAAGAAAATATTAATTTTGTATGAATTTTAATTAATTTTAATTCAATATATTTGATATTTTTCAAAAAAAAAAAAAAAAACTTAATAAAATTGTTATAAACATTGGAAAGGACAAGAGGGGCACTTTGGTCATTTGAACATCTTGTCCCGTCCTGTCATAGCCATACCAAACGCATAATAGTACAATCCACAATTCTGTCCCAGGCATTCCAAACACAATATGGAACAACTTGTCCTGTCCCGTCCCGTCCCGTCCCACCTTGTCCTGTCCCATGTTCGTACCAAACGCACCCTAGGTGTTATACAATTTTCATTAATAATAGAAAAAATAAATTTCAGATAGACTTTTAAGGAATACTTTAACATATAACGAAATGCTATGAGAGAGAGAGAGAGAGTTCTAGAGAGAGAGCCTGACTCCCTTGGCTGTAAGGGGAGTCAGCTAGCAACCAACGGTAGAGGAGGAAAAAGGGATTTCCGAGAAGGTCTGGTCTCTAACTTCGTAGACAATCTGAATCTGGTTGTGGATAATAGTTGTTTATGGGATGTTTTCAAGCCTTTTGGGAGGGTGAGAGATGTGTATCTCTCTTCGAAAATCATTGGTTGTGGGAGCATGTTTGCGTTTATTCGTTTTGGAACAATGATGGAAGCTATCAAAGTGGCGAAGTTGACGAATGGCATTCACATTTATGGATGGCTTGTTAAAACAAAGGTGGCCGCGCACGACTGGAGTCAGAGGCGAATAAGGGGGAGGAAGGAAGTAGAGATGAGGGCTTTTCTGGTCTTGTCCAATGAAGAACCCAAAGTTGATAGGTGGCCTTAGTTAAGTCATCTGGAGAAACCGTCCTATGCAGAGGTAGTTGAAGGTTACAAAAAGGAAGTTCAGGTCAGATTTTTGAGGGACAAAAATGCAACGAGGGACGACAATGATGTGGTGATGTCTTGGGATGGTTCGAAGTTAGGGGATGGGTGGATTGAGAGATGTGCAGTGGGGATTCTAAGTGATTTTTCCAGTGTTCAAAGTGTTTCCAAGAGGGTGTGCAATAGAGATTTTTCCTTCTCATCTATGTATTTAGGGGACAAAAGTATTGTGTGGGAATTTGAAACAGAGAATGAAATAGATGGATTCATTAAAAATAGCTTTTTCTAGGATGATTGCTTCTCTTCTATGGGAAGACTGACAGATTCTGATGTTCCTAAGTCTAGATTGGTGTGGGTGAATTGTTCAGGTTTCCCTTTGAGATGTTAGTCGGAAATGTTTTTCAAAAAAATGGGATGGTTGTTAGGAGAACCAGTGCTGTTAGAAGAGGAGACTAAGACTAGAAGAAGGATTGATCGTGGCAAAATGCTGGTGCTGATTCCGAATGGACATGTTTGTCCTCGCAAGATTAGAATAGAGGAAGGGACGAGCTCGTTTGAAGTAATGATTGAGGAAGAAAGGACTCCTCTGGATTTTTCTTGGCTAGAAAATTTTCTGGGGTTGAAGATTCAAGCAAGTTCAAATTCTTTTCTGGTTAAGGAAAGTCCAGCTTGCATTTCAGAACTTGATGGTGAACCAGGTCCGTCTCTTTCCAAGGTTCGAGATGACATGGACAAGAGAGGAATCTATATGGATGGACAGCTCATCTTGACTAGTGTGAATGACAGAAATCAGATCAATGATGTTCAAAGTTCAAATAAGAAAGGCAATGGATGTGGGAAGGAAAAAAGTTTGGCTGTCAAGAGTACCTATTTTAAACTTAGGAGAGATAAAGTTAATAGGAAGGTCAGCTTTAGTAGGGATGTGAAGGAAAAATGGCTAAGTTAAGAGTTGTCAGCTCTGCTTCTTCTGATGATGGATCTGTTTCTAGCTTGTTTTTGCTTTCTCGTTTTGGGAAAGGTGAAAGTATGATTCAGGCTGATAGAAATTTCAGAGTGGGATCTTTTAAGTGGGCTTCGGGTTGTGGTATGGAAGGTAAAGAAATTGGCTTGAAGGTTGACAGGCTTGGTCGGGCCTTGGTTGAGCGGGCTAGCTCTGAGTTTGAATGTCCCACTCAAAGCCTTAAAATGAAGGAACACTGTGGCAAGAGTCCAGTTAGCCCAAATCAAATTTTGGAAATTGGCAAAGCAAGAAGACGTGTTGAAGCATGGGATGGTCTCGAAGAAGCTTTTGGTTTCAAAAAGGGAGAAGCGGAAACTGTCTTATCTTTGCATGACCGATCCATAAAGAACATAGGAAGAAAGGAAAACCACTCGGTAAAGAGACATGGTATGGTAAAGAGACATGGTATGATAACGAGACATTCGAAGGTTTTGGCTCTTGACCTTAATCAAGATTTCAGAAAGAAAAACATAGTTCCAGAGGTGAAGAAGGCATCTTGGAACATAAAATAAGAGTTAGCTAAGGTCATCAAAGCCGGAGTGGACTTAGGCTTTGATTTTAAGGGAAGAGAAAAGGATATGGTTGAGGAGATTGTTAGGAGGATCAAAATTGGATCCTTTGGTAAGTTGGAGGGGATTATGCCGTTCAAGAACAATTAACGTTTACGTTTTTTTGCAGCTAGGTTCGAGTAGTTGGCTGGTGGTTTTTTTTGTGTATTGTTTTGTAGGCTAATTGTATGCTTTTGTTTGTTTGGGGGCTGTGCGGTAGCGGGTTTTGCTGGGTTGTGGGCTTGTTGTTTGTGTGTAACTCTTCGGCTTTGCCGCTTTGAATAAACTTTACCGTTCAAAAAAAAAAAACATTAATAATAAATATATATATATATATCAAATCAACAGCTAGCTATATTTAGTTTTTTCTTTAATGCTACCTTGATAAGCTTTGTATGTTTGAGCAATCCATAACATCAAGCAGTTATGTGAGAGAGTTGATTTATTTATTTATTTATTTTAATTTTCTAATCCTGAATTTTTATACACCTTTGAATTGAAATTTAAAGACTGGAAATTGGCCCAATAACATTGCTGTTATTTTTTAATTAACATTTCGATCCAATCATGATTTCTTTGTCTCTGTATTTAAAACTGTATTCATGAACAATTAAATATCTCTTTGAGTTCATTGTGAGTAGTCTCTCAAAGTTCAAAGTGAAAAAAATTGGCAGTAGTATCCCACAATTATTCTATTATAAGAAATATTAATAGGATTCATACCCTTATCTTTTTCATGGGTTAATTTCGATCGATCAACCAATAATTAGAATTACAACATTCTCTTCCACATTAGTGGTGAGGTTCGAATCCCAATGCCATACCATGCATTTGATAAGCATATGTGGAGAATTTCTTTTTCCGATGTTGTGAGAGTTAATATTTGAGTTGTGCATGTAGGGGTATAACCGGGTCAATTTTTACATATATATATATATATATATATATATATATAGTGTAAGGTCTCATTTGTTGATTGTCTCATTTCGTGGACAAACCAAAATTGGGGTTCATTGTAAGGGTAGCTTAGATATTAGGTTCAAATTTAATACCCTTTGAAGACCTCATCATTGATAAGCACCAAAGGTAAATTTCTAAGTGCTTAGTTTTCTTTGAAGAGATTTAGATTGCACACACACACACACTTAGCATTCTTGCATTTGTGTGCATACTCTTCACATGTCATATTTCATACTTGCACTTTGATGTTGTATTTTGTTGTGTGCTTTTGTGCCTTGTAATTCATTTCCCGATATTGTTTGGAAACGTCTGCGCATGCACTAGTATGTACTTGGTTTTACGCGAAGACCGCCTATGGAGAATGCCCTTGGCTTCTCCTTTGGTTTCACCTCTTTTGGTGAAACGGCGGTTATGATCGGCGGCCTAGCCGCCGAATGAAACTGCCGTTTAAGTCCAGAGACCTCTGGATCAATTCCACGGTTGGTTCGACGGTTTCGAAACTACTGAACGAAAACGCCATTTCAGACCTGATTGATTTATCTCTCGGTTTTATTTGGCGGTTTGAACGGCGGTTTCGAAACCGCCGAATGAAACCGTCGTTGATGCTCTGTTCTTCACGGGCTCAATTTGGTGGTTGAGAACGGTGGCCTGGCCGTCGATTGAAACCGCCGATCGATGTGTTTCAGAGGCAAACTTGTCTTTTCACATGCTTTGTTTTTCATGCCTATAAATACATCAATTTCTCTTGTTCTGAATGTGACTCTTTAATCATCAAGAACCCTATTTTTAAAAGAGAGATTTTTGTGAGAAAAAGCAATCAAGTTTGCTCATTTAAACACTCAAACCAAAATTCATATGCATCAAAATTCATTTAGCATCTTCTAGCATATCTTGGATGCTTGCTTGCATGGGTCTTTCATCAACACACTTGCTTTGGTAAATTCTTCACTATTATCATATATAATTAGTGTTTTATTTATTATGGCATCTCTTTTATTACTTGATTGTTCTTAGATTAAATTCTAATATTCAAGATAGAGATTGTTGTGTTGATTTGATTGAGTGTTGTATTGTGATAGCTATCTAGGTTTTCATAATCTATGTTTAACTAAGCTAATTGACATGTCATCTAACTTTTAATATCTAGGATTGAATTAATTGCGCAATCATCATCCTAGATAAGCATATAGAGTAACCTAGCTCTAAATTGCATTTTGAATATTTCTCATATTCGCATAGGTTTTATTATTTCTTCTTAGAGAATTAAATCTTGTGTTGTGACCGGGATTAGGTTGCTTAATTCGTATGCAATTGGACTAGGTCCACTTATACCGGGATTAGGTAGGTGTGTGATTACTTACCGGGATTAGGTTGTAATCGGTTTACACATTTAGTGGATTCGAGGTTCGAGTGTGGTTCACTTATTAGCCCGTGGTTTTTCCTATGAGGGTTTCCACATAAAAAATCAAGTGTTATTTAATTTCCGCATTTTACACTTGATTTGATGCTTTGTCTAGTTTAGGGTAATTTCGTAATATTGACTATACACGAAAAATTGGGTAATATCTTTAAAATCTATTCACCACCTCTAGATAGTTTTGTACACACTGTGCATTATTTGTTTCATATAGCTAATGTAATATTCGTTTATATTATTTGTTTAGTTATTAGCATTGCTAACCAGTAAGGTTGTTAGAGTGATTATCTTCTCCCAATATGGCAATATCAATCCATGTCAGACAATTAATAATTCTCTCTATCCCAAACATCAAACAATTATCTCTCTCTTTCCCTCTCTTTCCCTCTCACGTCCCAATTCCCTCACTCATCTCAATTAATAATTTTTTGAGTCCATCGAAATTTACAGTTTCAAAATTAAATATAAAAATATTATTCATCTTTAGTTCTTCAATTCAGGTATTTTTTTTAGTTAAAATTTATTTTGTCTAATTAACAAGTTATTATTTTGGATTATTATTATTATTATTATTTTGAATGGCTAATTTTTATAGAAAGAGCCAAGCAAGGCCATACAAACTACAACAAGCAAATAGGCCACCAGGCCAAGGAAAACCCAAAAAACCATAAACAGAAAGCAGCCTCAAAAGCGAGCCCAAAACACAGCATACCCAAGCTAGCCCAACAAAACAAAAAAGAACACAACGAAACAAGCCTAACCCAAACAAGCCCAACCCAAAAGACGAAAGCCAAGGCACCCAAAAAGATAGAAAACAGCCCAAAACACCAAATATTGGATTCCACAACAGACCCTCTGCTTCTAAAGACCTAGCTTCTTCTTTTGTAAAAATTTCGGTCATCTCCTAATCCTTGCCATTGAAATCCATCCCCAAAGTCACACCGATCTCTATAACCTTGGCTAACTCTTCCTCAAGGATCCAAGATACCTTAAAATTTTCCTTGGAATTTCTCAACTTCATATTATGACTTTTAATAAAAATGGCAAGAATCCATATATTTCCTCCTCTTCAATAAGTTAGGGAGGGTCTCAACGATGTCTTCGGCCAACTCATTTCTTTGAATATTCCGGCCTCCATTTCTCTTACCATTCCCATGCCCACTTCTTGTTATTGACCTCTTAACATCTTCGAAATAGCTGGGCTAACCCAGTTGAACCTCATTGGGAGATATAGGCATAATAGAAGACTTATTGGGGGAGAATTGTTAAGGCCCGAGATCAATGAAAAACTGGCCCGTACCACAATCCTTCAAAGGATTTAATTTCCTACTTGTGGAGACATTAGAAAACTCACCATTCGGCCCACCAGTAACAAGAATATGGGAGTCCATCTTTGGCTCATTCTTTGAGCAAACAAAATCCAACCCACTCTCACCTTTCTTTGTGCTTCCTCTTACTTTCTTTCCACACTTTACCTTTTGCCCAAAGCCATCCCTAGGCTCAAAATGCATAAAACTCACATCAACCTCACTCCTAGCTTTCGACCAAACCTCTCTTCTTTTTTCCAAAAACATGGCAACTTTATAGAAATTAGGTCTAGAGTTATGATTACTAACCAACATCTTTTTACCTTTGACTTGAGTTTTCTTGGAAAAACATTGATAGCTACTACCACCTTTCCTTTTTGGACAAAATGAGTAAAGTTGATAGACTTTTTTGATCCCTCATTTATGTCCATCTCACCTTCATGAAACATCCTAGCTCCTTTATGCAACTCTACTACCTAACCTTTGTCCTTTCCTCGATCTTCCTTCACCTTTCTATCTCTCTTTTCAAATTTGACAGCTTCAACTTTACTTTTGAATCGAAAAGGATCTAGAGACCCTGCTTTCTCTAACTTATTCCCTCCTCGTTCCAAATCCAGAAAAGAATTCAAATCTGAATGACAAACCTCAATCTTCAACCTTAATTGCTTCTCCGGCCATTGAAGTTCCATTGGAAACTGATCTTCCACAACGAAAACAATATACGAACTCATGTCTTTAACCACCTCTATCTTTTCTAGACAACGACCACCAAAGGGAAACAGCACCATCACTCTTCTTTTATCCAATCTCCTTCTTTGTAAAGTATTAAAATCAACCAATAAAGGTTCACCAAGGATCCCTCCAACTTTTAAAAGGAAGGATGCACTCCAACAATTCAAAGGAACCCATAATAACTCGATCCACACTAGTCTTAATTGTGAAGTAAACTTCGAGGACCACTTCTCCATCAAAGAGAAGCAACCATCCCCAAAAAATCTATTCTTGATGAAACCTATACTGTCATTCTCCGATTCAAACCTCCAAAGAATTTTCTTGTCCCCCAAAATAGAAAGAAGAAAAGGAAATACCTATATTGGATAAATGATTATTCACACTTGAGACAGTAGAAAAAACTTCCAGCTCACTTATAGCACAGTTTGAGAGCCACGTTTTTGCACTTGGATTTCCTTCCCAAAATAATATTACTAGTTCCTTCCTTTTCCTCTCACCACTCTCCCCATTACCTATCATGTTCCCTTTTAACGCCACCGCAAATAAATGATTATCCTGATGAAACTGTTGTTGTTTGTTACCTCTACATTTTCCATCTCTTCCTCCTCCATCTCGAATCTTTTAATCCAAACCAATTGACGTCGTTGACCTCCTCTTTTTCAGCCGTAAGATTCAACCTTCGAACTTATCGGCCACCCGAAAACAACCATGCCATCCATCTGTTTTGCCACCCTTGATGCTTCCTCCAAAGATTCAAAACGCACAAAAGCAAAACAACTACTTCTTGAACTCTTTTTAGACGATGATAACACATCCCTCACCATCCCATCCGGCTTGAAAATTCCACATAAACCCCTTTGATCAACTTTAGGATTCAGATTGTCTACAAAAATTGAAAACAAGCTATCCCTAAAATCCCTCCTCTCCTTGTACTCACGGAAGCCAGAGCCTCTCTCTCCAGCTTTCTCTCTCATCCCATTAAAACATAATGTTTTGGATTTGTTATTCATAATTTTAATTTAGTATTTTTTTTTTTAAAACGAATTTATTTTTTGACTGCAATTTATTATTTCTAGTGTTATATTATAATTTATAAAGTATGACTTTAACTAAATTGTTTGATAATTATAGGTTACAATGCCAAGCAACCATGCATCAAAGACAAGAAAAACTATGCTTTCAAACTTTGAGGAAAAATAATAATAATAATCAATCATTGAGTGGGGGTGGATCAAATTCTCCATATAATGTCGGGGACAGGGTTCAAGTTTGCCATTTTTTTTTAATTTTTTTTTCAGTACTGTTAAGTTCACTTAAGTTATATATGTATAGTTTATTTTTAGTCTACCCTAACAAAAAGTTATGAGCAGGGTACTTAAAATCGATAGATATACCGAAATATCCACCGATATATCCGTATTTTGGAGGGACCGATATCGAAACAGGCAAATATCCAATATCCTGCAGAATATCCGGTCGATTTCGAAATATCCGTAAAAATCCACCGATATTCCCGAAATATCCCGAAATTCCCGAAATTTCATGAATTTCACCCCGAAAGTCTATGGATATTTTGCATATTATTAAAATAATTTTTTTAATCCTAAACAATTAAATTATTGTTAAAATAATTTAGCTCGAAAATTATTTTAGAAGAAGCATTAACAAATTTATAAAAATTTCCAACATAATAGTAAATAGTAAAATTATTGAACACTTGAAGTAAAATTGGATAAAAAACCAAAGAGTGAACGCGTAAAATATGTAAAATTTTGTGAAAGCAATCTGAAAAAAAAAATAAAAATTGTGACTCAAATGTATAAAACTAATTCCAAATAGTATTAAATATGTACCAATCAATTTATAAATATATAGAATTGATTTTTTTGTAACTTTGTGCCGACATTCCAAATATAAAAGAATCTTAAAATATATGAGCCACTGTACCAAGTTCTGAGATTGGTTGATACAGAAGTTGTACCCACTATACCTATCGTGTATGAGTTAATGCGTGTGATGAAAGATACAGTAAAACAACAGAGAGGGAGTAAATGGGTTCTAAACATTATACAAGACTGATGGGATAAAATGCTCAATCACCCACTACATGTTGCAGGTAAATTTTATTTTGGATTGTTTGTCATTCATAATTAAAATTTAGTAGTATTTATACTAAAATTATTCTTTTTTTTTTTTTAACTTACTATTTGAACCCAAAGTACCAATATAGAGACAATATTGGGGATAATTCTGATCTTCTGAAAGCCATACATAATGTCTATGTGCAATTAGACACTGAAGCTATAGGAATTGCTAATTTTGAAAATGAGGTAAAAAGTTACAATTTACAACCAATTTTATAATTCCAATATTATAAATTCTTTGCATGTGAGTATTGTGTCATATTAATATATATTATATACATATTGATCTCATGAATGTAGCTCACATACTTTAAGGATGGAAATAAAAGTTTTGGTGAACGAGCAGCCGTTGCAACTAGAAGCAAAATGCAACCAAGTATATAACTTTTATTACAAAAATTTACATCTTAATAATAAATAATAATATCATTGAAATAATATTCATACTTATAATACTTAATAATTTTTATTACAGCTGATTGGTGGGTAATGTATGGAAATTGTGCTCCATCATTGAGTGCAATAGCAATTTGCATACTATCACAAACATCATCATCTTCTGCATGTGAAAGAAATTGATCCACATTTGCTTTAATCCACACAAAACAAAGGAACCGTCTTGCCTATTTTAAGTTTGAACAACTTGTTTATTGTTATTATAATATGAAGTTGAAACTTAGGGATATGGCAGCTGAAAAAGATAAAGTAAATGAAACTGATTTTATGGATCTATTTCAAGTAGTTGCTGAAACAGGAGACAATAATGAGAATCTTATTTTTAACTGGGTTAGACTTGCCTCATTGGATGATGACGAAGGAAATTCTGATTCACATATTGCTTCTCATGCTCAAGACATGGGAATAAATGTTGAACAAGTGATTAGAGAAGAAGTTGGTGTAGATCTTGGAGTTATTGTTACCGGCTCTTCCGATGATCAACATACCTCTGATGTAAAGAAAATATGATGGAGATGATGGAGATGATAGGGATGAGGCAAGAGGTTGGGATTCTGGTGCAGGAGGTTTGAATGCTGGTGCAACAAGTTGGGATGTTCGTGCTGGAGGTTGGGATGCTGGTGCAACAGGTTGAAATGCTAGTGTGGCGGGTTGGGATGCTCATGCAGGTAATTTTGATCAAAATCGTGATAGACAACATGGAGGAACAAGTCAAAATGTTGAATATTCTTTGAATATGACTCTCTCCTCAATGAGTATAGACACATAAAACAGTTCTTTGGGTGATTCGCAGACAATGTCAGGTTCTCATGTACCAAATTATGGTAGTTATGGTGGCTGCAATATATTTGATTATCCTTTTCCACAAATATCATATGCAATACCTATGCATGCAGATCAACAATATCCACCAAGTTGGGTAAATCCAAACTACCCAATTCATGGATCAGTTGGAAGAGATCAAGCAACATACGTGTGACATATTAATAACTACATTGAAAATTATGCAAGCACGTTTTATTGGAAAAATTATTGTTCGAATCAAGATAAAAATGTATCTTATGTATTTGAACCAGCAAGAAATTCATTTTGATTTTAAATTTCAGATTATTATGTATGAATTATGATTTATGATAGAATCTTGGAAGTGTGGAACTATTACTATATATATATTTAATGATAATTTTGTTTATTAAATATTTAATCTCTTTATATTGTATATAATATTGTAAAAGTGAAACAAAATATTATTCTATTAAATACTCAATTTTAAAAATTATATACAGACTCTATCTATGTTATAATTTAAAATAAACTCATAACTACGATAATTTATCATTGAAATATGATTCATTTGTTGTATAATTACTTGTTTAAGCTTGTCCTAAAATTTCACAAAAAAAATCTAACTTTAGATATAAATATCCATCATTTTTTTAATTTTTAACGGAATATCCACCGATATCGATAATATCCCCGATATATCTGTAAATTTAGAAGCCCGATATTGATACCGATACCGATATTACGTTCCTTGGTTATGAGTATATCCCTTTGCATATGTAATGATTAATCTATATCAGATTTCGAAAAAATAAATAAATAAATAAAAAATCCGACACAATTTTTTTAAAATATATAACAATAAAGGTTATTTCAATTTTAGTCTCTCTAGTTTGCATTAATCTGGGTTTGGTCCACTAGTTTTTGGAATTACTAACTTTAGTCCTTCCGTTGGGAATTCCGTTAAAACAAACGGACTGGCATTGTCAGAGGGTACAATGACCGAAATACCCTTAATGAAGGTTTCTGATGAAGGGCAGTTTGGTAATTTTGCATTTAATTAAATAAAAAATGAAAAACAAAAACAAAAACAAAAACAAATTAAATTTAAAATTAAAATATATAAAAAAAAAACTAAAGTTTGAAGGGTAATCATCTTTAACTGGGTTCAACCAAACCATCATCACTTGTTGTTCTCTTTAATTTATAATCCCCAAATGAAAAACCCAAATCAAAATCAAAAACTGATAAATTGGGTTCGACCAAACCATCATCACTTGTTCAGCTTTTCTTGAAACCCAAATCAAAATTTTTAACCCCCAAAAGAATATCTACCTATATGCAATGCCCACTGTCCAGGTTCAATTGCTTTGGCAGTTCAACATGGACCGATTTTCTCTCTTGTTTATATTCTCTCTTCTTTTTCTATCCTCTGGGCTCGCGTCGTCCATCAGTAATCTCGACGACGACGAACGTTGATCAGGCAAGTTGTGTCATCGGACGACGGCGCCGATGATCATGATCTCATGAACGCGGAGCACCACTTCTCCGTCTTCAAAATGAAATTCAAAAAAACAAATGCTACCCAGGAGGAGCACGACTTTCGATTCGACGTGTTCAAGGCCAACCTCCGCCGAGCCGAGCGCCACCAGATGCTTGACCCCTCCGTCGTCCACTGTGTCACCAAGTTCTCCGATTTAACATCGTCCAAGATCTGGATTTTTGAATCTTAGAGATCTGGAGTTGGATATGTTTGAATTTTTTTGGTGATGGGAGGTGAAGGGTTTGGTGAATTAGTGGTGGTCGAGGTTTAAAGGGTTGATGATGGTGGCTTGGTGGCTAGAGATTTAGGGTTTGGGGGTGGTGGTGGATGGTGGCTGTGTGTGATTGGGGTTTAAATTTAATTTAGGGTTTGGGGGTGGTGTTGATGGTGGCTGCGTGTGATGGTAGGGAAGAAGATGATGTTTTTTTTTTTTTTTTTTTTTTTTTTTTTTAATTTCTGTTTTTAAAGTTTATTTTAAAAAAAAAGTTTAATTTTTGGGTTGGATTTTTTAATTTTTTATTATTTAATTTAATTAATTAATTATTTATTTATTATTTAATTTAATTAACTTTATTAATTTTTTATTATTTAATTTAATTTAATTTATTAATTTTTTATTATTTAATTTAATTTAATTTATTAATTTAAATGGATTTAATATATATATTTAAATTATTTTTTAATTTTTTTTATATATTTTAATTTTTAAATTTAATTTGTTTTTGTTTTTTCATTTTTTATTTAATAGGAGGGCATAAGGATCTTTACCCTTGTTCCAAACAAGTTTCTAGAAGGTTTCACCGAATTTTCCATAATGCCCTTATTGACCTAACGGAAGTCAACGAAATCCTAACGGAATTGGACGGTAGGGACTCGATTTGGTATTTTCAGAGAACTATTGGACTGAACTTAGTAATTCCAAAAACTAGTGGACTAAACCTAGATTAACGCAAACTACAGGGACTAAAATCAAAATAACCCTAAAAATAATTAACAAATAAAACGGTATATATGTATTTCGCACTTGGTCGGCTTAAAAGAAACTGTTTGGCTTTTCAGAGCAAGAAAAAATAATTAATTAATATTTAAAAAAAATAAGTGAAAGATTTATTTCCTAATTTTACCGTTAAGAGTCCACCTTAATTGTGGAAAATTAGAATCAAATTAATGCGAAGATGTTCTGAATTGGAAATTCTGTTACATGGTAATTAATGAAGATTCCTTTTCAATATCGTCTCATTAATGGAAGTGATCTTACTTTTGAAGCTCTCTAGCTGTATTAATATATTCTTTTTTGTTGATTTTTCATTGTTGTGTGTTGTTGAATTCAATTCAATTCAATGGCACCTGCAGAGACCCAAAGAATTCGGAGAAACAAGATGATGAGCTTCATGGACAATGAGACTTGCGGGAAAGTGATCAGTTTCAAGAAGAGGATATCGACTCTGAAGAAGAAAGCTGCCCAGTTGAGTACACTGTGTGATGTTGACGTTTGCATGGTCTGCTTTGGTCCAGACAGGACGGTGGAGACGTGGCCAGAGAACAGATCAGATGTGCTTGATTTGATCGGAATGTATGGAGGTTTGAGCGAGAAAGCGAGAGAGAAAGGGAAGCAGAAGTACAATCTTTTAGTGTTTCTCGGTGACAAGAAGAGAAAACTTGATGAGAAGTTGAACAAGAAGAGGAAAAATCATCAAGACGAAGAATCGGTGATGAATTACAATCCGGGGAGTGTGTTTTCGGCTTGGGATGAGAGGCTGGACCAGTTTTCGGAGGAAGAATTGGTGGGTTTGTGCGGTTGCTTGGATTCCAAGTTACAGGAATTGAGAGAGCAAATTAGTGTTCTTCAAATGAAGAATAAAAAGGGAAAAGCAGTTGATGAGTTTCAGAATCACGAAGTTCGTTTCGACCACCTGAATAATAATCTAAATTATGATCATATGAGGTTCAATGGTGATTTTTTCTACAATCAGCAAATTAATTCGGAATTTGAAAAACCGGAGAATTCTGCCTTTTCGGATGAAAATTACAATAACAAGCATGTGGGTATGGTTAATATCAACAATAGTCTTGGTTTTGAGACAAATTTTTCTTTAGGGTTTGCTCATGCAAACATGGGGTTGATGAGGACTGAAGAAAGTTTTGGTTTGATAGGAGAGATAGAGCAGAGATTATTTTCAATCTGATGATCACTTTATGCCTTCTCAATTCTCATACATCACCAACGTATCTGCTTCATCAGAAAGTTTTACCGATCTTGATGAGGCTGCCGTCACTGCCATTCTCCGATCAGTTCTCTTATTTTGGTTGATTAAGATTTGGAAGAAGAAGAATAAATGGCGTTTATTATTTTTGTTGTTTTTTGGTTTTCTAAGTTTGTGTTAGCTAGCTAGCTAGGAATTGATTATTCAAACAACTGTATTGTGTTTATCAATTTTAGAGTTTGCTTAATCTAATTAACAAGCTAGTTTTCCAAATTTGTGAAATTTAATTTATTCTTGGTTTTGCTTGCATATATCTGAATTTTGGATGCTTAATTAATTTTGTTAGCGCCATCAAAATTCTTACACACTTTAGAGAAGAGAATTGAAAATCTGAACAAACAGTCTTACATGATGTTTAATTTGAAAGATCAGTTCATGATCAATTCACTTACAGCTCATTAATAATAATAATTAATATGATTGCACACAATAACTAACTAAAGAGGGTTCACGAGTACTTCATGGGTTTAGTTTTCCAAAAAAGAAGAAGATGGGTTTCCTTATAAAAGCAAGAAAGAAGAGTGATGCTATTGGCACACCCACTGCTGAACTATTTATACCCCACCTTTTAAAATTATTTAATATTTTTTTTTTTATCAAATTACCTAAAGAGACATACAATTTTTATTAAAAAAATTCTTGTATAAAGTAAAACTAATAAAACCTCACTTTCCCCTATAAGAACTACTTCACTTGATGGATTCCATCCGCTGTTTACGGTATGGGGGGCAATAAAATCATGGCCCCTCAATATAAATGAATTAATAATTTTTTTTTTCTATAATTCCATTAACAATGAAAACAGAAACAAAATCAATTCATTTTAGGATTTAATTTCCTATTATCTCATTCATTATTACCTCATATAGTGTGTGCATTATATATGCGAAGTTTCCCAGATTTTATGACATCATCACTTTTCAAACCTATTTTTGGAAACACTATAAATATATTCTTTTCTGATTTCACACACACGCCTTGACAAGGCAACACACGAACTCACACCCATTCTTACCTCATCTAGATCTAAGAATCTCTCCCACACATCCAAAACTATCCTACCAAATTTCCTCACAATATCACTTCCCTTCATTTCCACACAAAATCCTACACCATCATTTTCACCTCCCTTTCACTCTAACCAAAATACTCACACTCAAGGAGCACGAATTTCACACTTTGACAAGCTATATTGAATGGAAAGGATGTGTAGAGAATATGCCAATCCTATACATTCCGGCTAAAATGGAAGGAGTGGATTGAGAATATGCCAATCCAAGCCATCCCAACTATTCAAAAATCTATCTATGCTTAAGGAGAAACTCTCTCTAAATGCAACCTTGTAGTTGTGAGTTGAGAGTTTTGTGATGAGAAACTCTCTCTCCAAACATAACCTAGTAGTTGTGAGTTCAGAGTTTAATGGTTCTCAAATCACACCTAAAGGTAGATTTAGCCCTAAATAATCGAATATATATGTTGTTAAAGGATTAATTGGATTGCCCACTATTTGTGTTGTGATTGCATTGACTCCATATCCATCTCATATCTTATCTTACCATTTCACTTTCTTGTTAATCTTAGTTTAAATTCTAGTTTTTAGCTTTAATTGTAGATTGCATCTAGTGATAATCTTTTCAAACAAAACCATCGAAACATTACTGACGCGTCCGAACCGGTTCTACAAATACTACTACAAATTACGCTATTCTACTACGGTTATTCTAAAGGGGTGCGCAAGTGTTATACCCTTTTTGCAAGTGCACAAGTCGTTAAACGAGTGTAGTGTTCAGAGTAAGGGTTGTCGTTCCCACAGAGGATTAGCAATTTACACTTACTTAGAATAAAAGTTAATAACACTAAAGTTCACTCTAACTAATGTCAATTCAATAAACTAAGATGATCAACACATTTACTATGCCAAGTTTGGAATTGATTACGGAATTGGTTACAACTATTTGGTTTAAATTCTAGATTAAAGGATTGCTAGGAGATAGATCCATTCAAGTAACAACTTACTAGCTAATCAATCATTTATTAAGATTAATCACAAAGTCCCTAACATGCATCTATTCATGTCAAGTTATAAGGCCTTAGTTCCTCAACTTTAATAACCACCTAGAGTTAGGAGAGTGATTAAAGGAAGTCTACTAAAGGGTATTGATAAAGATTCATAAGATAGCAATTCTTACAACTTAGATGGCATAAAAAGAAACATGCATAAATGGTCTTTAATGCATATAAGTTCCTCAAGTTGCTTGTGCATTCAATGAAAGATTGGTGGTTACAACTACAAATCATAATGAAATAATAAGCACATACATAACTTGAGAAGTGAAATGAACATGATTGATTATATAGTAAAGTTAAATTACAAGAATTACATCTAATTTCCTAACAAGGAGGATTTAGCTACTCATAGAATCAAAGCAACTAAGAAATACAATTGAAAGAAACATCATCAAATGATAATTTTTGTGAAATGGAAATGATTCTCCTTTTGCAATCAAGGCAACACTTCTTCTATGACAACTTGAAGTAATCTATACTAAGGTATCAAGGTGGTGTTTGGTTGCCTAGAGAATTGCCAAGAAAAACTAACTTGGCTTTTCTAAGAGAAAAATATCTATTCACTACTTCCTTTTTTCTATATCTTATGGTTTTTGTGCCTCTACCTACTTAGAGAAGTAAAATTGGATGGAAAAATACAATAAAGGGGAGGCCTTTCAAAGACAGGCAAGGGTCATTTTGTCCATAACCAAGGCTAAAAATGTAAAATGGATGGAAAGTGAGTATGAAGTGACTAGATTCAATCCACTTGCAGCTCGTGAGAGTCTCATGCGGGTATGTTCTGCGGCTTCTTTCTCACAGAATGAACCCGTGGCTGCTCTTCCTCTGTTCTCAAGGATTCCGTCCGTGAGAATTGTCTCTCCGGAGGACTGGTCTGAAACCACTGATGTGCTTCCGTGGCTTTGTTTGGCGGCTTTATGCCCACAGAACAGACGAATTGAAGTCGCCGGATGTGGTTTTGACATAGCCCGCAACTTCCTTCAGCTGGCTCTTTCCCACAGACTTTGATGTCTAAACCCGCGGGAACAGGGCATACTTTGGTTTTCTTGCCTTCTTTGCCTCCTTTTCCTCACTTCGGACCCAAATGCCTTCGAAACGCCGTACTTACCTGAAAACACATATTTACAACATTATATCCCTAAAATGCACAAAAAATGATTATAAAAACCAAGTAAGGGGGCACTAAATGTGAACATTTACAGTGCGATCAAACCCCCAAACCTGACTTTTGCTTGTCCTCGAGCAAACTGTAAATGCTAAAAATTAAATTAAGAACACAATTCTACTATGTACAAATTTTATACAACGCACACTAAAACATTTCTGAGAGCCAAATTACAAAGATGTTAAATGATGAGATGATTCAGGAGTAAAGCATGCCAAAACCTCTGGTTGGAAACTAGCACAATTACACCCTTCAAAAACACACAACAAGGCGAATCCCACACTCTCAATACTCTGCTTCCGAAACAAAGCACTCAAAAGCAAAAACTCAATTCGCCTTGACTCTATCCTTACCAGATTTCAATCTGATTTTCTCTCAGAACCTAAGTTACTCTCCAACAACATATGCGAGTGTGAGAATATATATAAGAATCAAATGTAATGCATATGTAATCAAAATTAATGCACAAATTATGAAAACTGTTTTATGAATGAATTGATATGCCACAAACGTGGAAATAGCATGTTTCGACTTGCATTCCCCAACTAGACTCTCTAAAGGATCAACTAGGGCTTTCCTTGGTTGTAATGGGGCCAAAGGGTGATATCGGGTGAATGGGAGAATCAATGGAATTCTGAAGTTTTTGATCAACCTTACGATTTTGTTTCCTTAGCTCATTATAAAGATGTCTCCAAGCGTCTAGGCTAAGATACATGGTTCGATTTGTGCCAATTAGTACTCAGATTTGAGCACTTCTAATCAAGTATTGTGGCTTGCTCGAGTTTTTTTTTTTTTTTTATTAACCTTTTACACAAACCAAAAATTTGCACAACTATCTATTATCGCATGAGTACACGCTATTACAGAAATTTTGAGCTATCCTAATGTATCTATAATCATGCATAATCCGTGATCAAATACTACCTCATTCCAAGTATATGTATATGGGTATGTGGTGGTGATGAAATGAACGGTTTGTGTTTGGCCTCAAATTTGGCAATTGGAGCACAACATGGACAGTGTTTGGGCATTCGGTAGTTGAGCACACACATGCCTAGAATCCTTTCCAAAAGTCTGTCTAACGAGGGAATACAAGTCTAGCAAGCAGTCCACAATTTTCATGTTCATGGGCATTCAATTATGCAAATGAGATCATATGATTAATGAAGAGTGTTTACCCTCTAAAGGTGATTATTTTAGGCATTAACTCTCACGGGTAGTCTCCACTATTGGTTAAGGCCATCTCGTGCTAAGTTCCGTTCACCAAGCAAAAGAGAAAGGGACTATTACGTAGAGCACAATGTCTTCTCGAGATGCTATCGTGATAGCGACACTTTAGTAATTAACGCATGCACATACTCCTTAACAACACATACCTCATAGCATCTTATTTAAACAAAATGTGTTCCCTTGACTTTATCGGAAAAAAATTTGGAAATTTTTTTACACAAACACACTATGTACAATATATACAACATGTACAATCATGTGACCGATTGGAAAAGTGTTTAATGTGTCCACACCCCCAAACCTAAACACGACATTGTTCCCAATGTTTGCACACGGAAGACAATACACGGTTACAAGGTTTGGTTGTTTGGCCAACAAACAACTTCCCAATCCATACAAAAATGGACACAACATGTCCAATAACATGGTATTGCATCCATCCAAAATGCTTCAAAACATCCTAAGTTACTATATATTATCATCCTAGGCACTATGATTCAACCACACAAAAGTCCACACCTAGATCTAAGCATTTTACTAACTACAAAAATTATATGCAAGAAGCACTATATAAATATAATAATGAAACTAAAAATACTATAAATACAACCCCAAAACGAAGTACTGAGTATACAAAAATGCGGAATAATGCTCCGCCCATAAAAATTCACGGAGTACCAATCCGCCTAAAACTGTCCATCCCCATCACTAGTATAACTGGTGCTAGCACTACTGCTGGTGGGATCTAATGGTGTGAACTGAACGCCTTTAGTGGAGTACTAGAAAATAGGCTCAGATGTAGGAGGGGGCCCAACATACAGAACTATGCTCGTAGGCGACTCGAGTTCCTCCACAATGTACTCCACTGACTAAGCACTCGAACAGTCACATTACTCTGGAAAAAGCTCGATGCTTACTATGAACGACCTATCATTCTGCTTCTCCCTTGGCTCTGGCTCTGGCTCTGGCATCGGCTTCTGCTCGCCCATCATTTCCTGATAATGTTCGTTCACTAATTGCGCTAGACTCTGCTCGATCCACTGCTGCTCATCATAAGGTAAGTCCATGAAGTAGAATTCTTGATTATAAGGGTCCGGTTGGGCCATTGGACCGAAAAAACAATCATCAATGTTAGTGAAAAACGAAGGATAAGAAAAAGGTATACCTGACTTTGGTGCCGTAGGCATGGCCGGTAAATCGGTGGCAAGAGGTGGATCGAGTATCACTGATGGCTCCTCATGCCTGCACTTCTGACGGCACTCTTGCTCATGCTCAGTGGTCTCCTCAGAGGTCTCCTTAGTGGGATCCTCCCTCTGGTATCCTGTCAAACAGGCAACCACCCTCTTCAATTTCCTAACTTGCTTGGCAAGTTTACTAACTGTCTTTGCCAAAGCGACATTAGAATCAATCATGGCCTGTGCCCAAGATGGCACTCTATCCTCTCTCTCCGAGTCTGATTGCTCAGATCTGCTCTCATCATCTCCCACGTCATACTCCTCCTCTTGTCTCTCAAGCTCTTTCCTAGTGATCGATCTCTGCTGATCCCTCAGTTATTGCTTTAACTCCTTTGGACTGAGGAGTCCCTCAATTCCTTCATTCCTTCCCTTCAGCTGCCTCATTGTAGGCTCTCCTGCCTACAGTGCCCTTAGGGGTCTCAATCCCATCCTAAGGTCTATCGACTCGGATCCCAGCCTCATGTGCAAAGTACGTGATCAAACAAGGGAAGAAAAGGCTCAAGTGGGATCTTCTTCCTGATTCTGCTATTCTTCTCACTATGGTTCTCCCCACATCAAACTCCAAGTGGTTTATCATCTGATAGAGCATGATTGCCACTTCTTTGTTGACATCCGTGCGATGTTGGCTTGGCATGAGATATTAGCTGAAATAGATGTTCCAGAAATGCTCGTTGAACCCCAGCTCCCTCTGGTGAACCTTGTGGTCCTTAGGCTCCCATGGAATGTCCTCTATCCCTGTGATAGCTACCCCAAGCCGCTGGTCATAATTCTGGAAGAGGTCTTTGGGTTCGTACCCATTTTCCCACATCGGGTAGTTTGGAGTCATCAAATACTTGCTGATTTGCTCGACGGTCATGGAAATTAGATTCTGACGGACCACCACCGAAGCTTCCATTTCAAACTCATCCGGATCTATGCTGGCGTAGAACTCCTGGACTATCTTCCGGTTGGCTCTCTGTGGGAATGAGACGTATGCTTCCCACCTTCTTCGGTGAACTTCCTCAAAAACGGATGTTTGCCCCAATTCATTGAAGCTAAGGTCTCTCTCTAAGATCATGGGTTGCTTGGAAGTGCCCGTGAGTCTTATCTTGAAAATTTCCTCCGGTGTCGGTCCCGGGGTAGAAAGCCATTTTCCTTTTCTCTTTCTTGAGGCATCACCTTCCTCTAGGGTTTGAGAAGCTCTTCTTTTTGGTGCCATCTTTTTTGTGATCATCCAACTGGTTTCGAGCAAGATTCGAGCAAGATTTTGGTGATTTTGGCGCGGGAAGTTGAGAGAAGTTTAAACAAAAGGGAAAGGTGCTCATGAAAATGACAGGTGGGTTTATATAGTGGGCCAGAAAAATGGACTCCCGAGGGTTTATTTCCCCAAATGGAAACTACGGGGTCCTAAAAATCAGCCAAAACGCTGCATTTTACCTGTTGGGCTTACCGCGGGATTGTCTCCGGTGGGGATATTCCAGCGAATGGAAATCGCTGGTGTCTTCAAACTCTTTCTCCGTGACTTCACTTCTTCTGGTCCGTATATTCAATCTCGCCAGAATCCCCTAGAAAATTTTCAAATACCCGTGGCTTTCACTCGTTCTGTCCCACGGGAATATTCTAGCGGAAACGAACTGGCCAGATTTTCTTTAAAAATCTTTCATCATACCACGGGTTTCCTATTTCTTCCTGGCGAGAAAAGTTCAACGGGAAAAGTTCAGCGAGAATGTAACTAGCCGAATCTACTGAGGATTCTCTACGACTTCCAAACATTCTAGCTGGCGGGAATATTCCCGCGAATATGAGCTCGCCACCTTTTCTTATATTTCCTCTTTCTCCGCGAGTTTCCTCCCTCTGCCTGGCGGGTAAATACCCACTGACGAAACCAGCGAAAAACCTGAATCTACTCATTTCACTTGATTGAGTTTCCTTCTTCAATTTCCCTATTCCCTGCATAATATGACAATGCAAACACACAAAATACCACATATATATCCTACATTACTTAATCTACATTAAAAACTAAGGTATAGTTAGGACTTCAAACCCCCCAAACCTTTCTTTTGTTCCCCCTACTATTGAAAGATAAATCTTAAAGCTCTTCGGGCAAACACGAGCTAGATTTTGGTGCTCAATCATCCTACATCACACCTGTAAGTGCCTCATTTTTTATTGGCGTATTTCGTTGGCAAAATCACAATGGGGTTCTATATGTAAGGATAGCTTAGGATGGAAGAAAACCTCATTGCATGATCAAGAGCTTCAAGGAAGGTAGATTTCTTAACTTACTCTACTTTGAAGAGATGTAGTTGCACACACACACAACACTTGCATAACTCTTACTTGTATGTTGTGTTTGCAGTTTTTGTGCATCATTGGGTATTTAAATCTCTCTTCTTACATCTTGTGATTATAATGGCATATCTAGTTAGGCTTAGGATGCATTTCTTTTGACCCTTGCACTTTTGTTTGTGTGCTTAAGGGAGTGTGTGCGCTGGTCATGCGCTGGTGTCACCAGCGCAACTAGTCCAGTGGACTACCGCTGGTCGTGCGCTGGTCTGCACCGGCGCTCTCCTCCAGCGCAACTCCTCCAGTAGGTTGTCGCTGTTGGTGCGCTGGTCGTCACCAGCGCAAGCACCACCAGCGCATCTCGTCCAGAATGTTGCCGCTGGTCTTGCGCCCTTGAGGCGCGCCACTCGTCGAGCGCCCTTGCCAGTTAAAGGGCGTGCGCTGGTGAGTTGCGCTGGTCGTCCAGCGCTGCACCAGCGCAGCTGACGGGAATCTGAAGCGTTTTTTTCAAAAACGATGTCACTTCACTTGGATCCCATTTATATATGTCTTGATAGTCTTGGCTCGGTTTCAAGAGCAAAAATTACACTTTTGAGAGCATGATTGAGTATCTTCAAGCCAAGGTATCAAGACTTCATCTTTAAGCTTCCAAATCACAAAACCCTTCATATTGCATCTTTCATTTATCATCTAGCATAATTCTAGGTTGATTTCATCTAGGGTTTTTAGTTTTGCTCACATGACTTGTATCTAGAACATCATTCTCATATCTATATGTTCTTGCTTTACAAGATAGCTTCTTTATCACTTGAATTGATTCAAGATTGCATCTTTATGACTTGACTTAGTTTCAAGATTGTTTTATTGTGGTTTGTGAGTTGTATTGTGATAGATAATGCATATAGGATTTTGGTTGCTTATTTAGTGTTGGTTTATGCATGTCATCTAGTAATATGATATCTAGGATTGTCTAACATGTTCATCCTTGCCTAGATAAGCTTAAAATGTCTAACCTTGCATTTTTAGCATCTTGAGTATTTCACATATTCACCTTAGGTTGTGCTATCTCTTCACTTTAGAGACAAGTCTTGTATTTACCTCTTAGGTAGTTTGCAAGCAAGGGACTAGAGTCACTATTAAAGGCCCGCGGGTAGCAAAGACGGATTAGTAAATTTAGGTGTGATGTGGTCAACCTAATTTGTAATCGTATTTGCAAATAGTGGATTCGAGGTTCTCGTGTGGCGCACATAACAGCCCGTGGTTTTTCCCCGTGTGGGTTTCCACGTAAATATTGTGTGTCCTCAAATTTCCGCACTTGTATGTTTTTTGTATATTGACTAGATTGGGGCTTTTTCGTAATTTGGACTAATCTCGAAAAATTGGGTAAAATTGTTTAAAATCTATTCACCCCCCCTCTAGATTACTTTAGGACACGTTTATTATTTATTTTCAACACCATTGAAACAAAATAACTTATTCGACAATCAAAATATGTACAATGCTAGTGTTTGCTAAGCATGCCTCTGATATACGACCTATGCACACCTTAGCAAACCTTAAACAATTTATCTCCTTCAAGCCCTACCTAAAATAGGTGGCTCAATAACAACGTATCCATTGTCTTTCTTTTTGACCCAAAAGGGGTCCCTTTCCACCAATGCCCTCCATCTTGGATTTTTCAACCCAAATGGACTTGACACGTGTTTTGGGCAATGAGGTGGTACTTTTTCTAACTTGCCATCTTTTGTTTGGGCAATGAGGCCTAATATGGCCTATCCTATGGCAGTAATGACAAGTCAGAATAAAAGTAGAAAATGTACCTCCCGATGTAGTCCTTGAAGGTTGAACATTGTTCTTCCTCCTTGTCCTCCTTCTTGGGTTTGGAGCAAAGGTATTGGGCTCCTCATATGACACATGCATTGTCTTCCCAGGAACTGGCTTCACCACTTCCTTGGACTTGACCTGAGTGCCTATCTTTGGCATAGCACATTCAACCTGGTCCTCCCTAATCTTTCCTCTTAAGATCTCTAGAGCATTGTCTCTCGATTTGATCTCTTCTTCCATTACTTTCATCTTGCCTTCAAATTCCTTGTTCAAGGACTCATTCCTTTCCCTGAATTTGTCTTTTACTAGGGAGAAATCATCCTCGATTTTGTCTTAGAGGGCATAGTTCTCCTCTAAAGCATTATCAAGCTTGTTTGCCAACTCAAAGTTCTTTTCCATCAATTCCTTGTTCTCTTCCTTGAGTTGAACAATAGTGTCTTCGTAGCTCGATGAGTCATGCTTTAGGAGAGGGGTTTTGTTAGTCACCTCGCCATGAGCGAGTGCTATGTACTCCCCTAGAATGGAATGGGGTTCATGAAAATATACAAACGTAGTTACAAGAGTGATATAAGAACAAAATAAGAAAGACATACATAGACAATGCATAGACAATATGAGAATATAATCATGTGAACAAGGTCAATGTATATCATCTAGTTGTGTGAGGTATAAGAACAAATAAACACAACAACAAAGAATACTTGTATTTCAATAGATGTTCAATGAGTTACAAGAGTGATCAAATATCACTATACAAAAAAAATTACAATATACAAAAGAATCATATATACAAAAATGATCAAAAGAATGAATCCAAAAATCACACTTTACAAATACTTGCTTCACTATATATCACAAGTGAATAATATGAAACAAGATAATAACATACACAAATAAAATATAAAAGATAGAGATAGGAAGAATTAACACGAGATTTTTTAACGTGGTAAAACCTCCAAGGAGGAAACATCCACTTGTTGAAATACAACCATTAGGGTACTATATATATTGGATGATAAAAATAGAGAATCCACAAAGTGACCAATCTTTAGCTTACCCAACCTAGTTGAGTCTAAGTCTACCCAACCCTATTGGAAAGTATGAAATCCCTTAATGATGCGGAACCACCATATATTGGACAACACACAAAACCAACATCGATGGAAGATTAGAAATTCCTCAAGAGTGCATACACCTCCCGTGTACCCCGCTCTTTTGGAGTCTATATCTAACCATACGCCTAGGCCTACCAATATAATAGCCAACTCCTTATCCAAGGCACTCATGCCTCTAGGGAGCCTTCCATGCATGACTATCCGAGTCCTCCCGATTCTAGCCATGACTTCTTGCTTATCTATCCGAGTCCTCCCGACTCTAGACAAGACTTCTTGCTTGGCTATCCAAGTCATCCCGACTCTAACCAAGACTTCATGCCTTTTACAAGGACTTCCTATTGTGATTATGTGAATGCAAATGATGCAAACAACCAATTCAACATAGAACATATGATCAATACATTCCATGGTACAAATAGACCTAAACATGTGATATCACAAGTAATAAAAGTCTAGATGCAAAATACAAGAATAAAACCTAAAGCATGTGTAAACACCAAACACATAAGCTCAAAGTCTCATTCACACATACAACACTTGAACAAAATATATTCATGAAGTACAAGTTCAAGATGCTATCAACATACAATAAAATGCCAGATACATGAGATTAAATCAATCAATATTCTAGCAAAAAATATAGAGCAAGAATTTAAGATGTAAATCAATTAAACCCTAGATTGCTCTAAAACACATACAAATACAATAATCCTAGATTTCATCAATCAAAGGATCAAATCAAATCTCAAGGTCATTTATCACAAAATTGATTCAATCAAGTCACAAACAACCTAAGATATCAACCTAATCACAATACAACTCACAATCATGTGAAAAACCTAGAATCATGGAAACTAGTTCACAAATGTCTCTAAATAGACTTTTGATTATGATTGATTGTGAAGCTATCTTTCTCAATAGCATTCACCAAACATACAAGTATATATAGAAGAAGAAACCCCAAGCAAATTGAAGGTTATAAAAGAAGAAATCCCAAAGATAAGACCAATACCTCGGATTCACGAGCTGGTTCGGTTTTATGTGTAGAACCACCAGAAAATCGATCAAACAGCTGCCAAACCATTTGGAAAAGGTAGAGGACTTGATTACGAATGATCTCCAACTTGAATCACTCAATTCCGACTCCGTATGAAGAAGTTATGGTGTTTGGAAGGTGAGAAAATTTGGGAGAAAAATTCTGACGGGATTTTGCAATTTTTCTTCTTAGAAATGAAATTGAGGGAATGGAGGGAATTTAAAACGAGGAGAGAGAGAGATTTTTTGGGTCAATCAGAGGTGGCCATGTCACCCAGCCTGTGGGGGGCGCGTGGGCCACATGGGACCAGAGGGGTCCTCCGGCCATGGGTCCCACAGCTCCCACACGGCTTGGGCCACGTGGCCTCTTGGCCACGCTCTCCTCTCCCGCGCTCCCTCACATTCTTTAGCCGTATCTTGGGTATCCGAACTCCGATTTCAAATCTGTTTTCGGATTACAAACCGTGACTCCCTCACGCACGACGAAGACTACACAACTTTGAAAAATGGTTGATAAATCATCTTGGAAAATGACAATGAAGTCAACTCAACAAATGAGAGCGAAAAGCAGCGTAGCTACATCGTTTGGACTCGAAACAAAATGAATGAGTAACCGAAATGACCGGAACTCAATAAGAAATCATAATAGAGCATATTTAAGTCCAAATACAAAAATACGGAAACATACAAACACAAAGACACACACATATGCTATTTCCTAGATATAGTCCTAGAACATGCAATAAGCAAAGTTTGTCAAGATAGTATAAATGCATGAGCATATATTATCAAGTGTGTGAAAGTGATATATAAATGATGTTTAACCATGAAGGAACACACAAGGATGCCATGTGTGTATGTGTGTGTGTGTGTGTGTGTGTGTGTGTGTGCCTAGCCTTGTAAGAGATATGAGGTCTTATATTACCTTTGATGAACAATGAAGCACATATCTCTTTGAAGCCGGCATTTTGCATGAATTGTGGCCAAGACTTTCTTCGTCTTCTTAAATCTTCAACATATGGACCACTAAACATTACAAAAGAAACACGTTTTGATATGGAATACATGCCAACACAAACTATAACCCTAACAGTTCATCCTCATGCTCAGTACTTTCGATGTTGAAGCAATCACTACCTTTCAACGGGTTCCTTATGCTCTCAAAAACTTCAAACTCTGCGGTTTGTCCTAAGACTGTCATGGAGAGCCGTCCCTTGTGGACATCAATGATTGCCTTGGCAATTGACATAAATGGTCGCCCTAGCAATATCGGCATCTCCCTAGCCTTAGATGAATCACACTCCATTTCTAAGATAACAAAGTCAACTGGGATTATCAATTCTCCGACCTTGACCAAAATGTCCTCGACCACTCCTATTGGACGTCTTACTAAGCAATCGGTCAAAATCAATTCCATGGTAGTTGGTTTCAATCCCTCTAACCCTAAATCCTTAAACAATGCGTGAGGCATTAGATTGATTGAAGCCTCTAAGTCTAACATTGCCTTCTCCTTCCGAGTTTCACCGACTTATACGGTAATGATGAAACTTCCTAGATCCTTCATCTTAGGTGGCAATGTCGTTTCCATGGCTGCACTTGCTTCCTTAAAGATCACTATCTTCTCCAAAAATTATTTCTTCCGCGCCTTTGAGTTAAGCTCCTTGAAGAACTTGGCGTATGCGGGCATCTTTTCAATGACTTCAAGTAGGGGGAGGCTTATATTCACTTTTGACAGAATATTGTATATCTCTCGGAAAGCTTGATCCAACTTCATCTTCTGAAGCCTTCCCGAAAATGGAATTGGAGGCACATAGAGTTCGGAGATTTGTGTATTCTGGAAGTGTCCTTTTGACCTAACTCTAGACCTCTGCTTGTTCCTATCCCTACTTGGGTATCAAAATCCTTAATAAAAACCTGATCCGCTATCATAGGTTGGTTCCCAAACCTACTCATGAGTGTCTCAATGTTCTTACTCATATCACTCATTTGGCTTGCCATTTCCGTGCTCACTCCCCCTTGACTACCTCGAGTGTTCCTCTACTAGGAATTCTGCTCAAGCATTTCATACTTATCAAATACGTACTGTGCCGTCTTCTCTCGCATCACTCTTCCATGTGCGTTGTCAACTATCGCTTATGAGAGCCCGGTCAATCCATCATAGAATGACCGAACTTGTGACACTAAAGTATAGTTGTGGTGAGGGCACTGTGCTAAAAGTAGCTTGAATCTACCCCATGATTCATGAAATGCATCGCCTTCCCTTTCCTGGAAATCAGCTATCATACTCCGTATTTCCTTAATCTTCCATGAGGGAAAGTACTTGGCAAAAAAAGTTTGCTCTACACCGCTCCATGTGGTAAGTGATCCTGCCGGTAATGCCATGAACCACTTCTTCGGCGTTATCTCTCATACAATACAAAAAACATCTCATCCGTAAGTGATCCTCCGTCAGATTCCTGAGTGGGAACGTGGTCACCACATTATAGTATTCCTTCATGAATTGGAGGCAATCTTCACCGAGGGTACCACCAAAGTGTGGGAGTGTGTTGTAGTGCAAGTTTTTCAGCTCATAGTTCATTTGGGCATCATCTAGAAATACAGCTGAAGGATGTGATCCAACAGTAGGCAATGAGAATTCCTTCATCATCCGTTGATTGTATGCTTGCTCTAATCCAGCTAATGAACTGCTAGAAGAGACTGAATCGCTCTTAAGGTCGGATAGTCCTCTGGGATTATCTGTTATTGTCGGTAGCCTAGCTATACGATCAATAGTTTCGATAAAAGGTTTGAGCGGACTTCCCCAAGATCGTCTTCCGTGCATCAAGTGGTAACAGGTAACCTGAAATTACACTAAAAAGAAACTACCAAAAGGTTAAGTGCTCAAAACATAATCCTAAATACAAATAACGACAATTATACTGACTAATGTTCTAAGAATGCACAAGAGAGCACAAACGTTGTCCCCGGCAGCGGCTTGACGCGCCCGAACCGGTTCTACAAATACTACTACAAATTACGCTATTCTACTACGGTTATTCTAAAGGGGCGCGCGAGTGTTATACCCTTTTTGCAAGTGCACAAGTTGTTAAACGAGTGTAGTGTTCAGAGTAAGGGTTATCGTTCCCACGGAGGATTAGCAATTTACACTTACTTAGAATAAAAGTTAATAACACTAAAGTTCACTCTAACTAATGTCAATTCAATAAACTAAGATGATCAACACATTTACTATGCTAAGTTTGGAATTGATTATAGAAATTGGTTACAACTATTTGATTTAAATTATAAATTAAATGACTGCTAGGAGATAGATCCATTCAAGTAACAACTTACTAGCTAATCAATCATTCATTAAGATTAATCACAACATCCCTAACATGCATCTATTCATGTCAAGTTATAAGGCCTTAGTTCCTCAACTTTAATAACCACCTAGAGTTAGGAGAGTGATTAAAGGAAGTCTACTAAAGGGTATTGATAAAGATTCATAAGATAGCAATTCTTACAACTTAGATGGCATAAAAAGGAACATGCATAAATGGTCTTTAATGCATATAAGTTCCTCAAGTTGCTTGTGCATTCAATGAAAGATTGGTGGTTGCAACTACCAATCATATTGGCCTGGAATCATGGCGAAATGCCAGGTATCCCTCTCAACTTAGCCGCTCACAGGTTGGTAGTAGACGCAACCTTTAAGCTGGTCAAACAGAAGCGGAGGCATTTCGACGCCGAGCGAAATGCCACGGTACAGGAAGAGGTGGATAAGCTTCTGAAAGCCAGATTCATCAGAGAATTTCGCTACCCCGAATGGATCGCCAACGTGGTCATGGTGACCAAAGCCAATGGGAAGTGGCGTATGTGTGGACTACACCGATCTCAACCGGGCTTGCCCGAATGATAGCTTCCCTCTGCCTAAAATAGATCAGTTGATTGATTCCACTACAGGTAACAAGCTTTTAAGCTTCATGGATGCTTTCTTGGGGAACAACCAAATCATGATGCACCCCGCTGATCAAGACAAAACCAGCTTCATCATTGGATAGGGCCTCTATTGCTATGAGGTGATGCCGTTCGGTCTCAAAATTGCTAGAGCCACTTACCAGCATTTGGTGAACAAGTTGTTCAAGCAACAGAGAGGAAGGTCTATGGAAGTATATATTGATGACATGATCACCAAGTCCCAGAAGACCGAACAACACCCCAAAGATTTACGCCAAACCTTCCAAGTAATAAGGGAGAACCAGATGAGATTGAATCCGGCTAAGTGTGCTTTCGAGATAACAGTAGAAAAGTTTCTTGGGTTCATGGCACATGAGAGAGGAATCGAGGCAAACCCCAAGAAGATTAAGGCCATCATGGATCTTGAATCCCCTACAACTCTCCAGAAGGCACAAGGGTTGACTGGCCGGAGAGATGCATTGAACCGTTTCATATCCCGATCTACAGACAAATGCTTACATTGTAAGGATTTTCATATCTTGATTGGCTTATTTCGTGGACAAACCACATGTTGGGGTTTATTGTGTAAGGGTAGTTTAGGTGATTGAACTTCAAGCTCAAAGGCCCTTCCAAGACCTCAAGGGACAAGCACTCTAAAGGTATACTTCTAGTGTTTAGTTTCCTTTGAAGAGACTTAGAATGCACACACACACTTAGCATACTTGCATTTGTGTGCATACTCTTCACATGTCACTTTACACACTAGCACTTTGATTGATATATCTTGTTGTGTGTATATGTGCCTAGTAATTCGTTTCCCGACATTATTCGGAAACGTCCGCGCATGTACTAGTATGTGCTTGGTTTTACACGAAGACCGCCTACGGAGAATGCCATTGTCTTCTCTTTGGTTTTCACCTCTGTTGGTGATCAGTGGTTGTGATCGGTGGCCTGGCCGTGCTTGGTTTTGCGTGAAGACCGCCTACAGAGAATGTCCTTGGCTTCTCTTTGGTTTTCACCTCTGTTAGTGATCGGCGGTTGTGATCGGCGGCCTAGCCACAGAATGAAATCGCCATTTGCGTCCAGAAGTGTCTGGAGCAATTCTACGGTTACGATCGGTAGCCACGATCGCCGTTTGAAACCGCCATTCATACCCGATTGATTTAATCTCTCGGGTTTGATTTTACGGTTGAATCGGTGGTTTCGAAACCGCCGAATGAAATTGCCGTTGATGCTTTGTTCTTCTCGGGCTCAATTCGGCGGTTGTAATCAGTGGCCTGGTCGCCGATTGAAACCGTCGATCAGTGCGTTTCAGGGGCAAAATTGTCTTTTCACATGCCCTGTTCTTGATGTCTATAAATATCTCACTTTCTCATTATCTGAATAAATTCTTTTACTCCTTAGAACCCTAAACTTCAAAGAGAGATATTTGAGAGAAAATCAAATCAAGAACTCACTTATAACCACTCAAATCAAATCCTTTTTGCATCAAATTTCATATTGCATCTTCTATGACTATATAGAATGCATCCATGCATGGGTTTGCATCATCACAACTTGCTTGGTAAGATTTTGATTAACTTCATCTTATTTTAGTATTTTTACTATCAATCCATCTCTTTAAATTACTTGTATGTTTTAGATCATATGCTAAATACAAGAATAGAGAATTGATTGTGATGAATTGATTGAGTGTTGTATTGTGATAGCTAATTTGGTTTTTGCTTAATCTTGATTAGCTAAGCTATTTGACATGTCATTTAGCTCTTGATATCTATGATTGATTTAATTGTTATATCATCATCCTAGACAAGCATCTAAGGTTCCCTAGCCTTGTTTGTTATTTGAATATTCATACATATTCACATAGGTTGCATAATCTCTTCATTGAGAATTAAGACTTGGGGCTAAGTTTGCTTAGGCCTCAAGCAATTGGACTTGAGCCACTTTTAAAGGCTCGCGTGGTAGAAGTGGGGGGTTATTGACCGGAGTGTTAAACGAGGTCTACATAGGTTGTAAACTCCATTTCAATTAGTGGATTTCGAGGTTCGAGTGTGGCGCACTATACAGCCCGTGGTTTTTCCCAGTGGTTGGGTTTTCACATATACATCAAGTGTTATTTAAATTCCGCACTATATTACACTTGTTTGTCTTTTTGACTAGTATGGGAATTTTTTAAAATTGACTTGCATGCAAAAATTGGGTAATAAAGCTTAAAATCTATTCACCCCCTAGATAATATTAGAACACACCGAGCATTATTTGTTCTTTCATTTACCTTTCTTCAAAATCATGAAGCAGGGTAAGAAGATGAAGTTGGATCAAGAGAGTGAGCAAGCATTTCAGGTGTTGAAGAAATACCTAGCTAGTCCACCTTTGCTGGTGAAACCCCTTCTAGGAGAAGAACTACAGCTTTACTTGGCAGTATCAGAAACCGTAACAAGTGGGGCCTTAGTAAAGGAATATAGTGATGGGACCTAGAGACCAATCTACTATGTGAGCCGTGCTCTGACAAAATCTGAGAAGAATTATACTCTCCTGGAGAAGCTCGCTTATGCACTGGTGACCACAGCTAGGAAGCTCTGGCCTTATTTTCAAGCTCACACAATCGCAATAGTGACAGATCAACCACTAAGATAGTTCCTCCAGAGGCCAGACGTATCCGGTAGGCTGGTCCTGTAGGCCCTAGAGCTCACTCAGTATGACATAAAATACAAGGCAAGGACGACAATGAAGGCTCAAGTCTTAGCTGAATTTGTAGTAAAATTCAGCACGACCCCCCATCCGGATACCACTGCGACCCCAAGCTTAAATTCGGAATCCCTGGAATGGCCCATTGATTACAAGGCCTGGATACTATATATAGATGGAGCGTCTCATCAAGCCGGCTATAGAGCCAGGATCGTCCTTACCGATCCTGAAGGGATCGAGTGTAGCCACTGTTTCAGGTTCAAGTTTAAAGCCACCAATAATGAGGCGGAGTATGAAGCTTTATTGGCGGGAATGAAAGTTGCTGAAGAATTGGGGGCTGATTTCCTCCTAGTTAGAAGTGATTCCCAACTAGTAATCAACCAAGTATCTAGTGTGTACCAAGCGAAGGGTGACAACTGATTGGATGATTTACATACCTATTTGAGGTCCCTATTTCCTAGATTTTATACTCATTGTCAAGTGTGTTTTTGTATATAATGCGTTTTGTGAGCATTGTGTAGGTTGTATGCTCTAAAATAAGGTGTTGAGCATAATTGAAGAGTTTTGGAGGTTAAAGGGTTGAAATTGTAAATCTTAGTGCAGAGCTTTCAACTTTTGGGGGCCATATCTCCCTCCTCCGATTGAACTACATTTTGTATAACCTATTTTTAGAAAGCCCCACGAATCTACTTTCCAACGCTTTTTACGGATCATAATTCTGAGTTCTCTAGAGGAAGTTATGGCTATTTTCGTAACAGTGCGCGAAGCTGGAGAACTTCACCCGAGAGAGATGCGAGCCCAAGGCGAGCTCAAGCAGCTCGCCCCTCAAGGTCACTAAACTCTCGGGTTTTCAACAATTTTCTTCAACCAAAGAGCATCCAAATCGCCCCCAGCTCGCTCTAAGCTCGCCCTTTTACCCAAAATATGTTAAAAATCAAGATTTTACCTCCTTGCCCTTGACCTAATTCATTCCTCTATATAAACCTTTGATATTTTTAAACCTAAAAAAGCTCTCACCCAAGAATAGTCACCAAGACCTCACCTTTACACATTCCTCTTACTCTCACCTTCCATCTTTCACAACCTATCTAACTTCCATAACTCCCTAACATCCAAACACAAACTTCACTACCACTTTTCCACATCCACCATCACTCCACCTTTTTGGGCAAGAGAGAGTTGAAGAAGGATAGAAGGAGAAGAAGATCCAAAGAAGAAGAGGAAGCTCTCCATTAGTTTTCTCTAAACCCTTTCTCTTTTATTCTTTTTCATAGCCATGTATTTATTTGATTTTATCTATGTTATGGCTATTCTTTGTAATATGAGCTAAATATATATTGCTAGGATTTGATGAAACCCCACCCATGACTATATATTTATATTGATTCTTGTTTATCCATTTATGTGCAACTTGTGGTTTATATGAGTATTTTTGTATGCTTAAAGCTTTCAAGTGATTGATCTCCATTTGAATGAATTATTGTGGTGTGTTATGTACTGACCGGAGACGCACACCACGTGTTCGATAAAATGCCCTCTATGCATGTCTAGAAAAGTATACACACTTAGGCTAGCGTATAGGATTCGTTTAGTGCACCAACAAACTTAATGAACTCAATTCGTATATTCCGGGTAATCGAGAGATAGGCTTGGGTACGTTTCAGGTGTAATCTACTTTGCTTGACCAAGATTGTAGGTTAATATTATGGTGCATGAATCTACAAATTGAATGAGTATGTTTTGGGTGAATAATTGAGTCTAAAACGGAACTCAATTGCGGGTGGGGTGTAGTCAAGTCCTAGCATATTTTTCTTCGATATTACACTTGAATTTATTTTAGTGTTATTTTATTTCTTGCATTAGCATTAGTCATTAGATTAAATTAGTTTAATTTACTTAGTTTAAATATCCTTTTTCACTTGTTTGAATAACATCTAGGCTAATCAATTTTGGTAATCGATCACTCGATCCCTGTGGGAACGAATCTTATTCACCATTGTGCTACTCTCCGACCTCGTCCTATTGCGAGTGAGAGTCATAAAAGAGACTAGCCAATTTTTGGCGCCGCTACCGGGGATTGAGCGGATGATTGATATCGATACTAGTTAGTTTATTGCTAATTTGAACCTTTTAATTTAGTTTGTGTGTTTCTCTTGATAGGTACCATTTCTCTTGCATGCACCCACGAACAAGGAGCCAAAATCTCCGCTTCTTGAACTTTAATCCAGAGATTGAAAGGATAGCTCGAAGAAATAGACGCGAAGCTCGGAGAAGAGCAGAGATGGGTGATCAGAATGCACAGTTGGGGCACATGGGAGTGCCAAATGTGGCAAATCAAAATCAAGGGGAATTGCATCCTCAAGCCGATCCAGTGCAAGAAGGGTTGCCTCATGTTGGAGATGAGCGTACTCTATGGGATTATACAATGCCTAGAGTCGAGTTGCACCAGTCATCCATTCGCCGGCCAACAATTGCAGCAAATTCCTTTGAGATTAGGCCGTCCATTATTTAGATGATTGGCACTACTGCATATTCAATGGCTTGGTGAATGATGATCCGAATTTACACCTTCAGAATTTCAACGAGATTTGTGACACTTTCAAGTACAACGGGATTCCCGATGAGTTTATCAAGTTGAAGTTGTTCCCATTCTCTTTGGGAAACGACGCAAGGATATGGTTGAACTCCCAACCACCAAACTCGATCACTACCTTTGATCAATTGGCCCAAGCCTTTTTGAATAGATATTTTCCACCAGGGAAGGTCGCTCGTCTTAGGAATGAGATCCTCTCATTTCAACAATTTGAGAATGAGAGCATATATGAAGCTTGGGAGAGGTTCAAGGAGCTTCAAAGGAGATGTCCCCACAATGGCCTTGCAAAATGGCAAACTTTGCAAGCTTTCTACCAAGGGCTCACGATGTTAACAAGGAATTTAGTAGATGCGGCTGCTGGAGGTTCGTTAATGAGAAAATCAATGGATGCGGCCAATGAACTCCTAGAGGAGATGGCACTCAACAATAGCCAATGGGGAAGCCAAAGGCAAGTACCTAAGAGGACTCCGGGTGTGTTAGAGGTAGATGAGTTGACAAGTGTAAAAGCTCAACTAGCGGCACTTCAAAATCAAATGACCGAAATGAGCGCAGGGCCGAGTAATGTGCAAGTGGCTCAATGTGAGTGGTGTTTGGGGCCACATTCGAGCATGGATTGTCAAGTTGGAAACCCGTTTGCTTCAAGCTCACAAGAACAAGTTTCCTTTGTAAACTACAACCGGAACTTCCAAAACCAACCCCAACAACACCATGCCACCCAAAATCCCCAAAACAATCCCTACCAAAACACATTGTAAGGATTCCCGTTGTTTTTAATTGGCTTATTTCGTGATCAAACCATATGTGGGGGTTCTTTGTAAGGGTAGCCTTAGTATCGGTCTTAATGTTCGAAGCCCTTTGAAGACCTCGTGTTGATAAGCACCGAAGGTAAATTTCTATGTGCTTACTTTTCTTTGAAGAGATTAGTTGCACACACACACTAAACATTCATTGCATATGTGTGCATTCTCTTCATTTGTCACATTTCACACTTGCACTTATTTATTATATTTTATGGTGTGTAATTGTGTCATGTTGTTGTATAATTCGTTTCCCGATAACTTTCGGAAACGTCCGCGCATGCACGAGAATGTGCTTGGTTTAGCGCGAGGACCGCCTATGGAGAATGCCCTTGGCTTCTCCTTGGTTTTCACCTATCTAGGTGATCGGCGGTTATTATCGGCGGCCTGGCCGCCGAATGAAACCGCCGTTTCAGTCCAGATTGGTCTGGAGCATTTCTGCGGTTAAGATCGGCGGTCACGACCGCCGTTCGAAACCGCCGTTTCAAGACCTGATTGATTTATCTCTCAGTCTAATTCGGCGGTTGAAACGGCGGGCATGAAACCGCCGTTCGAAACCGCCGTTCATACCTGGTTGATTTTGATCTCTCTGTTCTGTTTCGGCGGTTGGAATCGGCGGTCATGAAACCGCCGAATGAACCGCCGTTTATGCTCTGTTCTTCACGAGCTCAATTCGGCGGTCATGAACGGCGGCCTGGCCGCCGATTGAAATCGCCGATTGGCGCGTTTCTTTGTAACTTACTTAAACGACCACACTTTGATTTGGCCCCCTATATATATTCCACTTTGACTTTAGGTCAATCAAGAGAGTTCATATTCAGAATTCATACTTAGGATATTTTTCAAAGAGAAGAAAAATTCCAAGAACTCCATTCTTGATTCTCAAACACTTTTCATGATCATCAATCATCATCTAGCATCATCTTAGATCATCTAGATGTCATCTAGCATGGAATCTTCATCATACTTTGCTTGGTAAGCTTTTCACTAATATCTTACATGTTTTGTGTTTCTCTTATCTAGCAATCTCAATTAATTACTTGTTTGTTATTTTGTATGCTTTAGATACAATATTGAGATGAGTATGATGTATGTTTGAGATTTTATATTGTGCTAGCATATTAGGTTTTGTGCTTAATATTGATTAGCTAAACTAATTGACATGTCATTTAGTTTTGATATCTAGGATTATACTTAATTGCATATTAATCATCTTAGATAAGCATATAGGGTTTCCCTTGCTCTATGTTGCATTTTAGATATTCACATATATTCACTTAGGGTTGTATTCTCTTCAAAGAGAAAGTAAGTCTTGTGTGTAGCATCCGGGATTAGGTTGCTTAGAACGCAAGCAAATTGGACTAGGTTCACTCATACCGGGATTAGGTAGGTGTGTGATTACTTCCGGGATTAGGTTGTAATCGTTTGCACATTTAGTGGATTCGAGGTTCGAGTGTGGCTTACTTACATAGCCCGTGGTTTTTCCCGTGAGGGTTTCCACGTAAAAACCAAGTGTTGTTTTAATTTCCGCACCATATTACAATTGCTTGGTTATATTATCTTGAGGGCATTTTCGTAATTTTGACTAACACGAAAAATTGGGTAAAAAGCGTAAAATCTATTCACCCCCCCCTCTAGATAGCTTTATACACACCGTGCTTTTATTTGTATCACACATATAACCCGAATTGGAGAAACAACCAAAACTTGTCATGGAAGGACAAACAACCCCAACATCAACAAAACCTCAACCAAAGACAACCTCCCGGATTCCCACAGCCTTACCAACAAAACTACCCTAACCAAGTCCCAAATGACCAAGTGGAGAAAATGTCTAACCTAGAGGAAATGTTCTCTAAGTATATGGGTAAGTTGGACAATAGAATGGAGACCCAAGACTTAGCCTTAAGGAAGCTTGACACAAAGATTGACCAAGTAGCTCAACATTCACAAGCCTCAATCCAAAACTTGGAAACGCAAGTCGGGCAATTGGCAAGGGCAATCCAAGGGAGGCAACAAGGGGCACTACCAAGCAACACGGTGGTCAACCCCAAAGAGCAATGCAATGCCATTTCATTAAGAAGTGGAAAAGAGGTTGAGTTGCCGAAAAACTTTAGGATGGGAAAAGAAGTTGTTGTTGAAGAGGAGGGTATTGTTGAAGAAGAGGTTGTAAAAGAAAAGAAGGGTTCTAGCCATGATAACGTGCCTACCACATCACAAGATCCCCCTCCACCACCCAAAGTCAAAGCCTATGTCCCTCCCATACCATACCCGCAAAGGTTGAAGAAACATAAGGATGCTCACAATTTCGGCAAGTTTTTAGAGATATTTAAGAAGCTTCAAATCAACATCTCTTTTGCCGAAGCACTTGCCCAAATGCCCACCTATGTGAGATTCCTCAAGGAATTGCTCTCCAACAAAAGGAAGCTAGAAGAATTCGAGACGGTGGCATTGACGGAAGAATGTAGTGCAATCCTATAAAACAAGCTCCCACCTAAACTAAAGGACCCCAGGAAATTCACAATCCCATGCACCATTGGTCATGTGAAGTTTGAGAGTGCTTTAATAGATTCAGGAGCAAGCATCAACTTGATGCCTTACTCAGTTTTCAAAAAGCTAGGAATAGGTGAAGTGAAGCCTACAAGAGTGACTATTCAATTAGCGGATTGTTCTATCAAGCACCCACACGGAGTTTTAGAAGATGTCTTGATGAAAGTGGGAAAATTTCACTTCCCGGTTGACTTTGTAATCTTGGAAATGGAAGAAGATTTTGAGGTCCCATTGATCCTTGGGAGGCCGTTCTTGAAAACTAGTGGAGCTTTGGTTGATCACAAAGAGGACAAGTTGACATTGAGGGTAGGAGAAGAGCATGTGATGTTTGACTTGAAAAAGGTGGCCAAGAGGCTGATGGAAGTAGATAGGTGTTTGTTGGTCGAGGTTGTTGATCCTCCCATAGGGGAATTTTCAAGAAAAGCCATTCCGAAAGATCCGCTGAATTCTTGTGTGGTTCAAGATGTCCTAAGAAAGAAGTTGAAAGGTGTCCACAAACCGGGCTGTCGTGGAGTTAGGAGCAAAACCGAAGTGACTCCCCCGGATAAAATTGAGAAGAATGTGGACAAAAGGGACAAAAAGAAGAAATCATGCGTGGTGTACCAAACAAGAATAGTGAACGGATTTTGTGTGAAGATGTTCTATGCCTCACATAAGTTGAGAAAGGAAGACAACATGATAGCTTACCTCAAAAAAGTCCAAGAAGTAGCAACAAAGTTCAAGGGTATGAAGATGGAACAGATTCCTCGTGAGAAGAACCATCGAGCAGATATCCTAGCCAAGATAGCTACAACCGAAGGGCGAAGATTACCAAAAGGGATACCACTCTAACTAATACCCCGACCCAGCATTACTACGGGGTGACCACGGGGTTAGAAATGAGCCCGGTTGACCGACTCCCTTGCTAGATAGATCATATAACTGATTACCTCCAAAATGACACTCTTCCAGAAGATCTGGATCAAACACACAAGCTCAAAAGGACCGCTACCCAGTATTGCCTGGTGGAAGAGTACCTCTACCGCAAAGGAAAGTCACTTCCGTTGCTGAGATGTCTGCGCAATCATGTATCAGGTGAGACCCTGGCCTACCAAGTTCTTAGAATGGGTCATTACTGGCCTATTCTTCACTAGGATGCCATGAAATTTGCGCAATTCTATAAACCTTGTCAAAAGACAGCAAACCTTCATCACCTACCTCCGGAAAGACTCACTTCAATCAGCACACCTTACCTTTTTGCTATTTGGGGATTGGACCTAATCGGGCCACTTCCCACTACTCTTGGTCAAGCCAAGCACGCTGTAGTAGCCATAGACTACTTTACCCGGTGGGTGGAAGTGAAGTACCTGGTCCAAATAACTACAGCAAACACCACGAGCTTCATCAAGGAAAGCATTGTCTGTCGATTCGGAACCCCGATGGCTATAATCACTTATCTGGGTAAACAATTTGACAATGCCAACTTCAAGTTTTTCTGTGAAGAGCGGGGTATCAACCTTCGTTTTGCCTCGGTAGCCCATCCCTAAACTAATGGGCTGGTGGAAGCAACCAACAAGACCATCAAGAAGCTCCAACAAAAGAAAGAGAAGTGGGTTGAAGAACTTCCAAATGTACTGTAGGCATATCAAACTACCAAGAGGACTACTACTGGGGAAACCCCTTACTCATTGGCGTTTGGAATAGAAGCAGTCTCGCCTATCGAGCATAGACTGACATCTTTCATGGTCCAACATTTTGAATTAGAAGATAATGAAATGAAATTGAGAGCTTGTCTAGACATCCTTGAGGAGAAGCAAGACAGAGCTGCAGAACGAGTAGCAGCCTACTAGAGCAAGATAGCCCGATGTTTCAATAGAAAGGTGAAGACTCTAAACTTTAAAAAAGAGGATTTGGTTCTCAAGAAGGTGACCCAGAATACCCGGAAGAGGTCTGATAGGGTACTAGCCCCCAACTAGGAAGGTCCCTACCTAATAAAGATAGTGGTTCAAAAGGGAGCTTACAAGCTAGAAGACATGGATGGTTACCCGGTAGACCACACTTGGAATGCCGATCACCTTAAAAGGTTTTACCCTTAGAGTTTGAAGAAGAATTTATTTCGGTTGGTATATTTCTAAATGTGTACCCTGAATTTGCTTTGTATTCGCTTCTTGAGAAATTCAATAAAGTCAGTTTTGTTCTCCTAAATAATTCTCCTGAGTTCGCCTTGCAAATTTCGCCATTACTAATCGCGTTAAGACCAGGAAAGGCCACATGGCATTCCTGTTGCCTTGCTCGAGGTATACCCTCCTCTAAGAAGGATCTGGTGCAAAAATACCTAAGTGGCGTAATCGCCTACCAGACTAAGGATTCGGGCTTGTGGCCCTAGTTGCCTACCGCATCCTCAAGATCAAGAGAACCTATACGGACCTCCTGAAGCCTCTAACGGAGAATACCCCCCTCCAGGAAAAACCTAGTGTTAAAGTGGCATTGGTTGCCTACCATGACAGATCTCCAGAGGATCAGGATACTTGATGCCTCACTTCGCCATATCTACACATGAAAAACCTAGTGTTAAAGTGGCCTTAGTTACCTACCAGGATAGATCTCTATAGGATCAGGATACCCTGTCAGAATACCTGATACTTTACTTCGCCATATCTACACATGAAAAACCTAGTGCTAACATAGTCCTAGTTGCCTACCAGGACAGGTCGCCAAAGGATCAGGTTACCATATCAGGAAACCAGATACTTTATCAAGATACTTCATCCCACCATGCATACATGTGAAAAATTTCCATGATAGAAGTGTGCTGGGTAGCCAATCAGGATTGGTTTAGCATCGGGATTCCTTATGAAGGGGATTATTTAATATCCAGACTTACAACATTCTAATCGGGGTACCTAGGCAACTTTGTACTCCTACCAGGATCGATTTTCTCTAACCAAGGTCATTCCATACTCGGTCAAAATTACTTGATCAGAAACTTATACTTAATCTTACACAAGGACTATTGTCCAGGAATTGTTTCTAGAGATAGTGTAAGTTCGGGTTCTTCTATTGCCAGACAAACAAGCTTGAGGCTAACTACTAGCAGCATTCCAAGTGGGTTTTGGGTTATAAACAAACATGCAAGTATCATACGATACCAAGATGTATTGTAAGCAAGACAATATAGTTACAAAAAGATAGAGTTTTTTTTCATTCAAACAATCAGGGTGCCCAACCCCATTTCTGGGCTACAAAAATAGAACGAATGTAAAAATGTAATGACAAAAATAAAGTCATGCATCATGCTGTCTTTCCCCTACCTACTTCTCTTAGCCAGTTGCATCCACCTCCTCAGCCATTTTGGCTCCAGCATCAACCTGAATTTCCCCAGCTCCTGGCACCCCGACTTTATCAGGAACTCCAGCCTCATCCAAAGTGTAAGGATTCCCATTATTGATTAGCTTATTTCGTGGTCAAACCACATGTTGGGGTTTGGTTGTAAGGGTAGTCTAGGTGTTTGTTGAAGATCAAGACCCTTTCCAAGACCTCAAGAGTACAAGCACCAAAGGTATATAATCTCTTGTGCTTGTTTTTCTTTGAAGAGATTTAGTAGCACTCACTCACTTAGCATTCTTGCTATGATTGCATACTTGCTTATTTTTATGTGCATCTCTTCACATGTCACTTTACACACTAGCACTTTGGTTGATATATCTTGTTGTGTGTATATGTGCCTTATAATTCGTTTCCCGACATTGTTCGGAAACGTCCGCGCTTGCACTAATGAGTGCTTGGTTTCGCGCGAAGACCGCCTATGGAGAATGCCCTTGGCTTCTCCTTGGTTTTCACCATTGTTGGTGATCGGCGGTTATTATCGGCGGCCTGGCCGCCGAATGAAACCGCCGTTTCAGTCCAGATTGGTCTGAAGCAATTATGCGGTCATGAAACCGCCGAATGAAGTCGCCGAAGTTCCCCTGTTCCACACGGGAGCCATTCGGCGGTTCATTTCGGCGGCCTGGCCGCCGAATTAAACCGCCGATCGGTGCGTTTCAAGGGCAAAATTGTATTTTCACCTGCCCTGTTTTTGGTCTCTATAAATACATCCTTATCTCTGGTTCAGAACACAAGTCTTTGATTATAAGAACCCTAGAGAGATATTTAGAGAGACTTGAGAGAGAAAGCTTAAAGATCATATCTTTATCTCTCTAAACCCATCCCCACATGCATAAATCTTCATCTAAGCATCATCTAGGATCATCTAGCATATGCTAATGCATGGGACTTCTTCAACACACATGGTATGATTTGTTGAACACTTTTATCTTACATAATTAGTGTTTCTACTTATCAATTTTATCTCATATTTTACTTATATGTGTTTAGATTAATTTCTACATATAAGATTGAGATTATGTGTTGATTGGGTTTTTATTTGTTAGCTAGGCTTTAATGTTCATATGCCATCTAGCTAATTGATCTCATTTATTGATTGAGATTATTTTTCATAGCTTATTTGATTAGGTCATTATTGCCTAAAAGCTATGCCATGAACATTCTTGTGTGATGTATTGATAACTAGGTTGATAGATTGTTTTTTAATCAACTAGTTAATCCTTTGAATGTTTGTGGGTTTTATATGATAGCTTTGTATCTAGGATTGGTGATCCTTTACTTAGCTAAAGTTATATGCCATGTCATATAGCTATATGTGATATCTAGGATTGATTATATTGTCATCTTATAATCCTAGGTAAGCATTTAGAGTACCCTAGCTCTTATTGCATTAATTGAATATTCATACATATTCACATAGGGTTGTTTCTCTTCATAGAGAAGTAAGTCTTGGGGCTAAGTGTGCTTAGGCCTCAAGCAAATTGGACTAGAGCCGCTATAAAAGGCCCGCGTGGTAGATTAGAGGGTGCTCACGCCAAGAGTAGTGTATCAGGGGATATCACTAGGGATTGAACCAAGAGTGGCGATTGGTAGTGTCCATAGCCTGAGGTTATCTAGGGTGAGGGTCCGAGAATCACTTGAGGGTGTAACCGTCTTTTCATATAGTGGATTTCGAGGTCCGAGTGTGGCGCACTTAACAGCCCGTGGTTTTTCCCAGTGGTTGGGTTTTCCACGTAAACATCAAGTGTCATTTACTATTTCCGCATCTTATTACACTTGTATGTTTTGTTGACTTGCTAGGGGTATTTTCGTAAAATTGACTTGCATGCGAAAATTGGGTAATAATTAGATAAAATCTATTCACCCCCCCCCCCCCTCTAGCTTTATATTGATAAACACACCTCGAGTTATTTTTAAGAACTTTCAATTGGTATCAGAGCTTGTATTGCAATCCATGTCATATTTATGTTCAAACATGCATTTTTGGACTAGGAGATATATACATAGGATTTAATTTGAATGACCTATAATGATCTCCATGACATGATGATTGCTAAAATGACATGCTAAATGCTAATCTTGAAAAGCATGTTTTGATGATTGCATTTTTTAAATGCAAAATAATGTGTGAAAAAGCTTATGAGACTCAAATGAAAAAGGATTTTGTATCCATTCAAGGATTTTACAATCCAAATGTCTCTCTTTCTTTATTGGTTGAACATGTCTACTATCATACGGATATCTTATCCGGAAAAATCAAGTAGGGTGCAAAGTCGCTCATGACATGTTTAGCTTATAAAGTTGGATATAGTTGTTCTTAAATTGAAATCAATGAAAACCTATATCCTTGCTTCTCTCTTGACATTGGTGAAATTGGTTTGAATTCATATTGAAAACCTTTGTCATTTGCTTTGCCAAATACCATGATATTTTGGACTTAAATGCTACATGTCTTGTATGCAAAGCAATTTTTTGATTCACACATTTTATTTAAATAAATCTCCTTGTTTCTCTCCAATAAATTTGAGATTGCATAAAGTGACTTATATTGATTATGCATATACTAGAATGCTACTAACTCTCTTTGCCTTGAGTGACCCGGTTGGGGATTACTCCCTTGTCTATATCATGACAAAAAGGGGGAGTATGTTGTGGTAAGGGGAGTTGCAAATTGTAGTAGCAATTGTGCATGTTGGGGAGAATACTAATTGAGGGGGAGTAACCCTTTGAGGGGGAGCATTTGCACATTCATACATTGCATGATGTTGTACTTAAATTTTTAATTGCAAATGCTTGTTTTATCTCACTTGATTCATCTCACCTTTTCTTGTATTAGAAAGTATAGAAACTGTGCTTTCAGGGATTGATTGTTCTACTTGAGATTGAAGACTTCAAGACTATTTATCTTATCTCTTTGTAAAGTAGAAAATCATAAGTAGACCTGTAGTTTCTATTATGTTGTGAGGAATCAATGTGAGTGGTGGTTTTGTCACGAAATAGCCAAAGGGGGAGATTGTAAGGATTCCCATTATTGATTGGCTTATTTCGTGGTCAAACCACATGTTGGGGTTTGGTTGTAAGGGTAGTCTAGGTGTTTGTTGAAGATCAAGACCCTTTCCAAGACCTCAAGAGTACAAGCACCAAAGGTATATATCTAGTGCTTACATTGGCTTGAAGAGATATAGTTGCACACACACACACAACATGCATAACTCTTATTCTTGTATGGTGTGTTTATATTTTGTGTGCATTGTGCTTTATTGATTTATTCAATATCTCTTCTTGCATGTTGAATTGATTGCATCTTGTTATATGATAATGCCATGACATGTTAGGCATTAGGATGCATTCAATACCCACACTTGCACTTCATGTATGTTAGCTTTTAGTGTGGAGTAATTCGTTTCCCTAAGGATGTTCGGAAACGTCCGCGCATGCACGGTAATGTGCTTTGATTTGCGTGATGATCGCCGGTGGAGATGCCTTTGGCTTCTCCTTGGTTTCACCATTTTTGGTGAATCGGCGGTTACGTTCGGCGGCCTTGCCGCCGTTCGAAACCGCCGAATGAGACCTGATTGAAATATATCTCTCGGGTCCAAAACGGCGGTTGGGATCGGCGGTTTCAAAACCGCCGAATGAAGTCGCCGAAGTTCCCCTGTTCCACACGGGAGCCATTCGGCGGTTCATTTCGGCGTCCTGGCCGCCGAATTAAACCGCCGATCGGTGCGTTTCAAGGGCAAAATTGTATTTTCACCTGCCCTGTTTTTGGTCTCTATAAATACATCCTTATCTCTGGTTCAGAACACAAGTCTTTGATTATAAGAACCCTAGAGAGATATTTAGAGAGACTTGAGAGAGAAAGCTTAAAGATCATATCTTTATCTCTCTAAACCCATCCCCACATGCATAAATCTTCATCTAAGCATCATCTAGGATCATCTAGCATATGCTAATGCATGGGACTTCTTCAACACACATGGTATGATTTGTTGAACACTTTTATCTTACATAATTAGTGTTTCTACTTATCAATTTTATCTCATATTTTACTTATATGTGTTTAGATTAATTTCTACATATAAGATTGAGATTATGTGTTGATTGGGTTTTTATTTGTTAGCTAGGCTTTAATGTTCATATGCCATCTAGCTAATTGATCTCATTTATTGATTGAGATTATTTTTCATAGCTTATTTGATTAGGTCATTATTGCCTAAAAGCTATGCCATGAACATTCTTGTGTGATGTATTGATAACTAGGTTGATAGATTGTTTTTTAATCAACTAGTTAATCCTTTGAATGTTTGTGGGTTTTATATGATAGCTTTGTATCTAGGATTGGTGATCCTTTACTTAGCTAAAGTTATATGCCATGTCATATAGCTATATGTGATATCTAGGATTGATTATATTGTCATCTTATAATCCTAGGTAAGCATTTAGAGTACCCTAGCTCTTATTGCATTAATTGAATATTCATACATATTCACATAGGGTTGTTTCTCTTCATAGAGAAGTAAGTCTTGGGGCTAAGTGTGCTTAGGCCTCAAGCAAATTGGACTAGAGCCGCTATAAAAGGCCCGCGTGGTAGATTAGAGGGTGCTCACGCCAAGAGTAGTGTATCAGGGGATATCACTAGGGATTGAACCAAGAGTGGCGATTGGTAGTGTCCATAGCCTGAGGTTATCTAGGGTGAGGGTCCGAGAATCACTTGAGGGTGTAACCGTCTTTTCATATAGTGGATTTCGAGGTCCGAGTGTGGCGCACTTAACAGCCCGTGGTTTTTCCCAGTGGTTGGGTTTTCCACGTAAACATCAAGTGTCATTTACTATTTCCGCATCTTATTACACTTGTATGTTTTGTTGACTTGCTAGGGGTATTTTCGTAAAATTGACTTGCATGCGAAAATTGGGTAATAATTAGATAAAATCTATTCACCCCCCCTCTAGCTTTATATTGATAAACACACCTCGAGTTATTTTTAAGAACTTTCACAAAGATATGATCTCGACGGGATGCCCAGACCCCTGCACTTGATCATTTTGAGTAACAGGAGGATCCTGTTCCCCCTTCTTAGCTGATTCTAATCCTACACTTGAGCCCTAATTTGGAGGAAGATCTAGGATAGTGGTAGCTTGAGAAGGACCCCCCTGGTCCGGATTAGCATCTGAAAGCTGGGCAACCTTAGCCATAATTTGATCCCGGTCCCAGTTAAGGGTAGACTGTAGATCAAAATGAGGAGGAAAAGCCTTAGCAACCTCGTACGAGGCAGTGAAGTACCCGTCAATGAAAGAGGAGTCCACCCTGGCCTCTAAGATACTCATAGAGCCCCGTAGAAATCTGTTTTCATCCAAGAGGACAGCTTTCTCTGCCTTCACAGTCTTCCTCTTAGCCCGGCGACGTGCTGACTTGATTGTCTCTATGTCATAGGCACACTTCATCAGCTCCAGCTTCAGCTGGAGCTTCAGCTTCAGCTTCAGCTTCAGCTCCAGCTCTACCAAGGCAGCCTGCCTTCCGATTCAGACTCAGTGGTAGATTGAACTAGGGAAGTTACACTTTCCTCAGCTTGGGCTAGATCATCCCTGGCCTCATCCAACTTAGCCTGAAGTGCAAGGTTGGCTTCCTTCAGGGCTGTGACCTGCTGCCCCATAACCAAAGAGAATTTAAAGCCTTACAAAGAGAAGAAAACAGTAAGTACCTTATAGAGAACTATACAAAACAAGCAGTGAAAGTTAAGGTTCATACCTCAGCAAGCAAAGAAGCCCCTTTGGTGACCAAGATATCCATGGGTAGGGAGGACATCGAATGCAGGCTTCCACCAGGACAAGCAGCAATAAACTTGGAGACGATCTCCTCCTGGCTATAGTCCCGCGACCCCGATCCAGAAGGAAGATCGGTGGGAGGAGTGGCCATGGTAGCAGCAGTTTTCTCTTTCTCCACCCTGGCTAGGCACCTGGTAGGTACAATTGGGGGGAGGAGGAGTAGGATAAGCCACTACAACAGGCTTGGTAGCAGTAACACTGGTAAACGGCCTCGGAATTTGGACTGGAGAAACCCGAGCCTTGGCAGCCCTCTCCAACATCTCGCCCAGAGACGAGCGTGATGTGATCTTAGTAGAATGAGAGGTAGGAGAACGTGATGGCAACCCCGCAATAGCCAGAGGACGAGTTGATGTAGGCGGTTGGGACCCGAATGTAGCACCAACACCGGGAGGAGAAGGAATAGAAGAATTGACCGGAAGGGAATTTGGGAATACCAGTCCTAAAGAAGAAGAAGAAGATGATGATGATGATAGGAGAGGAGTGGTAGAAACTGCTAGAAGAAGGGTTAGTACCATATAAAACAACAACAACAAAGAAAAAAAAAAAGATAGAAGGTGTAGAAACACTTACCTGGATACGCGATAGATATCCTAAGATACCGATCCAGTCGGGCACCTTCAAATGCATCACAGGTGGGATACTTCAGGTTCGTGAAACTCCTATCCTGGATCCTCTTGAGAACCCCCCTGGATTCCGTAGAAAGCACCCATTTGTCCCATTTCTCCTTCGTTATGAATTGGGTGGGGACTGGATACTTAGTTCCCCCGATATGCATTGAGTGGCCCCAATCCCCTTCAACCACAATCCATTCATCCTTCCAGGTTTGGTTGAACTTCATATTCACCCTAGGTACGAAGAACTTCATCTTATTGTAAGCTCTCAAGTAGGACAGGCCTCGGGGTACCAAGTTGGCTACCTGGAAGAGGTAACGGAGCTCATCAAAATCGAGTTCCCTTGCCACATCATCTTTCTCACACTGTTCTTTCCATAAAACCAGGAACCCCGTCAGGTTCTTCCAGAACCCCAGCGAGATCTGTAGGGGAGCCAGCTCTAGAGCAACAAGCACCCTGCGAAGGGTAGGATGAAGGGGAAGCCTGACCCCGCACTTAAAGGCAGCTACATGGTTGAGAATGCAGCTTTCAGGAGGGGTATACACATTATAACCCCGGTGAGGAAGGGATAGAGTAATGGTATCGGGGATCCTATAATCCCTCCTCAGACGAGCCAGGGTATCGACTGTACAAACCGAATTTGGGATAATCCGGCCATCATGGAAAGAAGATAGAGGACCAGTTTGGACTCCTGCAGAATCGACGGTCGAGATATCCTCCTCATCTTTATCTTCATCTTCATCTTCATCTTCCTCGTTGTCCTCTTCATCGACAATTTAAACCAGGTCTTCAGGTATGCTGTTGAAGCCCGACTCGATTCGAGGATTTCTGGAAGAGTAGCAGCGTTGAGACAGGGTGCTACTAGCAGCGACATCGCTTTTGTCCTGGCCTTGTTTCTTTGCCCTTATCGTCGAGGAACTCTCCTCCGAATCCACCTGCTGCATATTTAGGAGGTCGTCTATGCTGTTAGGAGGATTAGGTGAAGTAAGGCGAGGGTTTGGTGAAGCAGGAGAAGGGTCTTGTGTAGAGGTATGAGGTTTTGATAGAGATGACATTGTAGCAAAAGGAAGAAAGAATGAAGGATTCTTGAAAATAGAAAGACTCGAGAGAGAGAAAAAGATTGGTTCTTAATTTTGAGAGTACAAGTGAGTGTGAGCAAGTAAGGGAGAAAAAGGGTTACTTATAGACAGAGGTAGATGGTTACCGGAACAGAAAAGGAAATATGGAGTTATGACTGGAGACATGCTCAAGGCGGTTTTGAGAAAATTACGCCAAAAACGGCTCGTTTAAATTTGCAGAGCAATCCTCGTCTAACGCATGGATCGTTAATTAAATGTGGTCATATCCAATGAAGATTTCCTCCTTGGTAGTGGAAGCCAGCCAAACAAGGGTACACAAGTAGACAGGGTAGAAAATCCTTCATGTGTCCTGATATTACAACTCTAACCCCGGCAAGGTACCTGTGTTCAAGTCAGGGGGGACTTCTGTTAACTACCAAAAATGGCAGGGGTTCAAAGAAGAATTTTCCATCGATATTGGGGGGTAACCGAGATAGAAAGACATCATGGAAAAGTATCTCGATACCCCACTGTTAACCCAAAATTGTCACCGGGGTGCAATTTCTTATTAACAGTATATGAAGGACCCGGATCTGGATAGATCGGGGTTAACGGGATACTTAGTAGCCCGATATCCCGCTGATTCTAGCGAATCTACTAGGTATAACGAGTGTAAGTAGTAAGATAAGAAGGATTCTGATATATGGTAGAAGGTGGACCGGCCTAGGGGGAAAAAGCATCACGTATGATCATATGCTGAAAAACCCCTAAGTAGTATCCGGTGGAGAGAGATCCTTTATATATTTACCAATAAGGCGTGCTCCAGGGAGCTTACAAAAGTAGGAGAATAATACAATATAAGTGCTCCAGAGAGCTTACAATAATAGGTCGGCGTAGGCCCTTTCTCTAATCAGTAGAAAAGAAGAAGAAAAATGAAGCCTTGTTGGGGAAGAAGCCGCATGTCTTTTTTAGGAGGAGAAGCAGATCCCTTTCAATAGAGAGCTTTGTCATATATATAGGTTCTAATTCTTGTTGCCCACTCCATCAATTTAGTCAATCAATCCACAATTATAGGAATACTGATTTGGCATTGATTGAGTTGAATATTCTCTCATTAATGGCGTTGTGAATAGCCATTAAAGAGTTGACTATCTTCATTAATACGGTTGATTATCTCCATTAATAGAGTTGACTATCTCCATTAATGGCGTTGTGAATGGCCATTAAAGAGTTGACTATCTTCATTAATGGCATTGTGAATGGCCGGAAAGGTCAACCTTCCTCGTATTTGAATGCTAGCGTATACTGTCCTTCTTGTAGCATGGTTCTGGTCTTCCTTGGTAATCTGACAGATGGTGTATTAAGACCTCCCTTGTTGACGCCTTCTATGTTAGGTGGTTGGGAGGTGCTTGGAGGATCAATCTGGGCATGACACATGATACGAGGTACCAGGTGCGGGGTACTGAGTACTAGGTACGGGGTACCGGGTACGAAGTACGGGGTGCGGGGTACTAAGTGCGGGGTACTGGGTACCAGGATACCAATGTGGCGCGGAATCAAGGTACTGTGTATCATGGATCATGCTGTAACGGGGTACCGAGATAGTGTGGTAGAGGGATCCTCAGGATCCTGGGTTCATTCTTTCATCAATCAAATGACTTTGACATAGATGGGAAATTCTTCTTTGGACCCTTGCCAAAAAAGGTGGTTAACACCCACCTTTACAAATGGGCCGGGTACAACCTCTTACCAGCCCAAATCGAGATCAAGGGTACCTGGACTCAAAAAGTACCTGAAAATAAAAAAGCCAAGTTTCAAGGACTCCACTATTGCAATGTCCTAGTCCCTCGCTACCATCCGAAATTCCGGTATCCCGATACCCCGATACACTCATACAAAGTTTAATAATCGGGTAGAAAGCAAGATACCCGAGTACCCCGATCCCGCCTAGAACCAGCCAACCAGGCAGTAAGTATCAGACTAACATATTACAAAGTATTAAGGTAAGATCAAGTACGCTGAAGATCAATTTGCATAGAGAGACAGTAAGACGACGACGTTTTTGATAAATAAGGAAGTCGACTAATTCCCGCCGCTCAAAAGTTCTATTTGAAACACAAGTTAACTCCATCAGAATTCCGCCAAAAAAGGGATCAATTCCTAGAAGGAAGGAGACGATCTTTTCGCCAATCGCCACGGAATGCCCCGGAAAACTCTAGGTCACTAGACCGAAATTATAGGAGTGCATGGCAAGAAACAAGACCTATATATATATATATCGTATTATCACACAGAAAATGGAGGCAATTCAGAGTCCTAAACCCTACTTGATATTTTCCACTTATCGACATGCACAAGAGCTCCTTCGCTAACAAAAACCTTACCCCCATTGCCATTGCCATATGAACATCTTCACTGTATTTCCGTTTAATATTTACCATCAATAAAGAATCATATTGTTACGTTATTTTTCATTCATCATCACCATAGCCCGTTTTTACTGGTTTTATTAGGAAGCTAAGGGTATCGAACTACTTGATATCCCATGGACTGAAATCTACCCCGATTCCAGTCACTAGAATTGTTAATTGGAAAAATCACCCCAAGTGATAATTTTCGGTTAACAAAATATTCAGCAGTTTTTAGGAGCTCTCCAGGAGTTCTAATTAAATTCATATCATCAACATTTTTAACCGCTAAAAATGGCAGGGATCAAAGAAGAATTTTCCATCGGCCTTGGAAATTAAGTCGGGGTAAAAAGCTACCAGGGAAGAGGTATCCTTGAAAGTTCTCACGGTGTGTTAAATATTAATCTAGAGGGGGGGTGAATAGATTTTAAAGATTTTACCCAATTTTTCGTTTATGGTCAAGATTACGAAAATACCCCTAATAGTCAATAAAATAAAGCAAGTGTAATATGGTGTGGAAAAATTAACAACACTTGATATTTATGTGGAAACCCTCACGGCAAAAACCACGGGCTAATAAGTGGGCCACACTCGAACCTCGAATCCACTAAATGTGTAAAACAATTACAACCTAATCCCGGAAGTAATCACACACCTACCTAATCCCGGTATAAGTGGACCTAGTCCAATTGCTTGCGAATTAAGCAACCTAATCCCGGTCACAACACAAAACTTAATTCTCTAAGAAGAGATTAACACCCTAAGTGAATATGTGAATATCCAAAATGCAACATAGAGCAAAGGAACCCTATATGTTTATCTAAGATGATGATATTGCAATAAAAGCAATCCTAGATATTAACAACTAAATGACATGTCAAATAGCTTAGCTAATCAAGATTAAGCAACAACCTAATTAGCTATCACAATACAACTTCTCAAACAATCAATACACTAATCTCAATCTTGTATCCAAAATATATATGAAAATCATACAAGAATTAAATGAGATTGCTTGTTAAGAAAAGACACAAAATATGTAAGATATTAGTGAAAAAACTTACCAAACAAAGTGTGTTGAAGAACCCATGCAAAATGATATCTAGATGATCAAGGATGATGCTAGATGATAATTGATGATCATGGAAAAGTGTTTAAGTAATCAAATATGATCAAAGATGAGTTATTGATGAAAATGCTCTCTTTGAAAATGCTCTCAATTAAAAATATGATATTTGAGTCATTAGGGACGACCTAAATTTGAAGCAGTGTTTATATAGGTGTCCCAATTGATGAAACGCCGTTTTGAAAAAAACAGGGCAAAAACCGATGCCGTTACCGTTGTTAAAGCCACAACGGTAATGACAGCGGTGCATTAAAATGCGTCAGGTATGAAACCGCTGTGCCAATCGCTGTGGCTATGGCGGTGGTCTGACAGCGGTACACACTGTACATGAAACCGCTGTCCAACCGCTGTGAAAAAACCCACATGAAAGTATACAAACATAGTTAAATTGCTTAAGGCATACCTAGAGGGGGGGTGAATAGGTTTTTACGCCTTTTTCAATCCCTTGAACAAACTTTCATTTGTCCCTTAAAGTTGCCTTACATACAACAAACATACTAAGAAAAGACAACATACATAGACAATGTGAATAGGTAATCATATAAGCATGGTCTACATACATCATCAAGTTGTATGAGGTAAACAAACAAATAAGTATAACAACAAAGAATACTTGTATTTCACTATATGTTCAATGAGTTACAAGAGTGATCAAATATCACTATACACAAATACAATATACAAAAAAAATCATAGAAATAAAATTGATCAATAAAATGAATTCACTAATCACACTATACAAAGTCTTGCTTCACAATACATCATAAGTGAATACTATGAAACAAGATAATAAAAATATACAATTAAAATATAAGAGATAGAGATAGGGAGAATTAACACAAGAGATTTTTTAACGTGGTAAAACCTCCAAGGAGAAACATCCACGGGTTGAACTACAACCATTGGGTACTATATTATTGGAAAGTAAACATAGAACATTCACAAAGTGACCAATCTTTAGCTCACCCAACCTAGTGAAGTCTAAGCCTACCCAACCCTATTGGAAAGAATGAAATCCCTCAATGATGTGAAACCACCATATATTGGACACCACACAAAACCAACGTCGATGGTAGATTAGAAATTCCTCAAGAGTGCATACACCTCCCGTGTACCCCGCTCTATCGGAGTCTATGTCTAACCATACGCCTAGGCCTACCAATACAATAGCCAACTCCCTATCCAAGGCACTCATGCCTCTAGGGAGCCTCCTATGCATGACTATCCGAGTACTCCCGACTCTAGCCATGACTTCTTGCTTACCTATCCGAGTCATCCCGACTCTAGGCAAGTCTTCTTGCTTGGCTATCCGAGTCATCCCGACTCTAACCAAGACTTCATGCCTTTTACAAGGACTTCCTAGTTTGATCATGTGAATGCAAATGATGCAAACAATCAAATCAACATAGAACATGTGATCAATACATTCTATGGTACAAATAGACCTAAACATGTGATATCACAAGTAATAAAGTCTAGATGCAAAATACAAGAATAAAACCTAAAGCATGTGAAACACCAAACACATAAGCTCAAAGTCTCATTCACATATACAACACTGGAATCAAAATATATTCATGAAGTACAAGTTCAAGATGCAATCAATATACAATAAAATGCTAGATATATGAGATTTAATTAATCAATATTCTAGACAAAATTATAGAGCAAAGATTCAAGATATAAATCAATCAAATCTTAGATTGCTTTAAAACACAAACAAATACACAAATCCTAGATTTCATCAATCAAAGGATCAAATCAAATGTCAAAGTCATTTATCACAAAATTGATTCAATCAAGTCACAAATAACCTAAGATGCCATTCTAATCACAATACAACTCACAAACATGTGAAAAACCTAGAATCATAGAAACTAGTCCACATTTGTCTATAAATTGACTTTCAATTAGAATGATTATCAAGCTACCTTTCTCAATAGCTTTTACCAAACATAAACATAGATATAGAAGAAGAAACCCCAAGCAAATTGAAGGTTGAAAAGAAAGAAATCCCAAAGATAGATCCAATACCTTGGATTCACGAGCTGGTTCGAATTTCAGTGTGGAACCACCAGAATTCTCGATCAATCAGCTACCAAACCACTCAGAAATGATAGAGGACTCAATTACGAACGTTCTCCAATTCGAATCACTCAAATCCGACTCCGGATGAGGGAGATATGATGTTTGGAAGATGAGAAAATCTAGAGAGAAAAACTGACGGGATTCTTTGCAATTATCTTCTTAAAAAATCAAATGGAGAGAGAGGAGGGAAATAAAAGGAGGAGAGAGAAGAATTCCGGACCAATCAGGTGAGGCCACATCACCCCAGGCCGTGGGGGGCGCATGGGCCTCACGGGGGCAGAGAGCCCCCTTGGCCGTGGGGCCCACGGCCTCCCTCACAACCAGCAGCCTCTCTCACGCACTCCCTCGGTTCTTCAGCCCGTATCTTGGGCATCCGAACTCCGATTTCGAATCCGTTTTCGGATTACAAACCATCACTCTCTTACGCACGACGATGACTATATAACTTTGAAAAATGGTTGAGAAATCATCTCGGAAAATGATGATGAAGTCAACTCAACGAATGAGAACGAAAAATAGCGTAGCTACATCGTTTGGACTCGAAACTACATGAATGAGTAACCGAAACGACCGGAGCTCAATAAGACATCAAATAAGAACATGTTCAAGTCCACATACAAAAATACGAAAACATACAAGCACAAATACACACACATATGCTAATTTCCAGACATAGTCCTATAAAAATGCAATAAACAAAATATTACCAATATAGTATGAATGCATGAGCATATTTTGTCAAGTGTGTGAAAGCGAAACATAAGTGATGTTTAATCATGAAGGAACACACAAGAATGCTATGAGTGTGTGTGTGCCTAGCCTTGTAAGAGATATGAGATCCTTTATTACCTTTGTTGAACAATGATGCACGAATCTCTTAAAAGCCAGCTTCTTGAATGAATTATGGTTGAGACATCCTTCGTCTTCTTAATTCTTCAATATACGAACCACTAAACATTATAAGAGAAACACATTTTGATATGGAATTTATGCCAACACAACTATAAACCTTACACCACAGCGGTCGGAGTGATGCAAACAGAGCATCACACCGCTGTGGCTACCGCTGCGGATACTGGCAGCGGTAATGGCAGCAGTCTCCAGACCTCATGCCAAGCAAAAGCAAGGCTTTGCATCCTAATGCCTAAATTTCATGGCATTTTAATGTACAAGATGCAATCAATTAAGAACATGCATGAAGAGATATAAATGATCATTAATGAGCACATAATAAAAACACATACACAACATACAAGTAAACGAATTATGCATGAGATGTGAGTGTGTGTGTGCAACTAATCTCCTCAAAGCAAATTAAGCACTTAGAAATTACCTTTGGTGCTTATCAATAATGAGGACTTCAAAGGGCATTTAACTTGAACACCAATACTAAGCTACCTTTATAATGAATCCCAAATATATGGTTTGTCCACGAAATAAGCCATTCAACACATAGGAATCCTTACAATCCTGATACCTCGCCTTTCTACAAAAAGGCCAGGGTACGGATTTCTACCCACCACGATCAGGTCTAAGACTTCCAGGACCCAGAAAGTACCAGGAAACCCCGAAGACAAAGCTCCAGGGACTCCACTGTTACGAGATCCTAGTACCTGTCTGCCTCCAGGTACCCCGGTATCCCGGTACCCAGTACCCCAATACCCCTACACGCTCAAGGATAATTCGAGAAAAACAAGAATAAGACAAGGTACTTGAGTATCTCGATCCACTAAAAGCTAGTGATAGGCACCTGGTGAATAAACGTCCACGTGTTAATACAAAAATCCCAGTGCTCCGACCCCGCCTAAAACAAGAGCAGGTACCCTGAACAGCAAACCGAGTAGAAGGACAAGCACTAAACACCATCGTTTGAGACAGAATAATACATTCATTCCCGCCACACATAATCCTATTTGAAATGGGAGTCAACTCCCACTCAATCCGTCGAAAAGGGAATCACTTGATTTTAGGGATCAAATTCCCCGACGAATTCGTTGATCGCCAAGGAAAGACCCGTAAATTGCTAAAACCCTAGACTGAAGTTCTAAGAGTGCAGGCCAAGAAACAGACCTATATATTCATCGTATGATCGTAAAAAAAGGGGAGAACCTGACTTGATACTTTTCCACTTATCAACATGCACGAGAGCTCCATCACCATTGCCCATTAAGTTTATTTTTTTCTCATAACCATAGCTAGGATATATCTTCATTGTAACCGCACCATGTATTCGCTATTCAATCTATTTTTTACGTGAACCTTTTTCTAACTACTATCAATACACCATTTTTATTGAATCTCTAGGAAGCTAAAGGTATCGAACTACATGATACCCCTCCGACCGAGATCTATCGCGATCCCGATCCCTTGAATTGTTAATTGGAAAAGATCACCCCAGTGACAATTTTTGGTTAACACTTTTGGCATAGTCTATGGGAACCGAACCCCACCTTTAATAAAACTACCAAGCTCTACCCAAAAGAAGTAGAAGATAAGGCTGCGATCCTCTCAGGGGCAACCCGCCACCTCAGGGCCCCATTCCCTCGCTTACACTCAAAGAAATCAAGAGAAGAGGAAGGGAGCAAGAAACCAGATCCCAGCACCGATTCTGTCACCTAATACCGACTCCGCGCGGCAGGACCCGGTGGTCCCAGAGGTAAATCGGGATGCCATGGAACAACATGCTACCGCTTATGTGGAGAGCATCCGTCTCCGGATGATTGCCCAAGGAATACCTTTTGAAGCACCCAGACTTACAGAAGGAGCTAGACCAAGTACCCGGGTACCGGTCTTTGACAGACTCGGGCCACCACTACCAGTGCCGGATTATCCTGGAGATCTTAGACCTCGACAAGTGAAACTAGCCTTCGACATCCCACCCAGAAGGATCCAGCCAACAGCTAGACCGGTAGCGAAGAGGAAGTGTAAGGTTTCCATTTGTTGATTGGCTCTTTTCGTGGACAAACCACATGTTAGGGATTCTTTGTAAGGGTAGCCTAGGTATCGGTGCTATTGCTTAACCCCTTTTGAAGACCTCGTCTTGATAAGCACTGAAGGTAAATTTCTATGTGCTTACTTTTCTTTAAAGAGATTAGTTGCACACACACACTTAACATACATTGCATATGTGTGCATTCTCTTCACTAGTCACATTTCACACTTGCACTTATTTGTTATATTTTGTTGTGTGTAATTGTGTCTTGTTGTCTTGTAATTCGTTTCCCGATAGTTTTCAGAAATGTCCGCGCATGCACTAGAATGTGCTTGGTTTAGCGCGAGAACTGCCTACGGAGAATACCCTTGGCTTCTCCTTGGTTTTCACCTTTGTTGGTGATCGGCGGCCTGGCCACCGAATGAAACCGCAGTTTGCTTCCAGTAGTGTATGGAGCAATTCTACCGTTATGATCGATGGTCACGACCGCCGTTCGAAACCGCCATTCAAGACCTGATTGATTTTATCTCTCGGCCTAATTCGGCGGTTGAATCGGCGGTCACGAAACCGCCGAATGAAACCGCCGTTTCATACCTGATTGATTTTTTAATCTCAGGTTTGATTCGGCGGTTAGATCGGCGGTCACGAAACCGCCGAATGAAACCGCAGTTTGTCCCCTGGTCCTCTCGGGCCAATTCGGCGGTTATGATAGGCAGCCTGGCCGCTGATTGAAACCGCCGATCAGTGCGTTTCAGGGGCAAACTTGTCTTTTCACATACTCTGCTTTTCATGCCTATAAATACATCACTTTCTCTTATTCTGAGTGTGACTCTTTAATCATCAAGAACCCTACTTTCAAAAGAGAGATTTTTAAGAGAAAAAACAATCAAGTTTGCTCATTAAAAACTCAAACCAATATCCATTTGCATCAAAGTTCATCTAGCATTCTCTAGCATATCTAGGATGCTTGCTTGCATGGGTCTTTCATCATCACACTTGCTTTGGTAAGTTTTTCACTATTATCATACATAATTAGTGTTTAATTTATTATGGCATCTCTTTTGTTACTTGATTGTTCTTAGATTATATTCTAATATTCAAGATAGAGATTGTTGTGTTGATTTGATTGAGTGTTGTTTTTATGATAGATATCTAGGTTTCTATAATCTATGATTATCTAAGCTAATTGACATGTCATTTAGCTTTAATATCTAGGATTGTTTTTAATTGCAAATTCATCATCTTAGATAAGCATATAGGGTTTCCATTGCTCTATGTTGCATTTGAATATTCATATATTCACTTAGGGTGTTAATCTCTTTTTAGAGAATTAAGTCGTGTTGCGACAGGGATTAGGTTGCTTAATTCGCAAGCAATCGGACTAGGTTCACTCATACCGGGATTAGGTAGGTGTGTGATTACTTCCGGGATTAGGTTGTAATCGTTTTACACATTTAGTGGATTCGAGGTTCGAGTGTGGCTTACTTACTAGCCCGTGGTTTTTTCCGTGAGGGTTTCCACGTAAAAATCAAGTGTTATTTAATTTTCGTATTTTATACTTGATTTATTGCTTTATCTATTTAGGGGTAATTTCATAATTTTGACTAATCACGAATAATTGGGTAATAAGCTTAAAATCTATTCACCCCCCCCCCCCTCTAGATAGTTTGATACACACCGTGCTATAATTTATTTCAATTGGTATCAGAGCGGGTTCCTAGACATACATAGGTGATCCTTGCTTATTTTGGTGTGTTTTGCATTTTGTGTAATTTTTGATCATTCATACATTTGCATTTATTTCATTCATTCATAAACACCATGAGTGGAAACGGTGGAAATGGTGGTGGCAACGAAGGTGCTTCTAGCACAAGGCCTCCACTTCTTACCGGATTGAACTATTCCCAATGGAAAGGGAAGATGGAATCCTACATATGCCAAATTCATGACCGTGCATGGATGGCGGTGGAAGACGGATATGATCTACCCAAGATGACTCCCGATGGTGGAGGAGAAGAAGTATTGTAGCCTAAGGGGCAATGGAACGCGCAAGAGTTTGAGGCTTCAAAGTGGAATAGAAAGGCGATGCATGCCATCTTATGTGCTATGGACGAAAATCAATACAAATTGATTCAAAATACTAGGATAGCTAAGGAGGCTTGGGACATCCTAGAAATTGCACATGAGGGAACCGAAGTGGTGAAGGACTCTAAGTTTCAAGTCCTTCAAACTCAATTCGAGATGCTTAAGATGGAGGAGAATGAGTGCTTCAACGACTTCGAGATCAAGTTGATGGACATAGTCAACCAAAGTCATCAACTTGGTGATCCATATTCGGATAGGAGAATCAAGCAAAAGATTATGAGATCTCTTCCGGATAGGTTTGAATCAAAAGTAACGGCTTTAGAAGAAAATAGTGGATATAAGGATATGAAGCCGAGTGAGGTGATTGGGAGACTTTTAGCTTATGAGTCTATGAAGGGTCCTATCTCCACACCTCCTAAAAAGCAAAAAGGAATTGCTTTGAAAACCTCCAAGGATGAAAATAAGGCAAAGAAGAATGACTCGGACGAAGACCTTGCATTATTTGTGAAGAGATTCAAGAGGGTCATGAAGTTCAGGAAAAAGGACTTTGGTTCCAAAGGTCAAAACTACAAGAAAAAGGGTTCCTACAACAAGTTTGAGCCTAGGAAAAAGAAGACCGAAAGGAAAGGGGTCTGATGCTTCGAGTGTGGTGGCATAGGTCACTTTGCCCCCGAATGTGCTAATCACAATGTCAAGAAGAAAGGTAAAGTGATGGCCACCACATAGAGTAGTAGTAGTGATGAAGAGCTCATGGCTAACCTCCTAGCTTTTGCCTCCTCTCATAAAAGCAAAAGTGCTAGTGAGAGAGAGGAAATGAGTCAAGAGGAAAATGACCCAAGTGGAGAAGAAAGTGATTCCTCTTCTAACTCCATAAGTAGTTTTGTAGAGAAAAAGGTGCTTGCTAAATGCCATGCCGAGTTTAATGATTTAGCAATCAAAAGCACAAGAAAGATCAAGATGTTGAGAGAAGAAAATCTTGAGCTTTCATCTCAAAATGACCACTTAAGTGAACAAGTGGAAAAATTCAAAAAGATGGAAGATAAGCTAAGTGAGGAGTTAGTCTTATCCAGGAGGAATGAAGAAAGCCTAAAGAGGGAGCTTGAAGAAGTAAGAGAGTCTATGACTAGGATGGATTCTAGCACCAAAAAGCTTGACCATATGCTTGGTGTTAGAAAGAGTCCATGTGACAAGAAGGGTCTTGGGTATGAAGATGGCAAGAAGATCTCAACCTCTAACAAGACCGTGTTTGTCAAGAGTTTGAGGAACGAAGAAACTTCATTTGTGCAAATTCCTAGGAAGAAGTTAGAAATAGGACAATGTTCAAATGCTCAAGTGAAGATGGGGCCAAGAAGGCAACCTCAAGCTCAACCCCCTAGGGTCTCTCAAACCAACATTCCTCCACAAGTGGCTCACAAAGGAAAGAGACCAATCATGCAACCTCAAGCTAGGAAGCAATCTAGACCAGTTCAACAACCAAGATGGATTGAACCCATTCATCCATAAAGACAAGGACAAGGTATGATTCCTTATTTTACTCCTATATGTCATTTTTGTGGATTTGAATGTCATATTAGACCACATTGCTTTGATATATTAAAATGTGTAGAACACGAAACGTGATTGAGAAGAGAAAGAATAGAGCCAAGATGCATGTTCCTAAGAATGATAAAATTGTTATGCATGATCCTAGGACATCTAGAGCCTAAGTACCAAAGACCACTAAGAAAGCTAAGATTTCTTCTAGGTGGATTAGAAAGAATGAAAATGTTTGCCATGTTGCTCAAATAGCCTTGAAGGCAAATTCTTCTAATTTTTGGTATTTAGATAGTGGGTGCTCTAGGCACATGACGGGAAACAAGAGTTTCTTCGAGACTCTTGTTATGGAGGAAGGAGGATATGTCACTTTTGGTGATGGATCCAAAAAGAAAGTTGTAGGGAAATGAACCATTTCCGTTCCCAGATTACCCTCCTTATCTAATGCTTTATTTGTTGATGGCTTGAAAGCCAATTTAATAAGCATTTCACATCTAAGTGGTGAAGGATATTCCGTCTTGTTTAGTAAAGATGATTGCTCAATCCTAAAGCCTGATGGACAAACCTTATTGAAAGGTATGAGATCTAGCGACAATTGCTATTGTCTTGAAGCTAGAATAGTCTCAAACAATGTGTCCATGGATGAGCAAATAGAGTTGTGGCATGAAAGACTTGGCCACATGAACTTTAGGGATTTAAGAACCCTTGGAAAGTTCGATTGTGTGCGTGGCCTCCCTAAGCTTGGGAAGAAAGCCAATGGTATTTGTGGACCTTGCCAACAAGGAAAACAAACTAAAAGCATGCACAAAAAGGGAAAGTATCTCTCCACCAAGGAGCCCCTAAAGCTTCTCCACATGGATCTCATGAGTCCTATGCAAACCAAGAGTTTAGACGGAAAGAGATACATTTTTGTTTGTGTTGATGATTTCTCTAGATTTACATGGACATATTTTCTTAGAGAAAAATCCGAAACTTTTGATAAGTTTAAAATGCTTTGTACTAAAATACAAAATGAAATGAATTCTAATATTAAAAGCATTAAACGGATTAGAAGTGACCATGGGAGGGAATTTGAGAATGCCTCATTTGAAAGCTATTGCAATAACTTAGGCATCTCCCATGAGTTCTCGGCTCCTAGGACACCTCAACAAAATGGAGTTGTTGAGAGGAAGAATAGGGTCCTTCAAGAGATGGCCCGAGTGATATTGCTTAGCAACAATGTCCCTAGGAACCTATGGGCCGAAGCCATCAATACGGCTTGTTATATAGGGAATCGTGTTTTCCTAAGGCCCGGATCTAGAAACACCTCCTATGAGTTATGGAAAGGTAGGAAGCCAAATGTTAGCTACTTCCACACATTTGGAAGCAAATGCTACATTTTAAATGACCGTGATCAACTTGGCAAATTTGATGCTAAGAGTGATGAGGGTATCTTTATTAGCTATGCCTTGAATAGTATAGCCTATAGAGTTTTCAACTTGAAACTCGAACCGTTATGGAATCATCGAATGTTGTTATTAATGATACAAGGCTCAAGTCTAATGACCATGAGGAGGAGGAAGTTCTAGAGGATGACTCTCCTTTGGAGAGGGTTGTGGTGACTCCCAATGTGGGGACGTCCAATGACAATAATGAAGTCACACAACCTATTACTAGAGTCTTTCTCTTGGACTCTAATGAACCCGCTCCATGGGTTAGAAGACTCCATAACAAAGAGGATGTTATTGGAGATGTGAATGAGGGTGTTAGGACAAGGCGTCAAATAGCTAATCTCATTAGCTTTACATGCTACACCTCTCAAATTGAACCCAAAAAGGTTGATGAAGCCTTAAATGATGAATTTTGGGTTCTTGCCATGCAAGAAGAGCTAAACCAATTCGAAAGGAATGAGGTTTGGACTCTAGTTCCTAGGCCTAAAAGCACTAATGTGATAGGCACCAAGTGGATTTATAGGAACAAATCCGATGAGGATGGCAACATAGTGCGGAACAAGGCTAGACTTGTAGCACAATGGTACTCTCAAATTGAGGGTATCGACTTTGAGGAGACATTTGCTCCCGTTGCCCGGTTAGAGTCCATTAGGCTTCTCTTGTCCATTTCTTGTGTGCACAAGTTCAAATTGCACCAAATGGATGTCAAGAGTGCCTTCCTCAATGGCTTCTTACAAGAGGAAGTGTTTGTTGAACAACCCAAGGGGTTTGTGGATGCACACCACCCCAACCATGTCTATCGCCTCAAGAAGGCTCTATATGGGTTGAAACAAGCACCGAGGGCTTGGTATGAACGCCTCACTTAATTTCTTGTTGACAATAACTACTCAAGGGGTAGTGTTGACAATACACTATTCATCAAGAGAGAAAATGATGAGCTTTTCATAGCTCAAATATATGTTGATGATATAGTTTTTGGCTCCACCAACAACACCAAGGTTCAACAATTTGTTGATGTCATGTCTCATGAATTTGAGATGAGTCTTGTTGGTGAGCTTAGTTACTTCCTAGGTTTGCAAATTAGGCAATTAGATGATAGGATTTTCATAACCCAAGCTAAATATGCCAAAAACCTAGTGAAGAAGTTTGGTTTAGAGAATGCCAAACATTGTGATACACCCATGAGTACCACTTTGAAGCTAAGCAAGGATGCTAGTGGTAAAAGTGTGGAACAAACTCTATATCGGGGCATGATAGGTAGCTTGCTTTATTTGACCGCAAGTCGGCCCGATATATCTTTTAGTGTGGGTGGGTGTGTGTGCTAGGTACCAAGCCGATCCCAAGGAGTCCCATCTCTCTTCCATAAAAAGAATCATTCGCTATGTGAATGGGACTTCCAACTATGGGATTTGGTACTCTTTTGACACTAATGCTAGTCTTGTAGGCTTTAGTGATGCGGATTGGGCAGGAAATTATGATGATAGGAAAAGCACATCGGGCGGTTGCTTCTTCTTAGGCAACAACTTGGTGTCTTGGTTTTACAAGAAGCAAAACTCGATTTCCTTGTCCACGGCCGAGGCCGAGTACATAGCCGTGGGGAGTGGATGCATACAATTCCTATGGATGAAGCAAATGCTAGTAGACTACGGATTCAACCAAGGTACTCTCACTCTCTTTTGTGATAACATGAGTGCCATTAATATTTCCAAGAATCCGGTGCAACATTCTAGAACTAAGCATATTAACATCCGCCATCACTTCATTAGAGAGCTTGTTGAAAATAAATGCATAGTACTTGAACATGTAGGTACTAATGATCAACTTGCGAACCTATTTACTAAACCCTTAGATTCTACTCGATTTAAAATGCTAAGTAGATCTATTGGGATATGTCTTGTGGAGTGATGAGTTTAGTATTTGACCCCATATGGGGAACTCAAGCAAAGAGAGCTATTTTGCATTCTTGTCACTTGCAAAAAATTTGAAATATCTTATGCCTCTTCTCTTAATTGTTTGAGTAAGCTTGGTTGCACATATGTATATATATTTTCAATACTATAAATGTGAACCTTGCTTGTTTACAATCCATGTCATATTTATGTTCAAACATGCATTTTTGGACTAGGAGATGTATATAGGAAGTATGATTTGAATGACCTATGATTATCTCCATGACATGATGATTCTTAAATAACATGCTAATGTCAAATGAAAAAGCATGAAATTCATATAACATGCTCACATGAAAAGCATGAATTGATGATTGCATACTCTTAAAATGCAAAACCTTGTGTGAAAGCTTATGAGACTCAAAATGAATAAAGGATCTAGTATCCGTTCAAAGGAATTTACATTCCAAATGTCTCTCTTTCTTTATTGGTTGAACATGGCTACTATCATACGGATATCTTATCCGGAAAAATCAAATAGGGTGCAAAGTTGCTCATGCCATGTTTCGCTTATAAAGTTGGATATAGTTGTTCTTAAATTGAAATCAATATATTCTATATCCTTGCTTTACTTATGACTTTGGTGAAATTGGTTTGAATTCTTATTAGAAACCTTTGTCATTTGCTTTGCCAAATACCATTGTATTTTGGACTTGAATGCTACGTGTCTTGTTAGCAAAGCATGTTTGATTCACACATTTTTTTTTTCAAATAAATCTCCTTGTTTCTCTCCAATTAATTGAGATGCATAATGTGACTTATATTAATTATGTGAATCTTGCATGCTACTATCTCTCGTTGCTATGAGTGACCCGGTTGGGGACTACTCCTTTGCCTATATCATGATAAAAATGGGGAGTGGTATATGGTAAGGGGAGTTGCAAAATATAGAGGCAATTGTGCATATTGGGGAGACCATTCATTGTGGGGGAGTAACCCATTGAGGGGGAGCATTGTATACACATACATTTCATAATGTTGTGCCTAATCTTTTACAAATGCAAATGCTTGTTTTTGTTCTCACTTGATTTATCTCACTTTTTACTTGTATTGGAAATGTTAGAAACTTTCTTTTCAGGGCTTGATTATTCTACAAGAGATCGAAGACTTGAAGTTTTATTTACTTATATCTTTGTATTGTAGAATATCACTGTAGTCCCGTAGTTTCTATTTTTTGTGAGGAATCAATGTGAGTGGTGGTTTTGTCACGAAATAGCCAAAGGGGGAGATTGTAAGGTTCCTATTTGTTGATTGGCTCTTTTCGTGGACAAACCACATGTTGGGGGTTCTTTGTAAGGGTAGCCTAGGTATCGGTGTTATTGCTCAACCCCTTTTGAAGACCTCGTCTTGATAAGCACCGAAGGTAAATTTCTATGTGCTTACTTTTCTTTAAAGAGATTAGTTGCACACACACACTTAACATACATTGTATATGTGTGCATTCTCTTCACTTGTCACATTTCACACTTGCACTTATTTGTTATATTTTGTTGTGTGTAATTATGTCTTGTTGTCTTGTTGTCTTGTAATTCGTTTCCCGATAGTTTTTGGAAATGTTCGCACATGCACTAGAATGTGCTTGGTTTAGCGCGAGGACCGCCTACGGAGAATGCCCTTGGCTTCTCCTTGGTTTTCACCTTTGTTGGTGATCGGCAGTTATGATCGGCGACCTGGCCGCTGAATGAAACCGCTGTTTGCTTCCAATAGTGTATGGAGCAATTCTGCGGTTATGATCGGCGGTCACGACCGCCGTTCGAAACTGCTGTTCAAGACCTGATTGATTTTATCTCTCGGCCTAATTCGGCGGTTGAATCGGCGGTCACGAAACCGCCGAATGAAACCGCCGTTTCATACCTGATTGATTTTTTAATCTCAGGTTTGATTCGGCGATTAGATCGGCGGTCACGAAACCGCCGAATGAAACCGCCGTTGGTCCCCTGTTCCTCTCGGGCCAATTCGGCGGTTATGATCGGCAGCCTGGCCGCTGATTGAAACTGCCGATCGGTGCGTTTCAGGGGCAAACTTGTCTTTTCACATGCTCTGTTTTTCATGCCTATAAATACATCACTTTCTCTTGTTCTGAGTGTGACTCTTTAATCATCAAGAACCCTACTTTCAAAAGAGAGATTTTTAAGAGAGAAAGCAATCAAGTTTGCTCATTAAACACTCAAACCAAAATCCATTTGCATCAAAGTTCATCTAGCATTCTCTAGCATATCTAGGATGCTTGCTTGCATGGGTCTTTCATCATCACACTTGCTTTGGTAAGTTTTTCACTATTATCATACATAATTAGTGTTTAATTTATTATGGCATCTCTTTTGTTACTTGATTGTTCTTAGATTATATTCTAATATTCAAGATAGAGATTGTTGTGTTGATTTGATTGAGTGTTGTTTTTATGATAGATATCTAGGTTTCTATAATCTATGATTATCTAAGCTAATTGACATGTCATTTAGCTTTAATATCTAGGATTGTTTTTAATTGCAAATTCATCATCTTAGATAAGCATATAGGGTTTCCCTTGCTCTATGTTGCATTTGAATATTCATATATTCACTTAGGGTGTTAATCTTTTTTTAGAGAATTAAGTCTTGTGTTGCGACCGGGATTAGGTTGCTTAATTCGCAAGCAATCGGACTAGGTTCACTCATACCGGGATTAGGTAGGTGTGTGATTACTTCCGGGATTAGGTTGTAATCGTTTTACACATTTAGTGGATTCGATATTCGAGGTTCGAGTGTGGCTTACTTACTAGCCCATGGTTTTTCCCGTGAGGGTTTTCACGTAAAACTCAAGTGTTATTTAATTTCCGCATTTTATACTTGATTTATTGCTTTATCTATTTAGGGGTAATTTCTTAATTTTGACTAATCACGAAAAATTGGGTAATAAGCTTAAAATCTATTCACCCCCCCCCCCCCCCCCCCCCCCCCCCCCCCCTCTAGATAGTTTTATACACACCGTGTTATAATTTGTTTCAGGAAGAATCCTTAGCCCGATGCAGGTGGCAGTACTGGACCCAGGAGGAACCAGCGGGGTACCCGGCCTCGGAAGGAGGAGCACAAGGAACCAACTGTGGAGTCAGAAACTTCAAACAACGAAGGTTCAGTAGCCCGATCTAGGCACAATGGATCCAAACGCCTTAAGGATCATATGGCCAAGATGGGAAAGGAACTCGAGGAGTTAAGGAAGGGGAAACACCGGGGTTCCCAGAAAAACCCCTTAGGGGAGATGAATGCACCTTTCTCCAGAAGGATAAGAGAAGCAGAGTTACCCCCCAAATTCAAGATGCCCACCGAGAAGTATTCCGGATCAGAGGATCCCATGAGTCATATGGAGAGCTTTGTCCACCAGATGGAAATCCAGAATGCCACCCGGTCAGCTATGTGCAGAATGTTCCCTTCCACCATGACCGACTGTGCGAAGACTTGGTTCAGAAAATTACCTCCAGGTAGTGTGGATTCTTTTACAAAGCTTACTACAGATTTTTGTGCTTAGTTTCAGGGGATCAAGCCTCGCCCCAAGGACCCCGTCCCACTACAGTATGTAATCCATGAGCGAGGTGAAACGCTAAGGCCCTACGTAGAAAGTTCCACAAAGAAGTGATCCAGATGGGAGTGTTTGCCGAGAAGAAAACCCTGGTGAATTTCAGAAGGAACCTGTGGGCTGGCAGATTGTTTCGATCATTTGCCAAGCATCCACCAGAGACCTACCAGGAGGCCTACGACAGGGCACTGGAGCAGGTGGACATAGATGAGCAACTCCGAGTCAAGGTCGAACATGATGAAGCCCGAACAGCTAAACGACCTAAGAAGGAGTCTCCGAAGTCGGCACCTACAAAGAAGTTTCAGAACCATCCTCTAAACCAATCGACTTACAGGCCACCTCCTCCCCAACACCGGGAAAGATACCCTGTGAGAAGGACTCCTCCCCGAACAACACCTCCTCTAAGAGAAGTAGTCCGGGTAACAAGTGAGGAGGACTGGTACAACCACTACACTCCCCTCAATGCCACCCGAGAGACCATATACATGGCTATTTGCGATAAGGGCTTGCTCAGAAAGCCGGGTCCAATGAAGGTCCCAGCTGATCAAAGAAATCGTTATAAATACTATGATTTTCACGAGGATGTTGGACACAACACATCCGAATGCTACAGTCTCCATAACCAGATCGAGGGACTAGTAAGAGGAGGGCTCTTGGTTGAATTTTTGCAACAGGTACAGGATAGCATCAAGGCAGGGAAGGAGGTGCAAGGGGAAATGCGAGATACGGAAAAGAGGAGAAAGGACGAATAAAAGGATTTGATGCAACAAATTCAGGTCATTCACACTATCAGTGGAGGCCCAACACTAGCAAGGACTTCTAACAAATCAAGGAAGAACCATGCTAGGAAGATCCCAAGGCTCACCACAGGACATGATGTACTCCGGGTCTCCAAAGGATCTCAAGAATATCATCGCTCTGCGCAGATCATTTTCACCGAGGATGATGCCTACAACACAGTACAGCCCCATGATTATCCAATGGTGATCATGGTACAGATTGCCAACTATCGGGTTCACCGCATCCTGATAGATACCGAGAGTAGTGTGGATATTTTGTTCAAAGAAGCGTTGGAGAAGCTCAACCTAAAGAACCCTTGTTACAACAGCTGCACCACACCTTTGTATGGTTTTACAGGAGATTCCGTGATGCCAGTGGGAACACACATTTTACCGGTGATAATTGGAGAAGCCCCTCTTCAGTAGAATATCATGACGGAGTTCATAGTGGTTGATACCCCATCCGTCTACAATACAATCCTGGAAAGACCTTTCTTATCGGGAATCTAAGGAGTCCTATCTATTTATCACAGCGTACTGAAGTTCCCGGTTGGAACCAAGGTAGGAGAAATCAGGGGGATCAGCAAGTAGCCCGCACCTGTTATGAAGTGTCCACTAACCCTACCGCATTAGCCAAGCAGTGCGCCCATGTTACCAATGAACCGGACCACAAAATTCCAGAGTCGAATCACTATATCTTAGAAGAAAGAGAGGTACCAAATATGATTATAGAAGAAGCAGAAGAGGAAGAACGGGGATGGATTGGTGGGCACCCCGCGGAGCAGTTAGAAGAAATCCAGATCAGAAAGGGAGACCCAACTAAAGTTGTGAGGATAGGAGGTGCGCTGGATCACGAGGTCGGGGGGAATTTGGTAAAACTTCTTGAAGAGTATAATGACTTTTTCACCTAGAGTCATGACGAAACGCCAGGTATCCCTCTCAACCTGGTAGCTCATCGGTTGGCTGTAGATGCTACTTTCAAGCCCGTTAAATAGAAGCGGAGACAATTCAACGCCGAGCGGAATGCCGCGGTACAGGAAGTGGTGGATAAACTCTTGAAAGCCAGATTCATCAGGGAATCCCGCTACCTCGAATGGATTGCCAATGTGGTCATGGTAACCAAAGCTAATGATAAGTGGCATATGTGTGTGGACTATACTGACCTCAATCGGGCTTGCCCAAAGGACAGCTTCCTTCTTCCTAAAATCAACCAGCTGATTGATTCTACTACAAGAAATAAGCTTCTAAGCTTTATGGATGCTTTCTCGGGATACAACCAGATCATGATGCATCCCGCCGATCAAGACAAGACCAGCTTCATCACTGGACAAGGCATTTACTGCTACAAGGTTATGTCGTTTGGCCTCAAAAATGCTGGAGCTACTTACCAACGTTTGGTGAACAAGTTATTCAAGCAGCAGATAGGAAGGTCTATGGAAGTATACATAGACGACATGATCACCAATTCTCAGATGGCCAACCAACACCGTGAAGACTTACGCCAGACTTTCCAAGTGATAAGAGAGAATCAGATGAGACTAAATCTGACTAAGTGCACTTTCGGGGTAACAGTAAGAAAGTTCATTGGTTTCATGGTGCATGAGAGAGGAATCGAGGCCAATCCTGAGAAGAACAAGGCCATCATGGATCTGGAATCTCCTACTACACTTCAACAAACACAAGGGTTGACTGGTAGGATAGCAGCGTTGAACTGTTTCATATCCCGATCTATAGATAAGTGCTTACCTTTCTTTAAAATCATCAAACAAGGGAAGAAGATGAAGTGGGATCAAGAGAGTGAGTAAGCATTTCAAGCACTAAAGGAGTACCTAGCCAGTCCGCCTCTACTGGTAAAACCCCTTCTAGGGGAGGAACTACAAATTTACTTGGCGGTATTAGAAACCGTGACAAGCGGAGCCTTAGTGAAGGAGTGTAGTGATGGAGCCCAAAGACCAATCTATTACGTAAGTCGTGCTCTGAGAAAGTCTGAGAAGAATTATAACATCCTGGAGAAGCTTGCTTATGCACTGGTAACCACAGCTAGAAAGCTTCGGCCTTATTTTCAAGCTCACACAATTGCAGTGGTGACAGACCAACCCCTAAGACAGTTCCTTCAAAGGCCAGACGTTTCAGGTAGGCTAGTCTTATAGGCCTTAGAGCTCACTCAATATGACATAAAATACAAGGCAAGGACAACAATCAAGGCTCAAGCCCTGGCCGACTTTATAGCAGAATTCAGCATGATCCCCCATCCGGATACCTCTGCAGCTCCGGGCTCGGATCCGAAACCCTCGGGATGGCACGCTGATTGTAAGACTTAGATCTTGTATACAGATGGGGCCTCAAATCAAGCCAACTGTGGGGCCGGGATTGTCCTTATTGATCTTGAAGGGATTGAATGTAGTCACTGTTTCAGGTTTGAGTTTAAAGTTACCAATAACGAAGCAGAGTACGAAGCCCTGTTAGCAGGAATGAAGGTTGCTACAGAGTTAAGAGCTGATTACCTCCTAGTTAGAAGTGATTCACAGCTGGTAATTAACCAAGTATCCGGTGCATATCAGGGAAAAGGTGACAACATGATAGCATATCTCAAAAAAGTCCAAGAAGCGGCTACAAAATTTAAGGGTATGAAGATAAAACAGATCCCTCGAGAGAAGAATCACCGAGCAAATGTCTTGGCTAAGATAGCTGCAACAGGAGGACAAACATTACCTAAAGGAATACCGCTCCAATTAATACTCTGACCTAGCAAGACCACGGGGCTAGAAGTGAGACCAGTCGATTGGCTGCCTTGCTGGATGGATTCCATAGCTGATTACCTCCAAAATGATACTCTCCCAGAGGACCCGAATCAAGCACGTAAGCTCAAGAGGATTGCTACCCGATATTGCCTAGTAGAAGGGCACCTTTATCGCAAAGGAAAATCACTCTCATTACTGAAATGTCTACACCCGGACGATGCTCAATGGGTGTTAGATGAGGTATATGCAAGGGACTGTGGCAACCATGTTTCAGGAGAGACTTTGGCATACCAGGTTCTCTGGATGGGGTACTACTAGCCTACTATTCATCAAAAGGCTAAAAAGTTTGCACAATCCTGTGAACCTTGCCTGAAGACTGCAAACCTTCACCATCTACCACCAGAAAAGCTCGCTTCAATCAACACACCTTATCCATTTGCTATTTGGGGACTAGACTTGATCAGGCCATTTCCCACTGCACCTGGCCAAGCAAAGCATGCTGTAGTACCTATAGATTACTTTACCCAATGGGTGGAAGCAAAGTCTCTGGTCCAGATAACTGAAGCCAATACCACGAGCTTCATCAAGGAAAACATCGTCTGCAGATTCGATATCTCGATGGCCATAATCACCGATCTTGGTAAGCAATTTGACAATGCCAACTTTAGGTTTTTCTGTGAAGAGCGGGATATCGATCTTCGTTTGGCCTCGGTGGCTCATCCTCAGTCTAATGAACTAGTAGAAGCTACTAACAAGACTATCAATGAAACAAATTATAGCACGGTGTGTATAAAACTATCTAGATTGGGGGTGAATAGATTTTAAGCTTTTTACCCAATTTTTCGTGATAGTCAAAATTATGAAATTACCCCTAAATAGATAAAGCAATAAATCAAGTATAATATGCGGAAATTAAATAACACTTGATTTTTACGTGGAAACCCTCACGGGAAAAACCACGGGCTAATAAGTAAGCCACACTCGAACCTCGAATCCACTCTCGAACCTCGAATCCACTAAATGTGTAAAACGATTACAACCTAATCCCGGAAGAAATCACACACCTACCTAATCCCGGTATGAGTGAACCTAGTCCAATTTGCTTGCGTTCTAAGCAACCTAATCCCGGATGCTACACACAAGACTTACTTTCTCTATGAAGAGAATACAACCCTAAGTGAATATATATGAATATCCAAATGCAACATAGAGCAAGGGAAACCCTATATGCTTATCTAAGATGATTAATATTCAATTAGAACAATCCTAGATATCAAAACTAAATGACATGTCAAATAGATTAGCTAATCAAGATTAAGCACAAAACTTAATTAGCTATCACAAAACAACTTCTCAAACATACATCATACTAATCTCAAACTTGTATTCAAAGTATATAAAATAACATACAAGTAATTAATTGAGATTGCTAGCTAAGAGAAACACAAAATATGTAAGATATTAGTGAAAAGCTTACCAAGCAAAGTATGATGAAGAATCCATGCAAGATGACATCTAGAAGATCAAGGATGATGCTAGATGATGATTGATGATCATGAAAAAGTGTTTGAGTAATCAAAAATTGAGTTCTTGGAATTTTGCTTCTCTTTGAAAAATATCCTAAGTATGAATTCTGAATATGAACTCTCTTAATTGACCTAAAGTCAAAGTGGCATATATATAGGGGGCCAAATCAAAGTGTGGTCATTTAAGTAAGTTTCAAAGAAACGCACCGATCGGCAGTTTCAATCGGCGGCCAGGCCACCGATCATGACCGCTGAATTGAGCTCGTGAAGAACAGAGCAAAAACGGCGGTTCATTCGGCAGTTTCGTGACCGTCGATCCCAACCGCCGAATCAAAACAGAGAGATTAAAATCAATCAGGTCTTGAAACGGCGGTTTCGAACGGCGGTCGTGACCGTCGATCTTAACCGCAGAAATGCTTCAGACCAATCTGGACTGAAACGGCGGTTTCATTCGGCGGCCAGGCCGCCAATCATAACCGCCAATCACCTAGACAGGTGAAAACCAAGGAGAAGCCAAGGGCATTCTCGCGATCCTCGCGCTAAACCAAGCACATTCTAGTGCATGCGCGGACGTTTCCGAAAGTTATCGGGAAACGAATTACACAACAACATGACACAATTACACACAACAAAATATAATAAATAAGTGCAAGTGTGAAATGTGATAAATGAAGAGAATGCACACATATGCAATGAATGTTAAGTGTGTGTGTGTGCAACTAATCTCTTCAAAGAAAAGTAAGCACATAGAAATTTACCTTCGGTGCTTATCAACACGAGGTCTTCAAAGGGCTTCGAACAATAAGACCGATACTTAGGCTACCCTTACAAAGAACCCCAACATGTGGTTGTCCACGAAATGAGCCAATCAACAAATGGGAACCTTACAATCAAGAAGCTCATCAAGAAAAAGCTCTAACAGAAGAAAAGGGGATGGGTTGAAGAGCTTCCTAATGTTCTCTAGGCATATCGGACTACCAAGAGGACTGCTACCGGGGAAACCCCTTACTCACTTGCTTTTGGAACAGAAGCAGTCTCACCTATGAAGCATAGGCTGACATCTTTCAGGGTCCAACATTTTGAGTTGGAAGAAAATGAAATAAAGTTAAGAGCCAATCTAGATCTCCTTTAAGAGAAGCAAGATAGAGCTACAGAGCGGATAGCGGCCTACCAAAGCAAGATAACCCGATGCTTCAATAAAAAGGTGAAGACTTGTAATTTTAAAGAAGGGGACTTAGTCCTTAGGAAGGTAACCCAGAATACCCGGAAGAGGTCTGACGAGGTACTTGCCCCCAACTAGGAAGGTCCTTACCTGATAAAGCTAGTGGTTCGTAGGAGGGCATACAAGTTAGAAGACATGGATGGCTACCCGGTAAATCACACCTGGAATGCCAATCACCTTAAAAGGTTTTACCCTTATAGTTGAAGAAGGATGTTATCTCGGTTGGTATACTTCTGATATATATACCCCGATTTTGCTTTGTATTTGCTTTTGAGAAATTCAATAAAGTCAGCTGTTATTCTCCTACGCGATTCTCCTGAGTTCACCTAGCAAATTTCACCATTTTTTATCGCCTCAAGAACAAGAAAGGCCACACGGCATTCCTGCTGCCTTGGTCGGGGTATACCCTCCTCCATAAAGAATTTGGTGCATCAACGCATAAGAGGCATAGTCACCTGCCAGACTCTACATTCTCAAGACTAGGAGAACCTATATGGACCTCATAAAGCCTCGAACGAGGAATCTGAAATTTCCCTTAAGTAGTAGTGAAATATACCTAGAGGGGGGGTGAATAGGTATAGGCTCCAAATTCTTCCAATTTAAAAATAATGCGGAATATATCAATGAAAATACACACTTGATTATAATTAAACAAATTAATTGATTTCACTTATACAAGAGTTAATCAATTTACAAGATATGCAATCAATGAAAGATATGGAAGATAAAGAAAAGTAAAAGCAAAAATGAACACAAGTGTTTTTACGTGGTAAAACCTCAAAGAGGAAACATCCACAGGTTGATACCACAACCACCGGCAAAGCAATCCACTATGTGAAAAAGGACTTACACACTCAAGCTATCACTCATGATATCCGCTCAAGCTATCAACTCCTAATCTACCCTCGGGCTAGTGAATCACCAAGCCTACTTCCTATCCGAGATGTGTCCTACACCTCTAGAAAGCAACTTCCTATCCAAGACGCTCACGTCTCTAGGAAGATTCCCTTGCTTAGCTATCTAGATCCAGTGATCCTAGTCAAGCTTCTCTAGCTCAACCATCCGGAGTATAAAAACTCCTAGCTAAGACTTTTGCTTGCCTATCCGGATCCTCCCGACCCTAGACAAGACTTCCTTGCTCTATCCACAAAGCTTCACTCACTTTGCTAGAAACTTCAACCTAATACAAGGCTATGATCTAAGTGATGCAAATGATGCACACACAATCAAATTAAGCTAGATGATCAATCAAGCTCAATGTACATGTTCAATGATAGTCTAGAATATGCTTTCAACAATCAATCACAAAAGTATCTAGAAATCAAGACATGCAAATCAATAAGAACAAGGTATGAATATTCAATATATCACACTAAAAACCTAGTTCTTAGATCATGAAATAAAACATAGAAAATAACATGAAGCACATCACACATACATTTTCTAGAATCAATTTCATGATAAATCAAGTTTAGCACATATATGTTCAAGACAAATCACAAAGCTAAATCTCAATTAACAAATGATCAAACAACCCTAGCATGTGATCTAACATACTTCTCAACAAATTTCATCAATCAAATAGTAAGAATCAAGAGATCATCAAAGATGAAATTGAAAAAGAAGAAGTTGAAACAAACATACTGACCACGGACTGAAAATGGATCAACTGAGAAATATGGCGAAGTCAGCTGCTTCTGGAAATGCTTAGGGTTTGTAGCTCTCTTCAAGACCAACAATTTTGGTTTTTGAATCAATTGATTTCGAGTTTGTATGAGAGAGATATGATCAAAATACTAAAACTAAAAATGAGAGAATTCTGCAGAATTTTGTGAGTGTTTTTCAAAATTCTTTTATCAAGTGTGGAGGGAAGGAGATGAGTTTAAAAGGAGGGAAGAGAGAGATTTTTCGAGCAAATCAGAGAGTGCCACATCACCTTCCCGTGGGGGGCACGTGGGGCCCACGGGAGCAGAGGGCTCCCTTGGCCGTGGGGCCCACGGCCTCCCTCACGGCCAGGCCTTGTGGCCTCACGCGCTCCTTCGGTTCTTCAGCCCGTATCTTGGGCATCCGAACTCCGATTTCGACGGATTACAAACCGTGACTCCCTCACGCACGACGACGATGAATACACAACTTTGAAAAATGGTTGAGAAATCATCTCGGAAAACGACGATGAAGTCAACTCAACGAATGAGAACGAAAAGTAGCGTAGTTACATCGTTTGGACTCGAAACCTTATGAATGAGTAACCGAAACGACCGGAACTCAATAAGGCATCATAATAGAAAATATTCAAGTCCAAATACAAAAATACGGAAACAAACAAACACAAATTCACACAAGCATGCCATATCAAAGAGATAGTCACAACGCATGCAATTCTACAATGTTTATCAATACAAGATCAATGCATGAGCATACTATGAGATGTGTGAATGTGTTATACTAAATGTTTGAACCACGATGCAGGGACACACATGTAGAAATTATGTGTGTGTGCACTAACGCCTTGCAAGAGGATAGAAGTCAAGATTTACCTTTGACGTTTTTCACCTCTTGAAGACGACTTTTGCACTAGAAATTGCTCTTCATTTTTTACGCTTCCTTTCTTCAAAGAATGTCCTAAGCAACAACTAATACATACATAGAGTGTTTTGCAATGGAATCAAGCCAATACAAATCATGAACCTTACAATCTCCCCCTTTGGCTATTCCATGGCAAAACCTCAACCTCACCATATAATGTTTCACTCAAATAAACTCAAGTTGATAGCATACTCTCAATCTCACATTACAAAGAAATTCCTAGACTAAAAGTCTTCAAGTCTTCAAGAATTCCTCTTTGATCTTCAAGTTACCTATGAGAGAAAATAGCAATCCAAAACAAGAGATCTTCTCTAAAGAAGAATGGTGAGTTATTAACCAAAAACAAACAAATATAGAAGACATCCCTTATCTCTTACAAAAATACATTATCTCAAGTGATCAAAATATTTTCATATTAAAGCACTCCCTTAGTCTCCTAATTCCCAAGGACCAACCATCCTTAACATTATTAAGAAAGAATTCTTTCTCCCCCTTAAGACAAAGTCACAATTAAGCACAAAGAGGAATATTTTCACACAATTAGAACATGTTTTCCACACAAGGTGTGAAGTATACAAAATCTCCCCAATATCAAACATGGTGAGGTATACATTTTCTCCCCCTTTTTGTCAAGGAATAGACAAGGGACACAAGAGATAAAGAACGAGATATTAAGCAAACAAATCGTATAGAAAGCGAAAGTTGAATAAACTAAAGCTCCCCTTTAACATATGCTCCACATATTATCACCAAGTAGATTTGTTCACAAGGGACATCACACAATCACATAATCAAGCAATAAGAGAAAATATTTCATAACTTGTCAAAGTCCAAGAGAGAATCATAGATTTTCATTAATCTCTCAAAAATATTCTCACATTGCTAATGAATCAAGCACATAAGCAAAATGTGTGTGTGAATGCTTCTCACATATATAGTAGGAGTAATTATGATATCAACATACAAACTCTATCCACACCTATCCATCTAAAGCCTTTCCAAAAATAGGTCAAACCAATATTCATCCGGTTTTTGCTTTTAAAATGAATAGATATCAACATATGAGCGTGTGTGTGCATGTGGCTCGTTTTCCCGTTTCTATTTGTCAACCCGAGCTTTTTCATAATTCTCAACTATACACCAATAAGCCTTTTATTTTTCATTTCTTTTAGGCTTAAAATCAAAGATTTTTTTTTTTTATGATTCATTTCAACACTTATTTGATTTTATTAACAAAAACATATACTCCTCATGGCAGCTTTCACTCATCACAATGGCGTAGCCCTTTCCTACATTGGGTGGCTTCACAACCAAGGTGTATAGCCCTTTCCATGAGGGTGCTCGTTGATTACTATGTAGTGCCAAAGCAAAATGGATACATACCATAGGTCATCTATCATGTACTTAACAATAAACTTCTAGATGCATCCATTATCTACACATATTCAACCACATATACTCAAAACCAAAAACATATAAGAGAAGCATTAGTGCACTTTTCAAAAATAAGATTTTCAAGCTCAAGTGCATGATCAAGAAACAATACAAGTTATTTGTTTAAGATCATTACTTCTCAAGTGAGTAGCTCTCAAAGATAATGATATTCAATTAAAGTTTTGCTCATCAAGCCACTCACAATCACACAAAGACATCAATCAACACAAATCATGCCAATGGACATTCTAAGAGTTTTAAACCTCTCTTTGTCCAAGGGCTTAGTGAACAAGTCCGCAAGTTGATTTTTAGTAGGCAAATGCTCTAGAGTAACAATAAAATGTTCAACTAGATCTCTAATAAAATGATGCCTAATGTCTATGTGTTTTGTGCGGGAGTGTTGAACCGGATTTTTAGAGATGTTAATGACACTTAAATTATCACAATAAAGTGTCATTTTTCCTTGTTCTATCTCATAATCCTTAAGGATTTGTTTCATCCAAAGTAATTATGTGCATACACTTCCAACCGCAATCATACATACAATAACACATATCATGATTAAGATCAATGTGAACAATTATCATCAAAAGATCCTAAATGAGCAAATGTCAATGAGAACCATAAGAACACTATATTATTTCTCTAATATGACATGCTTCAGGAAATAGTGCAAACAATGAATTGAGAGATGAAAATTCAAGTAAGCAAGCAATGTGATATAGAGATACCTTTGCAAGCTATTTTCCATCAAATGTAAAGTCTTCACCCTTTTTATGAGTCCTCTTGGCTTGTTTGTCCTCATGACAACAAGTTGTTGATGTGTCGTTCCAAGAGACTAAAGACTATGCATTTCAACTCAAACAACAACAAAAATTGACTTTCTCTAAAAGTTATAACATGATTGTTACCATATAGATATCATAAAAACAACTTCTCAAAAAGTTAATCAATAGATTTCGACCATCATAGCAAATATGTGAGATAGTTAAGTTCATGTCAAGTTATATAGAAACAAAGCTAGATAGCTAAGTTACTTAACAACTTGACACTAATCTTAAAGCTAACTCACATGTGCAATCTTACACTAATGGTAAGAACACTCACCCTTGACCCATTCGGTCTTGGGTGCACTAACACATAAACCATCATGATCATTTCTCATGGCAATAGTATATCTAGAAGATAAAACATCAACAATCTTCTTTATAAAGATATTACTCATGTTAAACACATCATTATTGCCATCAACAAAAATATCATCAAGATTATGAATATGATCATGTGAAACACTCTTTTTCAACCAAATCTTCTTGACATTCTTCTTGACATGATTGTCATTAACATGCACAACATTCAAAGAGTTATCATTAGAAACATGTTTAGAAGAATGACTAGGAACATTTTTCACATCATACTTTTTAATCCAAGCTTTCCTAGTATGTTCCTTTACAAAATTATTGGCAATGTGCACAAGATCCAAAGGCTTCTTGGTAGCTATGGAAGTGCTCTTCTTATGAGACACTTTGGTTTGTTTACCTAATTGACAAGGTTTACAAACACTTTCTAGCTTACTACCAAGACTAGGTAGACCTCTAACAATGCAACCTTTTTCAAGCTTATTTATACCCTTAAAGTTCATGTGGCCCAAACGTTGATGCCACAAATCAAGCTTGTTGCACTCATGTGCCATGTTGCAAGTTAAAGGGTCTATCTCAAGACAATAGCAATTGTCTATAGACCTTTTGACTCTTAGGACAACATTGTCCTTTTTATCAATTATTGTGCACACATCTTTGTTAAAGCTAACTTCTTTATAAATTTCACACAAGTGAGTAATGCTTATCAAATTAGCTTGTAACCCATCAACAAACAAAGTGTTTCGAAGTTTAGGCAATCCGAGGATACAAATTGTTCTCTTGCCAAGAACTTGCTTTTTGGTACCATCACCAAAAGTAACCCAACCTCCATCCTTTAAAACGAGATTCTTAAATAACTCTTTGTTCCCAGTCATGTTCCTATAGCAACCGCTATCTAAGTACCAAGAATAGGAGGAGTTGGCACGTAAAGTATATTATGCAACATGACATTTAGATGTGTCTTTTCTAATCCACACATTTTTCACAACATGCCTCTCACTCTTACTTCTATCATGCTTTGACTCAATGTTAGATTTTTTAACATGCACCTTGACCTCATTGGTCACATTTTCAAAAATATCAAACAAAGCATTATCAACTTTCTTATTCATAGTAGAGTGAGGCACAACACAAGATTTAGCAAGCAAGTCATCAACAACATTCTTCACAACATGCTTTTCCAAGGTCTTCCTAGGTCTATTTCTATATCCATACATGGATGATTGCCTAGGTCCATTCAAAGACATATCATGAAAAGCATGATCAAATTCACATTTCCGAATGTATTCAAAACACCTAGGTCGAATATGTCCTACCATATTACAATGATGACAAATAGGTATGAATTTGAGAATTTTACCATTTGCATTTGCTTCCATAGCATTTGGTCTTCTCACAATTTTACCTCTTTGAATAGCAACCCTTGGTGCTTCACCTCTTCCATTTGAGGTTGATGCTTTTGGAATTTGATCTTGTTGAGTTCTTCCATTGAACTTCCTTGTTGATGAAGAGGCACCTTCGGTAGCTTTCATAGCTTTACCTTGAGAAAGTGTACCTACATTTGATTCAATGCTTGCTTTGACAAAAGTAGATTTGTTAGATGAAGGAGTCTCCTTCTCATTGATATAACCCAAACCTCTTTTGTCACATGGATGCTTTCCACTTTTAATGAGGGTTTCAACTTTGTTAGAACTAGATGATATCTTGCTAATCACCCTATTAGCCTCATCAAGTTTCTCACGAAGCATCCTAATTTTAATGGCATATTTTTCCGTTATGTCATCACTAAACATAACATCTTTTCGTGATTTATCAAGCCATTGTTTATACTTTTTCTCTTGATTTAAATGCTCATTAAGTTTAGATTTAAACACATTTTCAAGTTTCTTAGCATTAACAAGAGAACAATCTCTTTGCTTAATTTCTTGCTTCAAGATACCAAGTCTATCATTGCTATCTTTTAGATTCAATTCTAGACTTAGGATCTTGTCTTTAAGTTCATTGAACTCCTTTGAGCCAAGACCATGATTCTCTAACTTCTTGTTGAGGGACATATTGACTTTGGATAAACGTTCATTTTTAAAAATAAGATCATCGATCTTTTTCTCATCTAAGTCAATATGTTCAACAAAAGAAGCCACATAGGAATACACTTCCTTAATCATGATTATCACAAACAAAAAAACACAAAACACTACAAAGAAAGGATCTATCTAAGTACGTCTAGACACCCGCTCTGATACCAAATGAAATTTCCCTTAAGTAGTAGTGAAATATACCTAGAGGGGGGGTGAATAGGTATAGGCTCCAAATTCTTCCAATTTAAAAATAATGCGGAATATATCAATGAAAATACACACTTGATTATATTTGACAAATTAATTGATTTCACTTATCCAAGAGTTAATCAATTTACAAGATATGCAATCAATGAAAGATATGGAAGATAAAGAAAAGTAAAAGCAAAAATGAACACAAGTGTTTTTACGTGGTAAAACCTCAAAGAAGAAACATCCCCGGGTTGATACCACAACCACCGGTAAAGCAATCCACTATGTGAAAAAGGACTTACACACTCAAGCTATCACTCATGACATCCGCTCAAGCTATCAACTCCTAATCTACCCTCGGGCTAGTGAATCACCAAACCTACTTCCTATCCGAGATGTGTCCTACACCTCTAGAAAGCAACTTCCTATCCAAGACGCTCACGTCTCTAGGAAGATTCCCTTGCTTAGCTATCTAGATCCAATGATCCTAGTCAAGCTTCTCTAGCTCAACCATCCGGAGTACAAAAAACTCCTAGCTAAGACTTTTGCTTGCCTATCCGGATCCTCCCGACCCTAGACAAGACTTCCTTGCTCTATCCACAAAGCTTCACTCACTTTGCTAGAGACTTCAACCTAATGCAAGGCTATGATCTAAGTGATGCAAATGATGCACACACAACCAAATTAAGCTAGATGATCAATCAAGCTCAATGTACATGTTCAATGATAGTCTAGAATATGCTTTCAACAATCAATCACAAAAGTATCTAGAAATCAAGACATGCAAATCAATAAGAACAAGGTATGAATATTCAATATATCACACTAAAAACCTAGTTCTTAGATCATGAAATAAAACATAGAAAATAACATGAAGCACATCACACATACATTTTCTAGAATCAATTTCATGATAAATCAAGTTTAGCACATATATGTTCAAGACAAATCACAAAGCTAAATCTCAATTAAAAAATGATCAAACAACCCTAGCATGTGATCTAACATACTTCTCAACAAATTTCATCAATCAAATAGTAAGAATCAAGAGATCATCAAAGATGAAATTGAAAAAGAAGAAGTTGAAACAAACATACTGACCACGGACTGAAAATGGATCAACTGAGAAATATTGCGAAGTCATCTGCTTCTGGAAATGCTTAGGGTTTGTAGCTCTCTTCAAGACCAACAATTTTGGTTTTTGAATCAATTGATTTCGAGTTCGTATGAGAGAGATATGATCAAAATACTAAAACTAAAAATGAGAGAATTCTGCAGAATTTTGTGAGTGTTCTTCAAAATTCTTTTATCAAGTGTGGAGGGAAGGAGATGAGTTTAAAAGGAGGGAAGAGAGAGATTTTTCGAGCAAATCAGAGAGTGCCACGTCACCTTCCCATGGGGGGCACGTGGGGCCCACGGGAGCAGAGGGCTCCCTTGGCCGTGGGGCCCACGGCCTCCCTCACGGCCAGGCCTTGTGGCCTCACACGCTCCAGACCACTCTCACGCGCTCCTTCGGTTCTTCAGCCCGTATCTTGGGCATCCGAACTCCGATTTCGATGGATTACAAACCGTGACTCCCTCACGCACGACGACGATGACTACACAACTTTGAAAAATGGTTGAGAAATCATCTCGGAAAATGACGATGAAGTCAACTCAACGAATGAGAACGAAAAGTAGCGTAGTTACATCGTTTGGACTCGAAACCTTATGAATGAGTAACCGAAACGACCGGAACTCAATAAGGCATCATAATAGAACATATTCAAGTCCAAATACAAAAATACGGAAACAAACAAACACAAATTCACACAAGCATGCCATATCAAAGAGATAGTCACAACGCATGCAATTCTACAATGTTTATCAATACAAGATCAATGCATGAGCATACTATGAGATGTGTGAATGTGTTATACCAAATGTTTGAACCACGATACAGGGACACACATGTATGAATTGTGTGTGTGTGCACTAACGCCTTGCAAGAGGATAGAAGTCAAGATTTACCTTTGACGTTTTTCATCTCTTGAAGACGACTTTTGCACTAGAAGTTGCTCTTCATTTTTTACGCTTCCTTTCTTCAAAGAATGTCCTAAGCAACAACTAATACATACATAGAGTGTTTTGCAATGGAATCAAGCCAATAAAAATCATGAACCTTACAGAATCCCCCTCTCCAGGAGAAACCTGGTGCTAAAGTGGCCTTAGTTGTTTACCAGGACAGATCGCCAAAGGGTCAAGATACCTGTTAACCGCCAAAAATGGCGGGGATCAAAAAAGAATTTTCCACAAGCCTTAAGAAGAAAGTCGAAATCCAAAAGTAGAAGCGGAAAGATGTCCGGGCACCCCGATGGGCTAAAAAGGAGCCTCTACCTACCACGGACAGGTCCGGAATCCCCAGGACCAGGAAAAGGACTAGGAAGCCAAAGGATAAGGGGGGCCTGGAAGACACAACCATCACAGGATCCTGGTACCCAGCTACCCCGAGTACCCCGATACCCGAATATCCTGGTACCCCGCTGCTTGAAACCCCGATATCTGTAAGCATCGTTTTTAGAGAAGCACGAGAGACGCGGGGTACCCTGACCAGCAAAACACGTGACATACACATGGCAAGATATATACCAGGATCCCAGCAGACCGACCTTCGCTGAAACAAGAGGCGGGCACCTCGAAGAACGGACTACATATTAAAGTGGATACTAAACGTCACCGTTTAAGATAAAAACTCAAGATACAACACGGCATTCATTCTCGCCTTTTAGTATCCTATTTTAATAGGAGTCAACTGATTTGGAGCCGAGAAAACCTGATCTTTTGGGATCACTTTCCCAACGAACTTGTAGAGGCTCCAAAGGAAGACCCGTGCACCACTGAAACCCTAAACCAGAGTTCTAGGAGTGCTCAGCAAGAAAGTGGGCCTATATATTGATCATATGTTCGCAGAAAATGGGAGATCGAAACCCTAATTCACTTTTTCTACTTATCGACAGGCACGAAAAGCTCCATCTCCATCATTCTCCTCTAAGCTTTATTTTCTTCCATGCTGTAATATTGGTAATTCAGATACCAAGTTGTAAAGATCGTATTTCAAATCCATATATATATATATATAAACTGTCTTTCAGCTTTCATACATCCACAGTATAAGAAACTCATCCATCCCACCACTTGTATTTATCATAACATCGGATTCATGATACCCAGCGGGATACCAGGTTACTGAGTATCTCGCTGGCCCCAGTCAATCCTGATCCGGGACTGTTACATACAAGCAATATCTCGCCTAGCAGATTCCAGTGAACTAGCGGAATATCGGGGTATAGAGTATCCCGCTAGCCCAGGTCAAATTAGATCCAGGTCCATCACATACTGTTAATTCTAAATTGCACCCCGGTGACAATTTTGGGTTAACAATACCTTATCAGGGTACTTGATACCTCACTTCGTTATATCGCCATATCTTCACATAAAAAACCTGGTGCTAAAGTGGCATTAGTTGCCTACCAGGACAAATCACTAAAGGATCAAGATACCTAATCGGGATACTTGATACCACACTTCTCCATATCAACATATAAAATCCTGGTATTAAAATGCCTACCAGGACAGGGCACCTAGGAGTCAAGCTACCATCTCAAGATGCCAGATACTTCATCCCATTAGGCGATCATGATAAATCCATCATCATAATTCCTAAAGATTCATCAAGTTTCCGGAAAAACAATGTTCGAATCAGGGTATCTAAGCAACCTTGGCTTCATACCCAGATCAAATTATTCTGGTCAAAATGGTTCCATACTTAGACAAATTTACTTAGCCAAAAACACTGCCAACTTATGCTAAGAGGACTATCGTCCAAGAATTGCTTCCAAATGATAAGACAGGTGTGGATTCCTCTATTGTCAGCCAAGCAAGATTGAAGCTAATCGTTATAATATTCCGAGTAAGCCTTACTTGGATCACGTTCAAGCATACAAGTATCATCCTGTACCGGGATATAAGTTCTATGAACAAGCATATGATGAAAGTAAAACAGAGTGATTGTAAAAAGGAGGAGAGTTTCATTTAATCAATTAGGGTGCCCAATCCCCATTTTCGGGCTACAAAAAATAAAAAATAAAAGGACAACATACAAATCATACATCCTGCTTTCCTCCTACTGACTCCTCCAGCCCGGTTCTATCCACCCCCTCCACGCCTTGGGCACCAACAGCAACCTGAATCTCTTTAGTTCCAAGCACGCCTGTCACAATAGGAAGATCTATTGCCTCAGTATGTAGGACAAAATCCTGCTCTAGATCTTTTTGAGCAAAGGGAGGATCCTGACCCTCTGCCTCAATAGTATCCCCTGAACCAGCGGTAGGCCGATGAGAGGATGGAACCAGGATATCAGCAGCCTGTGAAGGGCACCCTTGGTCAGGATCAGCATTTGAAAGCATGGTAGCCTTAGCCATAATATGGTCCCGGTCCCGGTCCTAACCAAGGGGGGTTAGCAAGTCGAAAGAGGGAGGAAAAGCCCTGGCAACCTCATATGAGGCAATAAAGTATCCATCCGCGAAGGAAGAGTCCACCCAGGATTCAAGAATCCTCACGGAACCCCACAGAAATCGGCTTTCATCTAAGAGGACGGCTTTCTCTGCCTTGACAGATTCTCTCTCAGCTTTGCGGCTAGTTGAAATGATGGTCTCGATGTCGTAAGCACACGTCATTCTCTCCAGCTCTACCAGGGTAGCTTGCCTCCCAGATTCAGACTCAGAAGCAACTCGAACCAGGGAATTAACATTTTCTTCAGCCCGGGCTAGATCGCCTTCGGCCTCCTCCAACTTAGCCTGAAGTGCCAAGTTGGCTTCCTTCAGGGCCGTCACCTGCTGCCCTATAGCCAAGGCAAATTTAAAACCCTGCAGAAGGAAAGAAAGAAGATAAAATACCTTAAAGAGAATTATACCTAACAAACTAAAAGGTCAAGGATCATACCTCGGCAATCAGAGAAGCTCCCTTAGTAGCCAAGACCTCAGTAGGCAGGGAAGACATCGACTGCAAGCTCCCACCCGGACACGCGACGATGAACTTGGAGATAATTTCTTCCTGACTGTTATCTTGTGACCTCGATCCAGAAGGAAGATCGATGAGAGGAGCAGCCTTGGTGGTGGCAGACTTTTCCTTTTCCACTCTGGCAGATTTATCCTTCTCTGCCCTGGCAGGACGCCTGACTAATGAAGCTAAAGAAGGAAGAGGAGAGACCACAACTGCAAGCTTATGAATAACCATTGTTAACCGCCAAAAATGGCGGGGACCAAAAAAGAATTTTCCACTGGTCTGAGAAGAAAGCCGGGATGCAAAGTGACAGCGGGAAAGATGTTCGGGTACCCCATCTGCCAGCTGACGGGCTAGAATAAAAAGTTCCTACCCACCTCGACTAAGTCCAAAATCTCTGGAACCAAGAAAGCACTAGGAAGTCGTAAAGAGAAGGGCTCTAGAGACACAACTGTCACAAGGTCGTGGCACCCAATTACCACGAGTACCCTGATACCCGAGTATCCTGGTACCCCGATACCCGAGTATCCTGGTACCCCGATACTTGGCACCTCGATATCTGCAAACATCATTTTAAGAGGAGCGAGAGGGACACAGGGTACCCGGAGTACCCCGACCAGCAAAACTCATAACATACACATAGCAAGATAAACACCTGGATCCCAATATACCGGCCCCGCTGAAGCAGGAGGCGAGCATCCCGAAGAGCAGACCACATGTAAAGGCAAACATTAAACGTCACCGTTCAAGATAAAAACTCAAGTTACAACGCGGCATTCATTCCCGCCATAAAGAATCCTATTTCAAATAAGGGTCAACTTATTTGGAACCGAGAAAGAAGGAATCGCCTGATCTTTCAGGATCAATATCCCGACGAATTCGTTAGACTCCAAAGGAAGGCCCGTGCATCACTGAAACCCTAGACCGAAGTTCTAGGAGTATTCAGCAAGAAAGCGGGCCTATATAATGATCATATGTTCACAGGAAAAAGGGACACGATCTAACTTTTTTTTCTACTTATCGACAAGCACGAAAAGCTCCATCTCCATGGTCCGCCAAGTTGTTTTATTTTCTCCCATACTGTAATCTCGATAGTTCAAGCATCGAGTTGTAAAAATCTTATTAAAGTCATTTATATATACAGAGACAGTTTTATGCTTTCATACTTTCACCATATCAGGAAATTATCCCTCCTACTACTTGTACCCATTATTCTTAGTAGATTCATAAGATCTAGCGGGGTATCGGGATACTGCACATCCCGCTAGCCTAGATCGATATAGATCTGGGCCCTTCATATATCGTTAATTTGAAATTGCACCCCGGTGACAATTTTAGGTTAACAACCACCTTAGTAGCCGATTTCGGATTAGGGATTGAAGAGACCTTAGCCTTGGCAGCTCTCGTCAACATCTCGCCCAAAGATGGACATGCCGCGATCTTTACAGAAGAAGAAACTAGAGAATGGGGTGACAAACCCGTCAAAGCAGGGGGAGAAGTTGGTGATGGAGGATGAGACCCGGATGCAGCCCCAACACCTGAAGGAGAAGGAACAGCGGAGCGGGATACAAAGGAATCCGAGAATACCGGTCCTGAAGAGGCAGAAGAATATGATAAGAAGGGAGTGGCCGAAACTGCAAAAGAGAAGAAATGTTAAATATAATATATATATATATATAACAACAATAATATTGAGGCGCAATCACCTACCCGGATCGGTGACAGATATCCTCAGATACCTTTCTAGTCGGGCTCCTTCAAAGAGGTCGTAGGAGGGGTACTTCATGTTCGTATAACCCTGATCCTGGATCTTCTGGAGGATTCCCCTGGATTCAGTAGAAAAAACCCATGTACACCATTTATCTTTATAGGAGAATTGGGTGGGGACCGGATACTCAGTTCCTCCTATATGCACCGAGTGACCCTAATCTCCTTCAACCACGACCCATTCATCTTTCCAGGGCTGGTTGTACTTCATATTCGCCCCAGGTACAATGAACTTCATTTTGTTACTAGGCCTCAAATAAAATTGACCCCGGGGTACCAAGTTGGCCACCTGGTAGATGTAGCGGATCTCGTCAAAACCCGGTTCCCTCTATAAATTATCTTTTTCACATTGCTCTTTCCAAATCACCAAGAATCCCGTCAGATTCTTCCAGAACCCAGGAGAAATTTGGAGAGGAGCCAGCTCCAGGGCGACAAGTAACCTACGAAGAGAGGGGTGAAGAGGGAGCCGAACCACGCACTCAAAGGCGGCCATATGAATTAGCAGGCGGCCTGCAGAAGAGGTATAGATGTCGTAGCCCTGATGCGGAAGAGACAGAGAGATGTAATCTGGGATTCTATAAACCCTCCTCAATCGAATAAGGGTGTCAACCGTACAAACCAAATCTAGGATAATCCGACCGTCATGAAAAGAGATAGAGGACCAGATTGAACCCCTATTAGGTAAACAGCCAAAATGTTCCCCTCCCCCTCCCACTCCCACTCCCACTCCTTGTCATCGATATCCTCGTCTCTTCTTCGTCAGCTATTTGAACTAGGACCTTGGGTCTACTGCTGAAACCTGACCTGTTTTTAAAATTCCCTTCAGAACGGCGGCGCTTAGGTGGGGTGCTGTCACTAGTGATGTCGCCCTAGTCTCGACCACATTTTTTTCCTTTGGATGTCGGGGAACTCTCCTCTGACTCCACCCGCTCCATGTTTAACAGTTCGTCGAGGCTATCGGAAGGGTTTGAGAAGGCAGGTTGAGGATTTAGCGAAGCCGAAGGGAGGTTCAAGGTAGGAAGGACTGGGGCAGAAGTAGGGAGTTTCGATGGTGAGGCCATTTCAATAGAAAAAAGAAGAAAGAGAGGATTCTTGAGGAAGGAAGACTTGAGAGAGAAGAAAAAATTGAATCTTTGAAAATACAAGTAAACGTGAGCATATGAAAAAAGAAGAAACAGTGTATTTATAGGCAGAGGTGGACAGTTATCGAGATAGAAGAAGAGATGTAACCGGAGACGTATCGTGACGGTCTCAAGAGAGTCGCGCCAAAATGGCCCATTCAAAATCTGAAAGCAATCGTCATCTAGCACGTGAGCCGTGCATTAAATGCTATTGAATCCAAGGAAGATTTCCTCCTTAGTAATGGAAGCAGCCAGATGAGACTAAACAAGTAGACAGGATTGAAAAACTCTTCAAGCGGACTAAAAATCCTGACTCCAACCCCAACAAGATACCGACGTTCAAGTCAGGGAGGACTTCTGTTAACCGCCAAAAATGGCAGGGATTAAAGAAGAATTTGCCATCGGCCTCGGAAATTAAGTCGAGGTAAAAAGCTACCAGGGAAGAGGTATCCTAATACCCCCGCCTTTCTACAAAAAGGCTAGGGTACGGATTTTTACCCACCACAATCAGGTCTAAGACTTCCAGGACCTAGACAGTACCAGGAAACCCCGAAGACAAAGCTCCAGGGACTCCACTATTACGAGATCCTAGTACCTGTCTGCCTCCATGTACCCCAGTATCCTGGTACCCAGTACCCCAATACCCCAACACGCTCAAGGATAATTCGAGAAAAACAAGAAGAAGGCAAGGTACTTGAGTATCTCGATCCACTAAAAGCAAGTGATAGGCACCTGGTGAATAAACGGCCACGTGTTAATACAAAAATCTCAGTGCTCCAACCCCGCCTAAAACAAGAACAGGTACCCCAAACAGCAAACCGAGTATAAGGACAAGCACTAAACGCCATCGTTTGAGACATAATAATACATTCATTCCCGCCACACAGAATCCTATTTGAAATGGAAGTCAACTCCCACTCAATCCGTCTAAAAGGGAATCACTTGATTTTAGGGATCAAATTCCCCGACGAATTCGTTGATCGCTAAGAAAAGACCCGTAAATTGCTAAAACCCTAGACCAAAGTTCTAGGAGTGCAGGGCAAGAAATGGACCTATATAATCATCGTATGATCGCAGAGAAAGAGGAGAACCCGACTTGATACTTTTCCACTTATCAACATGCACGAGAGCTCCATCACCATTGCCCATTAAGTTTATTTTTTTCTCATAACCATAGCTAGGATAGATCTTCATTGTAACCCCACCATGTATTCGCTATCAATAATATGAGTTATATATTCAATCTATTGTTTACGTGAACCTGAAAGTTCATAAAATACTCGAGGTGTGTTCATCAATATAAAGCTAGAGGGGGGGTGAATAGATTTTATCTAATTATTACCCAATTTTCGCATGCATGTCAATTTTACGAAAATACCCCTAGCAAGTCAACAAAACATACAAGTGTAATAAGATGCGGAAATAGTAAAAGACACTTGATGTTTACGTGGAAAACCCAACCACTGGGAAAAACCACGGGCTGTTAAGTGCGCCACACTCGGACCTCGAAATCCACTATATGAAAAGACGGTTACACCCTCAAGTGATTCTCGGACCCTCACCCTAGATAACCTCAGGCTATGGACACTACCAATCGCCACTCTTGGTTCAATCCCTAGTGATATCCCCTGATACACTACTCTTGGCGTGAGCACCCTCTAATCTACCACGCGGGCCTTTTATAGCGGCTCTAGTCCAATTTGCTTGAGGCCTAAGCACACTTAGCCCCAAGACTTCAATCTCTCAAAAGAGATGCACAACCCTATGTGAATATGTATGAATATTCAATTAATGCAATAAGAGCTAGGGTACTCTAAATGCTTACCTAGGATTATAAGATGACAATATAATCAATCCTAGATATCACATATAGCTATATGACATGGCATATAACTTTAGCTAAGTAAAGGATCACCAATCCTAGATACAAAGCTATCATATAAAACCCATAAACATTCAAAGGATTAACTAGTTGATTAAAAAACAATCTATCAACCTAGTTATCAATACATCACACAAGAATGTTCATGGCATAGCTTTTAGGCAATAATGACCTAATCAAATAAGCTATGAAAAATAATCTCAATCAATAAATGAGATCAATTAGCTAGATGGCATATGAACATTAAAGCCTAGCTAACAAATAAAAACCCAATCAACACATAATCTCAATCTTATATGTAGAAATTAATCTAAACACATATAAGTAAAATATGAGATAAAATTGATAAGTAGAAACACTAATTATGTAAGATAAAAGTGTTCAACAAATCATACCATGTGTGTTGAAGAAGTCCCATGCATTAGCATATGCTAGATGATCCTAGATGATGCTTAGATGAAGATTTATGCATGTGGGGATGGGTTTAGAGAGATAAAGATATGATCTTTAAGCTTTCTCTCTCAAGTCTCTCTAAATATCTCTCTAGGGTTCTAATGATCAAAGACTTGTGTTCTGAACCAGAGATAAGGATGTATTTATAGAGACCAAAAACAGGGCAGGTGAAAATACAATTTTACCCCTGAAACGCACCGATCGGCGGTTTAATTCGGCGGCCAGGCCGCCGAAATGAACCGCCGAATGGCTCCCGTGTGGAACAGGGGAACTTCGGCGACTTCATTCGGCGGTTTGGAAACCGCCGATCCCAACCGCCGTTTTGGACCCGAGAGATATATTTCAATCAGGTCTCATTCGGCGGTTTCGAACGGCGGCAAGGCCGCCGAACGTAACCGCCGATTCACCAAAAATGGTGAAACCAAGGAGAAGCCAAAGGCATCTCCACCGGCGATCATCGCGCAAATCAAAGCACATTACCGTGCACGCGCGGACGTTTCCGAACATCCTTAGGGAAACGAATTACTCCACACTAAAAGCTAACATACATGAAGTGCAAGTGTGGGTATTGAATGCATCCTAATGCCTAACATGTCATGGCATTATCATATAACAAGATGCAATCAATTCAACATGCAAGAAGAGATATTGAATAAATCAATAAAGCACAATGCACACAAAATATAAACACACCATACAAGAATAAGAGTTATGCATGTTGTGTGTGTGTGTGCAACTATATCTCTTCAAGCCAATGTAAGCACTAGATATATACCTTTGGTGCTTGTCCTCTTGAGGTCTTGGAAAGGGTCTTGATCTTCAACAAACACCTAGACTACCCTTACAACCAAACCCCAACATGTGGTTTGACCACGAAATAAGCCAATCAATAATGGGAATCCTTACAGAACCTTTTTCTAACTACTATCAATACACCATTTTTATCAAATCTCTAGGAAGCTAAAGGTATCGAACTACGTGATACCCCTTCGACCGAGATCTACTGTGATCCCGGTCCCTTGAATTGTTAATTGAAAAAAATCACTCCAGTGACAATTTTCGGTTAACAAACATAAACTGCTATAATAACAAATCCATATTCTACTTTCTTTATTAAGACACATAGGCACATAGGATTATTAATATATCCTTCTTTAATCAGATATTCACTGAGACGGTTATACCACATGCACCCAGATTGCTTTAATCCATACAAGGACCTTAGTAATTTAATCGAATATAAATTACGAGATCTCTAGTTGTATGCTTTTGGCATTCGAAATCCTTTAGGGATTTTTATATAAATATCTGAATCGAGTGAACCATATAGATAGGCAGTTATCACGTCCCTAAGACGCATTTCCAGTCTTTTTAAGACAGACAAACTTATCAGATATCGAAACGTAATTGTATCCATCACCGGTGAATACATCTCATCAAAATCAATACCGGGTCTCTATGAGAAACCATATGCTACGAGTTGTGCCTTATATCGCACGATCTCATTTTTCTTATTACGTTTCTGTACAAAAAGCCATTTGTACCCAACAGGTTTGACGTCTTCAGGCGTCTGGATTATTGATCTAAATACTTTACATTTGGTTAATGAAGTCAATTCTGTTTGAATTACTTCTTTCCATTTAGGCCAATCGAACCTTTGCCTACAATCATTGAGACTATGAGGCTCATAATCATCATTTAGAATTCCAGTAGTCACTATGTATGAAAATATATCATCGATGGTTGTTTATTCACGATTCCTCATTTCTCTTGTATAATTTATAGAAATTTCCTCATTTCTATATCCTTGTATCTCTTCAGGCTGTGAAGTGCAAATGCACAATATGTATGAGTTCTGTGCAATGCAACACAAAAGGGTGTGCTTCCATGTAAGTGCAAAATAGTACATTAGATGTGTGCAATATGCATGGATTATGAGTGATGCAAGTGTGGGCAAGAAAGAGATCAACGTGATTTGATCTAAGGCAATATGAGTTACTGTCTGGTGTATTGGGTGCTTATGTGCATGTGTTCAACAGAGTTCAAAACAGAGAAACACAAGAGATAGATGTGGAGAAAATCTATAGAATTTTCTCCCATCTTCAATCAGAGTGTGGGTATTTGTGTTGTGATCAGAGGGGACTTTCCAATTCCGTGATCGTCCTCCGACCGGTGATACAATCCCAGGTGTTCGATCCATTTTCGTTGTAGAGTTCGGATTTCTGTATGGTGAACGGTAATGATCCGAATTCATTTTGTTTATCTTTAGAATAATCTTCATTGGTATCAGAGCCTGGTTTGAGATTGTATTTTGGTAGAAGAATGCCATGTTAGGATGTTTGTTTAATTTTTTTTTTTTTTTTTTTTTTTGTAGAACAATAAATGACACTAATGGCATCACACACATGCAAGTGTTTAATTTCGTTTTTTCTGGAATATATGTATGCGTATACATGTTATATGATGTTCTGGAAATGCATGTTATGTATAAACTTCAAAATTTGGAGAATTTTTGAAGAATGAAAGTTATGAAACCCGTAACTTTGTAGGGTCCAAAACTCATTGTCATTTTTTTTTATTTCTCTACGATCATGTTACTATTAGATAGAGGTTTCTAAGAGCTTTCCAACAATAGGTCATTTGCAAAATTTGGATTTGGATTTGTATCGAGGGAGAAAAACGATTTCGAATATTTTCTATCAAAATCAAAATTTGGAATTTTTTTTGTTTTTTGAGTTTAAATTTGGGTAAAGAACATGAAGAACATGTTCAACTCGCCAATGAGCGGAGAGTGCGTTTCACCCCTAACCCAAATGTCATAACCGTTGGCATATTTGGATTCACCATGACAATACGAGTGGAATGGTGGTGGTCCCGAAATTAGGAAACGTTGGGAAGGCGGCAAGTGATCTACACGCGCCCCTTGTGAGAGTGGGGATGACACATAAGTGATTCATGTGGCCATGCTTCACTCACATGTCTCACTCAGAGAGTGACACTTGTCAAAAAGTTTTGTTCATGTGACAAAACATAAGACATGTAATCCACTAAGAAAGTGACACATGTCAAGAGCTTTTTCATGTGGCAATGAATAAGCCATATGTTCCACCATAAACATGCCATGTGTCACATAGAAAACCAAGGAATTTTTTGGCAACGGTTTCCGAAGAGGTTTCCGATTGCAGATTTTCCAGTGACAATTTTCCAAGTGGTTTTCGGTTACAGATTTTTTGGCAAATTTTTCCAAAGTGGTTTCTAGTTGTGGATTTTCCAGTGACGGTTTTTGAAGTGGTTTCCGGTTGCGGATTTTGCAGCGACAGTTTTTGAAGCGGTTTCTGATTGTGGATTTTCCAGCGATGTTTTTTTTCGAAGCGGTTCCCGAATGCTGTTTCTGACTATGGTTTTCTATGTGGTTTCCAATGATGATTTCCGCACGTATTTCGATGACGGATTCTGACACTGTTTCTAATAATTGATTTTTTTTTTCAAAGATGGATTTAGATGCGTTTTTCGATGATGGTTTCCATCATGACTTACGATCACGGTTTCCAGGACGGATTCCGGTGATAATCTTCGATACATTTTCCAACTCAGATTTCAAGAAACGAATTTAGATACGGTTTTCGATCACGATTTCCATGATGGATTCCGGTGATGGTTTCCAGTAAAGTTTCTAATTAAGTTTTTTTTTACATGGTTTCCGGTGATGGTTTTCGATGCAGTTTCTGGTAACAGTTTCCGATTTGGATTCCAATGATAGTTTTCAGTATGATTTTTTGGTAACAGTTTCCAACGTGGATTCCAGTGATGGTTTTCTTTGTGTTTTCTGGTTACGGTTTTTGGCACAGTTCTGGTGCGGTTTCCAGTGACAGTTTTCAATTCGGATTCCAATGATGGTTTCCAGTGGCATTTTCAGCCACCGTGGAATTTTCAAGTAGGAATTTGACACCATTTTCTGACGGTCATGGAATTTTCCTATGAAATTTTTGATCACCAAAATTTAGCTTCAGTGGGAGCTATATGGAAATACCTTCGATTAGAATTCTCCATCCAATTAATTATGCAATTGAGAATAAGAAATTTCATAGGATGTACACTGGAAATGTACAATGTTATTAAAAAACAAAAGTTTCTAAGTGTCTTAGAAAATTTTAGAATAAATCTGCATCTTCTCATGTCTTAATGGAGAAGATTTTATGAATCTTATTAATGACATGTAGCCATAGTCAATTTGGACTCGTACTTTTTTATGTGGAGAGATGCAGTGGATAGTCTTTTAATGAAATTTTCCAAAGAGTTAATAGATCTATAAAGTTGGAAAAGCTAGAGTAAGGTACCACAATGTATTTTGGTCAAATAGCGTATGAACTAGAAATCGTAGAGGAGAACCACATTCTTGGGAATGTGAGGCGATCTACTACATCGGCAATGAATATTCATAGTGCTAGGCACATGAGTTATTGCACACACGATAGAGGACCAATATTCGAGAAAATGGCAATTAGATGAGTTATGAAGACTTAGAGAGTCTTTCTCAATGGTGATCGATATGAATATGAGAAGTCAGAATGGATAGCATGCAAAGTCCCGTATTTTAGAAAGCATTAATATTTTATAACTGTTCTCTAATAAATAATTTTGGTTTATTTACTTTGTAGTAAGAATTGGTTTGACCCATAAATGTTTCTAAGGACTTGTGCATTGTATTCTTCTGTTATTTATGATCACCTGTTTTGGGAATTCTAAATTGTTGGGTACAATATTAGAATTAGAATTTTGCACAAAATACTGAATTTATGATGATTAAATTTTTGGAAACGGATGGTAATTAGGCGCTTTGACGACTTTTTCGATTATGTACCTTAAATTGTTTCATCATTTTTTCGGTTTGCGTTTGCAGCAAAATTAAATGTGTGAATATTTTTTTTTGGAAGTTAATATGCTTGCATGGTAGATTGTATGTCTCTACATAGATTAGCATAAGATATAGATTATATATCTATAATATTGTGGCCAATTTGAAAGTGATAAACTAAATCGTGTAATCTAGGGAATAGATACAATAAGATTTAGTGTATTTTAAGAGTAAGAAGCTCTTGAGACTATAACATGAATCATGATTGAACCTCGGCACAGTACTTATTTGTTTGACATACAAGATGTGGAGGCTTATCAAGCTAGAAGTTAAATTACTCGCATTATATTGTGGAGTATCTTAAATAGCAGCTTCACATGTATGTTTTACAAGTACAATAGGATTTAAGTAAAGTGGTTTACCTTTCAGATTTAGGCTTGAAGGGAAATTTTAGTAGTATTTTGAGTACTAAAATTTTAGTTGGTACGATATCAAGTTTTGATTACTTATAAGAAGCGCCAAAATTAGTGGCACCCTCCAATTAGGATATAAAACATGATACACTGACTAAACGATCTGATATCTTCCGATAGTTGGAATATATAAAATTAATCTGACACGTATTGATCGCGTCATTTCGGTAATAGAAGATGAGCGCTTAAAGAGGTGGTTTAGGCTTCTAGCCAATTTTATATGAAATATTCCAACTTGTACAAAACTTTTAGTTTTGAGCATATTAGTGGAAATAGATATTTCCAAAAGGGGAAGAGAATCTAGTCACTGCCACTTAATCTTAGATTGAAATATGCAAGAAGTTGAGGGATAACGAATTGAGGAAGGGCAAAACTAAAATAACTTGTTACAATTGTGACAAACTGGGTCTTTTTTGCTCGTGAATGCATAGAGTCGAAAAGCGTAAAACCCAAAACTCAAGAATTTGTTAAGTTATGCTAAAGTTTATGGCTAGGTATTTTCCTTCTAAATCTCGTTCTTTGTGGACGGTGGATAAGTGAAGATATACCATCCAATAAGAAACTGTAAAGCATATGTTGAGTAAAGTTAGATTATTAGAAACAAGATGTATATGTGTTTTAACAATTTTGGAGTTAAATACCTACAAACTAGTTTTGCATGGTAAATTGAATTTGTACTCCATGATGTTCTAATATACACTTAAGATCTAACTGGGTTTTAGTGTCCGCGGTTGTCCTCATTGATTTGGGTTATCGTTAATAATCATAATGGTTGTATGAATTTTTTTTTTTTTTTTTTTTTTTTTTTTTTGCAAATTATATTCATATGGTACTTAATAGTTGATTAATGGTTTCATGATATTATACGTCAGTTTGGACAGCTATTGTAAGGATTCCCGTAGTTTATAATTGGCTTATTTCGTGATCAAACCATATGTGGGGATCATGTAAGGGTAGCTTAGGAATGTGTTCAAGCTCAAGGCCCTTGCAAGTGTTAAGCACTCCAAAGGTAATACTCTAAGTGCTTACTTGTCTTAAAGAGATAGTTGCACACACTCACAACTCATGCATATGTTTTATCTTTGTATGTTGTGTTTCTTTTTTGTTGTGCATCAATGCTTATTCTCATCTCTTCTTGCTTGTTATTTTGATGCATCTTATGTTTATATTGTCATAACATGTTAGGCTTTTAGGATGCATCTTGCTTTTACCTTTTTACCCCTTGCATGAATTCTTGTGGGGTTCAAAGGAGTATGTTGTGCGCTGGTCGTCAAGCGCCAGACCAGCGCTGATCGCCCAGTGGTCTGTCGCTGGTCGTGCGCTGGTCCAGTCCAGCGCAGCTCCACCAGCGCAAATCGCCCAGTGGTTTGCCGCTGGTCGTGCGCATGTGTGAGCGCTGGTCGTCAAGCGCCTGTGCAAATTTTGCCTTTGCGCTGGTCGTGCGCCTGTCGTCCAGTGCAAGGCCACCAGCGCACAGAGCAATTTTTGGTGCGTTTTTCAAAACGACCACACTTCACTTATGGCCCCTATATATATAAGACTTTGACTTTAGGTCAGCTGAGAGAGTTCATATTCATATTCTATACTTAGGATATTTTTCAAGAGAAGAAAAATACAAAGAACTCACCTTTAACCACTCAAATCAAATCCCTTGTGCATCAAATTTCATATTGCATCTTATATGTCTAGATAGAAAGCATCCATGATCGGGTTTGCATCATCACAACTTGCTTGGTAAGATTTTGATTAAGTTCATCTTATTTGAGTATTTTTATTATCAAGCTATTCTCTTTAATTTACTTGTATGTTTTGATCATATGATAAATACAAGATTAGAGAATTAATTGTGATGAATTGATTGAGTGTTGTTTGTGATAGCTAATTAGGTTTTTGCTTAATCTTGATTAGCTAAGCTATTTGACATGTCATTTAGCAATTGATATCTAGGGTTGATTAAATTGATTATATCATCATCCTAGATAAGCATCTAAGGTTACCTAGCCTTGTTTGTTATTTGAATATTCATATATATTCACATAGGTTGTTTCTCTTCATTGAGAAGTAAGTCTTGAGGCTAAGAGTGCTTAGGCCTCAAGCAAATTGGAATAGGGTTGCTAATAAAGGCCCGCTGGGTAGAAGTGAGGGGTTACAGACCGGAGTGTTAGACGAGGTCTACATAGGTTGTAAACTTCATTTCAATTAGTGATTTCGAGTTCCGAGTGTGGCGCACTATACAGCCCGTGGTTTTTCCCAGTGGTTGGGTTTCCACGTATACATCAAGTGTTATTTAAATTCCGCACTATATTACACTTGTATGTAGTTTTGACTAGTAGGGGCATTTTCATAAAATTGACTTGCATGCGAAAATTGGGTAATAATAGTTAAAATCTATTCCCCCCCCCCCCCCCCTAGCTTTATATTTAGAACACACCGTATTTGTTTCAATTGTTTTTCAATCATTGCAATGGTGATGATGTTGATATTTTGGCATGCTAAATTAAGTCTTGTTAGACTAGATAGAATGAGTATATCAGTCAGAGATGACCAATTGGACTCATTTATCTAAAAGGTCATGCAAATTATCTTGCGAGAAAAACAACTAGAAAACCATTTAATAAGAAACTAGATCAAGAATTCTATTGCAACTAATTCATTAAAACATTTGTGATTAAATGAGTGTAAAGGCTAGACATGAAATTTTAATATCTAGTTACATTCATTGATATCTTTAGACGTCTCGGTCATCTCCATTTGATCTGCCATGAATCGAAAGCATTAGATTGCATTAGATTGTTTGGTTGATGATCAAATTAGATAATAAACTTTTGAGTTTATGGAGTAAACCGAGGACATAAATATCTTTCTGAACAGTTCAAGGAATTGTTTAGCAAGAATGATATAGAAAGATATTTATTTATTCCTAAGATTCTATAGCAAATTAATGTAGCGGAAAGAAAGAATAAAATACTATTGGAAATGGTTAAGTTTGAGATGGCACAAGTAAATTTTTAGTATCTTACTAGAAGATGGCTTAATTGATTACTGCCTATTGAATCATGTTCCACTAGATCAAACACTTCCATACCTTATGAATTCTGGACAGGTAGTTAGCCTGGTCTAACTAATCTACAACCCTAGGGGTATGTAGGTTATGTTTATTATCCATCTCATAGAAATGAGAAATTGGATGCAAGAAAAGAATTGTATCTTTGTTTGATACTCTGTGCATTCCAAAGGATTAAATATACGATGGTGTACAACTAGATAGAAGTGTGACTGAATTAGAATCACAAGATATCATTATTAGATAATGAATTTCTTAGTAGAAGTGAGTTTGATATAGATATCTGATTTTAGGAATTGGATGATCTGTGTTAATACGCCAGTGGCAGTAAATCAAAATCTAACTTGATCCTCCATTCCTAGTGGGAGTGGAATTTTACATGGATCCTCCATCCCTAGTGGGAGTGGAAGTGGAAGTCTACACCCTAGTGGGAGTAGAAATCCGCATGGTTTTTTCATCCCTGGTGGGAGTGAAACAGCTATTGAATCAGCTACCATGATAATTTACCAACTCGTCGAAATAATCATAAAATTATCCCATGACATCTTTCGGAGATTGAAAGGGAAGATTTAATGATTACTTCACTTGACAGTGATGAGCCAAGGATTTTTAGAATTGAGCTATCACTTCTATCTACTAAGAGAAAATATGGATAAAAGCAATGTAAGAGAAGATGGAATCTAGAAAAGTGATCATGTCTGGGACTTGATTCACTTACCGCCCAGTCATTAGGCCATTGTGAACGTATGGGTTTCACATATCGTACGTAAGGCGGAAAGTACTATTGAGAGGTATAAGACGCAATTAGTCACAAATGAATAAACTTATTCTCTGGAAGTAAAGTTTTCTTTTATACGCCTTATTCTAGCACTCGTCACATATATGAACCTAAAATTACATCAGATGGATGTAATGATGGTACTTCTCTATAGAGAACTAGAGGAAGAGATTTACATGGAACATCCTGTAAATTTCATTTCAAAAAACCAAATAGTGCATAAGTGTGTTTGCTTTATTAATGTATGGTTTGAAATGATCCTTTAGAAAGTGGTATCTTTGTTTTTGGTCAAGTTGTAATGTCTTACAGATTATTGATGACTAAAGATAGCCATGGTAAGTACACTAAAAGGTTGAAGATAACTTTTTTTTATATTTATATTATCAGTATCTGTGGACTATATGTTTTGGCTAGAAATAATGAAGAGTTTGTAAAACCATAATGAAATGGTAATTCTCAAGTTTTATTGAGATTTTATATGAGCAAACGTGGCTATATATATCAGGACTGAGAGTTGATTCAAAATGAGCAATTTCAACTCATAGATACTCCATTATGAAATCACAAACTCTTAGCCTCAATATGTACCCTAAAACTTCATAACATCGAGGAATTGATGACAAGTTCCTTATGTTAGTACCATACAGAGTCTCATGTACATTGTGATATGTACAAAGTCTATCATTAATTACGCCGTAAGATTGGTGAGTGGGCACCAATATAATCCTAGATTACAGTATTGAGATGTTATCAAGAGGATTATGACATACCTTGAAAGTGCGGCTAACTATTTAGTGTACATTGTGATATGTACAAGGCCCAATAGAAATTATGCTACAAGATTGGTGGATGTATACCAATATAATCCTAGATTAACAAGATTGTGACATAACTTTAATAGTAAAGAAATTACTATTTATGCTAGCATATTTACACACATAATGTAATAGAAATATGTCGTCAGGTTGAGACTGGCATTCTTACACGTGCGGTCGCCTCAGTTGTAGAGATAGCAGGCTGAGATAAGACACATATATATTAGAGAATATGTATGATATATTCTCGCGGAGCTAATATATATGAATTTGTCACCTTGACTAGGTCAAGATAAGGTTCACAATAAATATACAAATATTTTAAAACCCACAATAAATATACAAATATTTTAGAACCGATCATAATAGACCCCACTATCATTGATACCTGATCAAGCCAGATGTGAGGTCTTAATGTGGTGCCGAAGAGAGGTGAGCTTTTAAGAACTCAAGTTAGTCACGAGAGTTGTAACTAGACTAAGATCTGTACAGTGAATAATATAAAGACATATGCATTCTTATTTAGAATGAAATTCACTGTAACACGCGTTTCATACCGTGTGTGCTATAAGTGACTGATATGGAAAATGAGAGAATGAATCCCTGCTTCCTCATTGTGTAAGTTCCACTTAAGTTTTACATCAACTTCACATCCTTATGACCATTCACTCTATCTTGAAGTGACGGGATAATGTTAACACATTTAGTGTGTTATTTCTATGGCTATAATAATTCAGCCTATGGGGCACTTCTAAGGTAGCAGTTATTCTAGAGACCGAGAGATAAAGATGGAATGGGAAGATTTAATGAATTTTTTATCTGACTTATGTATTCACTGGCCGGCCAATTGTATTTGGAGATACAATTGTGAATACATGAAATGTGATAAAGTCAAGCATAGCCTTTTTTAGGGATTAAATATGCTTTGAACTGATAAAAAATTATAAAATTAAATCTAAGATACATTAATGAACAATGTTATCTCTTGTAAATAGAGAATTTACAATTGAGATTTGAGATTGTTAGCTCCCTTTTATATATATTGATTGTTCATAGGTCACACGATGCATTTACCCGTATAAACACTTTGTTGAAAATAATGATGATAATTCTTGTGTTTTAAAGTCTCAAAGACTCCTCTGTATGTATCACATTCTGCGCCATTTTGGGGATGGCAGATGTTGATTAATAATGTTGCACCCATGATGGGTTTATGGTAACTAGATTGCGTTGGCCCCACTTGTGCGAGTGGGAGATGTTAGTTTATTTGGGTATAGGTTGGAGACCCATTGTACGCCCAAGTGGGCCAAGATAAGCAATACATGGAGAGCCCAAAGTCCATGTACACCAAGCCCAAGCCCATGGACCAAATACATATAACTGTATGGCAGTTTTATGAGCAGTTCATGCATCAGTTAAAAGAAACTGATACATGAATTGCTCATAAAAGAACTGCTCATAAAACTGCCATACAGTTATATGTATTTGGTCCATGGGCTTGGGCTTGGTGTACATGGACTTTGGGCTCTCCATGTATTGCTTATCTTGGCCCACTTGGGTGTACAATGGGTCTCCAACCCATACCCAAATAAACTAACACATGTCAATGAGTAAGTTTGGTGGAAGAATCCACTATATTCTGCGTTAATGACCTATGTATTAAAGTGGTGAAAGGGAGTGGTGAAACAGGTGAAATCCAATACAAAAGAATCATATATGTTTAGACGTCACAGATGATGTAGTGATAAATGTTGGTGCAATATTCCTCTTGATCCACTAGCCAAGCAAAATAAGATGGACTTGTCCCACTGAGTTGCTCTTGCATGTGATTTCCCACTATCTTTTAAGCATGCTCATTCATTCATTCTAAAAACTAAAAAGGTCGAAGCTTTGTGTGCTTGTGTGTTGACTGTTGCATATCTTTATAATGAAGGAATTTGGGTTTTCAGACTGAATGTGCAAAAACTAAATGCATCTACACACGGGAAATTCATAGTTTGTGTATATGCCAATCATCCAGATCTTATAAATGTACGTATCACATGAAAAGTGAGAAAACTATATATTTTTCCTACAAAGATATGAGAAAATTATTACTGATTTACAGGAGGTTCTTGCTGTTCTTACTTTTCACGTAATTTTGTAGCTAAAATCTCTAAAAAGTATGACATAATGATCATATGTATATATAGAGAGAAATATTCTACGGTGTATTGGTGCATCCATGCAAGGCCATTTTCAGACATTTCGAGGTCCAGTCTATTTATTGATATTAATAAAAATCGAGGCCTCATAAAAAAAAATTATTTTCATTAACATAAAAAAATAAAATAAATAATTATTCATTTATTAAATAAAATGTAATCCATATAAATTAAAACAAACAATATTTATCGTATCTAAAAACATAAAAACAAAACGTTATTTAAATTCATATTCTTCTTGCAGTACAAATTTACTAACAATCGAGTGGATGGTGAAAAAAAAATAGAAAGTTGTGCAAAAAAATAAGGCAGTGAGAATTTTTGTTGCGAATGATATGAGGTAAGAGTTAAGTAAATGGCTACTTTTAGGGTTATAATATTAATATGATTACAATTTGGGTTTTATTTTTAAGTAAGAAATTGGGTTTTCCTTTTTAGTAAAGAATTAGTCAATTAGACCGTAAATATGTTTCTAAAACAGCAATTAATCAATACACATCTTATACACCATATATAATATGACAAATTATCTATATATAATATGATAAATTATATATATAAAAAAAAAAAAAAAATCTTTTATAAAAGATTGAATTGAGATTGGACCGGTTGCGGCCCAACAAAATACTGGGTTTGCTCCCTTCTCTGATTGGCCATGCATCCATACAATATTAAAATTTTGTTTTGTTTTGCCATGGTCGTATGCAACATATGGTCATGCTAAAATATATGACAAAATTTTAATGATTCATAGCTTGTTGTGGATGATAAGTTTAATAAAATGTACTTGTAAATAAAATTTAAATTTTTTTTCAATCACTACATCTATTTTGTTTTTTTTCAAATTTTGTTGAATATGAAACATAAAAAACAGAAAATAGGAAAATTCATTGTAGAAATCAGTTTATATGATATATAATGGGTAGTTCATTTCCTTGGATTTAAATAAAGTACGTATTCAAAATTCTTTACAGATCCTCTTTTTTTTTATGCAAAAGAGACCATCGATGAAAACACATTGGTTTGTACATGTGTTCCTTTCTAGTAGTGGGGCTGCCAAAGAATGTTTTCTTTTCATCTTGATTGGGTTAAAAGTTATAAGAAACATCAGTGTCCGAAGTAAGATTTGAGAATCCTAGCTTGTATGGTTGTGTCTGCTGAAAAGTATACAACAATAGTTCAAATGCAAGGTTGGACGGCACTACTTTTGCAAAACCCTAATGATCACTAAATCACATGGAGGGGAGTTGAATTAATACGCACATCCGATGGTGGTAGGTCTACTGACTTTCATCACCCACATTTCCCATTAATCCCAATAACTGATTGGCTTGAATAAGAATTTCAATGAAAAATTAGTCACTTTAGATACGGTGGGATTTCTATCTCCAGCGTATTCAAACAAAGGATAGGCCAATTTTTAAAGCTGTTTTTATTCATTTTGTTGCTATTTAATTACATTCTGGAAAGGAAGGGAAAAAAAAAAAAAAAAAAAAATTGCCGTACCTGCACGTAATTAAAGATAAAAGTATGAAAATACAGATATTTACTTTAATTTTCATATCAATATGTGTTGAATATTTGATTCTTCCGATTATTATCTACCATAAATAAAAGTTTTATATGGTTAGCTTTTGTTTTTATATGGTTAGCTTTTGTTTCTATATTTAAATTTGAATTGTTTTCATATTATTTTATATTTGATGTAATATCCTAGTCCTATTTTCTTTTTTTCTTTTTTTTTTTGATAAGGTTGTTGGGGTCCAGCCCAACATTTTATTAAAGAAAAAAGAAAGAGAACAAAAGAGAACAAAAAACCAAAAAGAAAGCAGATTAACAGAACCTAAAAGAATGTCTGCAACAAAAATCATTGAAAATAAAATGGCTGCAAAAACTCGGAGTTGTCCACCACCATGTAGGAGAGACGATACTGGGGCTCCTGGAAGCTAAACTATCTGCAACTTGGTTACCTTCCCGATAAATATGAGTGACAGCAAAGTCCATTTGAGAGATTAAGCTCAAACACCTATCCCATGCGGGGCGCCAACACCAAGGAACCTTACGAGACCTAGAACAAAGGATATTCACTACAAAAGTCGAATCGCTCTCCAACCATAACTGATGCCAGCCAAAAGTCCAAGCATAATCAATAGCGTGAACAGCAGTGGCCAATTCAGCCTCAAAAGCAAAGCAGACACCAAGAGGAATAGCAAAACAACCTTTAACGAAACCCCTGCATGTGCGAAAAACCCCTGCACAACCAAAAAAACCAGAACTACCAAAAGCAGCCCCGTCCATGTTAACCTTAAGACAGCCCGGCGAGGAAGGGCGTCAATTAACCTCTAAAATGCGAGGAGCCTTGGGAGGACGACCAGAGACATGAAGCCATTGAAGAGTCTGAAGCTCATCCACTGAATTCTTCATAGTGCCAGACTGAAGGGAGTCTACCTCGCGAACGGAACGCCAAATCAAGGAAAGAGCATCGGCAAAAATAGGCTTGCCACCCTCAAAGGTAACTTGATTCCGGAGGAACCACACCACCCAGAAAACCGTGATGATAGAAACCCGCCAGAGAGCTTTCATTTGAGTGCTAAAGACAACCCTCACAGCCTCTTGCCAAAAGTCCAAACAAGTACCATCCAACTTAAGTTTATGGCCAAAAGTAAAGGATACAGCATCCCACAACCCACGAACAAAAAGACAGTCAAGAAACAGATGTCTTAAGTCTTCCTCTGCAGCACAGCAAAACCAACAACGAGAAGGAGAAATAAAGCCTCTGGCACGCAACGCAATGTCCGTAAGAATCTTTCCATGAAACAATCGCCAAATGAGAACAGAGCGAGAAGAAGGAATAAAAGACTCCCAAATCTGCTTACCCTAAAAAAACAGAACTCCTAACCTCAGAAAGAGAATCATAAGCAAATTTACAAGAAACAGCACCATCCAAGGAACATGTCCAAACTAACGAATCTGGGTCAGTGCTTACCACCACCTTCTCAATCTTAGAAGCAACAACTAGATGAGAAGCTTTAAAAGAAGCAGGAATATCCTAACCCGTAGCATCTGAGTAAATATCACCCACAACAGAATCCAGCGAAGGCTGTAACGAAGACCTATCCTCAACCAGATCAATCAATGGATCTCCAAACCAGTTATCCGTCCAAAAACGAACCTTAGAGTGACGACCGACCAACCAACCACCTAGACTCAATCATCAGGAGAGTATAATGCAATTTTAGACTTGGCCAAACAAAAGAAACAACATACCATGTTCTAGGTCTATGATCCTGGGTGAAAAACCGAGCCCGAAGATATGTGAATACGAAGGAGTCCTCAGTCAACAACCTCCAAGTGAACTTCTTAAGCATGGCCTTGTTAAGAATACCAAGGTCTTTAACACCAATACCAACACCATCCTTAGGCCTGCAGTAAGATTTCCAAGCAACTTGGACAGATTTACGACCATCGGTCGAACTAGTTAAAAAAAAATTCCGAATAGCAGCATTTAAATCTTTCAAAAGAGATGAAGGCCAACGATAAACTTGAAATGAATGCAAGAAGGAACCCGTAATCACTGAATTAATAAGACATAACCTACCTGCCATTGAAAGAGAGAAATCCTTCCACGATTCCAATTTACTTTTAATTTTATCAGCACATAGGATCAACCATCGACATTTAGGAGCACCAATGAAAAGAGGAACCCCTAGATAAGTCATTGAATCACCACCCTTGCGCATCCTAGACATTGAGAGAAAATTAGTAATTCGAGGCCCAGAGATGTCTCTGCCAAAAAATATGGAAGATTTTTCCCAATTAACTCGCTGACCCGAGAGAAAGCCATAGAGAGCAAAAGCATCTAAAATCACTCACAAATTCTGAGGAGAAGCCCGGTAAAAGAGGATAACATCATCAGCATAGAGAAAATGCGAAGGGGCACGCATCCCAACCAGAGAAGAGATAGAAGTCATAAAGCCCGAGTCTACTAAATGTGTAAGGTATCTGCTCAAAAACTCTTCCGCCAAACAAAAAAGAAGGGGGGAGAGAGGATCACCTTGCCGCACACCACACGAACAGGGGAAATAGCCCTAAAGGGAACCATTAATAAGAACTGAGATCCTAGTAGAATCAAAAATAGCCGCAACCCAACCAATAAAATTCTCAGAGTAGCCAAAACACTTAAGGACTTCGAAGAGAAAAGGCCAACTAATGGAATCAAAAGCCTTACGAATGTCTATTTTTAAAGCCAAGTGCCCACCGCGACTACCATTATTCAACACATTAAAACATTCAAAAGCACTGGCAATACAATCTCCAATTTGACGACCCTTAATGAAACCAAATTGATTAGGAGAGATAATGCGGGAGCAAATTTCGGCCAAGGGGTCAGTAATAATCTTAGTGATAACCTTAAACAGGAAATTACCAAGAGCAATCGGGCAAAACTGATCGATCAAGAGAGCATTCGAAGTCTTCGGAATAAGGACCAAGAAATTAGAATTCAAACCCAGAAAAACTCGACCAATGTGAAAAAAATCATGCACAGCTAAAACCACATCATGTCCCACAATTTCCCAACAATGAGAATAAAATTTGCCTGAGAAACCATCAGGACCAGGAGCACTCAGAGGATCCATGGAAAAAACCGTACTCCTCACTTCATCAAAAGAGGGAACTCGAAGAATTGAAGCATTCTCATCAACAGTAACCAATGAAGGCACATGCTCTCTAATCAAAGAGAAGTCTGAACTATCGTTGCCAGGATCTGAAAAGAGATGCTGACAAATATAGGAAACGTGCTCACCAATTTCAGTAGGTTCATAAGAAATATTCTCACCAATTTGAATAGAGGAAAGGGGCTTATTTTGACACGCCCCGGAACGGTTCTAATAAAGTATCCTCGGCGGTGCCAATAACTTGATCGGCGCACGCGGGACACGCGACAATTCTATAAACTATCGTAAAATAAATGGGGGGTGTGTGTTTATCCGCAAGCGCACGGATCGTTACGATCGCATAGCGGCAAGTACGGTTCGTTCCACAGGGAATCTTGTGAGGTACCTTTTATCGGTTCTAGTCTTATATATTATTATATACTAATTACATTAATTACAACATATTTACAACATATTTACATGCAAGAAAAGTAAATTGGTGGAGGTGGCAAGAAAGCAATTAAACTAAGAGGATGGCAAGAAAGCAATTAAAACTAACTAATAACTAAATTAACTAAGATGACATAAACTAAACTAATTTATACTACAACTAAGGATTGTCATCTCCTTAGTAACTAATTAATCTATCAACTAAACTATAACTACAATTATACTAAAATGCTTTTAATCTAAATTATACTAACTAACTAATTAATTAAACTAATTAAACTAATTACCATCTAATGCAATGATCTTGCAAAAGTGGTAATGAGAGATAGGATGTTGGAATATTGGTGTACAAATGCAATTATCCAACTAATTAGTTGATTCCTATTAACCTAGGATAGTCTAACACATTTAATAAAGACACATGCATCAAGAGTTATTCATGCTAAATTGTATTATATGCTAATTAACTTGTCAATTAATTCAACATATATATGAATTGAAACTCAATATAGAAAACCAACATATATCATAGATAATATACAAAGTACACCAAACCCAACATCAATATTAGTTACATAATATAACTAAGGTGGTGTGGTGGTGAAAATTACATTACACTAAACTAATCTAAGCTAACTAAGCTAATCTAGAGTATTTGTGAGCTATAGGAGGGTATTTGGATATTTTGGGAGGTAGGTTTTAGGTTAGGGAAGGAAACATATATATAGGGAACTGTTTTGGGGAGGTTTTGGACGGAAATATCTTCAAGTCGGTAGTCCCGGCGGGCTTGGACTCCTTGGCCGGCGGGCTTGTGGCCGCCGTCAAAGCTCGCCACGAAGAAATTGAAGACGGTGGCGAGTTCTGGCCTTCTAGACCGCAGGTTCTTTCCCGCTGCATGTACCCGCCAAGATTTGGCGAGCTTGGACGTGCTGGAAGGCGGGAGAATGGCCGCTGAACCAAGCTTGAAGGTTTGCACAACCATGGAGGTTTGGAGGATTTGTTGGAGTTGAAAACCTTTGCATTGGAGGCTAAAAGTGGGTGCAAAGTGACCGGGAGGATGGTGGCCGTCGATCTGGGCGGAGAAACGCCAAAAAAACAGGCCGAAAAACGGTCGAAATCGGCCGTCGAAGTTGCCGGGTCATCGCTGGTTCGGGTCGGTCTGACCCGGTTGCTGAGGAAGATTACCTGACGTCAGCGTGACGTCAAGCATGACGCGCGTGGCCCAAAACGACGCCGTTTTGCTGCTGAGGTGATGACGTCATGCTGACGTGCAAGAGGGCCAAAACGACGTCGTCCAGGGGCTGACGTGGCGCTGACTGCTGTGCTTTTCTGGCGAATTACAATCAGCACTCCTAATCTTTCCTCTATTCACAGAATCTTCAATAATTGCCTGAATATTGCACTTTTGCCCCTGAATTGTCCAAAATGACAATTTTACCCCTGAACTTCCCTATTCACCTGAAACACTTATTTATCCGTTAAATACCCAGTTTTACCCGAGAAACAAGTACAAAAAGATAGGAAAAGGGAGCGCTAAATGTGAACATTTGGAGCGCGATCATATTTCCCCCTCTACGCTTCAGCGGAGAATGAAAAAATTTAGAGTTCCGATCACCCTCAGCAAGCCACCTGACTCTACTTTTCTCTTTAAGAAAAATCTCCTGTTGTTTTAGAACACTATCCAAATCTACAAGAGCGGCAGTCTCAAGATGAAAAAGATCGTCTGAAAAACCTTTAGAACCAATTCTACCATAAATAAGCATCACCTTCTCATTAGCATTAGTGACGTTCAAGGCAATATCCCTAAACACCTCCCAATTCCACCTCCTTAAAGCCATTTTCAACAGCTTCAACTTCTGAACAACAATCCCAGCACCACTCCTAGTAACAGAGGAAGACCAAACCGATCTAACCAAATTATGAAATGAGGGATGAGAAACCCACATACCTTGAAACCTAAAGGGCCGTGGACCAGGCGAAATACCCGCAGCACAAGAAACCAATAAAGGGTGATGGTCTGAATGAGATCTAGGCAAGGTAACACAGGATATCTGTGACCAAGCGGCCATAAAAGAATGGGAGCATACAGCTCTGTCTAATCGAGAAAAAACCATACCATGCCTACCCCGGTCGATCGGGGTATGAAAAACACCTTTCGTTTCAATGTCAACAAGATCACAGACCATTAAAACATCACGGAAATCATCACAAGAGATAGTAGAAACGTTACCAGCAGTCTTATGAGCGCCTAGAACCTAGTTGAAATCTCCAAGCACAAGCCACGGATCATCTGAACTGGCAATGTCCATAAAAGAGTTCCAAAGAGATCTACGGGTGATGTAGTTCACACTAGCATAAACAAAAGAGATCTGATGGACAATCCCACAAAAATTAGCAGAAACAGTAACATGTTGAGAGTGAGACAGAACAATAGTAGCATCTTGAAAAGCAGTAGACCCAAAAATCCACATACTAGGAGTACCTCTAGCATTAGAACCAATAAAGTGTAACCTCATAAAGCGCCAAAAAGTAGAAGAAATTGAATCAAAAGCACATAACGGTTCAGCAATGCAAACAAAATTCGATTTATGACGAGAATAGAAATCTTTCAAAGTACGTTGGGTATCACTGTTTGCAATACCTCTACAGTTCCAATAGAGGACAATCATTTATGTAACAGTTTATTCTTAGCAGCCCTAGTTTTGGGCGAAACAACACTAGCAACCTGTTTTTTATTCTTCTTACCTTTTTTTTACGGTAATCTCCTTCCAACCTGAATCTTCCAATTGATCTGCCCAAGAGACTCTTTCGTGAATATCTAAAGCTGCGGGGTGGCTGAAGTCTGATTCGGTGCCTTCGCTATCTGTTTCAAAACTAACTTCACCCTCAAGAGTATGAAAAATTAGCTCTACCATGAGAGGATCTAACAAAGGTTCCATATGAGCAATAACAGGATCTGTCATGGCATCAATATCATCTACATGCTCAGTGTATAATGGGTATGTGGAATCATCCAAATGAACAGGGTTTTTCAAGGCCTCCCCTTGTCCATGAGGGACGATTGGCCTCAGTGAACTAGAAGAAGCAGCTGGGTCTAAAGTTGTCTTGTTTGGAAGAGAGGCTGTAGTTTCTTCGGGTTTATCTGTGTTGGATTTGTCATTAATACCCGATTTGATAGTCTCAAAGACTCGAGAAGTCAGAACATCTCTTGACTTATGTTTCAGTCGGTACTCTTATCGAATTATGGATCTTCCTCTTTCCAGATTCTTGTCTTTTGGCTCAGTGTAGACAGTTGCTGTAAATCGGGCCGCATGATGACATGAGGCAGCCGTATGACCAATAGAGCAACAAACTGAGCAAAAACTTGGAACATTCTCAAAATAAAGAGTTGGAAACAAACAATCTTCCCCAACCTCTATCATGATGGAGTCAGGTAAAGGCTTGGAAAGGTTAACATCAATCAGCATGCAAGCAAAGTGGCCATAATCACCCTCTAGGGTAGCTCTATCAAACTTTAGTGGAATTTCGATCCCACGTGCCATATCTGAAAGGATCTAAGGGTGCCAAAACTCCCAAGGTAAATCGTAAAACCGCACCCATATTTGAGCATTTGTCGTGCGCTGTGTGTTGAGATTAAAATTTTGAGTCCATAGTTGAAGCCTTAGAATTCCAGGTTTCAAAGGAAGTGATCCGATACCCGAAACTCATGCTTTATCTTCCTCAGAATTTAAAAGAATCTGGAAGAATCCCCGTCCAAGAGAGATGAGACGCCATTGAGAATTTAATTTCCAAATAGATTGAAGTTTTTCTTTAAGAGCCAATATCTTCCACGGTTCTTCTCCTTTCGACAAGACAACCCGTCCGATAAGAGAATAACTACAAAGTTTCAACCGTTCTTCATAAGCTTTCAGGTTGACTTTGACTGCAACATAATCACCTTTTTTTCATCGGAACTGAAGAAACCAGAGCAAGGACAGAAGAGATTGCTTGGGCATAAGATTTCAACACTGGTTTGGGATTTGAAAGTTCATCCAATTGAGAGTCTGTTTGGATTGAAGGGGCTATAGCTCATAGTTTAAGCTCTGGAAAGAGATCTGATAACTCCATAGAAGTCATAGGTCTAAATAAACATGGGAGAACAACTAAACAGACAAATATCCAATTAATTCAAGTTTCTATAAGTTAATATGTCCAATATCAGTTCACGGCAAAGAAAATCTGCAGATGACTTCTATGGATGGGATGGTGGTCGACTACACAGCAGGAGCAAGGGATGGTGATCAGAAAGCTAAGCGGCACCCTCGTAAAATCGAAACTGGTGTGGAGATTAGCGAAGGGGTTGTGGCGGCGACGGGATTGTAGTGGCTTGGGATTGCATGAAATCGAAACTGGTGTGGGACGATCGGCGACGGGGTTGTGGCGGCGACAAGGTTGGAGTGGACCGAGCGCAGTAACTGGGTCGGTCGGCGATAGGGATGGGCTAGGACGGAGGCAGCGGTGGCTAGGGATTGCGAGTTTTCATTCTTTTGTTTTTTTTTTTTCCTGTTATACCCTTTAAACAGAGAGTTCCCTTTCACGAGTCTTATTTTTTTATCTGTCCAAATGTAATATCCTAGTCCTATAAATAGGCTTCTATTCCATTATAATAGAATTAGTATCATGAATAATAAAATAATTTTTCTCTTATATTTTTTTCACAAGAATTTGGTACATCTGTGAGTCAGATTTGATACCAACATTTTTTTTTTTTACATATTACTTTAGTTTAGTAAAGATTTTAATGAGTTTGAGAGTTTCAAAAGAGATTTTTGACAAAAACCTTAAAATACAGCATATTTTGTGTACTCTTTCAAATCATTCAATTTTAAACTTTAAAATGGTTTGACGAGTTAGGTTAACTTTAAGAATTTTAACTCAAAACATATACAACTGTGTGTATGAAAAGTAAATGAATTCAAACGAATTTGACCCGAATATGATTATACCTATCATGCTAGAGAATTCACATGAAATTAGTCAATATGTATATATATAGGAGTGGTTCTCTCATACGTCATAAGGGATCCCCTAATTTAATTTCGGTAAGGACCTTGATGAAATCACATCCATTTCTATGAATTTTGATCTAAATTTTTTTGTGAATGATAAGTTCAATAAAATCTACCTATCAATAAAATTTAAGAATTTTTCAAGTACTACAACTATTTATCCTTCAGAATTCTAAGGGTTCAATTTTGTGTCAATTCTCTCTAGTTGTTGGTATTCAGCATTCGAATACCGTGGAGATCCTTGCTATTCTGAAAGCTTGCGAGCTGTGCATAACGAAGCTTAGCTTGGCTGACAGGAACATTCAAATTGTGAGCGATTCTTTGGAGGCGGTTTCTTGGGCCAATAGCTTGGAAGATTTTGGAAGCCTGCTTCATGTTAATGCCGTCTATGACATCATAAGTCACCTTCAAAAGATGAAAGGCATGTCGATTGTTTTTAATCCAAGGGCTTCTAATGTTCTTTGCGGTTTCCTAAGGCTTTTCTGTTGGCTTGGCCTCTGTTGTTTGCATGTGGTTTTGCCTGTCTTGATGTTGCTCTCCTCTGTTGGGTGTTTCGCTAGCCCTTTTGCTCCTTTTTAATAAAGTTGGTTGTTCAAAAAAAAAAAAAACTATTTATCCTAATTTTGTTAAATATGAAGGCATCGAAAAATGGGTGAAATATAGGAAAATTCAAGAAAAATAGTTGTAGTGGTTGAAAATTTCTCAAATTTTATTCATAAGTAGATTTCATTGAACATATTATCCACAAAAATATTCAGATCAAAATTCATAAAAATGGATGTTTTTCATCAAAGTCCTTACCAAAATTAAAATAAGGGATCCCCTATGAGAGAACCACTCATATATATATATGACAAATTGACAATGAATCCTAATATGTTCATGAAAATATAAAAGTAAGAGAATGATATATATATACCAATGAATGTATGTCACAACTCAAAAGACTAGTACATATTTTGGATTGTAAAATGATCCAACCAACATATAAACCCCTACTCATAAATATTACCGCACGGAAAAATAATAGTGGAAATAGGGGGAAATAACATTCTTTTTATATTGAATTTTACAAGTATCACTAGTTTAATATGTTAAGTGTAAATGGCACCAATAAACTAAAATACTATCATCTCCTTCTTTTATTATGTTTTTGCTATTTTTAGATATATTTTTTTTCTCAAAAACCTCCATTGATGGAACAGACCTCCAATGTGTTAGCGAACAAACGTAACTATACGCACGGAAGCATTGCCGGATAGAACACAAACAAACACAATAACAAAGAAAAGATAAGATGAAGAGAAGTAATTAAATCCAATCACACACAACACAAGAATTTACGTGAAAACCCAAATCAGGGAAAAAACCACGGCCGTCAGAACGATAAGAGAAAGTTCCAATATGTAGTAAATTGTTACAACCACACACTCAGGATCTCTCTCTAAATAATACCCCAAACCCAATTACACCCAATGCTCACTTTGAGATCTCTCTAGTATTTGCTATTTTGCTTCACCACTCTCAGGTGTTTTTCACATACCTAATAACCTAGTTATTATGGTCTATTTATATGTATTACAAGGAGTTTAAACTAACAAGGAAATCCTACTCCTATACATGCAAGAATTACTTGTTCTACATAAATACTATTTCCTATTTATAACAAGTCTTCTTTTAAGGAGAAATTGATCGTGCTCCAAATGTTTACATTTAGCGCTCCCTTACTTAGCTTTTGTAACCGTTTTCCGAGCCCTTTTTGGCATTTAATATTGTAAATAAGTGTTTTTCAGGTATTTCAACCCATCAGGGGTATTTTGGACCAAACAGGAAGAAAATAGCAAAATCAGGGCAAAAGAGGGCAATTTCGGAAATATGGAGAATCAGGGGTCAAAGTGCAATTCATGAGCAATTAATGCAGATTCTGTGATTAGTGAAGAGAAGAGGGTACCATTGTGTAATTCACCAGCCAAGGCACAGACGGCTGCCACGTCACTTAAGTGCGACGACGCTGTTTCAGCACGCGTCAGCGTGACGTCAGCATGACGTCACGCGTCTTCTTCATGCAGACCGGGCAGCACAGACCCGAGAACCCGACCCGTTAGCCTGTCGACCCGGTTAGACCCGACATGCAACCCGGATGTTTTTCGGCCAGTTCCGATGTTTTTTCCGGCCGTTCTCCGCCCAGAACGACGGAATACGCCTCTCTGGTCCGTTTTCCACTGATTACGACCTCCCATGCAAAGGATTTCCATCTCCTCCATGGCCGAGCTTGAGCTTCAAGCCCTTTCCAGCGGCTTCTTGCACGCGAAGAACACTTCCAAACCCGCGGAAACTCGTCGAGTTCATGCCGAGAGACATGTCCCGCAATCCAGAAGGTATGAACTCGCCGGAACCCTTCCATTTTCACCGCGACTTCACGTCGGCGGGAACAAACCCGCGAGCTAGAGTGATCAAACTCGCCGGGTCCTCTCCACTTGATGGCAGCTCGTCCCACTTGCTTCTCATATCACCTAAGCTTGTCCAATACACTTTACCACCCTAGATATTATTAGATATTTTCCATATAACTTATTATATACAAAATATCTATCATATATCTTAGTTACTAAGTTAATATTACACTAGACACAATTGAGTTTAACTTAGTTTTAGTTTTAGAATTAAGAGAGAGAATAACTCTCTCAACTTTAGTTTAGTTCTTCATCATTTTCTAGGTAGCCAAACACCACTTTGAGTTACTTAGACTTGATCTTTTCAAGTTGCTCTAGAAGGATATTGTTCTTGGATTGCAAAGAGGAGTCTTCTTGGCCAAAAAACTAATCCAAATGGGTTTGTTTTGCTCTTCCTTTGTATTCTTTAGTTTATATACTTCTATGTGTAACTAACTCCTTTTGTTAAGGGATTGATGTAACTTTTGTAATTAAACCAATGATTTAATCAATCCATTTGTTATTTCAGTCTCTAAGGCTTTGTATGTGTGTATTATGAACTCTAATGATATGTTGATGATATGTCTTGCATAAACATATATTGGTACACACTTGGTAGTTGATTTCATGCATAAAGTGTCCACTATGTATATGAAGGCACTACAAGAAAAAAGAGGTTTTATGATGGAGAAAAACCGTCATAATAGGCTGTTTATGACATTTAAAAACCATCATTAATCTCAGCGTTAAGAACAGTTTCTTGACGGTTTTAAAAGCGTCATAATTTTATGACGGTTTTTAATATCATTAGTTCTTGACTGTTTTTAAACGTCATAACTCTATGACTGTAATTATCCATCAAGACAAGCATCATTAAATTTTGATGTTCAATTACCGTCAAAATAAGCGTCATTACTTCTTGACATTAATATACCATCATAAATATATGATGGTTATAAACTATCATCAACTTGTTTTTTTTTTATAAAAAAAATAAATAAAATTTTATTACTGCCAACAATAATAAATAAATATTATATTATATATAATGGAACTTGTACGATACTAAAACCACAAGATGTATCATAAAAGCAAATAAAAATTCGAATAAACAAAAATTGTATTACATCAAATGTTATCAAGAATGTTTGATCTCTTGAAAATCTAACTAATTAAAATCTAATTACATTCAAAAATATAAATATTCTTGGACAACATAATATCTTCTTCTATGAGATGAATGATTTGACGTGAACAAAGCAACACAGCCCGCAGGTTGAACATCTCTTGCTTGTAAGCATCATATACTTCAACACCAACTTCCCATAAAATTTTCAAGTCTTCAATTAATGGAGCTAGGTACACATCAAAGTCATTACCAGGCTGTTTTGGACCGGATATTAGTAAGGAAAGCATCATGAATTTTCTCCTCATACACAACCACGGTGGAAGATTGTATGATACCATTAAAACTGGCCAACAACTATATGAGCTAGTGAGAGAACTATGTGGATTTATACCATCAGCTGAAATTGCCAATCGAAGATTTCTAATTTCTGCTGCAAAATCAGGCCATGTCTGATCAACTAGTTTCCATGATGGTGAATCAGCTAGATGGCGAAGTTTTCCATCTTTTTCTCTACCATCAGCATGCCAAGTCAAATCCCTAGCTATTTTGGAGGATTGAAACATTCTCTTAAACCTTGGTATAGGAGGAAAATACCATAACACTTTGGCTGGAATTTTTTGACATTTTTTAAATTTTTTATTGGCTCCTTTCCACCTAGAAGTATTACATATAGGACAGCTAGTTAAGTCCTTGTACTGTTTTCGATAAAGTATGCAGTCTTGCGGATATGCATGTATTTTTTTTCATATTCCAAACCCAATGCATTCATTGTCTTCTTCGCCTTATACATAGATGAAGGAATTTCATTGCCAGTTGGGAACATATCTTTTAGAGAATTTAGCAAATCTGAGAAACTACTATCTGACCACCCATATTTTCCTTTAATGTTATACAATCTCATCAAAGCAAATAACTTTGTATATTTCATACAACCAGGATACAAGGGTTTTTCAGCATCTTCAAGTAGGTTTTGAAATAACTTTGGATCTTCTTTGCAAAATTGAAATGTATCTTGAACCATCTCTACCGTTTTGGCAGCCTCCTCATACTTATAAGTTTCAAAAAATGTGGGTTTTCCACTTGTATAACCTCTGGTACAAGACACCTCTCCATGCCAAATCCATTTATCGTATCTTTGATCTATGCCTTTGCTAAAGAGGTGATATTTTATCTCTTTAGGTGTTTGAAATTTTAAATTTACACATGATTGACATGGACATCTCATGAGTTCAATATTTTTAGTAAGAGCAGTTGCAAATGCAAGAAATTGATCAACTCCATCAATATACTCCTTAGATAATCTATCCTTTGACATCCAAGATTCATCCATCATGGATAAATTAAATTAATCCTGCTAACAGTGATAACAAAATCGATTTAAAATATTATTAGAAACAATAGCTCTCGAAATGATTCATATCGTTTATATATTAAAAAATAATAATAAAAGAGTTTAAATAACTATTATTCTTTAAGGGGAAAATGTTTGTTTTTTTTTCCTTGCAATGTAACAGCTAAGTGTGAATACATCATGTCTGCTTCAATACAAGTAACTGACAAATAAATTTTGGTAAAGTTTATGTATTATAAATAGCTAACACATCATGTCTGCTTCACTAAAAGCCATTTATGTATTCTAAATTTTGGTAAAGTTTAAGGCTTTGAATTAGAGGGTAAACCCTATTACTACATGTAAAATATTGTGTTTTAAACTAGTAATGTCTGTTAAAGAAGAAGTTAAATTTACATATTATTTTAAATAGCAAACCAAAAGCAATGTCAAACTAAATAGTACTGAAAGCTGATTTTTGCTAGTTAGAATACAAAATCCCAAAATGTTAAGAGTAAGTTTACGAACATAATCACATGATATCAACAATATAGCCAAAAATAAAATAGATAAACCTATATATATATATATATATATATATATATATTGAACAGAGATTTTATTAAAGGCAAAGCCAACCGAAGAAAACAGAGCAGGGGAAGGCAAAAGAAACCCCAAGAAACAACAGCAACAAACCAAGCAAAACAGCCACCACCAGGAAAAAACAACAAAAAAAAATAGCAGCAACTCAACTCCTAGCACAAACAAAGCCCAGAAAGGCACAGAAAAAACAACAAAAGACAGGAACATAACAACAAGATAAACCTATATATATTAACTCCATAATTAATATCTTATACAAAAAATTAACAACCATAAGGCCAAAATAAATGAACAAATATCCATTGCACAAATAAAGACAAAAATAAAAACAGCTAACCTTTGCTTATAACTCAAAGTGTATGCAACAACTCTTGTAAGCTCACAAAAGGTACCAAATTTATGGATTTTAAGCTAGGGATCCAGTAGAAATGTGCCCTGCAATACAAAACATCATTAAATGACCCGCCAAAGGCAAAAAACATCATTAAACAAACACCACATAACACACCAACTCCCCTCCAAAGGCGAAAACAAAATGCACCACACCAAACAGACAAAGCACAACCCTGCAAGGAAAACAGAGGACCAGAAAAAGTGGCAAAAACAACCACACAACACAAAAATTATTTCTGGAAGTGCAAGGCAACCCAGGAGGCTATGAAATCATTTCTTAGGTTTCTCTCCGGAGTGGCTGGTATCTTTGTGGGCAAAACACATGGAAAGATCATGTTAGATAACATTTTTAATGATTAATTTAGAGAGCTCACCTACCAATATATTGCCAGAAATCTCAGTGATCTAATTGTAGAAATACAATAGCTAATTATGGATTAGATCATATATTTTTGTCCTACACGTTGATCATTCTGGGTAGTAGCAAGAGGCTGTATTTGAGTTATACACTGTACAAGTCGAATAGGACACCTCAAATTTCTTTGAAAGGTCAAAATAGAAGCATCTCTGTTTTTCTAGTATTATTATAATTATAATTAGACAAATAGAAACTCTAGAAATCATTATATATATATATATATATATATATTTTTTTTTTTTTTTTTTTTTTTTTTTTTTTTTGAACAACAGAATATTATTAAAAGGCAAGAAGCCAAACGAGCACAAGAACACCACCTACAAGAAGCAACCACACAGCAAAAACCCACAACAGAGGCACAAACAGAGAGCAAAAAAGCACCACCAACCCCCACACACCGAAACAAAAACAAGGCTCTGTAGACAAACAGAACAACCACCAAGACACAACCAGAAAACAAAAACAAAATAGAAACTAATCAGATTAACTAAAGTCTCATACTAGATATTTCACTTAGACATTTTAACAAACACTTTACAGGCACAAATTTAGTATAAAAATATACTCAAGTATAAAACATTAAAAAACCTATAATTTGAAATCAAACACATAATATAAAATCAAACTCATAAACATCAATTATCACAGTTAACTAATAAACAACACAATAAAACAATACTCAAGGTCCCACAAACATAAACTTTCAGGACCACAAACTATAAACTACAAAACCATAACAAAAAGTTTATCAAATTCTAGGCCCCACAAAATATTAAAAAAATAATGCCATAAAGTTATTCGGAAAAAAAAATCCAACAGAAGACATGAAACGAACCTGATTTCAACAGTGAGGAATCTGGAAATTTGGGGTTTTGGGGCTTGTTTTGTTAAAGTGTACCAAGATTTGAAGAACAAAGGTTGAGAATCTGAAAAATATTGAATTTGATGATTTGAAGAACAAAGCACCGAAGAATCTGGAGACTGTGGATTTTGTTTTCTAAAGTCTTGATGAACAGAGCTGTATACGTACGTATGTAAGCTAGCTAGCGCAATAAGTAATTAGGGCGAAAAATAAATATTAGAAACCTATATTAATCATGAAAGAAATTAAGATGGCGGTAAAATAAAACCCACCCGCCAATTAATATGTTCTTGTATTTTGTTATTGTTTTTTTTTTTGTCCTTTTTAAATGATTTTTACTAATTATTTAATTAAATAAATTTTACATTAATGATGGTTTAAAACGGTCATCAAATTATGATACAAAAAAACCGTCAAGACTTTCTTGATGCTTAACAAACATCAAGACTTCTTGATGGTATTTAAAAACCATCAAGAATAAATGACATTATTAATAAGCGTCATTAAAATATGATACATTTAAAAAAGCATCAAGTTTTTATGATGGTTTTTAAAAACCATCACACAGGATTGATGGTTAAAAAAAACCATCATAAATAAGTGTCATAAAACCTCTTTTTTCTTGTAGTGAGGTTTCAATATCCATTTTATAGAGATGTCTCTAAGTAATTTTGGGTTAATCAGAGAATCTCTACATCATTATTCCTAAAATTCTCTCTTGATCACTTGTCTATGATATTAGATTATGTGTAAGATGATGGATTTGGTGCTTAACATTATTGATAATGAAATACATGCCTTAGAATGTAGTGAATGTGCTTAATGAATGATTGGTTAATGAATTGGTGGTTACTTGAATGAATCAATCCCCTAACATCTTTTAGTCTAGCTTAAATCTTAGTTAATTGCAATCTTAGTATAATTGATCTTGATAGCATTAAATAGTGAACTTGTTAGGAATTAGAAATTCAACAATCAATGATAACCTAGAACTTACTTGTTAGCTAAGACACCTCCCCGTGGGAACGACCACCCTTACTCGTGTCCCTGTACTACTCGTACGACTCGTACACTTGCGATGGGTGAACCACCCACGCGCCCCTTTAGAATAACCGTAGTAGAATAGCTTAATTTATTGTAGCATTTGTAGAACCGGTTTGGGCGCGTCAGAAATCCTTTTTCCTATTAGAACTTCTAGAAGCAACATATTTCCTCTTCCATGAATATTTCCTGATTTAACGCATGCTTGTGATTGACTACGATTCAAGTTGCAGTTGGCCACTCGCTTCCTAAACCATGTTGAACTTGACCACTCAGAAAACCGTGATCCATGCACCACATCATCGTCGACCGCTCTCGGTACCGCTGTGGAAGCCACAACGCTTTCCACAGCAGTATCCACTGGAATTGGACCGCTCTCCATTACACTGCGTAAATTCACAGCGATGGCTTACCGCTGCCATTACCGCTGTCCGCTACCATTACCACTGTCAAAGCCACAGCGGCAATGACAACGGTTTGCACTGTTCTTCGCTTCTACTGTTCATCCTGTCCTCCAAGCCTCCCTCAAACATAACCTCATACCCCCAAACGCTCTCATGTCTTCAGGAAGTCTCCGTATTGGTAAATCGTATTTGGTAACCATTGGAGAATTCAAGCCATATCCAACACAATGGAGGTCAAAATCGGCCTCCAATTGGAGGTCAAACGGACCTCGATGAAGAAAATAATTGAAAATTTCATTTTTACCCAATAAATCTCGAAAATTGCAAATATACCTAATAAGTATTGGAAACTACAAAACAAGTCTTGGAAACTATAAAATAAGTCTCAGATATTAGAAAATAAGTCTCAAAAACACCAAAATAAGTCTCAAAAACATGAAATTAAGTCTCGAAAAAAAAAAAAAAAAAACCAGATACTTATTTTTGTGAGTGTGTTTTAAGGGTATTTTTGTCAGATCTACACTTTAAGTGCTATTCAAACTTAAGTTATCAAATTGGTGATAGTCTTAAAACTCACTCATTAAAGAGTGCTATTAAATTTTCAAACCTGAAATAAAATGTCATTTTGAGAAAAAAGTTTTAATCTAGAGTTGATGTTTATCATATTGAAACAATAACACATAAAGAGCACATTTGTTTTTTTTATTTTTTGGTATGGTATGATTCTTGAATTCATTATTATAGTAATGGTTTTCCAAGTTGATTGTCATATTGATTTCCACATTGGATCCCGGCAACAAATACATATTAAAAAATATATATTAAGAAGAACATAAAAAAAAAATTTGAAAATTTTATTTTTTACTCAATAAGTCTTGAAAATTACAAATATACCTAATAAGTCCTGGGAACTACAAAATAAGTCTTTGAAACTACAAAATAAGTCTTGAAAATTAGAAAATAAGTCTCAGAAACACTAAAACAAGTCTCAAACACACCAAAATAAGTCTCGAAAGTACCAAAATAAGTCTCGGAAACATGAAATTAAGTCTAGGAAAAAAAAAATAGAGGCTTATTTTTGTGAGTGTGTTTTAAAGGTATTTTTGTGAGATCCACATTTTAGGTGCTATTAAAGCTTAAGTTATTAAGTTCGTGATTGTCTTAAAACTCACTCTTTAAAGAGTGCTATTAAATTTTCAAACCCGAAATAAAATGTCATTTTGAGAAGAAAGTTTTAATCTAGAGTTGATGTTGATCATATTGAAACAATAAATCATAAAGAGCACGTTTTTTTTTTCTTGTAAATTATACACTACAACAAATTAGGTCTACCGCAACACGCAATGTGTGTTGCGAAAACTTTTCGCAACATGCCTTACCTGTTGTTGATACGCTTGTTGCCAAAAGATGATATGCATTTTACAACTTACACCGCTTGTTGTCGTAGATATAATAACAACATGAAGCGTGTGTTGTTATAACTAATGACAACGTCTATGTATGTTGTCGTAGATATTTGTAACAACACACCTTGTTCATTTTCAAAAATATTTATGGCAACACGCACTGTACATAAACGTCTATAACAACACGCGTTGTGTGTTGCTGTAGATAAATACCGCAACAAATGCAGTACGTTACGGTAGATGTTAACACTCCGTCGTCGCCATCTAGCCACCCGACGTCGTCCAGCAACCCACCTCTGTCGCCGTCGGCCGGCCACCCACCATTGTTGTCATCTGTCAACCATTCAGCCACCAACCGCCGTCCACCATCCCACCACGACCGTCGCCTCCAGCCACTTATGATAATAATGAAAATTAATTGTCATTAGTGGGAATTAAACTTGAGACCTCAAGTCAATAATTGAAAGTCTTTACCACTTGACTACAAGACTTGTTGTGTTAACAATTGAACAAGATTTATATATAACCTATATGAGTTGTTAGAAAAAAAGAAAAAAAAGCCTTGTTAGATAAATTTAAATTTATTCAACTAATCAAAATTCTAATTTCTACCATTGACATATATTAAAAAATATTTATTGAAACTTTTAATAAAATTATATTTTTAAAAACATATATAGTCGAGTTATTGGTCAATACTCTATGGTCACGTCTGGTTACATGGTGGAATGGTAATCAGAATGGTAATGAGAATGAGAATGAGAATAAGAATGGAAAGGAAAGGAAAGGAAAGGAAAGGAAAGGAAAGGAAAACTAAGGGGCCGTTTGGTAATATTTTCGTTTTTCAGTTTTTGTTTTCTTGTAATCTGAAGTTTTCAAAAAACTGATTTTTTGATTTTTTAAATTCGAAAACGCGTTTGGTAGCAATGGTTGAAAACGATATTCGGAGAATCAAAACATAAAAAACGTGTTTGGTATAATATTTTTAAAATCATTTTTAAAAGATTAATATTATATATAATGAAAAAGTGATATTAAAATAATTAAACATTAAAACTAAAAAATTTTGATTTCATCTCAACAAGATTTTTTTTATTTTAATTTTTTTGGTTTTTAGATTTATACTTTTTATTCTTAATATTTTTTTGGTATAGATCCATGAAGATCCAAAAGATGGATTTGGTTTGAGTAAATTTTATTGCTACAAAAAAGTTTTCAAGAATACTGAGAACAACAAATTGTTTTTCTCAGAGTTCTCAATTTTTTGTTCATTAAAACTGAGAACTGTTCTCAATGTTTTATAAAACAGTTTTTTGAAATCATCCCACCAAACGGGTTTTTCCAGTTTTTGAAAACGTTAACAAACGCGCCCTAAGTTTTTTGTTTGGTTGGAACTTTAGAATTAGTGTCTGAATCAGTATTATTTTGTTTAGTTAACAACGGAATGGAATTGAGTTAACTGTATTTTGACCAAAATACCCCTAATTATAAAACATTCATAATAACATGATATATTATAGATAATAATAATAAAATATAAAAGTATATTATATATATAATTATATGTTATTTAATAAAATAATATATTATATATATAATATATAATATATAATACATATATATTATATATAGTACATATAATAATATATATATTATATAATATAATATATATAATTTATAATTTACAATATATATATTATATTATAGAATTTATATAATAATATATTTATATAATATAAATATATAATATATACCCCTAATTATAAAACATTCATAATAACATGATATATTATGGATAATAATAATAAAATATAAAAGTATATTATATATATAATATATAATAGAATTCTATGGCTGAATTGAATAAAAATAAATAACTAAATATTTAAATAATAAATTTTAGTCAAAATTTTAAGTTTTTTAATGTAGCGTAACCACCCTAATAATTATGTTATTGCTATATATCTGTCTATATTGCTACAGTAAACATCCTTTAATAATATAAATAAAATGATCAAATATTAAATTTTTATTTTTATCTATTTAGATTAAATTAATTAGTATAAAAAAAAATGAGCATTAAAAACACCGTATTTTGAAAATGAATATTTAGTTATTTTTAACAACATGCATAATCTAGTTGTAAAAACTCCGAGTTTCGACAACATTAAAACAAAGTATGTTGTTAAAGATAAGTCTATGACAACAATAAGATTGGTGTGTTGCAGAATATGTTACTTTTAACAACATAAGTAAGTGCGTGTTGCGAAAAACACATTTTTAACAACAAGCAAAGTTACGCGTTGTGGAAGATAAACCCTTTTAACAACGTGAAGATTGCGTGTTGTGAAATGTAGGAAATTTAGCAACATGCAAGTCTGCGTGTTGCGAAACTCAAGACATTTAACAACATGCGGGTTTGTGTGTTGCGAAATGCAAGAAATTTAACAACATGCAAATTTGCATGTTGCAAAAAACTAATTGCATGTTGCAAAAAACTAATAGTTTAACAACATGCGAACTTGTGTGTTGTGAAAGACAAGTCGTTTAACAACTTGCATAAAATGTGTGTTGTCATATATTGTGATTTTTTAACAACTCGCATTGCGTGTTATAATACGTAACCTTTCGCAACATTTATCAGTTATACGTTGCAATATGTCTCCCATTATTGACTACTTACGCATGTGTGTTGTTGTAAATCACTTCCACAACATGCATTTTTCGCGCGTTGCGATATGTGACTTTTGGCAACATTTACCTGATGTATGTTGCTAATTGAATGTTGTCTTAGACTGTTTTTGTTGTAGTAATTGGAATGGTATGATTCTTGAATTCATTAATATAGTAATGGTTTTCCATGCTGATTGTCATTGATTTCCACATTGGATCCCCGCAACAAATACATATTAAAAAAAATACATTAAGAAGAACATGAAACAAAATTTGAAAATTTTATTTTTGCCCAGTAAGTCTCAAAAATTGCAAATATGCCTAATAAGTCTTGGAAACTACAAAATAAGTCTCAAAAATTATAAAATAAGTCTCAGAAATACCAAAATAAGTCTCAAAAATACCAAAATTAGTCTCAAAAACACAAAATTAAGTCTCATAATGAAAAACCATAGAGTTATTTTTGTGAGTGTGTTTTAAGGTATTTTTGTCAAATCCACAATCTATGTGCTATTAAAACTTAAGTTATTATGTTGGTGATAGTCTTAAAACTCACTCTTTAAAGAGGTGTTATTAAATTTTTGAACCGAAATAAAATGTCATTTTGAGAAGAAAGTTTTAATCTAGAGTTGATGTTGATCATATTGAACAATAAAGATTAAAGAGCACATTTTTTTATATTTTGGTATAGTATGATTCTTGAATTCATTATTATAGTAATGGTTTTCCATGTTGATTGTCATATTGATTTCCATATTGGATCCCGGCAACAAATACATATTAAAAAAATACATTAAGAAGAACATGAAGAAAAAAAAATTGAAAACTTCATTTTTGTCCAATAAGTCACTAAAATTTCAAATATACCTAATAAGTCTTGGAACCTATAAAATAAGTTTTGGAAACTACAAAATAAGTCTCAGAAACACTAAAATAAGTCTCGGAAACACGAAATTAAGTCTCGGAAAAAAAAAACCATAGACTTATTTTTGTGAGTGTGTTTTAAGGGCATTTAGTCAGATCCACACTTTAGGTGCTATTAAAACTTTAGTTATTAAGTTTGTGATAATCTTAAAACTCATTCTTTAAAGAGTGCTATTAAATTTTCGAATCCAAAATAAAATGTCATTTTGAGAAGAAAGTTTTAATCTAGAGTTGATGATGATTGTGGGTGGTCGAACGATTTGGTACGTCAAACGGGTCGGGTTGAATCAGACCCAAAGCAACTGGGTTAAAAGCTGATTGGTCGATGTCGACTGATGTTCGCAAATGGTCGTCTGAACTTCGAAATACCTGCAACAGAACTTTAGAATAGAGATATGAGGTAGAGGGAATGAGATGGTGGTGGCAGGATTATAGCCTTATATGCGCTTGGGCTGAGCGATAAATCGTAACGATGTTGATGGTTGATTTCCGAATCTTCTTGGAGGCAGAGTTTCAATATGCTGTTTTTGAGCTTTAGTTAAGAAGACGAGAGAGACTTCCAAGTGAATGAGCCTCCCTTTTATAGTAGAAGAGATAGCCCCAACGTTCACTTCGTCAGTATTGATTATGGGCGTGATCTCAGGAGCAAGATCCTCTCGAATGGGCAGTTACCAACGGTTACTAAGCCTTTTGGTAATTGATATTTTGAACAAGTCTTCTAACGATAGCCTTTGCTGTCATCAGTGTTGGGTCGCCCCAACACAATAACATAATGGGCTTGGGTCGACCCAATACAATGGGCTTAAATGGGACCTATTATAAAAATAGGTTTATACTTTGTTGGGCTGGGTCAGCGAGCCATTTTTGGCTACCACAGTTTGTCCCCCACTCTCTAAAGAATATTGATTTGGAGAGTGATTTTCGCTGAGTCGACCAATGTCGAACGAACTCCGTGTCAAGTGGAATCGATAGTGATTTTTCGTTTGAGCTGACCACAGTCGTCGACCGACTATGTCGAATGGGATCAATATCTTAAACATTGTTTTTAAGTGCCAAACTGTATTGGACGAACGACGTCATGTCGTCGATGATGAGTTGTCGTTCGTCGTTAGACGATAGTCTTTTTGCAATCATTGACGGCGAATTGATGTGATGGAGGCGTTTAAGTTTTCCATGCTGGCGTCAGCTGTATTAATTTTCACGCGCAGAGTTCAAGGTAACTTTTTAAAATTTAAACTCAATCGTTTACCTAGGTTAACCGGTGCGGTTTACTTGGGTTAACCAGTGCGGTTTACTTGGGTTAACCGGCAGTTGAAGGGGTGTCGACACGTGGCAACTAGGGTTACTTGGGTTTTATAAAACCCAAACCGTTCCATTCTCTGATTACTTCACTTATTTTGCAAGCATTTCTGTCTGAGCAACTCTCCAACTTCTTCATTTGCTCTCTTCAATTTCTTCATTGAAACTTGATCGTAGGTTTCTCTCACGGATCGTAGGATTCTTTCACGACCTTTCTTTCACGAATCTTTCAGGTTGGTAAAAAAAAATTATATTTTATTCTTTTTCCCTATGTGAAATAGAACAAACTCCAAGTAGAAATGTATATTTTGTGTTTGCGTGAAGTTCTTTTGCATGTTCTTTTTTGCTAAATTTTGAGGTTTTGATTCATATCAAGTTGGTTTTGCTTGCGAAGTGTTGTTTCTGTATTTGCGTATGTCATTGTGATGAGAGCAGTCGTTTAGAATCTGGAAGCCTTCGACAGTAGGTAGACTCCTCATCTTAGGATCTAGGTTGGCTTTCAAGTAGAGGTTAGGAAACCCAACCTTAGATTTTTGGTCAAAAAATCCTTAGGTTGTGATTGTAGCGTTCAGCTTTTGTCTGACTTGTGCATTTTCTGCATCTGTCAGATTTTGGAGATACGATGTCGAACGACGACACAATCTCAGACTTGGAAATTAACTGGACTCCCAGTGATGATGATGGAGGATTCGATAGTAGGACTTGAGACGATGATGATGGAGTCGATAGTAGGACTCGAGACGTCGATCGACGAGTCACAGTTGAAGGTCCATCGACGACTGTCCCTATAAATGCTAGGGATATGCTAGAGCAGGGCGCTGTGTATGCTATCGCGTCGGCTGTCGAACAACCAGAATATATTGAGGTTCCTGAGGCGTCGACATCTGGTCGACCTTTAGGTATATTGAGAGATAGTCTGACGAGCTTGATCACAGAGGACATGTTGCCTGGCATAAAGACGATTTACGGTATTCCTAACGACGTTGAATTACGTGCGCCAAGGAAACATGAACGTGCTGATTGGGATATTCTATGGTGGACGTGTTTTTATGAGTACACTCTCCGTTTAGGTTTTAGATTTCCTGTCCCTCAGCTCGTTCGACGAATGTTGTTATACTATGATCTAGCTCCTGGTCAGTTGATGCCTAACACCTGGAGAATACTGTTGGGTCTAGGAATATTAAATGAGAGGCATAATGTACAATTCGGATTGGGGTGTCTCCTTCATAATTATTATCTGAAAGAGCATCTAGTCGACACTAGTCGTTACTCATTAGTGCCTCGAAATAAAAAGAAGGAACTCATTATCGATACTAAGTCGAACGACAGACTCTGGAAAGATACGTTCTTTTTCGCGAATGGGCCTCCAGTCGATGGCCCATGGAGGAAAGGGGAGGAGGAGTATCAATATCGATGGATCTGGAATCGATATGGTAAGTTTCATAAACTGTCGATTGATATACTCGTATGTATTCTTTGTGAGTTACTTGTTTTGATCATTTCATTGTCTTTGTAGAAATCAAGGGGACGGTAAAACCTCCATCATGCGACGTTGCACCTGAGCGTACCAGGGCTTTATTAGAGATCCCTGCTAACCAAATGAGTGTTAGTAACTTGCTTACGGAAGGTAATTTTAGGCCAAGTCGACTGTGGAGGTGGTCGACACTAAATAGGTCACGCGGACCCTATCCTCATGTGAAGGATTTCCTATCGTACATATGGATTAGAAGGAGTTTTGAGATTCTTCAGTACAATTTGAGTTTTTTACCGCCTCTAACTGATGTTGAACATTGTTTCACAGTGACGACGATGGCGAACGCAGAAATTAACGTTCCTGACAATGCTGAGACCATGAGGAGTTTCAGAGATGAAATCACCAGGAAACGGGCGGCATCTCAAGCCAAACAGAAACGGCTTGCAGGGAAGTCGATGGAAGGCGCTTCAATTGCAGCGGACTAAATCCTAGATTCGTCGCCAGAAAGGAGTCCGCTGACAAAGAGGCAAAAAAGGACTTCTGTTGTCGATCGACAGAAGAAAGCAGCAACCAGCTCGAAAGATAAGTCGGTTGAGGCTGATTTTGAGCCTGATTCTCCAATGAAGCTCCTTGCTTCTGGGCTCTCGTCATTCAAGGATCCTGCAGGATTTTTGAAGAGGTCAGACGACTTTACTCTTGTTCACGATGACTTGCACTTGAAGAACGTCAAGACGGAGGAAGTTTTTGATACGTTGCTGCTATCGAATTTCCAGGTAGAAAGATTTTTGTTTTCACTGGTAGTATTCTCTTATGTATTCTTTGACGATTCAATATCTCGTTTATGTAGGCCTACCAGGCGACACTACATCTACATAGTCGATATAAGGCCATAAATGACAAGAGTGTGATGCATCGCAAGGCGGCCGACGCTCTTAAAGCAGAAAATGCGAAGCTCTCCAAGGAGAAGGGTGTAATGGAGCATCAAAAAATGGCCCTGGAGGAGGAGGAGTTAAAAAATGAAAGGGACCGACACCAGGCCAAGGTGACAAAGTTTAAAGAAGCAGCTGATCAACAAGTGAAAACGGTCGAGGCTCTAAAGGAGCGGGCGTTGTCGATAGCGGTGGAAGCTGTTTGCAAAGCTAGGGCGGAGCTTTTTAAAGAGTTCTTGTCGGGCGTCCAATGGGATCATCAACACATGAAAGAGGAAATTGACCTCTACGAGGAGATGGAGCGTCTAAAGCTTGAAGAATCCCTTGCTGGATGAGATGCTGTGGATATCGACAAAAGCCCTAGGACTAATGAACGTCCCGACAATAATGAAGAGAGTGCTGCTGCTGCTACTGTCGTTCCTCCTCCTAGTGATGCTCCCTAAAATTTCTGAAATTTTTCCATCTTTTATTTTGTAACGTTGGATAATCTTGATCAACCTTGCTTGTAAAAGAATATTTGCTTATTTGAATGGATCGACCTTCTTTTGTTTTCTTTGATCTGATATTGTGAAAATAGAACGTACGACCATCAAATAATGGGGTTTACACAATGGTAAGTTATAGCTTGAATGAGATGTCTGAAAACTCATGATCAATCGTAGGTCGAACGACGTGAAACGAATAAGATAAGCCTGTAAACTTATGCTCAATCGTAGAAAAGTTTTAATTTTGAATGTAATAAGCCTGTAAACTCATGCACATTCGTAAGTCGAACAATGTCGACTGTCGTATGGAGATCTCTTACACGCGTTTATTGAGGGTTGTAATATTCGTGAAGAGTTGCTAGGATTCTTTAACGTTTCGCGTAAAGAAATAGTCGAAAAAGATACTTTTTATTTACTCGGAGAAATTCGGATTCGCGTACATGCGTTATATATGGTCGACAAGACCTTTTTACAGAAAAATTCGCGTACATGCGTTATATATGGTCGACAAGACCTTTTTACAGAAATTCACATACATGCGTTATATACGGTCGACAAGACCTTTTTACAGAAAAATTCGCGTACATGCGTTATATATGGTCGCCTGCCCCCAGTGTTGTTCCCCACCTCTTAATATGCGATTGTTTTGAATGAGGATACTGGGAGTTTGACGTCGAAGTTGGTGAGTACGGTCGTCGAAGCTGTATATCTGAAATATAAAGTTTGCTTGTCGACGTTGACAGCGTTATAAGATAGAAGATAATTTTGTGAGCTTAGTTTTGCACTTAGTTGCACTAAGTTGTCATCATTGCTCTTCTCTGGTCGATTTGTTAGAAATGAAAAGTCGATGAAAAAACAAAAATAATGAAATCAAAAGATAAGTTTAGAAATGGTACTTTTTTAGATGTAAAGCATTCCAGCTGTTGTGTATTTCTCGTCCATCGAGTCCTCTAAGCTTGTAAACTCCACGTCCGACGACATCTGTTATTTGATATGGTCCTTCCCACGTTGGTCCCAATTTTTCGGCGCCTTCTTCCCTTGTGTTTTGGAAGACTCGTCGTGGAGTTTGAAGACTCTGGCTCTTACTTTTTTATTGTAGTGTCGAGCGACCTGTTGTTGGTACGACTGGATTCTTAAAGCAGCACGATCTCATTGTTCATCGAGGTGGTCAAGCTCAAAATTGAGTTCCAAGTTGTTTTGTTCTTCATTCGGATTTTCACTACAGGCGGTCAACATCCTGGTCTTTATTGGGATGACTACCTCTGAGCCATAGACGAGTGAAAAGGGGGTTTCTCTTGTCGACCGTCGTGGGGTAGTTCTATATGACCATAAGATTTCTGGAAGTTTTTCTACCCATTCGCTTTTTTCAGCCTCGAGTCGTTTCTTCAATGTATTAACAATGGTTTTGTTAGTCGACTCAGCTTGTCCATTTGCTTGGGGATATCGTGGAGTCGAGAAACTTAGCTTGATTCCGTACTTGTCGCAGAAGTTCTTGAAGTCGTATGAAATGAATTGGGACCCGTTGTCGGTCACTATTTCCCTGGGTACTCCAAACCTGCAAATAATATTTTTCCAAACGAAGTTGCATACCTCAATATCGCGTACTTGTTGATATACCCCGATTTCGACCCATTTTGTGAAATAGTCCGTCAGGACCAACATGTAGACGACGCCACCAGGTGCAGCCGGCAGCTTACCTACAATGTCCATCCCCCATTTCATAAAAGGCCAAGGGGACGAGATTGAATTCAGCATACCTGGGGGGAGATGCGATATTGGTGCGAAGCGTTGGCATTTGTCGCACGACTTGACGTGATTTTGAGAGTCGGTCCGCATGGTTGGCCAATAATATCCTGCTGTGATAGCTCTGTTCGACAAACTACGGGCGCCAGAATGATTTTCGCATTCCTCATAGTGTAGACTTTTTAGAACGTCGTACGCCTCTCGTTTGGTGACACACCTCAAGTAGGGTCCGGTGAACGACTTTTTGTAGAGCTTGCCATATATGATACAGAATTTAGCTGCTTTTGCCTTGATTCTCCTTGCTTCAGTCCTGTCGTCTGGCAGAATATCAGCTTGGAGATAATTGAAGATCGGTTCTATCCAGCTTCTACCATCGTCGATTGGTGCCAATATCTCTGTTTCTTGAATTGATGGAGACATAAGATGAACTATAGGAATCGATTTTGAGCTGTTTGTTGTTGTCGACCCAAGGCTTGCTAATGCGTCTGCTCGCGTGTTGTCGGATCTGGGTATTTGTTCTATCAAAAATTCGTCGAAAGTCGATTGAAGCCGTTTAGCTTTGATTAGGTAGGCCGACATTCTCTGATCCCTCGCTTTGTACGTGCCATTTATCTGTCGAACAACTAGTTGGGAGTCGCTTAATACTTTTATTCTTTTTACCGCTAGGCTTTTTGCTAATTCGAGCCCTGCGATCAAGGCTTCGTATTCAGCTTCATTGTTTGTTGCATGAAAACCACAGTGGATCGACTGCTCCAGTATATCCCCCTGGGGGGATTTGAGTACCAGTCCTAGTCTGTTTCCCTTGATATTACTCGAGCCGTCGACCGACAAGGTCTATTTTTCACTAAATGTTTCAACGGCGAGCGCCACCAGTTCCGGTTCTGCCTGCACGTTTTCATATGGAGTGAAGTCTGCTACAAAGTCGGCCAATACCTGTGATTTCATTGCTGATCTTGGATGGAAGCTGATGTCGTACTCGCTGAGTTCTACTGCCCACTTCGTCAATCGACCTGAAAGCTCAGGTTTATGCAAAATGTTTTTAAGAGGGTAAGTGGTTAGTACCTTGATGGAATGGCACTGGAAGTATGGCCTCAATTTACGTGCTGCTACGACAAGGGCCAGTGTGAGTTTCTCCAGTCGACTATACCTGGTTTCTGCGTCGAGTAAGGTTTTACTTACGTAGTAGACTGGATGTTGGTTGTTTTCTTCTTCTCTGACGAGGACTGCGCTTACAGCGGTGTCAGATACTGCCAGATATATGAACAATGTTTCGTTGTCCTTTGGCTTCGACAGTAGTGGTGGCGACTTCAAGTATGTCTTCAAGTCCTGCAGCACCCTCTCACAGTCGTCGTTCCATTCGAATGATTTGTTTTTTCTGAGCGTATTGAAAAATGATAGACATCGCTTAGACGACTTAGAGATGAAGCGGTTCAGTGCTGCTACCCGACCGGTAAGTTTCTGCATGTTTTTGATGCATCTAGGTGACTCGATATTTTTGATCGACCGTATTTGGTCCGGATTTGCTTCGAATCCCCTATGGGTGACCAGATAGCCTAGAAACTTTCCTGAAGATACACCAAAAGAGCATTTAGTGGGGTTTAGTTTCATACCATATTCGTCGAGAACGTCGAACGACTATCTCAAATGGTCGATGTGTTGTTGTGCGACTAAGGATTTGACCAGCATATCATCGATGTAGACTTCCATTGTCAATCCAAGCATCTTTACGAACATTTTATTGACCAGCCTTTGGTAGGTTGCAGCTACATTTTTTAAACCAAAAGGCATTACCTTATAGCAAAATGTACCTCGCTCTGTGACGAAGGCCGTTTTCTCCTGGTCGTCAAGGTGCATCAGTATCTGGTTGTAGCCAGAGTATGCGTCCATGAAGCTTAGTAAGTCATGTCTCACGGTCGCATCTACTAACATGTCGATGTGAGGTAGCGGGAAAGAGTCTTTGGGGCAGGCTTTGTTGAGGTCTGTGAAGTCGATGCAGACTCTCCACTTCCCATTTTTCTTTTTGACTACTACGATGTTCGCTAGCCGGTTGGGGTACTTTACTTCCCTCACCGATCCGATGTCGATCAGTTTTTGGATTTCGTCGTTGATTACCTTGTTCCTTTCTAGAGCGAACTTTCTTCGTTTTTGTTTTACTAGTTGATGATCTAGGTCGACCTACAATTGGTGTACTATTACCTTGGGGTCGATGCCGACCATATCTTCGTGTGACCAAGCGAAACTGCTGCGACGTTCTTTGAGAAATGTGATCAACTGCTCTCGCATGTCGTCCGGTAGTCTGGACCCGATGTAGACTTTATTATTGAGGTGATCTGGGTCGATCAACACTTCGTCGAGTTCCTCCATTTGTGGCTTGTTTAGAGTCAACTTGACCTTGGTTTCCTGTAATTGCTATAAATCTTGTTTCTTCTTTTTCATGGCATTCTGGTAGCATTCCCTGGCTGCTCGTTGTTCCCCTTTGATCTCTTTCACCCCCCACTTGGTAGGAAATTTGATCATCTGATAATAAGTCGACGGGATGGCCTTCAACTCGTGTATCCAAGGTCTACCAAGTATGGCGTTGTAAGGAGATTGACAGTCGAGCACAAGGAAATTGATGTACAAGTTGACTCCTTCAGCGTAGACTGGCAGCACAATCTCGCCTAGCGTGCTTTTTTGCTCTCCACTGAACCCGGTCAACATAGTCGTTCGACGACTTAGCTTCGACTCGTCGACCTGCATTTCTCTCAGAGCACTGTTAAATACAATATTGCAAGAACTACTATTATCGATTAAAATGCATTTAGTCAAACAATTAGCGATATGTAGAGAGATAACTAAAGCATCATGGTGAGGAGAAAACAAATCTGATTTGTCGGTTGATTTGAAGATGATAGTTTCGTCGACTTTTGATGGATGTTCTCTCCTTGGTTGAATCTCCGTATTCGACACTTGTCGCGCATGTCTCTTGGCTGCTGAATAACTTACGCCACTGACTTCGAATCCACCTACGATGTAATTGATCACTCTATCTTGCCTGGGTGGCTCCGGACGACTGTCGGCGACATCGGATTGTCTTTGGTCGTCGCGTCTCGCGTAAGTCTGTTTTCCCTTCTCCGTTAAGAACTCTCGAAGGTGTCCCCGTTTTAAGAGTTCAGCGACTTCAAATTTCAAGGTGATGCAATCTTCTGTGCGATGGCCGTGATCCCCATGGAATTCGCATCGAAGCTTTGGGTCTCTGTGTTCCAGTAGTGCATTCATCTTTCGTGGCCACTTAACTGTTTTGCCCATTTCCTTCATTACTGCTACAAGGTCGACAGGTTCGATGCTGAGGTTATATTCTGGTGCTTCTATTTATGGTCGACTAGACCTCGCATTACTGCGATCGACAGAATGTTTGTCACTTGAACCCTCGTGTCGTGATTAGGGATTCCTTCGGTTGTTTGTAGGGTAAGGTTATGATCTCTGGTCATTGGACCTTCTCTCTACTCGATCGTTACGTCAATTCCCGTAGTATGTATTGTTGGCTTTGCCGACGTAGTTTGCTTCATCTTCTTCCCACTTGATTTGTTCCCATGTCATGGCTAGTACATCTTCCATGGTCCTGCATGGATACTTAGTGAGCTCTTTATATAAATCAAAATCAAACCTTAGCCCTTTCCTGAAGGCGTAGATGGCGGTTACCTGATTGCAATTTAGGATTTGCACTTTCTCTCGATTGAAGCATCCGACGTAAGCCCTCAAGTTTTCGCCAGGTCGTTGAATTATTGTGTAGAGGTCGTCCGACTGCTTCTCCAGCTTGCGACTGCTTGCGAATTGCTCCACAAAGGTATCCGTCAACTGCGCAAAAGAATCGATTGAGTTATTAGGCAAATTGGTATACCATTGTAAAGTAGGGCCACTAAGGCTAGATCCAAAAGCTTTGCACATGCACGCCTCTCTTAGGTCGCGCGGAATTGCAGCGGTGAACATTCTCTGCTTGTACTGTGCAATGTGGTCGTCCGGATCTGTTGTCCCTTCATACTGCTTCATGTTTGGGAAGCTGAACTTTCTAGGCATCTCGGTAAGAGCAATTGCGTCGACGAACGGAGAATCGACGAAGCTGTTGGCAGTGCTCTTCTTTATCGGAGCTGGGACTCCTGGAATTCGTTGGATGAGAGCTTCCATTTCTACGAACCTGCGAGAAAATTCCAAGTTATTATTAAAATGCATACCAGGCCCGGGTTTTACCAATCCGGGTGTCGACTGAAGTGACATTGTCGCTTTGTTGACATTGTTTGGCTGTTGGTCCATCACGGGATCTTGTTCATTCATCACATCGTTCCGGGCAGGCATATCGTTAAGGTCAATGTCTACCATTGCGGTCTGAAGTGTTGGTCGATTCTGATGGTCAACCGGATTTATCTCGGGTCCGACAGGATTGCCTGGTGCTCTTGGATCTGGTCGATCGACATATTGGTCGTCGTTTGGTGCCGGCATGGGATGCTCCGATGTTGCTGAATCAGGCACCACTCCATCGACCAGCGCTTTCAATTCCTCATTTACCGCTCAGATTGCTACATTTTCGGCTTCGAGTGCTTGCATCCCCTCGGCGCTCGCGGTCATTTGAGCGGTCAACGCGGCGATTTGCTTTTTGACAGTGGGAACTAATCCGCTTCCAGTCATGTTGAGTTGTAATTGGAGTAGATTGATTAAATTTGATTATAGTTGCAATGGGCCCCACGGTAGGCCCCAAACTATGGGTGGTCGAACGATTTGGTACGTCAAACGGGTCGGGTTGAATCAGGCCCAAAGCAACTGGGTTAAAAGCTGATTGGTCGATGTCGACTGATGTTCGCAAATGGTCGTCTGAACTTCGAAATACCTGCAACAGAACTTTAGAATAGAGATATGAGGTAGAGGGAATGAGATGGTAGTGGCAGTATTATAGCCTTATGTGCGCTTGGGCTGAGCGATAAATCGTAACGATGTTGATGGTTGATTTCCGGTGGCTCGAATCTTCTTGGAGGCAGAGTTTCAATACGCTGTTTTTGAGCTTTAGTTAAGAAGACGAGAGAGACTTCCAAGTGAATAAGCCTCCCTTTTATAGTAGAAGAGATAGCCCCAACGTTCACTTCATCAGTATTGATTATAGGCGTGATCTCAGGAGCAAGATCCTCTCGAATGGGCAGTTACCAGCGGTTACTAAGCCTTTTGGTAACTAATATTTTGAACAAGTCTTCTAACGATAGCCTTTGCTGTCATCAGTGTTGGGTCGCCCCAACACAATAACATAATGGGCTTGGGTCGACCCAATACAATGGGCTTAAATGGGACCTATTATAAAAATAGGTTTATACTTTGTTGGGCTGGGCCAGCGAGCCATTTTTGGCTACCACAATGATCATATTGAAACAATGAAACATAAAGAGCACATTTTTTTTTTTTTGTTGGTATGGTATGATTTTTGAATTCATTATTATAGTAAATTAGTAATGGTTTTCCATGTTGATTGTCATATTTATTTCCACATTGGATCCCGGCAACAAATACATAATAAAAAATACATTAAGAAGAACATGAAAAAAAATTGAAAATTTCATCTTTTCCCAATAAATCTCGAAAATAGCAAATGTACCTAATAAATCTTGGAAACTACAAAACAAGTCTTGGAAACAACAAAATAAGTCTCGAAAACACCATAATAATACTCAAAAAATACCAACATAAGTCTCGGAAACACGAAATTAAGTCTTAGGAAAAAAAAAAACCAGAGACTTATTTTTGTGAGTGTGTTTTAAGGGTATTTTTGTCAAATCCACACTTTAAGTACTATTAAAACTTAAGTTATTAAGTTCATGATATTCTTAAAACTCACTATTTAAATAGTGCTATTAAATTTTCGAACCCGAAATAAATTGTCATTTTGAGAAGAAAGTTTTAATCTAGAGTTGATCTTGATCATATTGAAACAATAAAGCATAAAGAGCACATATTTTTTATTTTTTGGTATGGTATGATTCTTGAATTCATTATTCTAGTAATGGTTTTCCAAGTTGATTGTCATATTGATTTCCACATTGGATCCTAGCAACAAATACATATTAAAAAAAATACATTAAGAAGAACATGAAAATAAAAATTGAAAATTTCATTTTTTTCCCAATAATTCTTAAAAATTGTAAATATACCTAATAAGTCTTGGAAACTGTAAAATAAGTCTCAAAAAATAGAAAATAAGTCTTAAAAAAAAAAAAAAAAAAATTTGTTTTTATGAGTGTGCTTTAAATGTATTTTTGTCAGATCGATCCGCACTTTAGATACTATTAAAACTTAAGTTATTAAGTTCATGATAGTTTTAAAACTCACTCTTTAAAGAATGCTATTAAATTTTCGAACCTGAAATAAAATGTCATTTTGAGAAGAAAGTTTTAATCTAGAGTTGATGTTGATCATAATATCATATTGAAACAATAAAGCATAAAGAGCACATTTTTTTTATTTTTTTTGGTACGGTATGATTCTTTAATTCATTATTATAGTAATGGTTTTCCATGTTGATTGTCATATTGATTTCCTCACTGGATCCCGGCAACAAATACATATTAAAAAAATACATTAAGAAGTGAACAGCCTGTAGCCGCTCAATAATCAGTATTTTATATTTATATTTTACGATGGTGATGGCTCATAAAAGATGAGTATTCTCTCCGGTCCTTTTTTTTTTCTTAGCTTTGCACTAGATGTTGACTCTTAAGCATAAATAAAAATATATAGTCAAGATTTATTTGTTTCTTTCTCTTTTATGTAAATAGATATTTCATTTACACATGGATAAAAAAAAATAAATAAATAAAAAAAGGTCAATGAGAGGATTCTAACTCGCCCATAAATTAGTGGATTATCATTGTGTATTTGTGTACTGTTATTTTGTCATCAGGTAACAAAAGCACAGCGGCCAATACGATCATATTCATAATCAATTAAGTCGATCTGGGAGAGATATTAATTTGTCCTCTCTAAAATTCTCATTAGGTGCATGTTAATGGAAAGTTATTTTTTTGTTAATTATTTAAAGTTTAGGGATCATCCCTTATAATAATACTGCTAATTTAAAAAGGTTAAAGGTTCAGTTGGTCATTCTCACAAACGTCGCAAAAAGATTGGAAATAAATGAGAACTTAAGGACTTTTGTTAATGATAGAAATCAGATAGCAAAAGTTGAGGCTAGTACAGTAATACTTAGGGATGGCAAAATTATCCACAGACATGGATATCCGTAAGAATCCGTTTCATTCATAATATGGATGGATACTATTATTTCGGGGATGGGGTGGGGATGGATACGATCCTAATATCTGTTTAATTTTCGGATATGGGGATGGATATCGTCTATGGATATCCATCCCCATCCGGATCCGTTAAATATTTTAATATTTTAAAAATATAAAAAATATTATATAATTATTAATTTTAATTATATAAGTTATTATTAATTTTTTTATCATCAAAACCCTAAAAGCTATTTTTCTAAAGTAAGCAGCTGAAAGACTGGAGAGTTGTGACTACATTTACTTGTTGGTTGTTGGTTGTTGCTGACTTACTGCTGAGTTTCTTTGTAAGTGAATACTGATTTAAAACTCTCTATTTAATTTTGTTTGTATCTTGAAGTTGTGGGGTTTTTGTTTTTGTTTTTTTTTCGTTTGTTGAATTTATGTTATTTGAGGATTGGATGTATTTGTTTCTCCCTTTTAAATAGGATAAAAGGTACCATTATATTTTTCTCTTATAAACTACAACAATTTATATATATTTTTCATTGGATACGGATATAGACGGAGCGGGGATAGATATCGTTATCTAAATTCACGGATTATCCGAATCCGCCCCGCTCATTTTGAAAAGGGGATGGATGCGGGGATGGATATACATATCTTAAACGGATACGGGGATGGATAATGGGGTATCCATCCCCGATCCAATCCATTGCCATCCCTAGTACTACTCGATTGTTAAATATATATTTTTTTTTTAATCTCCAAGAAACCTTAGAGAGATATATAAGTCGTCTGAAAACAGAAACAAGTTAACCGGAATTTATTGAAACATTAGGCAACACTTATCAGATTATCTCTCTATATAAAATGTTCAAGGTTACCAATGAGCAATGGCATAGCCAGGATTTTTTTTTTTTTTTGGTGCTAAGCATTTAATATGTTTTAAAACGAAACTTGATAAGACATAAAAACTTTAATATTATAACATTATGTATTTTTTTTTAAACGGCAGATTTAAAAATGCCAAGCAAGAGCAAAAAGAGCAAAACAAACAGCACAAAACAAACACACCATCAACCCCAACCAACCACAAGGCCAGACAAGCCAGAGCAACAAAGCAACAAACAAAAACAACCCACAAAGGTTAGAAGAAATAAGAAACATTAAACGATTTATTTATTTTACATTTTGTATGAAATGTAAAATAAAATTGAAGGACAACAAAAAATGACAAATAGAGTTTCATAATTTTTTGTAGTAAATACATCGATAATTAAATTAATATTTTGAGATTACTTATGGGAGGGCGATGAGAGAGTAAGAGAGACGTGCTAATAAAACGGGAGATCAAATAGTTTAACAATCGGTTAAATTTGAATTATAAAAATTATTTTATTAGATGGTCTAGTGGGCATATAATTAACTAATTGGGTTACAATACAAAACTTACTCTAAACTGTTTAGGATTATATTAACTAATAATTTCATGATAAACTAATAAATAATTTAATTAACTAATAAACTATTTTTTTTTCTTAGATTTTAGACCGGGCTGCAGCCAGGGGTAACCTATCCTTGGCTACACCCTTGCCAATGAGTCGGATATCCATTAAAAAAAAACAAGTGGAAAATAAAAATTAGGTCTTTTTTTCTTAATAAAAAAATATAATTGATTTACAATTTGTACAAATTATATTGCATAATGAGATGTGGTCCACAGTTCGTTAGTGGGGGTCTATACTAGTATGAGTGAAAACCTGTGCATCTCTGTGTATTCGATCGACCACTTTGTGGGGTTGCACCCCAACTCTGTTTTTCAGGTTCTACTGCTCACAACGCGATTTTCGACCCCATTCACTTGCCTATAAATACGCTTCGAACCAAGGTCGTGACACTCAAACACAATATTCTCATGGCTTCTCACAAAGTTGTCAGTCTTGTTTTATTTGTCTTATTAGGTTTAGGTATCTCTTCTGCTTCTAGAGCTCTTCTTACTCATGAAGAAGACCAAGTTACAAACGCCCAGGTAACCCTTATTGGTGGTAAACTTGGTGTTGGAATTGCTTCTGGGGGTTATGGGGGTGGAGGCGGCTCCGGTGGTGGTGGTGGATCTGGATATGCCTCTGTAGGGGAACATGGTGTTTCTGGATATGGAAGCGGTGCTGGTAGTGGAGAAGGTGGTGGTTCTGGCTATGGAGGTGCAGCCGGACATGGTGGTGGTGGCGGCGGTGGCAGTGGTGGTGGTGGTGGCAGTGGTGGAGGCAGTGCTGGTGGAGCATCTGGATATGGAAGCGGGGGTGGTGAAGGTGGCGGTGCTGGATATGGTGCTGGTGGCGCCGGTGGAGCTGGAGGAGGTGGTGGAGGTGGAAGTGGTGGCGGCGGCGGTGCTGGTGGTGGCGCTACTGGTTCAGGATATGGTGGTGGTGAAGGAAAAGGTTCAGGAGGTGGCTATGGTGCCGGTGGTGCTGGTGGTGCTGGAGGAGGTGGTGGAGGTGGAAGCGGTGGCGGCGGTGGCGGTGGTGCTGGTGCAGGCGGTGCTGGTTCGGGGTATGGTGGCGGTGAAGGAAAAGGTGCAGGAGGTGGTTACGGCGCAGGTGGTGCCGGGGGAGCTGGAGGAGGAGGTGGAGGCGGAAGTGGTGGTGGAGGAGGTGGGGGTTATGGTGCTGGAGGAGCACATGGGAGTGGTTATGGTGCTGGAGGAGCACATGGGAGTGGTTATGGAGCTGGAGGTGGTGAAGGCGGTGGACACGGTGGTGGCTATGCCCCATGAGGATTAGGTTTAGGCCTATTATCTGAAGCACTTTCTTAAACGAATGTGTATTCGTACCTTTTATATTTAAGAAAAATAAGGTTAATTTGGGTAAGAAAAAACACTTATATGTAATTTAATTAAGAAAAAAAAAAATATGAAAGCCAACTCAAAGTTATCATAATTTGTATCATATGATACTAAAATTAATTCTTCTTCCTCCAATCATGTCCTTGCAATAAGATATTTGGTGCTAATGATTATGTACATGCAAATTAACATATAGGAATCAAAATGCATGCATGCTAATTCCCTCTTACTAGTTACTAAACACATGTCCTTATCGTAAATAGCTTCCCAAAACCAGCGTTAACTATCTTACTTACTTGAATGGACTCTTCGCTGATACAATATAAGATATTAAAAGTATTAGATTATGTGTTTTTTTTTTTTTTTCCTTTAATTTATATTGCATTAAAGCGAATTCAGTAATTATATTTTCTCCACGACTCCGCACAGCTTTTGTTTTTATCTGCAATACATTCTTGGGATATATATCACATAAAACTAAAAACAATATGAAACTTTTCTTTTTTTAAAGGCAAACTTTATTCACAGGCCAGAGCAGCCAAGCACAAACACCCAAGACCAAACAAAGGGAAAAAACAAACCCAAAGCCAACATCCTCAAACTCCTGCAACAGAGGCAACTCAAGAACCACTGTCACAGAAATTTGAAACAGGGCAGCAGAGCAAAGAAAAACAACCAGCCAAACCAAGACCAAAAAGCACAGCAACAGGGACGAAAACTAACAGCACAAAAACACAAAAGCACAAACCCACAGCACACCTGTTGATAAGGCACGACAAAAAAAAAAAAAAAAAAAAAAAAAAAAAAAAAAAAAAAACATAAGCTGCAAATGACTAAACCGAACCAGCAATGAAAAAAAACCTTCACAACTCTACAAAAACCAAAGCGAAGAGATCCCACCAGCAAAAGCACACCAGCCACAACTTTACAAAACCAAAAACGAAGAAGACATTACTGAAATATTGATATGAAACTTTATATCAATTTATTTTTTTTAATGATCCTCTTAGAGAATCAAATATTTATTAGTGATTCAAATACAGTATAATTTGTGGTCTTTTGGGTTGTTTTTGCGCCCCTCTGTTTCTGGCCTGGTGTTGTATCAGGGTCAATCCCTGTTTTGTTGGGTGGTCCTCCACTCTATCAATAATAGTGCTTTTCAAAAAAAAAATACAGTATAATTATTAATTCTTTAAAAAGGAGGGATACAACTTTAGAAAGAAAAAAAAAAAAAAAAAAAAAAAAAAAAAAAAGGAGTGTGTTTTTATGAATTAAAAGACGATACAATCTTAAAATTTAGTTAAAATGTGAAAATGAAGAAAATAATATTTTTTTTATTTTTTATTTTTCTGAGATAATATTTAATCATTTTTCAAAACTCAAATGTTGGGAAGAGTAGTTGGATCGATAGTAAATAGATATCAACTCAATAATTATCTCAATTTTTATATTAATTAAGAATAAATGTTTGTGTGTTACTAAGTATACATAAATTCTATTATCAGTTCGAACTGATAAAAGTTATATCAGTTCTTTGCATATGGGCCACTGGATTTAAATACTTACTGGATTTGAATACTTTGATTTGGCTGTATGAAGTATTTAAATCCAGTGGCCCACATACAAGGAACTGATATAACTTTTGTCAGTTCGAACTGATAATAGAAAGACTGACTAAACATATATGTTCATGACGAGAAGTAGAGTCCTTAGGGTTGTTGAGACTTGAGATGCAATAAATAGTTATAGCATGATCAGCAGTATTTGCAACAAAGAGAGACACCGTATGGTCAGCATATATATAATTAAATTAAGCTAACAAAATCCAACTTAGCCCATTTATGATTTATCCACTCAGCCGATATTTCAAGAACCAATCGTTACACATTATAGTGCGGCTGCTCTTTTTTCTTAAAAATAAAAAATTATAATCATCAATCAAATTAAAAATTACGTACCAACCCATTATTTGGTATGCTTAAAACTGAAGTTTCTAGAAGCAAACGTATATTCTCACATTTCACACAGATACACATACGTAAGGAGGTATGGAAAAATGAGATTGTTCCAGTGATATGCACCTCATACATATACCATGAAGTTGTGGGTTTAAATTGTGTCTCCTTCCCAAATCTTGAAATATTGTATTATTAAAGAAAAAAAAAATTAGGAGGTGCACTATTATTTTTTTTATTGTCTACAAGTTGTATTATTTGTGTAAAAAAGAGAGAGAGAAAAGATAGAAAAGCTATATAGTATTTAGATAACAAACAAGTGATCAATTTTATTAAGGAACATTACCGATCGAGAAAGGATAATATATATTATTAGATTCATTGGAAACTACAGGTATGATGACTCGAACTTAACACTTTACCATCCCATAATAGATGGTGTTAAATAATTAGAACCCTTTTAAAACTTAAAAATAACCACTTAATATTTTCGTCGGTATCACTGGACCTGCATTTGTGAGGTTAAGAGGTCCCGTAGACAAAGGTTGTAATTTAGAGTGGGCATGAAGTAGAGTCTAGGTTGAAATTTAGACAAATAGTTAGATATGGAGGACAGCAAAAACACACTAGTGATGATGAGAATGAGAGTGAGAGTGAGAGTGAGAGTAGTGTATATTGGAGCAGACAGTGGAAACATGGCATATTGGCATGCACTCAATTCTCTTTTGCATGTGCCTCTCGACCACTTTCTATATATGCAAAATGCAAGCAACGCGTCTTTGGACCCCATTCCCATCCCTATAAATATCAACATCGATCATTCTCCATTTCTAAGCCAATCTTGTGGGATTCAAAAACATATCCCCATGTCTACTCTCAAAGTCCTTACTGCAGTTTTCTTTGTGTTATTAGGTTTAGGTATTAGCTCAGCTGCTAGAGCCCTCCTCACTTTTGATGAAATCGCTGGCCACTCTCCAGGAATAGGCTATGGCACTGGTCATGCTGCCGGTGCCGGTGCTGGATATGGTGGCACTGAGGTTGGTGGTGGAGGTGGTGGAGGTGGCTCAGGCGGTGGTGGTGCTGCTGCTTATGGAGAAGTAGGGGAAGCTGGTGCTATTGGTCATGGAAGTGGTGGTGGAAGTGGTGAAGGTGGTGGCACTGGCTGTGGAGGTGCTGGTGGACATGGTGGTGGCGGTGGAGGCGGCAGCGGTGGTGGAGCTGCATATGGTGCTGGAGGTGCACATAGTGCTGGATATGGAAGTGGTGGTGGTGAAGGTGGTGGTGCTGGCTATGGAGATGCTGGTGGATATGGTGGTGGTGGTGGCGGTGCTGGCAGCGGTGGTGGAGCTGCATATGGTGCTGGAGGTGAACATAGTGCTGGATATGGAAGTGGTAGCGGTGAAGGTGGAGGAGCTAGTGGAGCTGGATACGGTACTGCTGGTGGTGGTGGTGGTGGTGGTTCTGGCAGCGGTGGTGGAGCTGCTTATGGTGCTGGAGGTGAACATAGTGCTGGATATGGAAGTGGTAGCGGTGAAGGTGGAGGTGCTGGTGGAGCTGGATACGTTACTGGTGGTGGTGGTGGTGGTGGTGGCGGTGGCGGTGGCTCTGGTAGCGGTGGTGGAGCTGCATATGGTGCAGGAGGTGAGCATGGTGCAGGATATGGAAGTGGTGGTGGTGAAGGTGGAGGTGCTGGTGGGGCTGGATATAGTGGTGGGGGTGGTGGTGGTGGTCATGGTGGTGGCGGTGGGTCTGCATACGGTGCTGGAGGGGAGCATGGTGGTGGTTATGGAGGTGGTGAAGGTGTTGGTGGTGGTGGTGGGAGTGGTGGAGGCAGTGGAGGAGGTTATGGTGCTGGAGGAGCACATGGAGGTGGATATGGTGGAGGTGGAGGAACAGGTGGTGGTTATGGTGGTGGGTCTGGTGGTGGTGGCGGCGGTGGCTCTGGTGGAGGTGGTGGCTATGGCGCTGGTGGTGCCAATGGGGGTGGATTTGGTGGTGGTGGTGGGAGCGGAGGTGGTGGTGGGGGTGCGGGTGGCCATGGTGGCTATGCTCCTTGAAAAATCACTCACTATATCAGAGTATGGAAGAATAATAGTAATCGGGAGAATTCTAATTTATAAGTTATGTATCATTTAAGAAAGAAAAAAAAGGATAATGTGCATTCTTCAATCTTAATAAATTTAATCAAATCATTAATATTGATCTGCTAATGCTTTGCCTCCTTCAATTCCCATCCTTTTTTACGTGCATGAGAATATGAATGATACTGGTAAATGTAGTAAACACTAAACAAGCATGCATGCAATACAAGCATGGACTACTATTCGACAGCACAAAAAGCCTCAGCTCATCGATTTTATAACCAGCAACTCATTTTTCCCTACCTCTACCAATAAATAAAAAAACAAAAACAGTGGTATGTGATCTACAGTACGTAACAAAGAATTCAAATCATTAATGCTCATTTTATACTATGCACCTATGAGAAACGGATGCAACTCTTAGGCTATATTTGGGATTACTTTTGCTTGAGAAATAATCGTTTATTTCTCAAGTTTTGAGCAAACATGTGTTTGGTGTAGGTGGTCGTTTGATTTGGTACGTCAAATGGGTTTGGTTGTATCAGGCCCAAAGCAACTAGGCTGGAATTTGTCTGGTCGACATCAACTGTTGTTTGCAAATGGTCGTCCGAACTTCGATGTACCTGCAAAAGAACTTTAAATAGAAATATAAAGTAAGAAATAACAGGATGGTGGTGACTGGAGATTATAGCCTTATATGCGCTTGGGCTGAGCGATATTGATTTCCGGTGACCGGAATATCTTTTTGATGGCAGAGTTTCAGTACGCCTCTTATGAGCTTTGGTTGAGAGAGAATTCAGAGAGCTTCCTCGTCAATGAGCCTACCTTTTATAGTTGAAAATATAGTCCCAACGTTCACTCTCTTCAGGTCTTGATTGTGAGCATGATTTTAGGAGCAATATCCTCTCCTAAATGGGCAGTTACCAGTGGTTACAAAGCTACTTTGATAACCGCTATTTTGAATAAGTCAGATACTGCTAGCAGCTATGTTGGGTCGACCCAAATTACGGGCTTGGGCAGGATCTTACTTGCAAAGTTTATGGGCCTCAGTGCGTTTGGGCCATTGGGCTGTTTTTGGCTACTACATTTGGTAAACTTCATAAAAATAATTTATTTTACAATTTGCTCCTTCCATAAGCAGCTTCTGAGAAGTTGGTTGGGGATTGCTTTTTGAAGCAGAAACTAGCTTATTGCTTGTGTAATGTCTAGAATACCCTCACTATTTTAATAAAAAGACGATAATGACCTCACATTAAGTAATTGTATTTTTTCAAAAAACTATAATTCAAAAATAATTTTTTTTTTAAAAAGAAAACATAAATTCAGAAATATTTAAAATCCAAAACCAAAGAGAATATTATTTTTAATAAAAATAAACTTTTTCTTAAAAAAAAAACAAAAAAAACAAAAAAAAAAGACCCAAAAAAAAACTTGAAGGACAATGGCCACCATTGTCGTCGATGATAGTGGCCACCATCGTCACCGACAAAAGTAGCAGGAGGTTAACTGGACTTCTCTGGCGAAGTCGACGCCGTCGGAGGAAGCCAGTTTCTATGGCGACGGCAAATCCATCACAATCAAAATTGAAATCGTGAGATTCTATCATGATCGATCGCCAGATCCATCACAATCACAATCGTGATGATGGAGGAGGCTCGCTGGAGTAGAACCGGCATCTTTGGTGCCGGAAAAGCTTTTCGCGGCCTTCGACGCCACCGATGGAGGTTGGCTCTCATCATTTGCTAAGTTTCAGATTTGAAGAGACTGAGTTGACTCAGATTTTTGAGCGAGTTGTTTAATAAATGACTGAGTTGACTCAATCATTAAAAAAAAAATTCTATTTAATTAAATTTCTTATTTATTTCTTTTTATATGCCTTATATTTATATTATTAATGATGTCTAATTTTGTAATTTTGTTCAATATATTTTCCATCCTTTCAAAAGTTAAGCAATTTTAAAATTTAGTTTACCAAACACTTACCAACTTTTTTCTTAAGTTGATTATTTCCTAAGTGAAGCTGTAAGTAGATTTTTTCTTACGTGAAGCAATCTCAAACATAGCCTTAGTCTTTTTATAACAAGTGAAGAAGGTTTAATTTCCGTGTGAAAATAAGAAAAAGAAAATAGTTCTCTAGGCTTGCCTGCCATTACAAAGGTGACTAATTCAGCATTTGTATGTTTTCATGTCATTTGAACACAGTTTGGAACTTATTCAAAGAACAATGTTATGTTGTAATTTGCACACCATCTATAATTCACATAAACACATAATTTGAACATAAATTTGAATAAATAATTTGAGCTATCTAATATCTGTTTTTCAAAAGTAAGTACATGGGTTTGTCCTACACATTGTGGCACAAAAATAAGGAGAGTGAAATCAAACTTTCACAATTTGTGATGTGACAAGATTCGAATTGAAAGAGACAAATAGCTCTCTCGTTCTATTCATATAGGCATATAGCTAGGTATAAATAAGCAAAGAAAATAGGAATAGTACATATCTAATTTGAGGGTCATAACTCCTTTTTTCCGTCTTCTAGTCCTCATTGCGTGGAGGCACTCAAAACCCACAATTGCACTATCCGTTATCAGCCTACCAAGAATAAAATCACTCTAAGCTTCAGAAATAACCTCTCCAATAACATTCCTCAGCCTATTAGCAAGTGACTTTGCAACAATCTTGTAAATCACATTACAGAGGTTTATAGGCTTGTACTCAGACATACGAACAGCTTTTTTAACTTTCAGGATCAGACATACGAGTGTGTCATTAACAGTAGCAACAGATTCACCATTGTTGAGACATTTTAGACAAGCTTTTGTGACACTACTTCTTACCGAATTCCAGAACTTTTGATAGAAGCCAGCTGGTAATTCATCCGGCCCCGGGGCTTTCGATGGAGCCATATCAAACACTGCTTTATGAACCACTTCAGTTGTTTCACTTGATTGTTTGTGTACATAAGCAAACAAATCTCGCTAAGATTGATACATAGATGTTCAATATTAATACATCTATGTTCAAGTTATTGAGGTTGAATATATTCAGTGGAAATTATGTGTTTAATATCACCAGCAATCTCCTTGCATTGACGGACAATAAAATCCATTACATAAGATATTATTTCGATGATTAAGGCCTTATTCTCTTGTAGCAAGAGCAAAGACAAACATATCTCGCGGGAATACTTGTACATTTTATCTTTCATTGATAACCTTGCATACTCGGTCAATGTTATTCTGATGAAAGCCCATACCAAATCTTCATTAAAAGACACCAGCTCTCCAGCCAAAAACTATACAGATAGGTCACAAACAACTTGTCAAACAATTTATATTTGTCGGCCTCTAATACCCTGAACCAACAGTGAGCCTCATCAATTAAGGGAAGCACTATCTCATAAACACCATTGCATACTCAGTTAATGTTCGAAAGCCCGTACCAAATCTTTATTAAAAGACACTAGCTCTTCAACAAAAAATGAAGTTCACTTATGCAGATAGGTCACAAACAACTTGTCAAACAATTTATATTTGTCGGCCTCTAATACCCTGAACCTCTCATAAACATCATTGCATACTCAGTCAATGTTGTTCTGATGAAAGCCCACACCAAATCTTCATTGAAAGACACCAGCTCTCCAGCCAAAAATACAATACATTTATGCATATAGGTCACAAACAACTTGTCAAACAATTTATATTTGTCGGCCTCTAATACCCTGAACCAACAGCGTGTATCATCAATTAAGGGAAGCACTCTCTCATAAACTCCATCCTCCTTCCTCTGCCATAACGTAGCACATTTAATGATCGTCACCACAACCTCCATGAACAGCCGAGCAAACATTGACTCAGACGACTTTTTTTTAGAATCAAAATCTCTAAGTTTGTTCAAAATACTAAACCTGTCCCTCTCAGCATCCTGATATTTCTAGTAAGAAACCAAAATAGACACAAACCGTATCCTTTGCATCATATTTGAGTACGGTTTGCAAGACAACATCGGATAAATTTTATCGGAACAATCCAGGCAAAGCCTGTACACCTTAAACAATTCGTCTGGTTGTTGTGTTAGGTCTTCTTGCTGTGTTGAGTATTCTGTGCGTAAATGGGAGAGACGTTTGGGAATAATAATAAGGGATTTGTTGAAGAACGGAAGGTATTTTGTCAGGAGTTCACGTAGGGTTTTGTTTTTTTATTTATTTACATCTGAGACCTCCATCTCAACTAATGGACGGAGATAATTGAATACATCATAATAACTAACCACACACACACACCCCCCCACCCCACCCCCTCAAGTGGTAGAGTATATCATTTATACAGATAGGTCACAAACAACTTGTCAAACAATTTATATTTGTCGGCCTCTATTACTATGAACCAACAACGAGCCTCATTAATTAAGGGAGGCACTCTCTTAAAAACACCATTGCATACTCGGTCAATATTGTTCTGATGAAAGCCCGTACCAAATCTTCATTAAAAGACACCAGCTCTCCAGCCAAAAATATAGTACATTTATACTGATAGGTCACAAACAACCTGTCAAACAATTTATATTTGTCGACCTCTAATACCCTGAACCAACAACGAGCCTCATCAATTAAAGGAAGCACTCTCTCATAAACTTTATCGTCCTTCCTCTACCATAACGTGGTACATTTAATGATCGTCACCACAGCCTCCATGAACAGCCGAGCAAACGTTAACTCAGACGACCTTTTTTGGAATTAAAATCTCTAAGTTTATTCAAGATACTAAACCCATCCCTCTCAACAACCTGATATTTCTGGTAAGAAACCAAAATGAACACAAACCTCATCCTTTACATCAGATTCGAGTACAGTTCACAAGAAAACATCGGATAAATTTTATCGGAACAATCCAGGCAGAGCTTGTACCCCTTAAACAATTAGTCTTGTTGTTGTGTGTTGGGTCTTCTTGCTGTGTTGAGTCTTCTGTGCGTAAATGGAAGAGACGTTTGAGGATAATAATAAGGGATTTGTTGAATAATGGGAGGTATTTTGTCAGGAATTCACGTAGGGTTTTGTTTTTTTTATTGACATCTAAGACCTCTATCTCAACTAATGGACAGAGATAATTGGATACGACAGAATAACTGATCCCCCCCCAAAAAAAAAAAAAAAAAAAAAATCTAGCTTGTAAACTATATCGTTTCCTATGTCAGAAGCCATGGATGTAGCTTGACAACAAAAATGTCATGTTCTAAAAATTAATTACTATTTTTCCCTTTATCTCCTTTTATTGTACGCGTTGAGTGACAAGCTCCGGCCTTACTGATCATAGTTCCAATATCCATCTATTCATATGTTGAACCACACACAAAGATAGGTCGTACCCTTTGGATCCGCTAAAAAGGAGCTAGGGAGCAAAGTCCCCCCTAAGCCTTTCTATAGGGGTGAACAACCTTCTTAAGGATCCAGCACCCGAGCTAGAGGAGCACAACCAAATCTATGGCAGAAACCAGAGATGCGTCGCTTGACCCACCAAAGGTCCCTCGGAGCTTTACAGCCCCATCCAAGGGGAGCCGACACCTTTTCTGGAGATCTAACACCAAGACTGGACAAGCCTGGTCAAATACACCCCATAAACCATAAATGCATCACAGGACTAGCTGGAAGAATCGAGAGGGGTTCCAAACCCCAACTGTGGGAATCGGAGCACAAAAGGCGTCACTTACTGGTGGTTGCATCCTTTGTGACCATCTCCATCATAAGGAGCACCGGTTCCTTCTCATTGCACCTTTCTTGCATTATACTTGTATTGGGGAACTACCGAGGAGAACCGAAGAGGATACCAAGCCCCGAACCGGTACGAGAACTATAAGTACGTCATCTCCTCTCCTTACACTTGAGACCCCACCGGGGGGCACATGTACCCCTCGGCTAACTGTTTGTATGGAAGTCCTAGTGGATTTTTCGGATAACATAAGTAATTAACCCAAGTTTGTTGATATAGATAGCTAAACAGCCAGGTGATGTTGAGTGCGAATATTATGTGCTGAGATATATGAAATAAATTATTGAAAATCCGATTATACTTATCGAAAAGGTGAGTTGATTTTTAAATTTATTTTCTTTGAAGCATTTTTATTGATAAAATAGATTTTAATGATTATTGTTTACTTTTATAAATGTTTATTAGTTTAATGTGAATACAGCTTATATGTAAGAGGAAATTGATGAGGTATGCTTGAAGTGTACTGATCACGTCAAGTCATTCATCCCGTGGAAGAAGATATTATGTTGCCTAAAAATATTTATATTTTTTCTTGTAATCAGATTTTAGTTGGATTTTTTTGAGATCACACACGTACTTTGATAGCTTTTGATGCGATACAATTTTTGTTTATACTGATTTTTTATTTACTTTTGTTTATACTTTGATCACTTCTCATGGTTTTTTTTTTTTTTTTTTTTTTGAAAGTGTACAATTGCAATTGTATATAATATTATATTTATTTATTATAGGTTGCAGCAATAATTTTTATGTATATAAAACAAGTTTATAATGGTCTAACTGTCACAAATTTATGATGGTATAGTAAATAATTAAAGTATGATGTCTCATAAAATTATAACGCTTTTAAAACTGTCAAGAACCTATTCTTGATGCCAAAAATATCACTTTTTTTATGTGTCTTGAGCTCTTTATGTTATGACAATTTATCTATATCATAAAACCTCAATTTTCTTGTAGTGCCTAACGAAAAGAAATTGAGATTTTTTTTTTCTATTTAGAAAGTGTAAAATTACTAGTACAAATTTGATTAGAGAGAAAATTAACCCATCTTTAAAAGCTTATATTAGCTACAATTAAAATCAGACAAAAAAAAAAAAAAAAAAAAAACCTGTTTAAGTTGTAGTATTACAGTGTTTTTTTTTTATTAAAAAAAAAAAAAAAAACAAATTTTTGAAGTTGAGGGGGAAAATAAAACTAAAATCTATATGGAAATACAACTGAAGTTGGCTGATGAAGAAGAAAGATATACACATACACATAGCTCTGCGTTGATATATACCAACTTTATTTGAGAAGGAAATTAAGATGTTTGTTCATTGTCTTCCTCTTGCTCATTCTCCTCTAATATTTCCTTCAATCTTTCGGATATCATCAACTGCGGAGTAGGCACCAAGGAAGCCGGGGATTCTCCTGGTGTGGATTCTCCATTATCGGTCATTAATGGCCACCCTTTGATCATATCAGCGTCTCCTTCTTCATTGATCATCACCACGTTACATGGGATTCTTTTCTCATAGAATTCTCTATTCTTTTTGTGATACTTGTCACTACACATCAGTCATCACAATGAAGTAAAACTGGCCTCAGCTCCAAATCAAAAATAAATAAATAATTAGTTATTAAGTGCATTTTTTAATTACTGGAAATGCATAGAATTTTAATTACCTATCAAAAATCACCCATGTAGCATGAAGGCTGATGATTCTCTCCAGAACGAGTAGTCGCAGAGGAAATCCCATCACAACTTCCTTTTGTGGCACAACCTGTGTTACATGCATGTTAATTGAATCTGAAACTTCAAAAGATCAAAAGGTTTGATTGGAGAGGTACGTACCCCATATTTTCTGCAGAGGTCCATCACAGCTTGAAGCTTTAAATATTTAGCATCGCTTTTCAACTCAGGTTTCTCTTTTGAATTTATCAAGTCTTCGAATTCGAGCATCCAAACAGCCCGCCATGTCTTCGAAGATACTAGAGACAGTACAAGTAGCAAAAATTAAACAGAATTTGCAGACATAATGTACTAGAAAAGGAAGATTAAGATATACTTACAAGGAATGTTAAGCCATGGCATGATACCAAGGAGGGTTACAGTACTGTCAGGGGTTGTTATGTTTTGGAGTGCCCATTCAAGTGTCTCCATGTCAACATCTTTGAAACCATCCATCACTATAACAACACTTTTAGCAGTGTTTCCTGGTGATTCTTGCAACCTAAGATCATCAGTCAGCGACCTCTTTCCTCTCCAAATAGGACTTGGAAACGGCAAGGCCGAGTACTTAATAACCATTTTCTATTTTGCTTTTCGTGAAAATCCCCTTCAATCTAATTATATAACTTAGTTCCCAATTTGTCTTGGGAGGAAAGTGACAAGTTCAGGCTTTGACATAACCAAAGAGTAAAAACTTGGTACCCTTTACAAAACCTAGGCCAAGTAGGATATATAACATATAAGGTCAAGCTCTCTGAGTATATGCCAAGTTACATTAACAAAGATGCTTGTCTTTGAATTATATATATAATGTGTATTCATGAAAAGACAAGAGAGTGTCACTGCAGTGCTGCAGAAAGTATCAGAATTATCTTAGCGGGACAAAAGGAAATGGTGCGACAATAGCAATGTGATTATTTGGAAACAATATTCTGGAAAGTCGTTAATAAATATACAGATGCTACTATGGATATAACGTGTGAATGCAATGAAAATACGCAATCAATATAAGTTGATTCATTACAAAATTCCAAGGAAGAAGAGTGTCGATAACAATCGTTACTGGCTACAATTTTGTTGTATTCCGACCAGCTCCAATACCTAGAGGCTAGAGATGCCATACTAGATACCGCTGTACAGACATGATTATAAAGTAAACTGAGCAAAAGATTCATTGAAAGTTTTTTATCAATCCGTCTCACGCAGATGACAAACGATGTTCATTCAACATATAACATACCAAACAATCATTCTAAAAGCAAGAAAAATATCAAATATATAAAGAAATTTCTCAAACTGATTTGGGAGTATAATATTATAATGCAGATGAAACTTAAAATTGAACTTTACATTTTCCAAAATGCAACTATTAACAAACCTATAATACTAAGTTACTAAACTACCTTGGTTTCCAACCAAGATGAACTTTAATAGGCTGAATTCAATAGCAAAATCTCACCAAATGCAAAGCATCATATTGTAACACGCCGTGCTACAGAACTGTGGTTGTGTTTACGACGAGCACTACGAGGGCTGGCCCTTCTTCTACATGGAGAAGAATTTAATTTTCTTTTCTTGTTTGAAGAACCATCATTTATAGCAGCCATAAGTTTCATACGCCTTGAGCCAGACATATTCTTATTAAGGCATCGAAGAGCTTCCTGTCTTTCTAAATCTTTAGCATCCTGTTCCAATGTTCTTTTACATTTTACCTTATTCTCCGCTTTCAGATGCTCGCATGAAATATGATGATAACTAGTTTCTGGCAAAATTTAGAACTTACAGCATGTTAATTCTAATTATCAATTGAGGAAAAAGATAACACAAATAACAAAAATATTCGGTAACATTTTTTACCTGAAGGCTTTCCAGAATAGACATCTGGACTTGGAGATCTAGGTGGAGTCAAAGGATGGAAAGCATCATTGCTTTTAACTTTGTCAACACCCTGGTTGCAGTTGTTTTCCTCAAGAGAGGGCATCTTATGTATTTTCTCACCGTTAAATATTCCATCATGGCACTCATTAGCTCCAAGTGTCACTGAAGAACTAATTATTGGAGCATCATTTCTAGCCTCCTTGAAATCGACTGAAGAACTAATTATCGGAGCATCATTTCTAGCCCCATTGAAATCGACTACATTCTGCTGTGATCCCGAGGATTGACATGCAGAAATTCCCTCTGCATCATCCTTAATTTCTTTAACTTCAACACATTCAGATATTCTTTCGCAAGAAAACTGGGCTGAACTACCCCCAGCAGAATCTCTGGATTCATTGGCCTCACAGTCATTAGCCTTTGCAACACTACAATAGGTAGTACAATCATTGTCCGTGTTATCCAGAACTGACTTGGGTGATAAATTTGATATGTTTCGATCCAAGCACAGCTTTTCTGCTTCTAATAAACTTGAAAACCAGGCTGTACCCTGTTTGGCATAAAACAAAATGTATGCATCCTGGGAGAGTACAAATTCCTCCTGAACCCTGGTGACCTACAAAAGATCAAACAAAGAAATACAATGATGTTGATGGATACAAGTATAGAAGATTTAAGGAAAAGTGATTCAGAATTCGACATCTTAACTCCATTTGTTTAGGATAAAACTTCAACATTAGAGGGAATACCAAATACCATTCAACATTAGAATAAATTCAAATTCCATTATACAATTTGAATACCAAATACAACCTACTTGTAACACCCTTCAATAAATCATGACGAAAATACACAACTCAAACCCAAATCATAACTGTAATTTAATCGGCCACTTAAATCCGGTACTTAACACTCATTATATGTCAACAGAAATCACCTTAAAATTATATCTGGTATGATATCTCAATGTTGCTTAAAATAAATAACCAATGTTTTGGTAAATAATTTAAAATCACAGAGCAAATTACTGTACAATCGAGAATAAATAGCAGAAGAAACCCCACATAATCCAGACATACAAACAAACACGTGTTTGGACAAGGTGAATGACAAGACATACCATACATGAATTATAGATCACCATTACAATGTTACTTAAACTAAAACTGAGGATTAGTATGATGTAAACACCTTTAAAGGAAAACAGTTGCATGCACGATCTAACTATATAATATTTTTGGCAATAATTACCCTTGAATCGTTTAGCCTGTGCCACGTGCCTGGAGAGGAACGAATGTAGCTAAAGTAGTGACCATAAGTAGGTGAATACCCAGTGTGCTCCACAATTGCATATAGCTGATACTTCGACTCTACCTGTGTTGTAAATGGTAATTAAACACCAGGAGGGAAATAAGATAATTGGTGACATGCTTAGTGGAGATAAAATGTGGATCATGCAAACTGAAAAAAAAAAAAATTTGTTGAAAATACATAAAAAGAAAAATACAAACACAAACACAAGAAAAAAGTCATCCAGTCAACATAAATTCTTGAGTTGTTTGGTTTTATCTCATAAAAAAAGTTTCTATGAACTAGCAGAATATTGATGCTTCCAAACATTTATATAAATAACTGATCCTAAAGATTTTTATGATTGTGCACTTTGACTCACATCACTGTTTTCACCATCACTGGTGTAGGGCTGCAAGTCGAGCTCCAAAGGGAATTCCACATGCTTATCAATCTTCACAATTGAGGATCCATCAGTCTTGAATCTCTTTAAATGGAATGCAGCAACTGAAGGAGCTCGATCCAGCATAAGTTGCTTCTCCACAGCTACCACTTCTTTACAGTTCTCACATGTAAACTTTGTCTCTGGATCTTCAATCTTTTCCAGCTTAGTGAAAGACTCCAGTGCACTTTGTAGAGAGTCCACATCTTCAATCTCCAAACTCAGGTCAATCAATGGCTCATAAGTATCAGAACAATGATCACAATTGCAGCATCGCAACTGAAATGCAAATGTGATTGTGTAGGATAAGAATAAACAGATTTATGATCCACACTTTGAGAAATGAACATTTATTTTCACATCAGTATTCAATAAGACATAAGGTATTTTTATTGAAATCCAATAAGTCGAATTGAAGTCGCTTCTTGGAGCTTACTTTGCTAATGAGGCGGCCACCAAAAGTCCGCTCCACTATGTTGTTATCACCAGGGGAAGGCAAACTCTTATCCATTTTCTTTATATCCAAACAGCACTGTTCGAGTCTATCTAACAAGCATTGCAGGAATTCATGAGCATCTTCCTGCTGATATCTTTCAAAAGACGATGAAATGTCTGATTATTAGTAAGTCAAGAATCACAAATTAATGTTTCAAAAAAAATCTCAGATTAATTACGTAAACTAATTGAATCAACTGCCCTTTGAAACCTTAAAATAAATCAAGTAAAAGAGGTGTAACATGGGTGATCATTATAAACACTGAGTGCATTGATAGTGACAATAAATCAAACTTTATAAGCACATCAAAAAAGATTATTATTGTTATTAAAGTATAATGCACAAAAAAAAAACCCAAAACGACTAATGTCTTGTTATTATACTAGCATACAATACCACACAAACTGAAGAACATCAAACATATAGCATGATTATAAACAAAACTGAAAAAGGATACAGTTCAAATTCTCGAAAAGTTTTGTAGGTGAGATAACTTTCCCTGAAGAAGCTAATGAAAGGTCAATGTGGTCACACAGAGTACAGACAACACAGAATCCTTCACTAGCACCTGAAAATTCCAATTCTCCATACAATTACATTCTGAATTTAAAATTTAAAAAACAAATAACATCAATTTGACAATTCATATACATAATGCACTTTTTTAAACTCAAAAGCGACAACCGATCTTACCATGACAGGGCTTCACATGATTGCAAGAACGAAGACCTTGCACAAATGGCACAGTATGAGTGAAGCACTGCAGAATTGCATTGATAAAGCAGGTATTACCTAGATTATCAAGCCCTGCACCCTGAAATCCACCAAAAAGGAAAACGCATCAGCACTTAAAATTCTAACCAATCGATAAGAAATCCAAAATGGGTCTTGTTTTTAATACAAAATCGAACAACCTAATAACATAACATAAACACAAATATACTGAATTGATCTTTCAAAATTCAAAAACTAACCACTCCTGTAGGTTTGATTACTAAGGATTCTCCATGAGGTGACCACCAATCCTTGTTGACAAAACGGTGCTTCCTCCAATCGTTAGACGAATGGTCCTGATGAGATTGTGGCGAAACCCTGTAATATGGATCATCAACATCATGATGGTCATCGTCACGATGTTTTCTGTATGGACTACCATCATCATAAAGCTCTTCATTATCTTCGTCTTTGAGAACATAGCACGACTGATTTTCTCCAATTCTTCCAGCTCCCAGAGACCCATCGAGATTGGTTGCATCATAAAGAACCAGAGCTTGTTGGTAGTTATTATGATTATCATCCACGATTTTTGCTCCTTCCATTGACGGCTCAGACCCAGTTATAGCACCATTAGATGGAGAAACGGAAGACTGGTCTAGGGTTTTCTTCACATCCAAAATTGGTGAAACCCCACCAGAATTCGAAGACGGGGGAGCCAAAAAATGCCCATCTAGGGTTTGTTTATGCAAAACGAGAGAAGACCCATCAGGATTCTGATGAGGAACAGAGTTGGGTTCTAGGGTTTCTAAAAGAGGGGTGTCCATGACCATCAGGCGAGTGAGATGGGTGAGCTCCGTGAAAATGGAGAGAAGGGATCTGAAGAGAAGAAAAACAAGTCTCAAGTAGCGGGAGATTTTGGAGAGTGGTGGATATAATTTTTCAAAGTGTTTTAGTTTTAGGGTTTTGGAGAGGCAAAAAGAAGCGGGAAGCCATATAAAAACGTTTTTACAAGAGTGTTTTGAAAAGAGCGAAAACAGAGCCGCCATTTCACTGCTTTTTAACCTCCAAATTTGGGCAAATACGTGTTTTCGCGCGTGGATTCCAACACAGCCATTATTAACACAGAGAACAAATACAACATGCTTCACCATTAAAACAAAATCTAGTATTTAGCAAAAGCTATCATCGTTACAAATATTAGTATATGTAATGTATTTGAATTTAATTGTATTACTATTTACTTGGTCATTAATCATTATCCACTCTAAATAATTTCTATAATTATTACAATATTTATAATGATTTTTAGAAAATTATTTAATGTATTAGGAATAATAATTTGTGGTAATCCTTATATAAAAAATAAATAATTGGTAGTATTCCTAGATATTCAGGATTCTATCAATCAATATCTTATTTAGGGGTGTATTCAATTTAGATTTTTTTTTTTTTTTTTTTTTTTTTGGAAAAGATTCGATTTGGATTTCAAAAGACTTTTAAAAACTTTTCTAAATAGATGACTTTTGGAGAGTTCAAGAAATTTTATGAACTTTTATAGACTTTATAAAATTATGGTTTATTAATATCAAATACCGATTGTCAAACAGATTTAAAGTCCTTGAAGTTACATTGCATGGAAATGAAAGCACCATAGTAATACAAAATGCAAGAAAGAAAACATATTACATACCTAATTGAATTGTCTGTAACTAATTTCAAGAAGGTAGAAGACTATTACTTTAGAAGGGTGTATTCAATTAGGATTCTTGAGGATATTTTAAGACATTTTAAGACATTTTTTAAGTAACAGATTTTCATGGATTTCTATGAACTTTTATAAATCCACATGGATTTTCATTGATTTGTTTAAACATCCATCTCAGACTTTTATGGATTTGTTTAGACATCAATTTCAAACTTTTATGAATTTATTTAGACATCCATGGATTTTCATGGATTTATTATCTCTGACTTTTATTATAAATGGAGAATTATACCACTATATGGCTCAATAACACAATCTATATACACAACCAATCTATACATTCAAAAAGAAAAACAAATTATTACTTGAAAAAATCCCAACTTAATACTAGTAGCAATGGGCTTTTTCTTAGATTAAAAAATTAACAAAAATGAGTGCAAGCAGTTTGGTTGTTGAGTCAGTGTGGAGAAGCATCGAGTCAACTTGTTCAGGTCCATTTATATATTTATTTCGTTTTTTGTTTGTTTTAAATTTCATTGTGAGTATCTAAAATTGACTTTGCCAGAGCTGATTTTACTTACAGTGACAGACGAACAGCTCTCAATGTGAGTTCACTTACTCGTAACAATACGTTTTTTGATGAATTTATATAACTTTTTGGTCAAGTAGTGAAGATATTTCGTTTGTTGCTGATAATTAATCAAATGTAGCTTGCATTTCCTGTTTGGAAAAAATTTCGAGCGAGCTACTAGGATAGTTGAAAAGTAATGTCAGAAGTTGTTTCCAATGAACAACTGAGAGTTTTTCAACGCATTAGGGAGTTTTTCAACTATCCTAGTTTCCATGCTTGCGTTAAAACAACTCTCAGCATTGGGAGTTTTTTCAAGCATCAACGCAAGGTCTCTGATGAGCAACTGGCACAGTTACTTGTGAAACTCTAACTTCTGGGGATGGAAACTTATTATTCTCAACGAGACAAAAAGGTGGAGCCTCCGACAAACATCATGCATCGGTTTTTTTTTATTTTTACATATCAGTGCTTTTCGTTTCTGTTTTGAGAGAGAGAGCAAAGGCCTCCAAAATCTTTGGGGAGAAGGCCGGACATGTTATGACATTTAATATTTATATCTCTCACCTTTAAGTCCACCAAAATTTATGACCTAAGAAAATCCTTTAAAATCTAGTCCTAATTGAATACACATTGATTCTTATAGACATTTTTAAAGTCTCAATAGTCAATTCAATATACCCGAATTTGGAAGGATTCTTTAAAAATCCATATAAATCTGAATTGAATACCACTGGATTAATATAGACTATTTTAAAGTCTTTAAATGTCTAAATTGAATACATCAGGATTTATAATGTCTTTAAATGTCATCAAAAATCCTAATTGAATACACCCCCCTTAGTGTTAGGGTTAGGGTTATAATACAGTGATATAATTAATTTATAATTTTATAGTCTTTAATTTAGAAATTGGAATTTTTTTACGAATTTTTTTCTCTTTCAATAAAACAAGACTTTAGGAATTTTTTCCTCTTTCGAAAAAAAAAAAGAAGAAGTTTTTTTAAAAGTAATTATTAAAATGAGTGGTGCTATCAACACCCCATTACTGAACTATTTATGCCTCATTTTTAAAATTTTGATTTAATTATATAAAATTAAATGGTTTTATTAATATTTTTAATTTATTTCCAGGACTACCCTTTTACTTATTTTTCAAACTTAATACACCCCATATCTTTTTCAAAAAAATAAAAATAAAAATGCACTTCATCTCTAATCTTTATATATAGTTTTTCTCACATCCATTCAGAAGACTTGTTTTTTCTTCTTATTTCGTGGTAAAACCATCTTTATTAGATTCAAAAAAAAAAATTATGTAATTGATTGGATTGTTGGTGGTAGATTGTGAGTGTGATATTAATCATTTGATGAATTTTTTTTTATTTTTTATTTTTGAGCGATTGAGTGAGATTAGGTTTTCTTAGTTGCGATTTTTGGTGTGATTTTTTTTTTTTTTTTTTTTTTTTTTTTTTTTTTTTTGTAAATAACATTAAACTAACTTTGGAAAATCCAGAATAAAATCTACAAAAGCATTGACACAAATTATAGTATAGCTAGAAGATCTGAAAGAAAATAAACCAAGAAAATAAAAATACTAAACATGGATCTAGAATTTGAGAAGAAAAATAAAACAAATACGTGAAACAATAAAATTAATAAATACTAAACATGGTAAACATGAGATTGAGATCTAAAATAAAATATGAACAAAAATAGTAATAAATCAATAAATACTAAACATGGGAAACATGAGATTGAGATCTGAAAGAAAATATAAACAAAAATAGTAAACATTGAAATAATCTATGCCATTAAAGCTTTTGTCATTAGGGTTTTGAAATAAGGAAAATTGGGTTTTATTAATTTTACTTTATACAAGATTTTTTTAATAAAAATCTCTTTAAGTAATTTGATAAAGGAAAAAAACGAATACTGGGTAATTTAAAAAATGGGGTATAAATAGCTCAGCAGTGTGTGCCAATAGCACCACTCATTAAAATATATCATACCCCTAATTATAGAAATATTTTTGTTATAAATTCCATAACTTGATTATTAAAATTTATTTACTATTGAGTTATTAAATACAAAGAAAATTTTTAATAAATTTCATAAATACATTTAAAAAAAAAAATTATTTTATTAACGGGTTATTAACGAATTAACGGTTTTTCAAGAATGAACCCAAAACCGACCCATTATATTTTGTGTTTTAATGGGTTGACCCATTAACAACCCGATCCGATAAAATAGACCCATCAACTGCTATTTTCGATTGAGTTTGGATCGTGTGAAATTTTGCTAAGTATATCTTCAATGGTCGAATGTATCACCCATCAATACACCTGGAGGCTGGAACAAGCGCACCAAAGATTTTCCCATATAGTCTATTACTAAAATTAATTAAACAAACTAATTAATAACAAGATCCGTTGTTCACCTAGGGGCGGAACACTACAGAGGATAGCAGCGTCCATGGCCCTTGCAATTTTTTCAACAAAAAAAAAAAAAAAAAATTTACCGGTGATTTTAGTTAGATACAGAACATTTTACAGTGCATCGATGCATCTATACACTATTAAAATTTGGTTTTGTTTTAATGTAGTTACATAACTTAAGATATGTGCGCTTAATTGAATGTAGGGGTAGCAATTGTTGACACAATCCAGTGACAAGACACGATATTTACAGGTTTGAGTTAAATCTTATTGGTTTCGGATCAACACGTTACACCCATTAAGTAAATAGGTTGTGTTTAACTTGAACCTCTCTAACTAGCTAACCCATTTAACAAGATTAAGTGTGAAGGATAAATATTATTTAATTTATAATTATATAAATATAAAAAAAAAATTTACATTTAAATTACTTATAGACATTTGTAGTAGATAAAAAAATAAAGTTTTAAAATTTTAAATCGAAATTTTAAGCTGAAAAGATAAAGTTAAAAGTTTATCTAATAGTTCATTGAATTGAAATCTAATAGTTGTAACTATTCTGACGCACCCAGATTGGCTATTGGTAATCTTGCATTGATTGATTTCAAAATAGTTTCACTTGACAATAAAACAAAGAAAGTATATTTATGTATTTCCATTCCCAACAGCAGGAATTACTAAAAGGACACTTATAATTTAGTCACAGTACAAACCCTTTGCTACAAAAATAAAAATTAAAAAAAAACCAGCCTGTGTCATAAGCCTTGATTGTTCTAAGATTTTATTTGTCTTCCAAAAGAATTATCATAAACTCATTTTACATAAGATTTTGGCTGGTAATGCAAAAACAAACTCCACATATATTTCAACAACACACAAACACATCAACATTAGAGCATTCTATCCTGTAAATCTGTCATTAGACTCGATGCCAAGGAGCTTAGCTTCTTCCCCGTCTCTCCTGCAATGTTCTTAAGAGAAGAGATGTCTTGTTGTGCCTGAAAACGAAAAAGAAAAAGTAACTAGTACATGGATCTTTGAATTTAATAGATTATGTTCAAGCAATCCGTAAACAACAACAAAAAAAAAAAAAAAAAAAAACCTGGAATGAGAGTCGGTTGATGAGGTCACTAGCAGCAAGATCAATAGAGGAATCACCACTGTCACCGAAAAGATCAGCACTAGAGATGGCTGTTGAACCCTGTAAATAACAAGAAAATCATAAACGACAATAGAAAGCAATGTCAATCCACTACATTGTACAGGTTCCTCGAGCAATTTCCAGTTTCAATTGGGCAAAAAACTAATTTTCAGTTATACATCCCCCACCATCAAAGTAAGACTTTCCGCCAAGAGTATTTTAATATTTGGTAGCTTATAACCACAACAGCAAGATAATAAAGCCAAAGGATATGATGGGATAACATCCAAGGAATCAAATTGAATGGTATGAAATATTCGAGTAGTTAGAAGAACATACTGAAAACTTCTGCAAAGTAGCTTGAGTTTCAACGTCTGTAGCTTTGTTCTGATCCCCAAAATATTGGGCTGATGAAATAGATTTCGCATTTGAGAACTTCTTCCTCGCTTCATCAGTTTCTTGAACCTGATATTAACAGGATGTACTAAGAATAAATCATGGAAGCATATGCATCAATAATACTAAAATTATAAATCCATAGCTAATAGAATAAACCGAACCACTTTGTGACAGACATGCAAAATAACCAAAACAAGGTTAAAAAACAAATACAATCAATTTTGTGCCACTCGGAGTCAAACGATGAAAAAAAAAAAAAAAAAAAACTCGAATACCACTTATCAGAAAAATGCAGCTTTATCTTTCTAAATCAAAAGAAATCCATAATGAAGCATGAAAGCAAGCTGCAAACTCCTAAAACACATATCTTAAAACCTACTTCAACAAACAAGTTTATGTGGCAGTATATATTAAAACTCATTCTTCAAAGTGGCATCAGCAACCTAACCCAAGCTAAAAATGTACTGTTCCAAACTTAATATGTCCCAAAGCCATAAAATACATATTGAATTTATGCGAAAACCTCCAACAATTGAGTAATACATCCACCACAACAATTGAGGTATAGACTACACATCTCCTACAGTCCTTGGAGTCACGTTCGGCAAACTACAAATATGTAAATTACTTGAAAAAGATAAAGCCCTTTTTTGCGGTTACAAACATCAGGCAATTGCAAAGATTACAATAATAATCTAGATTTGCGATATGTATAGATACCAGGATCAATAATTAGGAATAAATCGATTTTGATGTTGAGAAATAGTTTTGGCTATTTTATTGGGTTGTTTGACTACAAGGAAAAAAAAAAAGGCTTTTTGAGGAATTTGAAAGGGAAGATGTACACTCTTTATGGTATATACTTTTGGTTTTAGTATTTTGTTAAAAGTTTTGTTTGGATTTTGTTATTTTGATTGGACTGTTGAGAGTTTTTGTTTTGCCCTTGGCTTATGTTTGGTTGATTGAAAGGAAACCACATAGGAATAGAATCCTTGTAAGAAAGGAATCCATTTGTTAGTTTAGGCCATTTAAACCATGGAATAATTTATACTTTGACAAAAATACCCTTTAAATATTTGATATGTTGAAAATATTTTTCAAATTAAAATATCATTTTAAACTTGAAATAATAGAAAATTAATATAAAACATTAATTTTCAAATCATTATTTTATTTAAATTATGCCTATGGCAAGAGTACATTGCATAAATATATTTATCATATAACAGAAATTAAAAACATTTATAAAACAATAGAAAGTAGTAGATAAATAAATAAATATATATATAAATCAGGTCACTTCAGTTGACGTCGGAGGTGGTCTCTTCAGACAACATTGACATTGTCAAAGGAGAATTGATTCTCCTTTGACAGCATTGGAATTGCCGAACGAGAACAAATCCTCCTTCAGCATTGGAGGTGGCTCTCGCCAGCTCTATTACTTGGAGGAAAATCATCCACCAACAACAGAGCGAGACTCTTGCCTCCTCCATTGAGAGTAATCAACAGCCTCCTACGGCGATGTCGACGTCACCAAAGGATTCATCGCCAAAGCTGGCCACCACCATGGTGGCTGGCCCAGTTTTATTTTTTAAATTTAATAAATTTAATTAAATTAATAACTAATTATTTCAATTTATTAGTAACCAAATATTATTTTTACTTTACTTTGGATTTAATTTATTTTAATATCATATTGAATTAGTTTTGTCAAAAGGTAAAATTGGAAACTAAGGGAAGATGGAGGAAATGAATTAGGGGGTTAAGAATCCTAATCCACCATTTTTGTGGAATCACGATTCCGACGAACCTCATTCCATGGTATTTTTTGCAAAACAAACAATGAAATGAGGATTCTTCTTTTCTTTACACCCTTTAAGGAGTTAGCCTTCTTCCGTATATGATGTGTTTTTGTTTAGTTTTGATAGGTAAATTAGCTAGTCCCTCTTTTGTATCTCCTTTTCTCTACTCTAGTACAAAGTTGAAAAATCATGATCTTGTCAAAAAGAGAGAATAAATTTGCATGTGCATGTGCATGTATACATATAAACACCATATTCTCATGTTTCTATATCCAATTATTCAGATTTTGTTTATAGACATGCTTATGTCTGGCAAGTATGGCAGTTGTTGACTCAATTTGAGAAAAACTGACCAACAAAATCAGGCTTAAACACAATTTCTCAACAACACTAAGAGCCTATAAGCTCCAACTTGGAGGGTTTTTTATTTTATTTATTATTATGTATCGTAAGCTAAATTAACTTATTTAATACTGCTAAATCACTTAACACAATTTATAATGCTTACTTGTACTTTGGAGCTAGATTTCTTTTGAAAACCATTGTCCATTCCATAATCAGAAAAGAAGCTTGATGCCTTTGGTGGAGCTACATGGCTAAGAACTTGCGGATCACCAGAACTCATCTCAGTAGATTGGACATTTTCAACATACTCAAAGCGAGATGTATACGATGGACCAACTGATGAAGTGCTGCTAGTTGAGGAAACAACTGGGACAACTGGTTCTTCAGGCTTTTGGTCGTAGAGACTTTCACTTGACTGCACAATTAAATGAATTAATAAAAGTTTTTTTTGCTAAGAATAGGCGTTGAATCAAACATGATTAATCAAGCAACAAACATCAAACCAAAAAAGCTTTCACATGCCACACTCCTGTTGCTAATTAAATTGTTCAGACGTAGAAACTGAAATATACCTTTGTAGTAAGCTTTCGAGCACCAAGCCCCCCAGTCTTCCCAGTTTTCCTTGCACCCAGAGGCTTTTTGACAGAACTGGTAACAGAATGAGAAGAAAATTTTGGCGTAACAGAGACATCATGAGTTTCTTTCTTTCCTACAGAAATTTCTTTAGGATCTTCCTGGATCTTAACATCTGAAAGTCCATTAGATGCTTGTGCTGACTGAGAAGCAATAGGTAATGATGGTAAACTTGCCTCTTCTGCCATACTTTTAGCAACTTCTTTAGAAAGTATCTGCCTATATAAATCAGCAGCTCTTGAAGTATACTTAGCCTCAATTTTGCCTCCATCAGTCCATCCATGTTGCTTAAAGAAGGCCTGAGCACGGTTGTTTCCCCCAAACATCATCATTTTCAATTGCTCAGCACTCCATGAATCTAGATTGGTTGACCTATATGAATACATCAAAAGAATTGTAACTAGAAAGATAAAGAATGAAAGAATTTGTATTGTATTCTATGATAATATTGTTTGTGTGTGTGTGTGTAAATTCAAGTGCAAGTTCCCAGACTTCCAAGATTTTGTCTTTAGTGAGCACTTAATATTAAAAGTTCTCCAAATTAATGGATTCTTAACATTTAAAGTTCGCTAAAGACAAAATCCCAAACATCTAGGATCGCACACCTAAAAATTACTATATATAACTTGAAGATGTCAAAACTCAACCATAAATTGCATATGAGATATATTTGTTCTTATTTATTGACACCAAATTCTGGAGTCACACTCAATCAACCAGTGACTACAAGGGCTTATCAAAAGGGCAATCCAATAAAATACAGAATAGCAGTTGTTCTAGGTTAAAAAATGGAGTCCATCTTTGAAAATTCCTATTTAAATAAGAAAAACACAAACTACAAAAGAAAGGTGAATGTAACTTGACTGGATCTTTAATACATAACAGAAAGCAAATATAGGAGCAAACAAACTAATAAAAAAAGTACAATTTTTCAACAACAATCCTTTGAACTTTCTCTTTACAATAGGTTCTAAACTAGGTGATATAACCTAGGTAGTTTGATATAACTTCTTAAGTGGCCACAATGGGATTTGAACCTCTGACTTCTAGATAGTCAAGGCTCTTACAATTCAATCAACGCCTTGCAATTAAAAAGGAATTTGAAAAGAATCAAAGGACAAAAGCATAATAGCTATTCAAATATTAGCACTGAAAAAATTTCAAACTAAGTTCTAAATTATGGCATCTCTACATCGTCTTCATATTTTTTATTTTCAATTACATTTAGAGACCTTAAAGCAACACTATAGCCAGAATAATACATTTTCCGAGTCTTTGCTACATCGTCTTAATATTTTTTATTTTCAATTACATTTAGCGACCTCAAAGCAATACTATATCCAGAATAATACATTTTCCAAGTCTTCCAAGACTATGTTTTTCAATTACACTATTATTTTTCCAACTGAACTATGAAATTATTATTTTTCTCATTAAATGTAGAGAGATACTTTAAAAAGTAAGCAATCCAAATATGCTACTTCAAAACATACTGCCAAAATATACACAAAAGCCACTAACATATGTAAATGAACTTTTTTTTATCAAGAAGCAAATTTAATCCAAGCCAACAAGCATGTTCAAGGCAAACTAGAAAGTTCAGAAATAAACATTCAATACACCCTTCCAATCCTAGCAAAACATATTTGAACAAGGAAAAATAGGAGAAAAAAATTACAAGAAAATTGCACAACCATTCAAGTTTCAACCCTGCAGAAACGATACCCAAGATAGTAAAGAAGTTAACACTAAAAAAGTTTTCTATGATGAGTTGAGCATGATTCCAAAACAGAAATCTTTGAATTTCAAAGTGGAGAGAATCAATTTAGTATAACAGAAAGGGAGAGAAAAATCACTATTAAGAATAAAAAACCATTTGAAAATAAAGAAAAAGATGAAGGGCTGCCTTCCAGAGTTTTTCAATGCAATACATGAGACCAAAACCACCAACCTGTGTTCCATTCACATTAAAATCGAAATTGAGATACCAAAGACCGGACACAACCACTCCACTCAACAATGAAGCATAGTTCATGAACACTTTGAATAACAAATTAGACACATAATGACAATAGGATAGAAAAATTATTTAAGAAAAGAATAAATAAATAAAGGGCTATATGGGAAATTTTGTAATAATTTAGAACAGTATCTGCATAACACAACGTGGCTAAATGAGAAAATTTGTAATTACGATACAGGTACATCCTGATGAGACTCTAATAAAGAGCACAGAAAGGACATGTCATCTCCACTAACAAAAGATATAGTGGTATCTACTAAATATGGGAAGAAACTACTCAGGATTGCTTTAAAAACCAGAAAACAGTAAGGCAAGCAGCAATACTGTTAATCTTTTCAAATCACATAGCAACTGCCACACTAACCAATGCTTCAATTTCAGTGTTTAATTAAACATCCATCTAACACAGCTTAAAGGGTAATGACTCACCTAACCAGATACAAATTCAGGAAAAAGTTGAACAAATTGAAGTCAACTGGGGAAAATTTCGATCTTATAAAGGATCAACTTTATCCTAGTACACTAACAGCATCAAGCAACCACTCACAATAAGAGAATCTTCAAATCCTTGAGAGCATTTCAGACAACACATAATAGGAGAAGAAAAGATAAGAGACAACCTCTAAAGATTAGAAATCAGAACAAGCATTCCTATAGAACTTCCATGCCATCCTAACATGACTAATACACTCCATATTCACAACAAATCCATATGAAATGCTTATAAATTTATAATGGGAATACGAAAGCTTGAAATAAAGGAATCGATATAAAGTTTTAAATGACACCACAATTGAGACAATAACATCATTAGAATTGCCAAATACTATAATGGCACAACAGAACTGGCGTCTCCTCCGACACTATTTTAAATGAAACTGTATGGTCCCAATAAAAACAGCATATAATCATTCATATTTGTAGACCAGACCAACCAGCAATCAGTTTTCTTGTAATTTTGATAGTCAAATTCATGGTACGAATTCCACAACCATTAACATACCCGACCAAATTCTTCTGCAGCGATATCAGTAAATGCACTAACAGAAATAACAAGATAAGGCAATTTACATCAGAAATGAAAACCCACTAAAAGCAAAATATCAGATCTTTAAAATATAAATATATGGACATAGTTAATAAAAAGACAGTACCTGACGAAGCTGATGTGGACACCAAGACTCCTGTGAACTGCGGAGCAATCGATGCAGAGAAAGATCCCATATGTCACCGATGCCCATGTCGGGTTCTTTGCATTACAATCGAAACACATCTGAAATTACGTAGCAAACAAGTGAGACAAATGATAACTCAAGTTTAAGATCCAACAAAAAAACAACCAGATCTGATATCTGATACACACAAATACATGAAAATCAATTGAAAAAAAAGAAAGAAAAAACAGACCTTGTTGTCCGATTTTGCTTTCAGTTTCCTAAAAAGAAGGTTCTTGTCCATGGAAATATCAGACGCCATCTGAGAAAATTAAAAAGAAACGAAATCTGGAGAGAGTGAGTAAACTTTTGTTGAATTTGTAGAGATTCTGAAGAGGTGTGATGGAAAAACACCTCCTCAGCTAAATAAGAGAAAACCGCAAATCCTGTTTCTGTTTTTGAATTTATTTGGGAGATTGTTTTGTCCCTTCCATTTTTTTTTTATTTTTTTTTTTAATTTAGATGAGTATGGGTAAGGAAATGACCGGAATACCCTTGTTGCTGTCTGACGTCTGGTCTTTGGTACCAGTAGAGAATGACTTAAATGCCCTCGAGTATCGGAAGCCTGAAATCTGAATCTGATGATGCCCTGTGGTTGCAGGTGGTTGTTAAAGAGATGTTAAAGCTTAACCAACAAATCTAAAGTAGACATTTCGTGTCGTCACTCTTAATTTAGCCCTATTAAAATAAAATAATGTGAGATAAATAATTATTTAATATAAATAGAAAATGAAAAGGAACTAATAGAAGAAGCAAAAAAGGTGTGTTTGATATTTTTTGCTTCTAAAAAAGACTTGCGTTGAGTGGGTGAAGACCATGACCGGACTTGAATTGATCCCAGTCCTACCTAGGACAGCTACGATTATTTCTTTAATTCAAAGTTGGATTAACATAAATAAATAAAATAAAATAAAAAAATCCATCGATGCTAGTGTTCGGTTATTGGAATGAAAATGAATAATTACCGATAATGCAGTTTAATGTTATGTGGTTAAAATATTGAATCATCCTTAAAATTAAATTAAATATAGAATATAAGATCATATTTTGGTATTGGTAGTTTGGTACCCCTACATCCAAACATACGATTAGATTTGCTACAATCCCATTACCATCCCTCCAATTGTTGCATGCCAAACTCATTAAAGTCTCCTCTTTAAATTATTTAATTTCCATTTTACTCCAAACAAAACTAGAACACAACTTCCATATTTGTCTTCATCTTGCATCGCTAGTAGGGATATCAATGGGTAGGTTCAAGGCGGGTACTACAAATCCTGACCTCAATCCGAAAAAAATTACTTAGCTTTACCCTACTCCAATCTCAATTAGATGCAGGTATACAACCTAGAAAATGTAAAAAAAATTATTTGTATCAAATCAAAACGATACTAGAGAAATTTTATTGAAAAATATCAAGAATACACCTAATTAAGGGGGTATAATGGTGACAACGAGTGAAATGGTGACGGCAGAGAAAGAGAGACAATCGAGTGAAACAATGGTGGCAGAGGAAGAGGAAGAGAGATGATTGAGTGAAGCAGTGGAGGATGAGGTGGGAGGAGCTGCCATTGGAGGATTTCCTCCATATTCGATTGGAGATTTGGTGAATGTATTCTTATTTATTAATAATTAAAAAAAAATCGATCTATTAAAAAAAAACAACAACAAAAAACTCTTATTAAACGAGATCTAGAGATTGGTGAATGTTTTCCTATTTTTTAATAATTAAAAAAAAACAATTTATTAGTAAAAACAACCAAAAAAACTTGAATTATTCTATTTTTAATCATATCCTATGTTAAACCAAACACAAATTACTCTATTTTTAATCTTATCCTAAATTGCACAAAACACATAATAGCATTAAAATTAATCCAATCCAATACAATCTTATCATATTATATCTCATAAAAATAATCATATCATATCCCACGTACCAAACGGGGTCCACGTACATATAGGATTAAATTTTTTATTTTTTTTGTCTAGTTTTTTTAAACAATTTAATAATAAATAAATTATAAAATTTAAATTTATTTAAAATCAATATAAATTTGTATTTTATTTAAAATTAATTTTGAATATTATTAATTTAATAATATGTAGATTAAAATATTTTTTCATCGAAACAATTATTTCAATAATTTGTTATTCAACTTTCATTCGATTATTAGAGACTGAGATTATTTCAATCCTAATTCCTCTCAAAAAATTATTTTATTAAATAAACAAATTATAAAATTGAAAAATGTTTAAATTTATTTAAAAATAATATAAATCTATATTTTATTTTTATTTTTTTGGATATTGTTACTTTAATAATATTTAAATTGAAACATTTATATTCTTCAAATATATATTTCAATAATTTATTATTCAATTTCAAAATATTATCAAATTAAGAATATTATTATATTTAGTCCCATCTTATGTTTCAACAAACAAAACACGGTATCAATTCAATCAAATCCTATATTTCTCTAAACACAGCATAATATTAATTAGCCAAATCCAATCCAATCCTAGTCTCATCTCAATCCAATCATTCAATCCAACTTGTGCACCAAACTGGACCTTGGACTCTAGGGTGAAGACATGAGATTTTTTATTTCGGGCTTTCACAAGTCCACTCAGATTTCTCAAAAGAGTGACGATATTTGCACCTCTCAAAAACTGTATGTACACCCCAAAGTAGTATTTTATTGAAAATCCAATATTACCCTTGAGCAAAATTACTTTTTTTTTTTAAAGGAAAAGTGGAGCTAACATTAACCTAGCAAAAAATTACAGGAAGTGCTGTTGTCGAGCCACAAATACTCCTTCGAGGAGGAGAGAGCCAAAGAGGCAAGATTTAGAGCCAAAAAATTCCCGGATTTGGGAGAGGCTTGGCATTTACAAACACCAACATTATGAAACAAGCCCTTAATATCATTTACAATAAAGGAATTATCACCTAGAAAATCTGCTGAGGAATTAATAATCAACGCCACATTGGGGGAGTCCACTTCTGCTTGATTAACTGAGATGTTGAAAAAATTAGCTAGGAGGAGACCTTCTCTGAGAGCAAGAAACTTCCTCGTAATTGAACTGAAGGAGCCATACATGGATTTTGACCTGGCAACAATAACTTTGCCTTTGTCATCCCTAATGGCAGCCCCGAAAGCAAAGAGCTTCGACCTTCTACGAGAAACTACCCCAGTGTTGAGTTTCAGACAACCTGGAAGAGGAGGTAGCCAATTTTGGAAGGTAAATTTGACTGCATTAGGCCTAACTGGCAGGGAGAAGGCAACCACTGCTTTATGAAATTCAGAAAGAAGATCAGCAACCTTTGACGCCACCAACTCCGGATATTTAGCTTTTCCAGAATTATTGAAGGCGTTCCTATCATCCCAAATGGCCCAAACAGTCATACAAAAGGAGGCTAAACCATCAGTGCCAAATCTGGAAAGAACACGCAGAAAGATATCTATAGAAGACACATTCAACAAATCAGAAAAAAAAAAAGCTATCAAAGCAAGTCCAACCCCATATCCTCCTAACTTTATCACACTAGAATAGAGCATGCTCTGTAGACTCTGTTGCATTCAAACAGCGTGAACAAGTGGGACTGCGAACAACCTTACGCTTCCAAAGATTAACTAGCGAGGGGACAACATCATAACAAACTCGCCATACAAAAATTCTGACCTTTGGCGGTATATTGAGGCTCCACAACACAAACCACCATTTTTTAAAAAGAGAATAGTGGGAAATAGATTCAGAGTGCTTCTCTTGAAAGGCTAGACGATATCCACTTTTCACCGAGTATTTGCCACTCTTCTCATAGTGCCAACAAAGGAAGTCACGGCCCCCCCTCCAATTCACAGGGATAGATTTAATTACTTCTCTGTCAATGGGCAGCAAGTGTTGCTCCAGTTTTCCATAATCCCAACCACGTCTGAATCTGTCCATAAGGTCTGCAACACGAAGGTCAGTCCTAGGATCTTGGGTAATAACTTTGAAGGTGCTGGGACTTGGAATCCATTGATTGGAGAAGACCCTAATTCTATTGCCATCTCCTACTATCCACCTCAAACCTTTAGGCAGGAGAGATCTGCCCCACCCTATGCTTCTCCAAATATGGGAGCTGCCTGGTTTGATATGAGCATTGAGAAAATCAGTGCCTTTGCAATATTTCGCATGTAAAATCTGCGTGGCTAATGCTTCTGGGTTTCTCAAGATTCGCCAAGCTTGGTTTGTAAGAAGCGCCTGATTGAAGAGAGATAGGTCCCTAAAGCCCAATCCCCCACACTTCTTCGGCCTGCAGATATCATCCCACTTCATCCAGCTTATTCTCCTTTTGCCATTTCGTGACCCCTACCAGAACTTTGAAATCATTGACGTCAACTCCTTACAGAGGCTTAATGGGAGCCTAAAGATGCTCATCGCGTATGAAGGAATTGCTTGGGCAACCGCTTTTATAAGCACTTCCTTGCCTCCAATAGAAAACCGGTCTCCCTTCCAGCCCCTGATCTTTTTCCATAACTGCTCATTAATGTCACTGAATAAAATCCACTTATTTCTCCCTATGAGAGTTGGGAGACCAAGGTACTTGTCCTAGACACTGTTCGAACTCATACCAAACGACTCTATGATCTTCTGCTTAACACCATGATCCACATTAGGACTGAAGGTAGCCAAGGATTTCTGGATGTTGATTTGTTGACCTGAACCTTTCTCATAAACACTAAGGATATTACGAATTCGATCACCACTGGTCCTTGAAGCCCTACAAAACACAATACTATCATCAGCGAAAAAAAAGGTGGCTAATTAGGGGGCCCCCTCTAGCACACCGAATGCCAAGCAGTCTTCCATTTTTCTCTAAATTTGTAATGAGGCAGGATAGGGCTTCAGCACAGAGCAAGAACAAGTATGGAGATAGAGGACATCTCTGCCTAAGTCCCCTGGAGGGAAAAATATTGCAAGCTACCTGCCCATTTAGCAATATGGAGAGGTCTGAGGAGCTAACACAATCCATCACTAACTTCACCCATCTCGGCGGGAAACACATTCTTTCCAGAACTGCTTGAAGAAACGGCCATTCTACTCGGTCATAAGCCTTACTCATATCCAATTTTAAAGCCATCAACCCTCGTTTCCCCTTTTTCCTACGGGCTATGTAATGTAGAGTCTCGAAGGTCTCTATTACATTGTCAAAAATCTGTCTACCTGGTACAAAGACTGATTGATGGTTGGAGATAAGGGATGGAAGGTAGTTTTTAATCCGATTTTCCAACACCTTTGTCACTGTCTTATAAATTACGTTGCACAATGATATCGGTTGAAAATCCTTTGGTGAGTTGGGATTTCGGACCTTTGGAATTAAAACCACATTTGTGCTATTAAAAACTCTAATAGAGTATGCACCATTGAGCAGATTAAGGCAAACCGTAGTGAAGTCTGTACCAACCACACCCCAAAATTTCTGGAAAAATATCGCCTGATAACCGTCTAGCCTCGGGGCCTTTGTAGGTCCCATACTAAAGATGGCAGCCTTAATTTCCTCAGCAGTGAATTCCGAATCAATCTCCATTCTCATTGTCACATCCAACTTCGTAGAGATTGCTTCAGTAGCCTCTTTAATAGAATGAGGAGTAGGGGAGGTAGATTTAAAAATCTCAGAGAAATATTCACCAATGACCATAGCCATACATTCTTTCAAATTCTGTGCACAACCATTGCTGTCCAAGAGGGAAGAAATATAATTCTTCTTTTTCCTTGCCGAGGCCTTGGCATGAAAGAACTTGGAATTACGATCACCCACATTTAACCAATCTGCCCTCGACCTCTGCTTCCAGTACAATTCATCACTCTCCAGAAGGTTTTCCACACTTCTCTTGAGAGCTTTAATTTCCTGTATTACACCACTATCCCCACACTTTTTGTATAGACGCTCGATCTCTCTATTTTTCAAATCAATCTGCTTTCGAATGTTTCCAAATCGAACTTTACTCCAACCCATCAGTTTAGAAGCGCAACAATTCAGATTTGCCTTCATGTCTTCTAGGGACTCACACGGATCACATTCATTCCATGTCTCTGTCACAATATTTCCAATATCACTTTCTTTCAGCCAGTAAGGTTCAAAACGAAAACCTCTGTCCCATTTTCAGAAGGTAGTACTAGTAGAATTGCTTCTCAAATGTAACGGTCTATGATCGGAAGAATTGAATCCAAGGTATTCCACTGAAGCCCACTCAAACCTGTCCTTCCATTGATAATTCGCCAGTACTCTATCCAATCTCTCCTGGACATTATCTTGACCCTCTCTTCTGTTATTCCAGGTGAAGCAAGGACCAGAGAAGCCTAAGTCTATGAGGTCATAGTCTTCTACCGCCTGTCTGAACTGAAGTATACCATAGATGACCTTCTTAGAACCCCCCGATTTTTCGCTCATGCTCAGAAGTTCATTAAAGTCACCGCATCAGACCCACTGAAGATTGTCAACCTCGCTAAGGCACCTTAGCAGAGTCCAGGAGTTCTTCCTTTTGTTAGAATTAGGGTCTCCATAAAACCCGGATAAACGCCACCTAAACCCATCTTCCATTTGCACACATGCATCTATGTGGCCTAAAGAATATGAGAGTATAGTAACGTTTAAATCACCCTTCCACAAGAGCATCAGGCATCCACTTCTTCCTTTAGAGTCCACTCCAACCCCATTACTAAATCCCAGCTGATTTCTTAAAATGTCTACCCGGCTACCACCAGTTTTTGTTTCACAGAGGAAGACCCAATCCGGTGAATATTTCTTAAGTAGCCTCTTCAAGGCTACGAATGTACGGGGGTTCCTCATCCCCCTCACATTCTAGCTGAGACCTATCATGGCTCTCGGTGGGCCTGCTCCATAGGCTTCGCCGATGTAACTGGGATACTGAACAAACCATATTGTTTCAACTTCTTAAGATCTTTAACCTCCTCTAGATTATCAAATACAACTCTTCTTTTGCAGCCCAGAGATGGCTTCTCCGGAGGGAAAGTAGAAGGGTTGAAAGAGAGAGCTGTCGGACTCTAGGAATGAATCATTTCCTTAAGCTTACCTCTCTCACATGAATTAATGGTAGAAGGCTTGATACAGCTCGGAGAGAGACTATTTCGTCTTGTCACCTTCTTGGCAAAGATGCTTACTGCTAATTTGCGTTGGAGAAGGCTAGCTAACAACCCAGAAGCAAGTTGTTTCTGCATTTCCCAAGCAAAGCGTTTCCACTTCTTTCTTTTAATTTTTGGAGACTGTTGGATATTGTGATCAACACCTCGTTCGGTAGAGTTTTGATTCTGCCTAATAGTAAAAGTGGTGGGCTCTTCCAAAACCAACGTTGGTTTGGGTACAACTTCCTCTAGTAACTGGCCCACTATAGACTGCCCTTTAGATATATCATTTCTTGTGTTGACATTTTCCAAAGTGGGCCCAAGAGGCCCAGATATAGGCCCATCAATGCACATACCATCTAAAAACATCTATCCTTCTAGCTTTCCCGCCTCTAAGGTTATAGAATGTTTCACCGCTGGCAGCTTCTTTTGGGATTCCAGTGCTGTTCTAGTTTGTACACTTCTTTGAGGAACAATGGGGCCAATCTCTGAAGCAAAGACTCCATCCTTCCCTGATTCCTGCAAACTTCCCAGAGACCTATCTTTAACTGAGGAACCCCTACTTACCTAGGATGATGACTTATCTTTCGATTTCTCTGAATCGGGGCTCTCATCCATGGCCCAAATCTGAGAGTTGCTCCCTCCATTGCCTCCTTTTTCGCCTCCGTGTCTGGACACTCACTTATTCCATGCCCTAACCAACCACAAGCATAGCAGAATTCCGGCAATCTCTCATATTTTAGGCCCACAACCACAATATTCCCCGATCTGTCTAAGCCCAGTCTAAGCCATCTTTTTAAGGGCTTTGAAATGTCAATACGGACCTTTACTCTTAGAAATTTGCCCCAACAATCCCTAGAATCTGTAGGAATTTCAATCACTTCCCCAATTTGCTCCGCCAGCCATTTCGCCGTTCTACGATTCATACACATAATCGGAATGTCATGGATTTGGATCCAGAAATCAGCTTTGTTAAATTTCAGCTTTGAAATTTCCCCTGTACCTTCTGGCTTCTCAAGAACTAACAGGCACTTATCGAAGTGCCAAGGACCTCTATCCCATACCTTGTTGCGATCTTCTGGTTTATTGAAGAAGAAAAGAAAAACATTCTCGCTAACCATTTCAATATCCACATTTCCAAATGGGCTCCATAGACTTTCAATTACCATTCTGAACGCTTCCCTGTTCACTCTTCTTCCCGATAAGATTTTCCCTACAAGACAGTGATTTACATCCTCTTCTCCGACTCTTCCCACTTCCTCCGAAATCTGATGAATTTCCCCATCTTCATCCTTGATTGAGAGGTTCTCGCACAGTTTCGCAATCTCATTTGCACTCATGTCGAAAACCCACCTAAGAAGACAAGCAGTACACCCCCAAACCACAGTCCAAACCCTAGATCTACCCTCTTCCTACCGATGACACTCTTCCGTCGTCAAACCTCAAACAGAGCAATAAGGAGTCACAAAAAGCTAAAAATGATTTGAGATTGAAGAAAGAGAACAACAGCTGCTTCTAGAAGAGAAGACCTTCTACCCAGAGGACCCTCTACCCACACTTCTTTTCTATCGAGAGAAAATGAGGAGAGACCGATTGGCATGGAACTCCTTTATGAGAAAATGATGACAAGATATTACGTGTAAATATCAACTTCTTCAATAAAAACTTTTAACAAAATTACTTAAAGGACTAAATAGTTTGTAAGTACATCCACCAATAATTATTAATTGGTTTTATATTAATCCTTTTTAAAAAAGAAAAAAAAAAGGAAGTTTCCTATTTGATATTCACATATATAATAAAAATCATTCTATTTTCTCAAACCCTAACTTCTATTTAAATACTAATTTCAATTTCTTCTGAGGAATACAAATTGATTGGGAAGTATAGAGAATGAATCAAAATCATCAGACGAAGTTGGTTGTGAAAAAGTAAGTTTTAAATTAATTTTTATTACAAAAATAAAATCAAATTGCATTGTCTTCTCTATACTATCTATATTTTTGTAGACAAATTGAAACACACTGTAGATTTTTTTTATTAGTTATCAATATTTGCCTCAGAAATTTGATAGTATGATATAGCTTAAAGTTAGCACATTGTGAAACTATATAAGAACAATACAACAGTATTACTACAAGGTTGATGATTAACGATAATTTACTGCTATACAATACCAATCATAAATTTTTTTTTAAAGAAAACAATAAACTTTCTTAGGAACAAAAGAAAGAGATATACTGTTGTGTGCTGAAAATCATCTTTATACGTATGGGCCCTTCTTCTCTTCATGGTGCAATTGCTATTTTCTATTAATGTATTTTAAATTAAAAATTGAAAAAGCTAAAGCAAGTTAAGCAACACATGCACTGTTGCAGCAAAGTAGCTATTAAAAAAAAAAAAAAAAAGGTACATGGCATAGTAAACTAGTAAACTATGTATATTCAAGTACGACTGATTTGGGATGTTAATTGATTCATTTTCGTTTCTTGTTTCGCTTTGGTTTTGATGTTGTTTTTCTCATTCTGTTTTCTCTTTTTGTGTGCTCTATTTTCTGAGCTGGTGTCCCCAGGCCTTGCTCTTTAGCCTCTTGTGTTTCTTTTGGCTTTTTACCTTTTAATGATAATTCTGCTATTCAACAAAAAAAAAAAAGGGTTAACAATACCAGTCCCCCCTATACTGTTAGCGAATTTGCAAGTTGCCCCATCACCTTTTTTTTTTGGACAATTTACCCCATGGACTCTCGTTAATTGGCAACAAGTGACGGAATGGGACAAAACCCCTTTTCCATCAGTCATTGCTCGTCACGTGTAAAGCCACTGGGGGCATTTGAGTCATTTCGCGACAACTCCCACTACCACCACCAAATCCAAATATAAACAAGCCACGCCATCTTCTTCCACCTCCCAAAACCATCATCGCCTTTTCACTGACTCTGACAAGATCCACATCCTCAAGGCTTACTACAAGTTCACCAAGTTAACGACATAATCATCAACATCACCGTCTGCTTCTTCTTCTTCATCCCCGATCACCGTCGATTCCCAAACCTTTGAATGCATTAATAAAGCCCCAACTCCAAATTCACTCAATCGCAGATCATCGACAAGCTCCGCAAGTTACAAGCCAAGTACCATAAACAAACACGAACCAGGTTTGGGATTAATGATGGTGGTTCGATTCGATTTTGGGTCTAGATATGGTTTGATAGGGTTTAAAATTCTAGGATTCGATTTTGGTTTGGTTTGGTTTGATTTGGGATTCGATTTTGGTTTGGTTTGATTTGAGATTCGATTTGCCCTTATCAGGGGGTTTACCATGATAGTTTTACAGTGAACTATTTGATTTGCCCCTGATAGCGATTTGCGATGATTCCATTCAAGTTCTGGGATTCGATTTAGTTTGATAGGGTTTAAAATTATGGGGTTACGGTTGTGGGTCTGGTGTGGTGGTGTTCTACGGTTATGGCTTCTGGGTTTAGTGTTGTTGTTGTTGATGAATGAACTAGGCATGGTTTACGCCATGATCAGTATAGGTGTTCTTGGATTTCTTGTTTGCAATAGTTGCATTCTTCTATGCAAGAATGAGAAGAATTTGGATGTCCATCCTAAGGACTTCTTGAATAAGTTGTTGGAGCTCCTGGTGTAAATCAATTGGTGTTGATGAATGATGATGGTGGTGATGAATTGTTGAATTTGGTTTTTTTCTTTTTTTTATCTTTTTTTCTAATTATCTCCACCTTCCATGTCTGAGATAGACGGTAGGGATTGAATCATCTTTTAGTTTTCTTTTTGCTTTTAGTTTTTTTTTTTCCTTTGTAAATCATCTTTTAATGACTCAAATGCCCTCAGTAGCTTCACACGTGACGAGCAACGACTGACGGAAAAGGGGTTCCGTCCCCATTCTGTCACTTGTTGCCAATTAACGAGAGTCTAAGGGGTAAATTGTCCAGAAAAAAAGGTGAGGGGGCAACTTGCAAATTCGCTAATAGTTTTGGGGGGACTGGTGATGTTAACCCAAAAAAAAAAAGTATGTATGAGCCTTGTATATTGTTTTAACCCTGTACAGTTGTATGAATAACATAAATTTCATGTCTTATTTTATTTGATTGATTAAATTATATAAATGTCTATTTATTAATTTTTTTTATGATATATTAAGGATGAAAATTGTAGTATCATTGAAAATCAGCTGGAACTTTTGGACTACACCGATGTTTTTACAACGGATCAGGTACATATTTTTTTTATTTTATTTTTTTGTTAGTCACATATACACATAATCATTTGGTTGAAATTAGAATGTTATCATGTAGGTTTTCAAAAGTAGAGAATTATTAATAGAATGGGCACAAGACACCGGAAGGAAGAACAGACTCGTTATAGTAATAAAAAAATCTAATGTGAATGTTGATAGGAGAAGACCACGGATAAGTTTTGCATGTGAAATAAGTGGTGTTTATAAGAAAAAGAATAACGAGGGTCAAAAACCAAAGCGACTTAAGGCAACCGGTACAAAAATTCATGGTTTGTTACAATTGCAGCATAATGAGATTAAAGCTTCATTTGTATCAAGAAATGCATATGAGAGGAGCTTGTCCTTGGTGCAACATTCTTTTAAACCTTCAGATTTTAAGGAATTAAGGGGATTTGTATCAAGAAATGCATTAAACATGATACTTGATGAGTATGAAAGAGTTGATTCAAATGACTTTATCTGCAGTTGTGTAGTTCGACTCACACATGAGTTACCATGTGCTCATGAGATTTCAGGATACAAATGAGAAGGTCGACCTATTCCTTTATCCTCCATACATCCCCACCGGAGAAAATTAGACCTTGTGCCCACCACTGATAATGAATCGCCAAAATTAAATTATAAAGTTGAGATGGAGATGATTGAGAAACATTTTGCCAATATTGATGATAGGAGCAAGTTGCAATTACTAAAAAAATTGAAGGAGTTAGCAAATCCAGCATCAACTTCTCTTATTGAGCCAGAGGTTAAGTCTAATACAAGAGGTCGACCTCTAACGAAGCATGATACATCTACTCGTTGTGATCCATCTATGTTCGAGTATGTATTATCCACACAAGGAAATCATTCTCCATCTTTGATGTCTTTGAGTACAATTGCAGTGCATTCAAAAAGGCGAGAAAAAATAAAAGAGGTTAAGTCACAAACATTTAAGCCCATCTCTTTCAATGATTCATTTCCAGTAGGGTTAAGACCTTATATTCGTGATGTTAATGATGTTCTTGGTGATGGTAATTGTGGATTTCGAGTAGTGGCTAGTTGGATGGATATGGGTGATGATAATTGGATCCAAGTAAGGAGAGACTTGATTGACGAGTTGCAACAACATTATGATTATTATGCTCAATTATTTGGCTATCGTGATAGAGCACAAGAGGTTATGAATTCGCTCTCATACTTTGAGGTCAATCCAAGCATTGACTATTGGATGACCATGCCGGACACTGGTCATCTAATTGCTTCTAAATATAATGTTGTACTACTATTAATATCTCAACGACAATGTCTTACATTTCTCCAACTGCGATCCATTCCATTACCCCACTCCTCTCACAAAATTATTTCTATTGGTTTCGTAAATGATTGTCATTTCGTAAAGGTATATGTTAAATAATTTACAATGTTTTCACATAATTCAATTATTATTTTTTTAGTTTGATGATTTTTATTTATATGGTCTACATGTCTTCATGTTTCTAGGTTCACCTATGCCTCTTATAGCATCTAATTGGCTTAAATGTCGTTATCTATGCGCATAAGAATGGGTAACTTCATATACAACTAATATAAGTGCTTTTAGAAACTTAGTATCCAACGGTGCTAAACATAGGATAATTACTCTAGATAGCCAATAAGTACATTTTTCCGTGTTAAATTTTGTATTTTCTTGTATTTAACAAATAATATTATTAATATTTTATGGCTATTTAAGTTTATTTATCGACAACATTTTATTACGTTTCATATTCAACATTTTTTCTACAGGTATTATAGTATCATGATCATACCGATATGATTAAAATGGAATTAAGACCATTAACTCTTTTTTTTTTTTTTCTTTGATGGAATGGTTGCTTCTTATTTAGGTGTGATGCCCACTCCAGGTGTGTTTGAGGTTGGCACAAACAATTAATTTGTCCTTTTTTTTTTTTTATGCATTTGACACATGCTTTAGAATTTATAATTTTCATTTTTTGCTCATGTATTACAGAAGTTAAAAAGAATGCAACTATGCTCAATTTTGTTTTCTCTTTAGCACGTGTTACAGGTATTACAACAGCTCAAATTTTGACCGATTAAGTTTGAACTTCCAATGTGTTAAGGAAGCTAATCAAGGCACCAACATTCCTTTTGTGCTTGTTGCCGTGTAGTGTAGTGATGGATCAATCATCTAATCCTATGATGATCTATGATCAAGGCTAGAGGAAGAGCACATAAGCTTGTAACATAATTAAATGGGGCGATAGCTAATGGGTTATGGGGTGTGTCTATTGTTTTGTTTTATGGGTGTCTTCGGTTTTGGCTCTCAGCTAGACCTGACACGGTTCCAGTTCCGGTTCGAACCACCGAACCAGACCAGAACTGAAAAAATTGGAACTGGAACTGGTTTTCTAGTTTCTATTCTGGTTCCAATTTTTGCAGAACCGACGGCTCCTGTTTTTTTTTTTTTTTTTAATAATTTTTTTTTTCAAATGGGTTGACCGTTAGAGGCCCAACGGCTACCTCTTTTTCTTTTTATGTTTTTCTTATCTATAAACCAACCACCCCCCCCCCCCCCCCCCCCCCCCCCACCACACCCAAAATCTCATTTTTTTTTCCCCACTCCAATTTCCTCCCAATTCTCTCTAATTCTAATTTCTCTCTCAATTCTCCAACTCTCCAAGTTTCCTATTCATTCTCAATTACTAATTTTTTAATATTTATTTCATTTGCAATTGTTTTATTTGCAATTTATTTTATTTCCAATATATTTTATTTGCAAATTAATTTTGTTTGCAATTTATCTTATTTCCAATTTATCTTATTTCCAATTTATTTAATTTGCAATTAGTCAATTACTAAGTTTCCAATTTCATTTATTTGCAATTTATTTTATTTGCAATTACTACCTACTATTATTCTACTAAGTTTCCAATTCTCTCCCAAATTTATTTTTAAATGGCAAGTGGTGGAAATGGAAGGGGTCACGACAGTGACGGTCTTAGGCGTTCCATTTTGATGAAAGGTAAGGGTCCTATGATCGATAATCTCGGTCATAACGACACCACCTATCATGAGTATCTGCAACGCCGGGCATATGCTGAAGACCTAGGCCTAAACTCTCCTACTCCCCCTTTAACAATTTCAGAACCCGATCCCAATGACACCCCCACCCCAATTTGACAAGCCAGTCAGAAAATATGCCTGATATTGATACACCTCTAGATTATGAATTTGATCCACCGGAACCAGAAGAGCGGGAAGATCTGATACAGAAGCAGAGCAAATCTGATCTCTTCATAAAACATATGAAGAAAATTAGGCAAGAAGATGGAAGCTATGTAGCGGCTTGCAATTACTGCAAAAAAGTATATAAGTGGACCAAATCTGGAGGATATGACACTTATCGGAAGCATATTTTAACCAAACATCTAGAAGCAGAGACCAAATCGAGGTCACAATCACAAATTCCCAGGTACACTACTCCTAACCAACAATTATTTCGTTATACCGATGAACAAAATAGAGAAGAATTAGCTAGAATGGTAGCAGTAGAACACTTATCATTTAGTTTTTGTGAAAATGTTGGTTTTATTAATTATTGTCGACGAGTATTAAACTCTACTGCATGTTGTGTTCCTAGAGCCATGCTCACAGCAGCACTTGAACAGATTTATGAAAAAGAAAAAAGAAAGTTATAATATATTTTGAAAAATATAATGGTTGTGTTTCCGTATGTGCCGACATATGAAGTGACTATTGGCGATCGCATTCATACTTGGGTGTCACTTGCAATTATATGGATGATACATGGAATATCCATAAAAGAATTCTTGCATTTAGAGTTTTTAATGATACACACACTGCTCAGAATATTTTTAGACAGCTTATAATTATTTTTGCAGAGTATAAAATTGAAAACAAAATTTTTGCAATTGGTTTTGATAATGCTTCTAGTAATACCACTGTTATTCCATCTTTACTTGATTTATGCAAACCTTATCTTGGTGGTACATTTTTTTCATCAAAGATGTGCATGCTATGTTTTAAATTTATGTGTTCAAAAAGGATTATAAACTCTTGAACATTTTATTCTACCTATTAAAAAAAGCCTAATGTTTTTGTGGAAACATCCTTCTACAATGAAAGCATGGTCAACATTTTGTAAACAAAATGGTAGACGTGTCGTTAGATTTCCTCGTGATGTTCCAACACGTTGGAATTCTACTTATAAATTGCTTGCTCAAAGTTATGATAGGGATTTATTAGTTTCTTTTGTTCAATTTTAGGTTAGTCACATCGATCTTTATCAAACTCATTGGGATGCTTGTTACAACGTTTTCAATTTGTTAAAAGTCTTTTATAATGCTACTAACAATTTATCTGGTGTTTATTATCCTACAACTTATTTAATTATTATTGAGAGTCTTAATATTACTGGTGTCTTTGCTCATTGTGAATCCTACATAGAATTAGCGAAAGCCGTTAATGCTATGAAGGTAAAATGGTTAGAATATTATAGGGAGTTTCCAAATATTTATTTGATTGCCAAGGTTTTTGATCCACGTTATAAATTAGAACATTTGTCTTATTATCTAAATGGTTATTATTCCCAACAAGGTTTAAAAATAGAATATAATGTTGATGCGTGTTGTAATAGAGTTAAGAAATTATTGTATGATTTATATGATGAATATGTTACAGTTTATGGATCCTCAGTGAACTTAGATGTTACACGAACACAAAATGTATCTCAGCCCCCATCATCCTCCGGATTTATGAATTTAGGGTATAATCTGTTATTAAAAAAAAAAAAAAAAAAAAACCAAAAAACCATGAGGTTCATCTTCATCAGGCTCCAACAAGTATTCCGAGCTTGAATCTTATCTAAGTAACTCTTTTGAGTTTATAGAAGATACGCCAGAGAAAAATTTTGATATCTTACAATATTGGAAAGAGTATGGAAGGTACTATCCAATCATGGCTATGATAGCCAAAAATATTTTTTCAACACCAATTTCTACGGTGGCGGTGGAACAAGAGTTCAGCACTGGGGGGAATATCCTGGATGAAAAGCGTTCGTGCTTGAGTCCGAAATCACTACAGATACAAGTTTGTGTAGATGACTGGAGTAAGGCGCAATACAGACAACAAGAAATCAAGCAGGAGGAACCGTATGATTTCTTCAAAGATGACGAACCTTAAAGTGGAGCAGCGGAGCCGGAATAGCAGATGCGGATCACGACAACAATTAGTCCACGTCATCACCAAACCTGTAATAAAATGTAAGAGAAATACGTGGCCTTTGATTCCTCTAAACCCCCCAAGAGGATACGTAGACAAATTAATTGTGGTAAAAATTAAGTGCAAGGCTAATAATTTTACATTTTTTTTTTAGTTTTATTTTAATTTAATTTTGTAATTTGTCATTTATTTAGTTTATGTTATTTTCGGGTGACCCAAATACCCAATGAAATGTAATTTGTAATTTGTCATTTTGTTTAGTTTTATTTTAATTTAATTTTGTAATTTGTAATTTGTTTATTTTATTTTATTTTCGGGTGACCATACCCAATGAATTTTATTTTATTTTATTTTGTAATTTGTCATTTATATATTTTATTTTATTTACAATTACAAGTCTAATTTTTTTTTTTATTAACAAAGAAAAAAAAAAGGTTCAGAATCGCTGGTTCCTTTGGAACTGGAACCGGAACCGGAACCGAAACCGACGGTTCCGGTTCCGGTTCCAGTTCCACCAAACATTGGAATTGGAACTGGAACTACCGGTTTGGAACCAAAACCGAAACCGAACCGGAACTGTGTTAGGTCTACTCTCAGCTGATCAGGTTTTCTATGGAGACTTTCTTCAAACACTTGTGCTATAGGTTTTTCAACATTAACATTATAATGAAGATCTTAAGATCATCATGCCAAACAAAAACACCACATAAGAAATGTTTTTCCTAATATATATCAATCATAGTTGGTTAGATTTAACGAAAGAAAATGAAGGATGTCATGGAGGAGAGTAGGACATAGAATTTAGAATTTGGTAATTAGAACCTTTTTTTTTTTTTTTTTTTTGAAACTGTGAAGTTTATTTAGAGGGCCAAAGGCCAAAAAAAACAAGAGCACTGCAGACAAAACCTGGTAGCACAAAGAAAAGCGAGGAACAACCGAACCCAAAACCAACACACAACCAACAAAAATGACACTTAGAGGAGGAAGGATGAGAGTAGCAGTCTGTAGCACCCTATAAAGACATGTTGGGAGGATTAGGTTTGACAAACAAGCTTGAATTAAATTATGATGCTGATTGCATCCTTATCGTTCAAATTTTGAAGAACACTCATACTTGACTACTGTTAATCAGGAAATCATTCTCCACCAAAATTCAAAAAAGAAGTATAGTTGCAATGAAAAGAAATTTTGTTCATAAAATTTTAAAGTGATCCCAGATGTTTTTTCAGGAGTTGGAAATTTTTCTACTTTTTTTAATGATAAATTATTTATTTGAATAAAAAAGTAAAATAAACTTCCAAAAAAATATACATTAAATAATAATAAAATTGATTAGATAACAAAATAGTGGGGTGTACTTACAAAAATATAATACAATAAAATTAAAGAAAGGGTAGTTTTGGTATTAAATGGGGTTTATTTACGAACTAAAGATTTTAAAAATATCTTAGGGGTGTACATACAAAAGAGGTGTACAAATAGTTTTTGAGAAGTGCCAATATTGCCACTTGAATTATTTTATTTTTAATCATATCCTATGTTAAACCAAACACAGATTACTCTATTTTTAATCTTATCCTATATTGCACAAAGCACATGATAACATTAAAATTAATCCAATCCAATCTCATCCTATTATATCCCATAAAAATAATCATATCATATCCCACGTACCAAACGGGGCCCACGTACATATAGGATTAATTTTATTTTTTATTTATATAATTTTTGTCTAGTTTTTTTTTTAAACAATTTAATAATAAATAAATTATAAAATTTAAATTTATTTAAAATCAATATAAATTTGTATTTTTATTTAAAATTAATTTGGAATATTATTAATTTAATAATATATAGATTAAAATATTTATTTCATTGAAACAATTATTTCAATAATTTGTTATTCAACTTTCATTCGATTATTAGGGACTGGGATTATTTTAATCCTAATTCCTCTCAAAAAATTATTTTATTAAATAAACAAATTATAAAATTGAAAAATATTTAAATTTATTTAAAAATAATATAAATCAATATTTTAATTAATTTTTTTTTTTGGATATTGTTACTTTAATAATATTTAAATTGAAATATTTATATTCTTCAAATATATATTTCAATAATTTATTATTCAATTTCAAAATATTATCAAAGAAAGAAAATTATTATATTTAGGCCAATCTCATGTTTCACTAAATAAAACACAGTATCAATTCAATCAAGTCCTATATTTCTCTAAACACAACATAATATTAATTAGCCAAATCCAGTCCAATCCAATCCTAGTCTCATCTCAATCCAATCGTTCAATCCAACTTGTGCACCAAACTAGACCTTGGACTCTAGGGTGAAGACACGAGATTTTTTATTTTGGGCTTTCACAAGTCCACTCAGATTTCTCAAAATGCAAGGTTAACTTGGGCCTGCTTAGTTATGAATTAGTATTCTGATTTGGGCCTAATTGGCCCAAATAGAAATTTTATTCGGGGTCTGAAAATAGGTCAAGTAGGTCAAGTTTTAGATTTTAGCAAAAAATTGGTTCACAGACCACAGTTGGCGCACCCGCACCTTATCTTATGTCCAATGATAACACCTAATTAAAATATATAATAAAATTTGAGTAATGCTAGATTGCTAGACTACCCAAATGATGCGGCAAACTGAATTGTAGCAATCATATTGTTACAAATCAGCTTTCCACATCATTTTGGGCAAATTTTTAGAGAGTGTAACATTACTTATAAAAATTATGTAAAGTCTATTTCAAAAAATAAAATAAAATTGTAATGTCTAAATAAATAATAATATTTTTATATGTGATGCAGTTTCTTTCCAGGTTAGTTCGATTTTACCTAAAATAAAAAAAACTTGAGTTTTGATAGCATTGAAATTGTGTTTCTGGCAAAAATACCATCTGGACACAAATAATTTCATTTAATTAAGCCCCCCTTTTTTTGTCTAGTCTTTGGTCGAGACTTGATTTGTCTTTAGTTGGCACTTATTTATTTTGGTCTAGACTTATTAAGTTTTCTATTTTATTTTTTTCAAGCCTCTAGTCTTTTAAGCTATGGACATTTTTGTCAGTTTCATTATCTTGGTGTTATTATAACCCAACTTATTAAATTGGTGACAAACCCACAAAATCACCACACATAATTGCTATTTAAGTCTATTTCCGTATGGATTTTTAGCCGATTAGCTATTAAAATTAGCAATCAATTGTTGGTACTTTTTAAAGTCTTTTCTCTCTAGGTTTTCTCTAAACCCTAAAGAGTAAAAGTAGAGATGTAGCCGTGTTTGGTAGGGTTTTAGCCGTGCTTGCTAGGGTTTTGGCAATCGCTAGGATCGATGGATACAGAGGAGATAGCTAGGTTGTGTGCGACAATGACGCTCAAGGAACGAGGGGGACTGGTAAGGACACTGAAGAAAGAGTTGAGGGTGGAGGGTTCACAGATGATGTCTTTTAGTTTGGTGGGTAAAATCATGTCAAAGCAACAAGTTAATAGGGAAGCCTTTATGGCAGTCATGACTAAGATTTTGCGTGTTAAGGGGAGGTTGGATATTGAGACAGTTTCTTATAATATATTTGTCTTCCATTTTAATGATTCAGGAGATAAACGGATGGTGTTAGCAGAGGGCCCCTGGAGCTTTGATAATGCTCTCATTGTTTTTGAGGAGTCGAAAGGAAAGGGAGAGATACAGGATATGCAGTTCAAACTCACAGAGTTCTGGGTGCAAATACATAACGTTCCAATGTTATGTATGACTGCGGAGATTAGACGGTTTTTAGGAAGTATTATTGGGGATGTTATAAAGGTAGATGGGGAAGATGCGGGTGTGTGCATGGGAAAGTTTTTACGTATCCGTGTGGCTATAAAGGTTGATAAACCCTTACATAGGTTCCTGTGAATAGACATTTTGGGGGACGGTGTGGAATCTGTGATGCTTCTTAAATATGAGTGACTCCCAGAATTTTATTTTCGGTGCGATCTCCTAGGCCATGCAACGAGGGAGTGTCCGGAGGGCTGCGAAGGGGCTGATACTAGAGCTGGAGAAGACCTGCCTTTTGGATTTTGGTTGAAGGTTGCGGCACCTGTAAAAAAAGGGAATTTCTAGGGCAAGCGGACAGAGTTTGGTGGGGCACATAAGTTTGTTGGTAATAAGGAGGATTGCTCAGAATCCCCACAGCAGGACTCGAATAGAAGGGGAAATTTGGAAACGACACAAGAAAAGACCATAGCTCAACAGATGCAACCAAACAAAGTTAGTACCACGAAAGGGAAAGAAATCGTGAATGAGGATGGAGGAGGTAAGGCTAGTTGCCATGAGGAGGTTATGCAGGAGTCCAACCCCCTTTAATAATAATAAGATAGGAGAATTTGCCTTCAAGAGTACACAGCATAAGTCTTTGGTGCATGTGGGGAAGGATGTGGACGTTGGCAATGTTATGGTTGCCAAGTGCTATTATGATAGTACTAAAAGGGATGTAATGCCTGAGACAGCCTCGGAAGCCAACGTAAAGGCTACTACAAAGATTAAGGTAGGATAAGGTTTGTTGGCCGATGGTAATATGGAAAATCAAGTGAAGTCTGTTGTGATGAATGATGGCATTGGGGTCTCTACGCTGGAGGCCAGGGTCGAGAAGGAGATGGTTGCCTCAGGTAAAAATGCAGGCCAGAATCAAGGCTCTTCTGGGTCATGGAAAAGGTGAGCTAGGGGAGTAGGGGTATTTAGTGGTCAGTCTGGTATGGAGTCCCAATTGGGGAAGAGGTCTGGCTGTGATGAAAACGTGGTTAATGGTGGGGTGGTGAAGAATACTAAGTCTGGAGTCAGCATTAGTTACTTTGAAGATATTATATCGGCAGGTCGGTCTCTACCGGCCAACCGATCGTAATGAAAACGTTATTTTGGAACGTTCGAGGGCTGGATAGTACTCGGACGTTCTAGGTTCTACTTAGGTTTAAGTAGATGTATAAGCCAGAGGTTATTTTTATTATGGAAACAAAGGTTGGTCATAGTTTTATGGAAAATGTTAGAATAAAGCTTGGTTTTGTTAGGAAATTGGTTGTGGATTGTGTTGGTAAAAGTGAGTGTCTCTGCTTGTTTTGGTCTTCGGATGTTGATATCAGGTTACTGTCCTATTCGAGGTTTCATATTGATGTTGAGGTTTTATCTCATAAACACATTCGATAGAGGCTTACTGGTTTTTATGGCTATCCGGATGCCTCTCAACGTCATCATGGTTGGACATTTCTTCGTCGTCTACATGAGCTGTCTGACATTCTGTGGTTATGAGGGGATTTTAATGAGATCGTGTGTGATTCAGAAAAAGGTGGTGGGGCTTTTTAGCCACAGAGGCAGATGGAGAACTTTCGGTATGCCATGGATGATTATGGGTTGGATGATTTGGGCTACTTGGGTCCGGATTTCACGTGGTGTAACAAGCATGTGGATGGGGAGTTGGTTCAAGAAAGGTTGGATAGATGTGTTTGTAACCTTCAATGGAAAAATATATTTGGTAGTGCTACGATTAGCCACCTAGAATATTGGAGGTCGGATCATTGGCCTATTTTGTTAGAAACGAATCAGTCTAATGGTATACAAAATCCTGTGGGTGGACATAGACGGAGGTTTCACTTTAAAGAAAGCTGGCTAACTCTAAGGGCTACGTAGAGCTGGTTAGGTCTTCGTGGGGTAAGGTTGGGGGGGCAAATGGATATGCATAGGGTGGCCGATGATGTCAAGAGGTGTGCTGATCACCTTTCTGTGTGGAATTCTAGGAACCGGAATAAGTTGCGCAGAGATATTTTATTGAAGCAAAAAGAGCTGAAATCTGCATCCTTTAATATCAGTGTTGGTTCATGGCTGAAAATTCGTCAAATTGAGAGGAAGCTTGACGTTCTATTAGACCATGAGGAAGTGTATTGGAGGCAACGCTCAAGAGCCATGTGGCTTAAGAATGGTGATAAGAACACCAAGTACTTTCATAGTCAAGCGTCTTCGAGGTGTGCTCGTAACAAGATCGTAGGTGTGTTTGATAATGCAGGTGTTTGGAAGGAGGAGAAAAATGAGATAACGGTTGTGGTATCTAATTATTTTGTTGATTTATTTTGTTCTGGATAGCCGACATGTACTAAGCTCTACAGAAGATTCTTGACTGCGTTAACCCTTGCCTTTCAGGCAGAAGTTGTGCTTTTTTGGACGCGAATTTTTCTGTGGATGAGGTTAGAAAGGCTCTTTTCGACATGTTCCCAACGAAAGCCTCCGATTTTGATGGTATGCCTGCCTTTTCCTACCAAATTTTTTGGCATATTGTGGGTCTCCAGATTACTGCAGCTTGTTTAGGTGTTTTAAATGATGGTCACTCTTTGGAAGAGGTTAACAAAACTCTCATTACGTTAATCCCGAAGATGCAACGCCGTGAAAGGATGTCGGATTTCCATCCGATAAGTCTGTGTAATGTCCTTTATAAAATTATTGCAAAAGCTTTGGCAAATCATCTCAGAGTGGTTTTGGGGGAGGTCATATCTGATACGCAAAGTGCCTTTATTCCGGGGCGTCTTATCTCTGATAGCACGATTGTAGGGTTTGAATGCATGCATGTTTTACGTACGAGAAAGAAAGGAAAAAAAGGAAAAAAAGGGGCTCTTACGGTTAAGCTTGATATGTCTAAGGCTTATGACCGGATTGAGTGGGATTTTATCCGTGGCATGATGAGCAGGTTGGGGTTCTCTACCAGTTGGATTAAGCGTATTATGCGGTGTGTTTCGTCGATTTCTTTCACCTTTCTAATTAATGGGGGAAGTTTACGAATTTCTGAAGCCTTCAAGAGGTCACCGTCAGGGGGATCCATTGTCTCCGTATTTGTTTCTTTTTTTTACACTGAAGGTCTTTCATGTTTAATCCGCAAGGCTGAAGCGTCTAAGGATATTACGGGGTTCACTTACAGTAGAGGTGGCCCAAAAATTTCTCACTTGTTCTTTGCTAATGATAGTTTGCTCTTTTCTAAAGCCACTGCGCGTGATTGTTCGGCTATTAAAAATGTCCTTGATTGCTATGCTAATGCTTCCGGGCAATTGGTGAACTATCAAAAGTCTGCTATGTGTGTTAGCAGGAAAGTCCCATGTTGTACTGCGTATACTTTGGCTGGTATTTTAGGTGTCAAACTTGTGAATTGCAACGAGCGTTATCTGGGTCTCCCTAGTTTCACTAGGAGGAATGAATGGCAAGTATTTACGGATATCAAAAACCACGTTTTGAATAAAGTCAAAGGGTGGCAACATAGATTTTTCTCTACAAGTGGTAAAGAAACTCTTTTGAAGGCTGTTATCCAAGCGATATCTACATATTTGATGTCCCTGTTCAGGTTACCTAAAGCTCTTGTGAAAGACCTTCATAGACTCTATGCTCGCTTCTGGTGGGGGTCCGAGGAGGCGAAGAGAAAACTACATTGGTGCTCTTGGGTGCATCTATGTAAGAATAAAAACGAAGGGGGCTTGGGTTTCTGTGATTTGGCTGTGTTCAATAAGGCGCTCCTGGCAAAGCAATGATGGAGATTAATCAATCAACCCCTATCGTTGGCTGCTAGAGTTCTTAAAGGTATTTAGTATCCTGACTCTTCTATATTGCAGGTTGGGTGTAAGAATTCGAGCTCTTTTCTCTGGAAAAGCTTCGTGTGGGGTAGGAAGCTGATTGAGGTTGGTTTGAGGTAAAGGATTGGTGATGGATTAACAGTTTCTATATACAATGACCGATGGCTACCTAGACCTTCAACTTTCAAAATCTGGTTTACTCTTATCTTAGGTCCCAATGATAAGGTCTAGTCCCTTATTAAGCCCTCTAGTGGCTGGGACGTTAATCTGATACGGAGGTCAGTTAATGTGGAGGATTCAGCGCATATTCTAAGCCTTCCCCTTTCGTCCCCTGTGACGGGTGATAGTCTGGTTTGGCATTACAAGAAGCTTGGTGAGTACTCAGTTCAAAGTGGCTATAAGGTGGGTTGCGACATCCTCAAAGTCTCTAGTTCCTCTGGGCTTGGTTATTTAGACCCTTGGTGGACCTTTCTTTGGCGAACCAGAGTCCCTTCGAAAGTGAAGATGCTGCTGTGGTGTGCTTGTCAGAATTGGATTCCCAAGTATACTAATTTGGCAAAACGTGGAGTTGATATTAGCTGTTTTTGCCCTCTTGTTTTTCAAGAGTTGAGATTACCTCCAATGCACTGTGGGGCTACCCCTCTTTGAAGGAAATTCGGTCGTGCCCTTTCCTAAGGGGTGTTCGGGTTATAGATGATCTCCCATTTTTAGATTTCATGGAGGCTTGCAGAGACTGTTTGAAGGTAGAGGATTTTGAGTTGCTTTGTATTATCCTTTGGTGTATTTCGTGTCGGAGAAATGATCGGGTTAATAATTCAGTGTCCTTCTTTTATAGGGATATTATTTCGTGGGCTTCTTCTTTCATAGCTGACTTTCGAGCGGCGAATTCTAAGGGGGGCAATCCTAGCAACAGCAGTATGAATCGTGTTTTAGTGGCTAGGTGGTCTCCTCCTCCTCCGACTTTGGTTAAGATCAACACGGACACAACTATTGATGTGATTTCGGGCAAGGTGGGTGTTGAGATCATCATTCATAATGCTGCTGGTGAGGTCTTGGCCTCTAGTGCTCAGCCTGTTGCTGAATCCGTTGTTGTGCTGCGTGGTCTACAGCTTGGTGTCTTAATGGGTCTGGTCCCTTGCATTGTTAAGATTGATGTGTTGAGTGTTGTTAATTTGGTTAACGCTGGACAGGCTCCGCCTGCTGATGTTGGGCTTATCATTCAAGACGTAATCTCGTTACTAAAATCTTTGCCTAGTTGCTCTATTGCTTTTGTTCGTATGGAGGCAAATAATGTAGCTCATTTGCTTGCTAAGATTGTGTTAAGTTTTATTTATGATGTTGTTTGATAGGAGGATTACCCTCCTAGCATTGATTTTGCTATTAAGGGTGATCGCCCTGCCCAGTTGTAATTTTCCTTTTTATGAATCTTTCCTTAAAAAAAGAAAAGAAAAGAAAAAGGTCTATTTCCGTATGGAAAAGCTTCTCAATTCTCCAAGTAGATATATATGTATATATATAAAAGATTATTATGTAGTTGTTTATAGAGAATAAGGTTTAACCGTTTAACCAACCTAATTTTAAATACATAACACTTTTTAAGTAATTTCAAATGAGAAAAAAATTATAAGGGATATTGGATATGGCTCGTATTCCAAATGGTTATTGAACAATGATTCAACAAATGCGGAGACTTCCTGGAGACATGAGAACGTTTGGAATTATGAGATCGTATTTGAGGGAGACTTAAAGACCGAAGAAGAACTGAGAAATAAGGTTGTGTGAAAACTGTTGTGCCTTGCACAACGGTAAGGACATCAGTCCAATTTCAGTGAAAAGCGTTGTGGGTAACGCTGTGCAATGAACAACAGTTCCCACTGTGGTCATGTTCCAGTGAAGAACGCAGTCAAAGGCGCTGTGGGTAGGGACAACTATAGGGACATCGGTTTCCCTAAAACGTGACTCATGGATCGCGGTTTTCTGAGCGATCAATTTCGGTGACTTAAATATGGTATACGGAACGGGTAGCCAACTGTGATTCGAACCATAGTTAATCATAACCATGCGTGAAAGAAAAAAAAATCAACGGAAAAGGAAGTATTTAGTTTCTGGTTCTTATGCTTGAAAGAAAAAGATTTCTCTGTACAAGAAGACTTGTGTATAAAAGGAAAAAGTATTTATATGAAACAAGAAAGTCTTGTACGTATAGGAGATGGATTTCCTTGTAGGTTTAAACTCTCTGTAACTAGTATAAATATACTATAATAACTAGGTTATTGTGTGTGTTGAGTGGAGTAAACATCTGTGAGATCTCTGAGAGTAGGCATTGGGTTGTAATTGGGTTTGGGGTATTAGAGAGAGAATCTTGAGTGAAGTTGTAACAATTTTTTTCTATTTGGATTGATCTCTTGTCGTCCTGATGGCTCGTGGTTTTTTCTCGATATGGGTTTCCATGTAAAATCTTGCGTTTGTGTGTTTGGATTCATGCTTTATTTCTTTCATCTTATTTATTTCTTTCTTCATTGATATTGTTGTTTGTTATGCTATCTGGAAATGCATCTACGTAGCGATTAGTGTACAATTGGTATCAGAGCCCAGGTTGCCTGTAGCGCTTTTAACGAACTTATGTTTGGAATGAAGTTTGATGTTTAGAAATTCGATGGGAAGATCAACTTTGGCTTGTGGCAAGTTCAAGTCAAAGATATGTTAATCCAACTGGGATTACCCAAGGCCTCGAAGGGCAGATCAACCCCTAAAAACCATGAAGGCTTTGGAGATTCACAAAAGGAGGTGACTAGTACTGGTTCTTGAAAACCTGTGATGAGTGATGATAATTGGGAGGAGTTAGACGAAAGGGCTGCAAGTGCAATTCGTATGTGTTTGGTCAAGAATGTTCTTGCAAATATTCAAGGTAAATATACAGTGAAAGAACTTTGGGAGGGGCTTGAAGAATTGTATCAAGCAAAAAGATTTTGCAATCGTTTCTACCTAAAGGAGCAGTTTTATTCACTGCAAATGGATGAATGTACGAAGGTTTCCGATCACCTAGTAGCACTCAATGGGATTATTTCCGAACGATAGTCAATCATAAGCATGTGTGAAACAAAAATATTCAGCGGAAAATGAAGTATTTTGTTTCTAAAAGTTTTTGTGCTTGAAGGAAAATGATTTTTCTTTACAAGAAGACTTGTGCATAAAAGGAAAGAGTATTTATATGAAACAAGAAAGTCTTGTATGTATAGGAGATGGATTTCCTTGTATGTTTAAACTCTCTGTAACTAGTATAAATATAACCATAATAACTAGGTTATTGTGTGTGTTGAGTGGAGCAAATACCTGTGAGATCTCTGAGAGTGGGCATTGGGATGTTATTGGGTTTGGGGTATTAGAGAGAGAATCTTGAGTGAAGTTGTAACAATTATCTTTATAGTGGATTGATCTCTTGTCGTCCTGACGGCTCGTGGTTTTTTCACGATTTGTGTTTCCAAGTAAAATCTTTGTGTTTATGTGTTTGGATTCGTGCTTTATTTCTTTCTTCATTGATATTGTTGTTTATTTGTGCTATCCGGCAATGCTTCCACGTAGTGATTAGTGCTAACAAGGGATACTACCATAATGACCACCAATTTGGTTGAACACTATTAAAATGACCATTATAGGCAAACAGTATGACGGAAATGGTCATTCATAGGGAAATTTCTAGCAACATTTTTTTTTTTAAAGAAAACTTTTTAAAAAACAAAATTTATCTCCAACTGTACATCATTGTGATGGGTAGCCACTAGGGTAGTTTTCCCTATGAATAGCCATTTTTGTCACACTGTTTGCTTATGATAGTCCTTTTGAACCGAATTTTTCATCTAATAACTATTTTGATAGTGTCCAACCAAATGAGTGGTCACTAAGATAATTATGTAAACTTATAATATCATTTGAAAGTGCCCGTGATGAGAAGAAATCTTTCATGCATCAGATGCAAGACACCCTACTAATCAATAATTAATAATATCATGTGACTTGTATATTTTCTCAAGGTGGGGGATACCTTTCAAAAAAAAAGGGGGGTGGGATATCATTACCAGTATTTACCACCACTCTAAATTAAATTGAAAATTGAATCTGGACTACATTTATAACAAAATTATGATTAAATCAAACATGATTTAAACTCTAAAGTTACCTGAGAAAATCCACTTGTTGATAGGTTAACTTATTGTTCATGCACTTGTTACATCATATACAGCTACTAGCAGAAACATATATATCAGCTCCAATTGACAGTTGAGAGAATAAAACAGGATTTAATAATGAAAATTATGTATTTGAATAATCAGTGAACTTGTTAATCAACCTTAATTGTAACAAAAAAAAGATGTCAAACTCCGAAATGATTACATAATTGAGTGCATTGAATGCTTTGAGTTATATTATAAGAATTAGCTAGCAATTCATGCATGACATCATGTATATTTTTCAAGAATATCCTCTTAGATTTTTGAATAGTTTTTCCCCCAGTGAAAAAGCTTTTGGTAACAATGACCCAAGATTTGATTGTGTTTTTTCAAAATAAAGAAAAATCAAACATGCATTGTATAATTAAGGCGGGCGTTTCTTTATAAAAGATCGAATATATGATAACCCCACTTCCATTACCTTTTCTTTTATTAATTTCCTGATTTTGTTTGTTTGATCATTTCAGTATAGATGCACAGGTTTGTGTGAAAGTAACCCATCTCTCACTCTTTTATATATATATATATATATATATATATATATATATATTCTCCGTTTGCGGTGACAGCGATTCGAATTTAGAATATTACCAAACTGAATAAACGTTCTTTTCATCAAACCACATTGAGCGATGGTAATAACCCATATCTCCTAGTAGGTATTGAAAGTGTGTCCCTGTTATACCCCTTCCAGAAAATCAAAAACATTGAAGAATTTTGCTACTATATGTATAGGTATTTTATAGTAAGTGAACAATTTTGAGAGAATCCGTACCTTTTTTTTTTTTTTTTTCAGTTCTCTTATTTTTTATTTGTAGAGTATTAACTTTTCTAAACTATTAAATTTAAATATAAGAAACACACCAATTGTCTATATATATATATATATATATATATATTCATGACCTGATGTGCGCATATATTATCCTTCACTTTGTTTTTTAATTTTCTTGCACTACTACAATATATAATTGATTCGAATTTTGTTACAACACAGTTGCCTTACTGTGATTTTTATAACGTTTACAAAATAATTATTTAATTTAAAAGATACATCAAATGTAAATATTACAGAAAAGCAATGAATTTCAGTAAGATCAAACTTCAAAAAAAAAAAAAAGAATTTCAGCAAGATCCGTGACATTTAAATAATAATTAATACAAAAATTATGAGACCCCAAGTCATTCCCCAAACTTTCAAACAAAGAATTATTATATATATATATATATATATATATATATATAATAGGAAGGATTCAGGGATTCTAGACATATTTTGAAGTCTCAATCCTTTGTGTGTAATCATCAGTTGTTGAAACAATATTTTCAGAGAATAACTTCATATAATTGACAATCACCCAAAACTTCCATTAGACTTTTGATGGGGTCCAAAGTATTACACAGTTTATCATGACTTAACTACTTAAGTAAGATATATATATAATCAAGTTGATGCTAGTTGACAAAAAGCAGAAATCCTATTCATATATATTATACAGGCTTGTTCTTAGAGAGGATATGTGAACTGTGAAGTACTTAAAACTTTTGTTTTGATATAAGTACTTGTAACTAAATTAAAAAAATCGTATTCATTCTTTCAATATATTGGATTATACACTTATTTAAATCGTTTAGCTTATTTGTTAAGTTGTTTCCTTTAAACCGGAAAACATAAAATATTGAATAAAGACGTTTAGGGGTGGGTGTGAGTCGGTTCGGTTCGGTTTTTGGCCGAAACCTTCCATGACTCACTTATACTCAGTTATTATTTTTTAAAATCGGATTGACTCGTCTTAACAGGGTGACTCGACTTGACTCGAACCTGTTTTTTCCAGTTCGGTTTAATATGGTTTTGGACCTGATGTCCCTTCTGGGTCTAATGAAAATTTTATTTACGTGTTTAACTGTATGGGTCTTTTGAAATTTTCAAGTCAGTGCGCACTGACTAGAACGGAATCGCATATATAGTGGAATTGGTGAGAAATGTCACCTTTTTAAACTGATTTGGTGACAATGTCAGTGCTTTAATAAGTTTAGTTTAAAAGGCACCTATTATGGTGAACGGACAAAAATATCCCTACTTTACACATTCTTTTCTTACTTTGAAGTTTTCTGAGATTTAAAACAGACCTCCAATGGAGGTTGAAAACTATAGCATTATCAACGCATTTTCATTAGATAATTAGTTTTGTGGCGCTACGCAAACGCATTCGGGGGTCGAAGATTTTTTTTGGTTTTGAATCTTCCATTGAAAAGGCTCGAAATGAAGTGTTCGAGCCTTTTCATTAGTGTATGAAAAGGCTCGAACACTTAATGAAAAGGCACGATTAGTGTATGAAAAGGCTCGAAATGAAGTTCGAGCCTTTTCATACACCAATCGTGCCTTTTCATTAAGTGTTCGAGCCTTTTCATACACTAATGAAAAGGCACGATTTATGTACAAAAAGGCTCGATTCATAAAGGTTCAAAAAAGCACGATTGCAGTACAAAAAGGCACGATTCATGTACAAAAAGGCTCGATTCATAAAGGTTCAAAAAGGACGATTGCAGTACAAAAAGGCACGATTCATGTACAAAAAGGCTCGAACACTTCGTTTCGAGCCTTTTCTGAACTTTTTTCGAGCCTTTTCAAACCATTTTCAAGCCTTTTTCGAACATTTTCGAGCCTTTTTCGAACATTTTCAAACATTTTCGAGCCTTTTTAACTATCAATTTTTTAAAAAAAAAATTTGTATCTCTGAGACTTTCTATATAGTTCATGCTTCCCGAGCCTTTTTGTTCGTTGATTGGTCAGTATCATTGATTCATCGGTTCCACTTCCATTGATAGAGGATTTTGAAAGAAAAAAAGAAAACAAAATGGTGAAGAAGGTTACTGTGGGGGGCAATTTTGTCCGTTTACCATAAATGGTGCCTTTTAAACTTAAGTTAGTAAGTTGGTGCCTGTTCCCAAAAAAGGGCCTCAAATAGTGCTATTTAATTTTTTAACCTCATATATATATATATAGAATCTCTTATTTTAACATAAAGTTAGCAATACAACTATTTTTTCACAATTTTGTTGAAATCAATCATCATCCAATGTGACATAAAATATGAAAAATGGAAAGGAAAAAAAAAAAAGTTATAATGCTTGAAACATTTTCAAATTTTGAATCAGATTAACATTCATTAAATCAAGGTCCTTAAAGTAAAATAAGGAATCTATTAGGAGAATATATATATACAATTTTTCTATTGTCAGTTCGAACTGACAAAAGATATATAACAGCCTTTAGATTTTTGATCCAAAGGCACAAAAATTAGTTTGTACAAAGGGGTTTAATTTATAGGTGAGAAAGACTATATATATTCCTCTTCTAGTTTTTATTTTTTATTTTTTATTTTTTATTATAAATAAATATAGTTTTCTTAAGTTTAACAAAATATATATTTTTATCGTAATTAAAAAAAAAACATAAAAAGACACCCATCAATTTAAATTTATTTAATTAATTAAAAATATAAGAAAAATATTTTTCCAATTAATAAAATTCATTCAAGTGTAAATAATATGGGTGGTTTTATTGCCACACACAAAATATCTTCCTACACCCATTTTTCTTCGTGCACCCATATTAAAAAATTTAAAATTATTAATTTTACTCCCTACACCTTTTAAATTACCAAAACTAACCTTCAAGTTTTTTTTTAAACAAAAACTACGTACAATTTATTCGTTCCCTTTAACAAATATTATAAATTTTACTCAGATAAAAAAATTGTCATATTCAAATAAAATTCTGCAACTAAGATTGTTTTGGACAAAAATAAAATATAAATTCAATTCTAAAACTTTTATAAATTAATACCCTTGGAACCATGAAAATTTATCAAATAATTGAGATATTATTCAATCGATAAATTAATAATTTAATAATTTATACATTAATTAATAAAAAATTAATTTATCAAGGTATTCTTTATAAATAAGATGAAGTTGACGATGATAGTTTTGTACTAAAGCCTGTCTCGTGCAAAGATGCACTCAAAGCAACAATCACATTGCATAATTTTCTCTTGCAATACAAGAACACTACACCAAAGCTTCTCAAATGTACTAAGAAAAGTTAGAGATGGGGTTCAAGGAGACATCAATTTCAAAAGAAAACAAGTAACATTGACATCATATTTTACAAAGGTCTCCTAATTGAGTCACACACACACACACACACACACACACACACACACACACATATATATATATATATATATATATATATATATATATAATTTTGATGTATAAGAATATTATTAATTTATATATCAAGTGGGATCTATGTGTGTGTTTTTTTTTTAATTGTATTATCTTATAAATTTAGCGAATTATTAATTTACCACATTGGTCCCAAGTCGAGACCAGCCAAAAAATTATTTAATCGAGGTTATTAATTTATCGAGGTTATACTATAATTATATTTTTTTTTTCGTTGTTACTTACGGAATCAATGTATTGAATTATCTAAAAAAACCATGAAATCGTAATGGTTTACACACTAATCATTGTCATAGAAAACAACAATAATAATTAAACAAACAACAATATGCAGTTTCGTTTGTATTAGAAAAAAAAAAACTATTTTTTTTTCAATCACCAAACAAATAAATTTGTTTCATTTAAAAATTTATTTTGTTTATAAAAAAAATATCCAGTTTTTCAACTGTTATATTTTCTGATTGATGTTGGTTTTGATTAAGTATGTATTTTTAGGGTTTATTTTGATTGGGTATTCAACTTATGGGTGTAGGAAGTAAATTTAATTTTTTTATTATAAAACCATGTATTTTTACTAATTAAATGTAAGGGTATTTTAAAAATAAAAAAGTTTTATTAAAACATGGGTGTAATAAGATATTTTGTGGGTAGCAGTAGAGCCACCCAAATAATATTACTTTTACTCTTACAATAAATTAAAAACATATTTTAAAGACAATTACACTGAAGGCATATTATAATATTATTACTTAATAGATATATATTTTTTTTTTCTAAAATATTGTTACCAAACTATGTAATAAAATATGAAAATTATTTGCTTATTTTCAAATGAAAATTGACAAAATAGAAAACAAAAACGGTAAACATTACCAAACATGCCCTGAGTTTTTCGGAGATGATTTTCTTACAATACACTATGTGGTATTGGTTGGGTGATTTATAATTAGTTAACGTTAAATTAAACAAGATTTATTATCAATTTCATATATTCAAGTTCAATTTTGCGATTTACATAATTTAATATATAACTTTATGAGTAACAAAATTTACCCATGGTAAAAAAAAAATCATCCTCTCTAAGGTAGTATGCAACTTCCTTTCTACGTTAATGGTAAAAGATTCAACTCTTATCATACGGATTTTACAAGTGCGTGTGAATGGTTTACGGCTCTTTACGTAGTCATTTCATAAAATTAAGATTTAACTCCACAGATTTAATGCAGATGTGAAAGAATGGTTTAGATAGTGCTCCGATTTGAAAGTAAAAAGGTTTTCTTTGAGCGGTCCATTGATAAAAATACCTGTCAAGTCATATATTTATTTGCCTTAAAAGTCATGTTTTCTTATTTCTTTTCTTTTTCAAAGAAAAAAAAGGAAAAAGAAAATTTGATATTATCAAAATAAGATTGTTAGTAGGACCTGCCATCCCATCAATATGTAGAAAGAGTGTGTAGTCAAGATGTGGTCAATACCCCATGAAAGTTATTGCTACGATAAAAATCTAACCGAATTTCTTATGGGGCGATTACTAAATAAGTCCTGAATTTTTTTCTTAATTCCAATTTGTTTGTAATTTTTTCGTTTTTTTATCAAATTGATTCCCATATTTTTCATATGTACCAAATTGGTCCTAGACTTTGTAGAAATGCTAGATTGGGTTGATTGTTAATTTAAACCTTTGCCTTTAACAGAAATGATGAAATTACTTTATTAGCCCTATTTAACATTGAAATATATATTTTTTTAGAGTTTCTCCTTACACTTCACAAATTATCTATTTACACTTCATTTTAATTTTTTTTTATTAATGACAATATTAATCTGAATAAAAATTATCAAACAAGATAAAAAGAGTTATAAAGACACTCCAAATTAAAGGAGATTAAAAGTGTTAAATAAAAAAATAAAAAATAAAAAACTAAAGAATACACTTTTACCACATGTATTATTATGATTGAAGATATGTTACTTATAAGGCAAAAGTATGGTGATATGTATTAGTATATTATAAATATGTCTATATTATGTACCTACTAGAGAAAAATTGTTTAATTTGATGAGAAGAGTGTTACGACTTTCAAAATTGTAAAACCAAAACTAGAATGCTTTTGACACCATTCAAAATATTATTTTCAAAATTTTCAAGAAAAGTTTTACATTTATACCCATGCACTATGCTTTATAAGATTTTATACGTTCTTCTGCAAACAACGTTCAATTTAACAAAACAAAAAAAAAATCATCAAAAAAATATAATTTTACATGTTCTGCAAACAAAGTTCGAGTTCAATTTAGCGTAAAAAAAAGTCAATTTTGCAAATTGTCCACGTTTCCAATGTATATAATTCAGGAAACCATTTTTATTTTTTTGGTTTCCTAGATCATATGCACTGGAAACCAAATAAAATGTTCTTGGTTTTTTTTTTTTTTTTTTTTTTTTTAAATGTTCTTGAGTTATGCACCACTCTCTCTCTCTCTCTCTCTCTCTCTCTCTCTCTCTCTCTCTCTCTCTCTCTATATATATATATATATATATATATATATATATATATATATATATATATATATATATATATATATATATATATATATATATAATTATTCTATAACATCTTCAAGCCACAAAATAGTTAAATAAAAAAAATAAAGAGTTTTTGTCAGGATTTGGTAGGAGAGAAATTCAATTGTTTAATCCCTGGAAGATTTCAGCATGAGTGATTTTTATTTTTCTTTCTAAAAGCAGTTTAAAATAAGAAATATATTAAAAGAAAGAATTCTACACCATATCAAATTGAAATAAATTTGGAAATATATCTTCTTTGGGAGAATAGACTTGGAGCATGTTTACTAATGAGGAGTGGATGGAATCGGAATTAAGTTACACTGGAAAGGGAATGGAGGAGAATCAGAATCAAGTTATTAAATTACATTCCAGTGTTTACTAACAATTTAGGAATCGGAAACAGAATCAAATTTATTCCATTTCTAATGTTTACTTAAACTAAGGAATCAGAAGGATACATAATTGATTACAAAAATACCCTTGTATATAAAACATGATGAAATATATATATATTATTATAAAAATGTATATTTTATATTACCCACTATAATTATAATATATATATATATATATATATATATATATATATATATATATATATAGAGAGAGAGAGAGAGAGAGAGAGAGAGAGAGAGAGAGATACATATAGATATGAATATGCCGTAATTTTTTTTTTAAAGTGCAGTAGTTTTTTTTTTTTTTTTAGTTCATAAATGGTATTATAATACGTATACATAAAGATGCAATTTTTATAAATCACACGGCTAGAATAAATTATTAATTATGTAAACCAACATTAAAATTAAAAAAAAAAAAAAAACCAATATGATTTACGTAAATTAAAAACAAAAGTCAATAATCATGAAGAAAATGATTGTTTTTTTTTTTTTTTTTTTTTTAAAGTGAGGATATTTTAGTAAATATATCTTGAATTCCTTTTTCAATCCGGAAAGGGAACTTGATTCCTAGGGTGGGTGGGAGGAATCAAGTTCCCTTTCCATCAAGAACTTAATTCCTGATTTCTAAGTGGGGTCCACATAATTTAATTCCCTATGAATTTAGCAAACAGTAGAATTCAGAAATCAGGAACTTAATTATCTTTCCTAAGTATGATTATTGATTAGTAAACATGCCATTGAAAGAAAATATTTTAATTATAATTTAATGATTTGAAATTAAGTTAAAAGTCAGGATTTGTTACGTATCTTATTAAATTGTTTTTTTTGATATTTTTAAGTTGTTTGACCATTTAGAAAAAAAAAAAACTAACAAACAAACAAATAAAACAACTTAATGGACTCAAATCAGACCCATTAAGTTGTAAGTGGAAAAAACAAACGAATCCATAATTTTGACAGATTCCCGCAAAGCACCGATTGATATTTGATTTGTAAGTGGCATAAAAAAAAAATTAAAAAAAAAGTGTGCAACCTATTGTCCAATTCGTGGAATCTGAGAAAGAAAGGAAAAAAAAAAAAAGATATTTTATAACGGATCATATTTATTTAACTCAGAAGTGGCTTTAAAATTTAAATAGGTAGGTCCAGGTAAGATTTTGTTCTATATGAAAATGCCAAAAACAGTCAGGACTCTTCAAGGTTGTGATTTGTGAACCACGGAATCACGTGCTGGTTGGATGTCGAAATTAAAAACAACACGCAACACATAAATTTTACAAATTCATTAATTTCTATATGACTATATTCCACTAGTTTCTTTGCAATCTGCAAATGCTACCTTATCATATCCCAAAATTTTGGTTGAGATTTTTTATATCACATGCTATGATGTGCACTCTTTTATTTTATTTTTTGTACATGCTTGGCCCTTACTCATTTGGCGTTTATTTTGGGTTTCAAATCACACGCTATATAAACCCCTCACACCTACACCACAAAATCGTGAGTTCGAGTTTTTCCTCTTTCCCAAAAAACCCGAATTATGTAATATTTCAAAAAAATAATAATAATAAACAAAATCACATGCTACTTGTGCCACTCCTTTACTCCATCTCAATTTTCCTGTTCTTATTTTTATATATATATAGTCTTTCTATTGTCAATTCGAACTGATATAAAATATATCAGTTTCTTGTATATGGGTCATTGGATTTAAAAGATGCTTTAACAAGTGCGTGCAGCCAAGTTAAAGCATTTAAATCCAATGGTCGACATGCAAGAAACTGATATATTTTATATCAGTTCCAACTGACAATAGAAAAACTATATATATATATATATATATATATATATATATATATATATATATATATATATATATATGTTGTGCCACTCCTTTACTCCATCTCAATTTTCTTGTTCTTTATATATATGCAGAAATTCTATTATTAGTTCAAACTGACAAAAGTTATATCAGTTCCTTACATGTGGGCCAGTGGATTTAAATACTTTGACTTAGCTGTATGCACTTGTCAGTCAAAGTATTTAAATCCAGTGGCCCACATACAAGGAACTGATATAACTTTTGTCAGTTCGAACTGATAATAGAAAGACTATATATATATATATATTGGACATATCTGGAGGAAAAAGTATCACATATGATCATATGCTAAAAAATCCACAGGCAGAACCATATATATATATATTAGTAATTATCAAGTGAGGTATACCTTACTTTAATTTCGGTAAAAACCTTGATGAAATCACATATGTTTTTTTATGAATTTTGATCTAAATTTTTTGTGTGGATGATAAGTTCATTGAAATATATCTATGAATAAAATTTGAGCATTTTTCAAGTACTAGAACTATTTGTTTGAATTTTCTTATATTTATCTCCTTTTTCTGATGTCTTTATATTTAACAAAATCGGGAAGAACAATTTAGTGAAAAGAAAATTGAAAGCAAAGGGGTGTGAAGGCCCTAAAACTTTAATCTAAATAGGCACACATGCCTCAACCGAAGGCAAAGAAATATTAACCAATCTATACATACCAACGGGTATCTTCTGGACTAGGTGTGCAAGGTTAGAAAGGAATGCTAAGATGCCTTGGCAACCTGGTTAACTCTATTCTTTTTAGTTATCTATCGAACTAGGTGTGCGAGGTTAGGAAGGACTGTCTCATAGGCTCGTTGAACCATTTGTCGTGGTGTTGGCCCAGATATGGCGCTAGAGGAAGGGGAGGCTCGCTCACCAGGTGAACTAAGTTCACTAGGTTGCTCGAGCCTAGCAAGGTGTCGGAAAGACCTGAGGATGTTTATTGGAATCCAGATGTGTGGGATGACGGAGGTATCCTTCTGCAAAAAGGAGGAGGTTCGCTCATCAGGTGAACGAGGTTCATTGGGTGGTTCGAACCTAGCAAGAAGTCTGTACGGGTATGGTAGCTAGCCGGACAACCAAATTGTCAGCTTTTATATCAAAATCCAAGGGATGTTGTGTATTCTCTCTCCTGGCCCACCACTTATACAACATCCCTTGGATTTTGATCAAAAGGCTTACAATTTGGTTTGTATGTAAGGTTATATCAGGGGGGGTTTATATGTGAGAGACTATATATATATATATATATATATATATATATATATATATATATATATATATATATTCTTTCGACTATCAGTTCGTCTTGATATAAAATATATTATGACGAAGAATGTGGACCATAAATTATGAAAAGTTTTGACAAGTGCATATACTTTGAGTCAAAGTATGTAAATCTATTTAATGATCTACATTCTTCGTCAAGATATATTTTATCTCAGGACAAACTGACAATAGAAAAATTGTGTATATATATTTATCCATCTTAGATGGATGGCGAAGATAAAAAAAAATTAAAACAAATTTTTTTCTTAAAAAAAAAAAAAAAAAAAGTGGGGATCCATTAGTGGAGAACTGGAGATTCGTTGGAAAGAAAAAAAAAATTATAAATAATAATAATAATAAAATAATAATAAAAAAACAACATAGTGATCCTTATGAGGGATCTCCATCATGATGGTGATCATGGAGATCCAAATTTCATCTCTACATCTGTTTTTATTTATTTATTTATTTATTTATTTTTATGTTTTCAGATTTTTTTTTAATTTTTTTTTATTTTGATCTCCATCCTCCATCTTTTGAAAAAGGATGGTGAAGACTGAAGATCCATATATTTTGTTGTTGCTTTTTTTTTTTTTTTTTTTTAATCTCCACTCCCCAACTAAACGACAGACATTGGAGATCCATATTTTTATTTAAAATGTTTTTGAATTTTATATTTTAAAGTTATGATTTTTTTTTTGGAAGAAAATTTTGTAGAGATTTATATACAACTATGAATAGCAAAATCCCAGGTAGATTTGCGTGTTATTCTCTCTTTATATAATTACAGTACAGCATTGTTCAACCAAAAAAAAAAATTACAGTGCTGCAGCAGTGAAAGAAAGAGCAAGTAGCATAAATAGGAGTGAAAGTAAAAAGACGTAACCATCTCCAACGTTGCTCTACACCCAGCGCCAACTTCAAATTTGCCCCTTCCTAAGATTTTTTTTTATTTTTTTATTTTTTTTATGTTAATAAATGTGGTAGCCAAAAATAGCACAATCCAAATAGTAACCAGACTATTATTGATTTGGGCTGCTGACAAGCCCAAATACTTTATATGAATAAGGCCCAATCGTAGGCCCACGAGCAAGTGTAAACCTTGGCTAAGTCTACAAAGACCAAGTCTGTGTGTAGACTAAGTCTGTGATGTTGCTCAACTGTTAACAAATTCAAAGATATTCAGATATCTCAGTCAAGATAAGTGGGATCACACGATCTCTTTGTGAAAGACAACCTCATTTTTTCTATAAATAAAGGCACATGGTCATTGACAAAGGGGGAGGAAAAAACAAAACAAAATAAGAGACGATTTTCTATGCTCTCCCACTCACAAAAAGACAGAAAAGCAAGTGAACAAATGGGGTCCACTTCAATTTGTTTATTATTTTGGTTCAACTTGTTCAAGATGTCAACTGATCTATAATAAACACCCTCACTACAAAACCACTCGACCATCACCCATTCTACAAGTCCATTCAACTTGGCATCACCTCCAATATTTCAACAAACCACTCGACCAATACCCTTGTTCTTGAAGACCATTCGACTAACATCCATATTTTCTACCTCATATAAAACTCGTTCGATAACGGTCCTGCCTCATCTCCTCCTAGCAATTTAATTTGCTAAAACGCTCAGCCCAAGCGTACATAAAGCTCTCCAAACGACACCACCATGGATTCGACAGTTTTATTTACGGTTTGATTTAGATTTAATTCATTTTTATTTATTTTATTTGTTTATAAATTGTCTAACTTGGGTGTTGAGTAGATTCCGACAAGACCCCCCTTCCTATAGCTTTGTTCTACAGGGAATCCAAAGCAAACGACAAAGCATTGTTCATAGATTGCCGGTGCCCCGAATACTACAATTTTGACCGAATTTTGATCGTAGGATTTTCTGGTTCTACGATAAACAATGCGCGCTAGGTTTCGCGAGGACCGTTCACCAACACAACTTTTGTACTTTTTGTTATTTTTAATTATTTAATTGTCACATCAGTTTTTACTTTTTTAAAAAATTTATAATTTAATTATTTTATATTTGATTAAAATAATATGTATTCTAAAAAAATATACTGTTAGAAAGGTCTCGTTAAGATCTTTAAAATGACACCCATATTAATATACTTATTAATTATATATTAAACTAATATTAAATTAGTATAATAATTTAAATATTTATTAGAAAAATATTATTTAAAGATGCTTTTTTGATGTAAAATTTAGTGTTAAATATTGAAGTAATTTTTTTTTTGATATAAGTGTGGTAGCCAAAAATGGCTCATAGGCTCAATGATCAGAAAGGCCCAATCTATTATGAATTAAAACTAGCTTGGCCTGTAACTAATCGGGTTGACCCAAAGGTTTTATCAGTTGAAACTTGGTTGGTTGACTCAGTCTAAATAGCAGTTACAGTTTTAATAAGCTTTAATTGTGACGATCGTAACCACCGGGTTTAATGGGAGTAAATTTCTCCTAAAATCCCTCCCACAATGAAACCTTCAAGAGGTGACCGTTGGAGACAGGTCTCAACCTATAAATACCCCCTACAGCTACAGAGAGAGGGGCGGAAAAAAAATATACTAAACAACTCCATAAGAAAGGCTATCGGAACTTGATCCAAATTACGATCATCGTTCTCCGTCAGCCATCGCTCAGCCCAAGCGCACCTAAGGCTATACGAACGACACCACCTATGGCTCAACAAGCCTAGCCTACGGTTTGTTTTAGAATTTACATTGTTTATTTTTCATTCGAATTATTAATTTGTTCATAAACGATTTAATTTAGGTGTCGAGTCGACTCTTACAAGACACCCATTTTAGCTTTGTTCTACAGGGAATCCAAATCATACGACAAAACATTGTTCCATAGATTGCTGGTGCCCCGAATACTACAATTTTGACCGAATTTTGACCGTAGGATTTTCTGGTTCTACAATAAGTATATTCCCAAAAGATTTCCATTTAGAGTAGAGTTTGGTGTTATACATGGGAGATGTTCTAGGGTGGAGAAAGAAGAAATCAAGAACATTCCACATTTCCAGAATAACCAATGTAGCCACGTCATTAAAAAAAAAAAAAAGATGAATGTGCCGCCAAAACTGAAGGCTGCGCGAACCCTAGAGTAACTTTGACAAGGCGGCTCTAAATGCAAAAAACACGTGATATTGGAGTATTGACGCGTCATTACTCTACAGTTGGTGCAGTTATTACTCATTATAATTTATAAACATGCATGAAACATGTGCACCTGCCGTCCATTTCCCAACTTTGTTAAATATAATTTAATAAATCCCTGCCATTATTGGATTCTTTCACGCACCACCACTCGCTTACACTTACTTACACGCGCTTCTCTGCCACAGTGACACCCTTTTAAAGTTTTAATTTCCACCTTATTTTCCTCGATATATCCTTCCCATCATTTCAATTTCCAAATTAATTAAACCTAAACCTAAATAGTTAGTGTAAATTATCACTAGTTCACAGTATAAAATTTGTCCTATTACATCACCGTATACATGCCCAAACGTATTTTATGTAAATTTTAATCCTCATCTAAATTATGAAATGATGTAATTGATGTATGTCATATAAGTATAATTAATTTGCCACATCATTTCAATATGATTTTGGATAAATAATTTGAACTCGGGCTAGCACCCTAGTTTACTTTAGTTTAAAGAGAAAATTTAAATTTAAATTTAATCTGTTTTTATTCTACTTTATTATATATAGATGGATTTAGCTATTATATATGATAAATATAGTTGTAGGGTAATTATAAGAAACAATTATTTTAAATAATTTTTAATTTTAAATATTGGATTTTTGTAGACCCTCAGAAATCCAATAACTAACAAGTAATTAAACCCATTATAGATAGATAAAACTATATAATTGTTTTTTATTTTATTTTTATTCTCTAAAGTCTAAACTCTTTAATTTCATTCAATTAGATATTAATTAAGCGTCATACTATATCGACTTAAATTTTTAACTTCAACATCGAAACCTTTTGATTAAAGAGCACATGCGTGGTTGAGATATTTAAGTCAGAAAATTAAGTCAGAAATTTAAGTCGATATAGTTTGACCCATTAATTATTTAGTAACATTGTGTACATGACTGAGATTTTTTAGAGGCAATTTTTTTTTTCTTAACCAAAACAAATTCAAAATTTTCAAAATTAACAACCTCTTTGAAAAAAATTCAGAATTGACGGACATTTGAGATAAAAAGACTTAAATACCCTTAATGAAACCTAACACTCAAATACCTAGAGATGTCTAGTAGAAAACTAAGAAATTTATTACATGTCAAACACATGTTACATGATAAACTAAAAAAAATATTACACGGCATGATATCATGTAATATTCATAAGAAAACCAATAAATTACATGGGAAACACATACATGTTACATGATAAACTAAAAAAATATTACATGGAATCATATCATGTAATGTTCATCAGAAAACAAATAAATTTAGGAAATTCAAATTATTGATGCTCATAACAACAAGTTAAGTAATGTAAAATACTATTAAAAACCCATCAAATAAACCCTATTCCAAACAATATTAATGTATTTAAATGACATTCGTTTCATGGTAGACAAAAGAAAAAGAAAAATAGAAGAAAGATAGAAAAATAAGAGAGATAAAGTAAAGAATAGCGAAGAGAATATATATAAAATAAAATAAATGAGATGGGAATGGATGTGGATGCTGATTTTTTGCAAGACAAACTCCAAGGTAGACGGGTAGAGCATGAACAAAGAGAGCAAAGCGGCCGATAGAGAAAGAGGAGGGAGAATGTGAATAACAAAGAGAGAAAAGAGGGAATGAGATGGGAAATAACCTTAAAAGTATTTTGGTCATTTTCTGGTAGTTTGACAAATATTTTTATTTAAATCAATTTTCTGTTTTAAAATGGATAGATGAATGTTGATGTTACGATTATTTATTTATTTAGCTGGAATATACATAACAAGTAGGTTTTGATCGGATCTTATAAACGAGTGTAAACAAGCGTTTTCTTTATTAAAAAAATTGCTTCCATTTTTTGTGAAATAATTATAAATCATTCTTTGATACTTTGCAATCATATTACAACTTCTATATTTTTTTTTCTTTCGAATTACTAGCCAAATGTCTCCAGAAATATGACTGATAAATTAATAGATACTACGAGACTTATATGGATATGTTTAGAGTATCTCCAATCCTATTATGTATTTGGTTCGAATTTATTGCCACATAGGATGGATAATAATGAGGTAAAAAAAAAGCATCTCCAATACAATTATCTGACTTGAATATGGAGCTTATGTGTCAAATTGTCTTTTAAAGATTATGGAGGTGATTGAGAAACTCATAGAAATACTGATTAGGATTTCTCACTATTTCCCACCAATCATATTAACTATAAAATAAATAAGGAGAGAAATTGACATAAATGTCTTATGGTGATTGTCTGATTGATCATAAAATATATGTATATTTGATTTTAGATAATTGCATTGGAGATTAGAATATGTATTTTTCTATTTGTTTGCCTAAGAGGATCCATATTCAAAAGAAATGCTGATGTGTTATTACTTAGAAACTCAAAAATACATATCAGCATTGGAAGTGCTCTTATGTTTGAAGAATTAAGAAACTTTATTTAAGCTAATAATCAACAATTAATTCGAAATAAAAGAAGAAAGAGCTAACATCGCACAATATTGTAACTTGGTTGCCAATAACGTTTATTTAATTTGATAATATTATAAGTTCAAGTTGTTGTCAAATGGTAATTTTTGATCATAAGTTGAGATGGAGGTGTGATACAATGGTGGGATGTCTACCACTGTTTATATATAAATTAAAAATAATAATAATAATAATAATAAAGAAGAAGAAAGAGCAAAATTAAGTTTATTCTATATCTCATGCTCCCATGTGAATTCTTCAGATAGGTCAGTGTGCTTGCCTATAGTTAATTAATTATATATCATTATCCTATCTAATCGCTGCTTTTTAAAGCGTGACCAAGTCAACTGATGGATTCTACTTTGATTTTCTGTTTTAATAATCTTTTGCTATATTTATATATTTTGCTTCGCAGTTTGACATCAAATGAGGTTGGGACTTGGGAGCATGACCTTTTTTTTAATCTTCTGTCTTATTTGTAACTTGATTGTTGCTTCAAGCAACATGATTCAACCATTTAAGTTTGTAAATTGTAATATTTTACTAAATACTCACGTTAATTTGAAATTAATTATTCTTGAAAATTAAGGTCCGGTTAGCTTAGAACTATGCAATATATATATATACGATCCCGTTCATATCAGTGCGCATTGATGTAACTATATCATTATCAATGCATGTGGACAACTGATTATGGAGAAACTTTGATAAGTGCATACACTTTGAGTCAAAGTATGTAAATCTAATGGTCCATATCCAACGCACTGATAAAATTATATCAGTGAGCACTGACAAAGTTATATCAGTGCGCACTGACTTGAACATAATCTTAAATAATATATATATATATATATATATATATATATATATATATATATATATATATATATATAAGTGCATTGCATGTGAACCGTTAATTAAGCATAAATGAATGTTGAATGAGTTAAAATAGTTGAACTAATGGCTAATATTTAGGAGATTGAAATATATGTATCGGTACGCACCGAGGAGAAAATGACTATATATAGGATCAAGCTATATTAACTCAAACTTTTGACTTCACAATCTCAACCATTGGATTAAAGAGCATATGAGCAAATGTGTGGTTAAGATATTTGAATCAAAAAATTGAGTCAAAAATTTGAGTTGATATAGCCTGACACGTCAGAAATTTGAGTTGATATATAGCCTGACACACACATCAAAAATTTGAGTTGATTTAGCCTCTCTCTCTCTCTCACACACACACACACAATCTCAACCATTGGATTAAAGAGCATATGAGCAAATGAGTGGTTGAGCTATTGGAATCAAAAAATTGAGTCAGAAATTTGAGTTGATATAGCCTGAAACACACATCAAAAATTTGAGTTGATATAGCCAAACACATTAGAAATTTGAGTTGATATAACCTCTCACACACACACACACACACACACAACCATTGGATTAAAGAGCATATGAGCAAATAAGTGGTTGAGATATTGGAATCAAAAAATTAAGTTAGAAATTTGAGTTGATATAGCCTGACATACACATCAAAAATTTGAGTTCATATAGTTTAACACAAATCAGAAATTTGAGTTAATATAGCCTGACACACACATCAGAAATTTGAGTTGATATAACCCGACACACACACACACACACACACACCATCTCAACCATTGGATTAAAGAGCATATGAGTAAATGAGTGGTTGAGATCAATATTGGTTAATTAATTGCTATTATGAACTAATTCAGTTAGTAAGATACACCCAGAGGGAAAAAAGAAGAAGTTAACATGATCTTTTATAGATATTGCAATAGGGTTCAAACATTTAATAGCACCATTTGGGGCGCTTTTTGTAAGACAGTCACCAGATTACTAATTTAAGTTTAAAAGGCACCTATTTAGGTGACCAGACAAAAAATACCCTTTTTGTCAGTTTGTGCTTTTTGAAAAGTTGAGAGAAAACCTTTTTTTTAAAACGTTTGTAACAGATATAGATATACTACTGACTTTTAAAACGTTTTCCGAGCCTTTTCCGAGACTTTTAAAATGTTTTCTGTGAGTTTGTAACACAAATCCAAGCTTTTTTAAATCTTGAATCTCTGAGACTTTTAAAAAGTTAATCGAGCCTTTTCCGTGACTTTTAAAACGTGTTCCGTGACTTTTAAAACGTGTTTCGTGACTTTTAAAACGTGTTCCGTGACATTTCCGTGACTTTTAAAACGTGTTCCGTGACTTTTTCCGTGACTTTTAAAACGTATTCCGTGACTTTTTCCGTGACTTTTCATATGCTCTCCGAGACTTTTCAAACGTTTTCCGTGATTTTTCATATGCTCTCCGAGACTTTTCTAACGTTTTCCGTGACTTTTCATATGCTCTCCGAGACTTTGTAAATAGTCTCCAAGCCTTTTAACTATGGCTCCGAGACTTTGTAAATAGTCTCCGAGCCTTTTCAATTTGTCTCCGAGCCTTTTCAATCAGTTCAAAATTCCCAGATCTTCATCATCGACAAATTTTCATAAATTAAAACCCTAACCATACTCACATCGACAAATCAAACCAAAACCAATGATGCTCGACCCTCGAATGCATCTGCGTAGCGCCATTAAACTAATTATCCAATGATGTTCAACCTCCATTGGAGGTCTGTTAAAAAGACCTCTATGAAGAAGATAAAAGAATAAAAATAAAAATAAAAAAACTTCAAAGTAAGAGAATGTGTGTAAAATAAGGGCATTATTGTCCGTTCACTATAATAGGTGCCTTTTAAACTTAAGTTATTAAAGTGGTGACTTTCTTACATAACCACTTTAAAAATGTGACATTTTCCACCATTTCCACTATTTATTGGGATATTGGTGTAATGATGTAGTTTTTATACTACGAGACTAGGTGTGTTAAAATGGTTTTCAAGTAGAGTTCCCGTAATGTAGAGATTTTAATAAAAAGCTATGGATTATTGGGTATTTAATTAAAAAAAATTAAATTAGTATATTATTTGACAAAATATCTATATAAAAACTTTGATAGTGACAATAAATACAGAAAAAGAATAGAATAAACTTTGTTTATGTAAAAAGATGTAATGAATATCTAAGATATTACGAGGACATTTGAGTCAATTTTTTCTTTAAAAAAAATCTAAAAAATAGTTTCTCTAGCTTTGAGCTTCCCATAAAAGACATAAAATAGCCTTTTTAATTTTATTTTTATTTTTTTTAAATCTTCTTGAATGGAATGCCAAATAATAATACAAAAAATTACAAAAGAGATTTTGGTTAAAATAATAATAATAATAATAAAATATCTTTCTAGTACCAAACACACTTCTAAGCTAACATTTACAAGTAATAAAAGGATAAAACATATGGGTCTAAACATAGCATCACTAATTTAGTGAGAACAACATTAGAATGAGTAACCTCCTGGAACGTCAGGTTTGAGGTCTATCGAGATATGCTGAGATTAAGCATTATATATGCGACTCGAATATTTTTACTCACGTACAAAAAAAAGAAAAAAGAAAAAAAAAAGTGGCCTCCATCCACTCATCGGTAAATATATAATGTGGAATTAGGGAGGTGCACACAAATTAGCCAATAATAGATGCACCTGTATTAGAGCATCTCCAATACCAAAGTAGTTTACATACCAACAATCGTTAACATGACAATAATGTCAAGAGACTTGCTTCCTATGTGACATAAAGATAGACTTGAAAGACAATCAACCCAAAATTTGGCCTCCAATACTTCTGTTTAAAACACATTTATTTGTAATGACGTGTTTAATTTTTTTTCCTTTTTTCCTTTTTATTTTATTTCCTTACAAAAAATAGATGAGAGATTATTAAATATTTATTGAGTCAACTTAAAAAATAGCTATACAACATGCCGTCTGAAAGTAGACGGTCATATTGATAATGTCAAAATTTTTTTTGCCACATCACGAGATACATTTTTAAATAGATTGTCTATTTATCCCATATGACATTTTTTTTTTTTTTTTCACATGCCACTATTGCATTAGAGATGCTCTTCCAACCTTTTTTCTCACAAATATGATAAGTTGACGGTCAAATTAGGTCATAAATATTCTAACATTAAAAAACCGATTGAAATAAAGAAAGTATTATGACTAATTACCAATAATGTTAGGAAGTATGTGACATAAATTTACGAGAAAATTTTACATGGGACGGTATCTACGGCATGAAATTGAACCATCCAATAAAATTATGCTATGTCTCATTATTTTTATTGGGATTTTGGGAAATAAATGAGACCAAGTGCCAATATAAATAAGTGAGAATAGAGTTAAATAGCACCAAATAGGTTGGATCTTGTAGGGATAAAACCTAGTTTACAATTTAATGTTTTTTAGCACTAAAATATGTAATGGAACAAAAATACCCTTGACTTCACTTTTCTCTGATCTTCTTCCTCTTGAGAAAGACAACCTTTTTCCTTCATTTTTCCTTAAGAAAAATGAAGAATATCTCAAAAAGTTATAGAGGAATTGCAATTTTATCTCTTTTATAAGTGTTTGAGACAAAGAAGATGAATCAACGAGAAGATGGAACAAAAAAAATAGCAAAAGAACATAAATCAGTAGAAAAAACGAAGAAACAGATCTGAATTTTTTTCTAGAAAAGAAGTCTCCGAGATTTATTTTGGTCTTTATGAGACTTACTGGTTGTAATGAAAAAAAAAAAGGTCTGGAAAATAAGTCGGGTGCTTAACCGAGACTTATTCCCGAAATAAGTCTCGGTTGGGCACCCGAGACTTATCTCTTAGCCCAATTTTTTTTTAATCTTTTTTTCATCGACTTCCATTGATCACCTCTACCTCTATCAATGGAGGTTTTTGAAGGAAAAAAAAAAAATCAAAGAAAAAAGGATAGAAAAAAGAAGTAAATATTTTTATCCATAACCATACTATGATACCATTTAAACTTAAATTATTAAATCGATGCTAATCTCAAAGGTAAAAAACACTAAAGGCTGTCGTAAATTTAAAGAACCATATAAATAATAAGAGATAACATAATTTAATTAGACGATCTCTCACATAAGTTTTTCTCTGATTCTCTACATTCATAGGCACAAAAAAGCATTTAGCTTTTGGTCAGTAGGAGTGGAGCCTTCTATCAAGATTCATGAAGGTTCCCCGATTAATTGGTTCACTTTTTATTCCATTCTCCTCCATTTTCTGCCTTTTGCATTTTCTCCCCTTATTTATTTATTTTATTTTATTATTATTATTTAAAAGTCTTCTTGGGAAAAAGACTCTTAAAACCCTCAAACTATTGACATTTTACACACAAATAGTCAAAATCAATTATTAGACTCTTATACCCCCCACAATTCAATTAGTATTTTTTTTTTTAATATACCACCTGTGGTGGCGGTGACTCGAACTTAAGACATTATCAGACTGAATGAGCGCCATTTATTATCAAACCACATTGAACGCTCATTCAGTTAATTGAATCAGTTGTTGATTATTGAAAATACATACCCTTTGATATTAACTTTTTACAAGTATGAGGATTGGGCAAGCCTCCCACATCCTGCTTCACAAAAGAAAGAAAAAAATCATTAAAATTTTTATCTTATCTTGACACATTTCTTTACTCTAAATAGTTTATTTATTAGTAATTATTCAATTTGACCTTTCATATTAACTTTATCACTCTTCAAGATTTTAAGTTGGGAATTGTAAATTAATAAAAAAATTAGGTTTTCACTTAAGCAATTTTATTCCTACTGTTGTAACTAAATTCTTCTTATTCTTTATCTGAATAATTTCAAATACTAGATTACAAAATAATAAATATTTTAGGTTATTAATATGATTTTGCTACATTTATTATATAGTTTGTTATTTAAACATTTTCAACTACAATCACTTAGATGTCGTTTCCAGCTATGTGTATTGTTAAGATTAGGTTTTGTAATAAGATGGAAGATGAATTTCTTACAAACTCTTTGATCATGTATATTAAAAGGGAAATCACATAGTAATTTAGTATATATTCGGTTATAGACGATTTTATAAATTTAAAAGAGCGTTGGGTTCTATTTTGATTTATAAAGCTATTTATATTTTATTTATTAATTTATTTGTTTTACTGTTACAATTTACATATGAGACTATACAATATTACATTTGATTTTTTTAAATATTAGTATATTCGTTTTCAGTCAACTTGAATATTTGACCTCCGACCCCCAAAGCCAAAATTATGGCTTCGCCTCTTGCTTACAGATCCATTTCTACCCCTTCATAATCAACCACATGGTGACCATTTCACTTCATTAAAATCAACTATACAAACATCACTCAATTACTCAATTCATCATTTATACCAACATTAGCGGAAAGCTTGCATGCTCCACATGTACTATTTTACTTTTGAACAATGATAACAACAAATTATTAAGTCAAGTATATGTCTATTTCATAAAGTTAGAGATGCATAAGTGTAAAATGGAGAATTTCAAATAGCCCCTCAATGTTTGAAGAACTGTCAAATTAAATTTACTAGTTTAAAAAATGAGAAGTAAAAAAACTCTCTATCGTTAATTCACTACTGTTAAATTTAACGAAATATAATAATTAAATCATTTACGTGCAAATGAATAAAAAGAAAATAAATAAATTATATAGTAATAATAATATAATCAACTTCTTTTAAAAAATACAAGATATATTCTAATAAAAAAAAATAAAAGTAAAAAATTAAAATGAAAACTGAATAATAATTAATATAGAAACTAAAGTTATATGTTTGTGAGTGTTCCATCATATATTTTATATATTTTAAAATAATTTTGTTTTTATATTTAAATTTTTTAAAAGATTTTTTTATTATAATATATTTTTTAAGTTTTTAAAAATTATACATTTTTTAAAAACTTTTATCGATATATTTTGTTTTCTTTTTCATTTTTGTTTTGTTTGATTACATACAAAATCATTTAAATAATCATATTTGATTAGATTTAGCTGAAGTCAACCAATGATAAAAGATTTTGTATTGAATTTTTAAATTAGACTATTTGATTTGACATTTATGAAAACTGAGGGGTTTATTTACAAATTCTGCTATTCTTAATTACTTTTATTGATCATCAACCTAACAGGTAGCTTTCTTAATTAATGATAAATAAATGCAATGATTTTTGTAATATTTTTAGTCTTGTCTTGTTATTAGAGATTTGTATTTCATCATTTTTTTTGGGTCCTCAATACAATGAGTATATCACACTTTTTATATTTAATTGATATAAATATGTCACAGATACATTTTATTATTAAAATACCTTCTCTCGATTATTTGAACCACTGTTAAGTTTAACGGTGTTCTCCACTATATATATATATATATATATTTTAACTTAGTGGTGTTATCAGGGCATCGGGCTATGCCCCCCTTCTCCCCAATTTGTTTTAAAATAATATTTTAAAAAATACGTATTTTACATTTTAACTCTATTAATATTAGATTTTTGTGATTTGACCCCAATCCTAAACTTCTTCTTTCATCTTTCCCTTCTAGAGTCACTGAATTTGATATATAATAAATAATATCTCTAATATATAATTAGATAATTTATCCTCTTAATAAGAATATAAGATAAATCTGTCCATATTTTATAAAAATGCATGGGTTTGTTATCTTCTCGTGAGAGAGGATTGACATTGTGCTTTTGGGGTTAATTGCACTAAAGTACCTTAAATTTTTCCCTTAAAGAAAAATATCGGTAAATTTCATAAATTCAACACAAATATACCCTATCATTAACCTACATCCATCGGCTACTAATATCATAAGGGTAGTTTGGTCTTTTTCATAATTAAAATGAATTAAATAAAATTATTATTTAAATAAAAAAAATGGATGGAGAGGAGATCTAATCTCCATACCATCATTTAATTTATATATAAAAAAAATGATAAAAAGGAAAAATCCTTATCTCCAGATTGAGCTACATCTCTCCATTAGAGATGGAACTCGCTTGAGAGTGCTCCCAGATAGAGGACGCTGAAAGGAGTAAAGGGTAGGGTGGAAAAAAAAGGAAACAAAAAGAGATTTTGGATTTTAGAGGTGAGAAGAGAGATTAGAGATGGGGCCAATTGTGGAGTGTTTTTTTTTTTTTTTTGGTGAGACTTTTGAGTACAACAACTACTCTTTTTTTGTTGTAAAGAATTCTATTGTTTTCTTTAATTGATGATGATGATGAGTGAGAAGCAGAAATGGTGATGATGATCAAAGAAGAAGGAAATGGAAAGCGAACCCAAATCTCTCAAGAAAGAAAATTTATGTAATTTTTTTCTTTGAATTTTTTTGTTTAATTGAGGATGATGATTGAGAGGCAAAAAATGATGATGACGATCAAAAAAGAAGAAGATGGAAATAGAACCCATATCTTCAATGAAAGAAAATTTTTGTATTTGTTTCTTTGACTTTTTGTTTAATTGATGATGATAGAGAGGTAATACGAAGATGATAAATGAGAAGAAAACAAAATAAGATGGAGATTTGGGCATATCTCCCCCAAAAAAGTTTATTTATTTATTTATTTTTAATTGATGTTTTTTTTGAAAGAATTTTTAATTGATGTTGTTATTGATAAACAAGAAGAAAATTTTATTATTTAATTTTTGTATTTATTTGATTTGTGTTTGTGTTGATTGGTTGAACTTGTGATAGAGATGAGGGGTTAGTGATAATGTTGAAGGTGGAGATGTTGGTGATAATTTTTTTTTAATAAATAAATAATAAATAATACATTTGTTTGGATGATATGACAAAGACAAATTTATCTTTTAGTAGATTTGGTTGATCAATCGTTAACTTTAACTATTTGACTTTACAACAAGGGTATGTTTGTGTTGAATTTATAAAACATACTAATATTTTACCTTAATAAAAAATTTCAGGGTACTTTAATGCAATTAACCCTTAATTTTGAAATTTATATGTAAATGTATATATATATATATATATATTTTTTTTTTTTTGACGGACGTAAATGTATATTTTTGAAATTTAATGTTACATGTTAAAATTTTAAATCTTTATAATATAACATTTAATTTTCTAGAAATGAGTACTTTTCATAAGAAACAATAAGAGGTTGGTCTGATGGAGTCTCTACCCCCTCTTCTATAAAACCCTAAATTATTGTAATATTTCAAAAAGAAAAAAAGAAAAAAACAATAAGAGAATCATAGTCTAATGTGATTAGCTGGCTAAAGATGTTCAAATATCTACACCGCAATATTAACTATTAAGATATAATTATAAAAAATTATGAACAGTAACAAAGGTAAAAAAAAAAAAAAAAAAACCAGTCCAAAGAGAAAATAATAATTAATAACACATGAGAATTAAGAAAGGAAGTGGTGGTGGTTTATGACATGGGAAAGTGGTTTCTACACGTGCCCCAACTAATAAAATAAAAACGTTATTTTCATCATAGTTCATAGGCATTGAGCAAAACGTGCCCTCAATAATTTATTTATTTATTTATTTATTATTTGGTTATATCATGGAATTCAAGGAATCTCGGGAATATTTTATTTAAATGTTATAAATAAAAAAAAAGGAAATTGCTTGTCAGTACCCAAAGTATTAACCTCACCAATAGGGTGTTGTTCCGTGGTTTTTTTCTTTTATCTTTTTACATTTATCTCTTTGCGTATTTTACAAATGGTCACGTGGCAAAACCCCTGTTGATTGGTCAGTACCAATCAGTACCCAAACTTTATCCTTAAAAAAAAAAAAAAAAAAAAAAAAAAAAAAAATCAAGGGTCAGGATTTTCACTCGTGACGCCAACGCGCTCCTTTATTCTCTTAACCAGAGTTTAGGACGGAAACCTGCTTAACTCGAGTCAAAACTTCGCGTGGCGATTATTTGGAATAGTGCCGCCGATTTTTCCTTTTCACTCGGCGGCTCCTTCATGGATGCCTCCTAATACCGTCAGGTGGCGTGAAGATAACTTCTGGAGGGCTTTGATTTTCTCAACTGCTGTGATGCTTCATAAATTAAATTTTTTGATTTTATTGGACTGTGTTTGTCCAACTGCGTACATCACAGACAGGTAACTATGTCACTGACTGACAGCACGTGCTACAATGTATGATTAATTATTTTTCATTTCAACATATGTTAACATTCTTGTTCACAAAATAACTTCGATTTTTCAATTATCTTTTAAACCAACAACTACATGCGTCCAAGTTAATTCATTTAATTTATTATCAATACATTTAAAAAAATTACTCTCTATCAAATGAAATAAGAAACAATTTAAATAAAATTAAAAATGATATATAATTTGATGAGATGAGGTTAGTTCGATGGTAAAACCTCTCAAACCTGCATCATGAGGTTGTGGGTTCAAATCATTCTTCCTCGCTAAAAAAACCACAAATTTATATAATAGTGTAATACTTCAAATATATATATATATAATTTGAGAGAAAAATTAATATATATCAATTTTTTTATTAGTGACAGTTTTTAAAAAGATCGTTTGTGACAAATATAAAATCTAATCTTATCAAAATATTATTCAATACAAATTCCTCATAAATAAAAAAACTTAAGTCTGGGTTCTTGGACTAGAATTGGTGTAGATGGGGATCAATTTTATTGGAAAACAGGGTATAGGTATTGGACATGACGTTCATTGTAGAGACCAGAGCATGAGATCATAGTATTGGGGTATAATGGCTACCTAATCCTCTTTTTTATCATTCTTATTTGTTTTCATATAAAACACATTCTTCGCTTGCAAGATTACTATAGAAGAGGTGTCGGTAGAATCTACTTGTTTTGAAACACGAACACAAGGGTATGAGACACGTCATGTGTATTGTGTGGCACGATATCGAAGTATGAAATTCATGGACAATATCTTTGGAAATACAAACTCGATGAAGTTTTTAAGGGTATTTTGGACATATGTTGGCTATTTATTATTATTTTTTTTTTGTAAAATCAAGTTTCTTATAAAAAATCATTTTTTAGTGTTTAGCTATTTTTTATTTTTGTAAACCAAGTTTTGCTATTTTCTACAATTGCCACTAATTTGAAATTCATTACTTATTTTAACTATACTACACCTTGTAGGATTGTTTAAAATAAGAAAGAACATAAAATTAAAAACCATTCATCAAAGGTAGAGAAGATACAAATTAGTAGAATTTTTATATTATTTTTTCTCCATTTTATAAATAAGAAAAATCCCTTTTTAAGGTGTATTTGTTTTCTTAGGAATAAACCAAAGATGTTGGATTAGGTTGAGAATTCCAATATCTTTGCATATAGTAAAGTGCAATCTTATATTGAGATATATGTGATTTCCTAATTTAAATATTGTTTAATTGGAATGTTTAAAATTGACTTGTCCTGATTTATGAAAAAAAAAAATAAAAAAAAATCTAAGATGTCCGTATATAGTGTATAAATAAGGAAAATAATAATGACAATTGAAATAAGAGCTATTAATTTGTTTGCCATTTCAAGTGTAATTTATTTAAAGAAACTTAAATGTAATTAATTGGTGTGTAAATTATATGCGCAGTAGAGTCAGGAGTGGAGCAACTTGTTAAAATGAGGCGAGTCAAAAAGACAGTATGGGATGAGCACGTGTCAATCAGATGATAGTCTCAAGTCTCAGCCAAGCAAAGTAGTCTAGTGTGCCAACTGAAAAATGCCGGCTTTTTACCGATTAAATCGGCAAAGAGGAGGAGGCCTTCGTAGAAACCGCCTTTGCTCTCAATTAATCTTTTTTTTTTAAAGCCAAAATACAGCTGAAATTCACTTCAAATAAATCCCAAACCCAAATGCACCCCTAAATGACCGCACTTCTCCATCTCTCTCTCTCTCTTATTTCCAAACTCCAATTCCTCAATCACTCTCTCTCTCTCTCTCTCTCCAACTAACCGAAGTAGTCGGTAGCTTAGCTGGTTACTGTTATGACGGACTACCGATTGCCGTCTACGATAAATCTGTGGTCGGACGACAACGTTTCGGTCATGGATGCATTCATGTCTTCAGATTTATCAGGTCTATGGCCACCTTCTCAATCATCTGCATCTACAGCCGACCCCACCAAAACCCACCACCACATGATCTCCTCTACGTCTTCTCAGCTTTTCAATCAAGAAACTCTCCAGCAACGCCTGCAACAATTGATCGAAGGCGCTCGTGAGAGCTGGACCTACGCTATCTTCTGGCAATCTTCTTACGATTACTCTGGTGCTTCTCTTTTAGGTTGGGGTGATGGTTACTACAAGGGTGATGCTGACAAAGCCAAATCCAAATTGAAAACCGCTTCAGCCGCCGAGCAAGAGCACCGTAAAAAGGTCTTACGAGAGCTTAATTCCTTGATTTCTGGATCAGCCTCTGCTCCTGACGATGCTGTCGACGAAGAAGTCACAGATACCGAATGGTTCTTTTTGGTTTCTATGACTCAGTCTTTTTTCGTTAACAGCGGTGGGTTACCGGGTCAAGCGTTTTTCAGTAACAGTCCGGTTTGGGTTTGCGGGCCGGAGCGTCTTGCTAATTCGGGTTGTGAGAGGGCTAGACAAGGGCATGTTTTCGGGTTACAGACAATGGTTTGTATACCGTCGGCTAATGGGGTTGTGGAGTTGGGTTCGACTGAGGTGATTGCTCAAAGCTCCGATCTGATGAATAAGGTCCGTTTTTTGTTTAATTTTAATGGTATGGAAATGGGTTCTTGGCCTGCTGTTCAAAATCCAGATCAAGGAGAGAACGATCCTTCTTCATGGATTAACGATCCCTCTTCTAGTTATATTGAATTAAAAGACTCTGGTGCTCCAATTGCTTCTGCATCTGCTTCTGCGTCTGCTTCTGCCTCTGCTTCTGTCGCTAATAATAATAATAATAATAATAGTAATAATCAACAGATTTCCAAGGGAATTCAGTTTGAGAATCCCAGTTCAACTTCTTTAACTGAAAACCCTAGTGGAGTTCATATGCAACAGCAACAACAGCAACAGCAGCAACAGATTCAACAGACTCAGAGTTTCTTTTCCAGAGAATTGAATTTCTCTGAATATGCACATGATCAGAGCAGTGTAAAGAACGGGAGTTCGCATTTGTTGAAGCCAGAGACAGGGGAGATATTGAATTTTGCTGAGAGCAAGAGAAGTTCTACTACTGCTAATGGGAACGCTTTGTTTTCGTCGAATCATTCTCCGATGGTAGCTGAGGATTCTAATAAGAAGAAAAGATCACCTACTTCCAGGGGAAGTAATGAAGAAGAGATGCTTTCGTTTACTTCTGGTGTGATTTTGCCGTCTTCTGGGGGTGTGAAATCCAGTGGCGGTGCTGGTGATTCTGATCAATCTGATCTTGAGGCATCTGTAGTTAAGGAGGCTGATAGCAGTAGAGTTGTAGAGCCTGAAAAGAAGCCGCGAAAACGGGGGAGAAAACCCGCGAATGGTAGAGAAGAACCCTTGAATCATGTTGAAGCTGAGCGTCAGAGAAGGGAGAAGCTCAACCAGAGGTTCTATGCTTTGCGAGCTGTTGTACCTAATGTTTCTAAGATGGACAAAGCTTCACTTCTGGGTGATGCTATTTCGTATATTAACGAGCTCAAAAACAAGCTTCAAAGTACAGAGTCTGATAAAGAGGATTTGCAAAAGCAATTAGATTCCATGAAGAAGGAACTTGCAGGTGGCAAGGATACGCGTTCAGGGCCAGCAACATCCGATCAAGAACTCAAAATGTCAAGCCATGGAAGTAGTAAACTGGTTGACATGGATATTGAAGTTAAAATTATCGGATGGGATGCAATGATTAGGATTCAATCGAGTAAAAGGAACCATCCTGCAGCCAGGCTAATGTCAGCCTTGAGAGAACTGGATTTGGAAGTTCACCACGCGAGCGTGTCTGTCGTGAATGATTTGATGATCCAACAAGCAACGGTGAAGATGGGAAGTCGGTTTTACACGCAGGATCAGCTCAAGTTTGCTCTAACATCCAAATTTAGTGATGCTACTAGATAAGTGTCACTGAAGAGAGGAGGAGGAGGAGCTTGACAATATCTCATTGTTGATTTGTGTAAGTCTTCGGGGACATTTTAAGAATTCCCGGTAGTGCAATCTCTGTAATATAGCAGATTTTGATGTTCTACTTGTTATTTAGTAGTTTTTAGTATAAAATTCTAGATTTGAGGTGATTTCGATTATTGAGGAGCTTAACTAATGAGCAGAGCAATAGGTTTCGGTTTAAAGGATGAACATGGTTAGGCTCCAATCAAGTGAAAATAGCCTTTTTTTTTATTTTTTATTTTTTTTGTTTCCAGTTTTAGTATGTCTATTGTCTACGTTGTATATAGTAATTTTAATATAATGCCTGATTAAGTTTCAAGGTATTATGAGTCCCCATTTTATCTTGTTCTATTGAATTCAGTTATGTCATGTTCCTTCTTTAGTGAAAGAATATATCATCTTCTTCTGTGGACATTGTTTTGCAGTTATTTTCCTGGAACATGAACTATATGCACTTGTTGCTCCCAACTCCCAAGTGTAAGCAAGAAGTGTGGAAGTTGGAATCACTTTCAGGTGATGTTTTTGGTTATAAGACAAAACAAAACAAGTGTTATCTAAGCATTTTGGCTTCAGTTGTCAATGTTTCTCTTCTGGTAATGCTTGATTGGGAGAGGTGTAATTCCACTATTGATCTCAACTTCTACTTTACCTCTCTCTTGAATGAATCTGTGAAATTTCTTGGTCTTTTTCTTCAAATATTTTAATAAATAAGAAACTTATTGTGTGCTGACAAACAACTGTCTCTGATTTCTCTGCTCTGTTCAATCATGTGGGGTGGGGGTGAGGTGGAGGGGTCCTTTTCAGGCACTAGAACCATCGTTTTTGTTTTGTTTGCTGCCACCTCACACTGGACCCTCCTCCTCCGGCCACAGCTTTATTTATTTTTCACGTTTTTCTTTTCTATAGTTGCAACCACTGTTCAAGAAAAGGAAATAATAATTGTCATTTTGTCATATCCTGGAATTTTATGCAAAATGTGGTTTTAATTTATCTTTTTCAGAAAACAAATACATGCATATGATGAAACTTGAAACTTGAAAGTAAAAGGGTGGCCCAGGAGATAGTGGGTGGACAGCTACCCCCCCTTTGTTTATTTAATGTTTGAGCATTTTTCAGGCAGGACTCGGGAGGAGATAACACCATCATTTCAATTTTTATTAAATGGGTTTAGTACCCACTTGCTTATTTAGATAATTTAATAAATTGTCTTTTAAGTAAAATAATAAATCAAAAGAAAAAAAAAAGTTTCAACTTGCTTCAAGAATGTGCTCTGCTACAATTAGCTCAAAAATATAACTTCTCAGGTAAGAGGAAGCTGAGTTCCTCCAAATCCGAATCATAAAAGTGAAAATGGTGGGAAATAACAATCTTTTTATGTTGAATTTTGAAAGTATCAATAGTTTAATAAGTTAAGTTTAAACTAAATTACCATCGTCTCCTTCTTTTATTACGTTTGTGCTATTTTTAGGATATTTTTTTTTTCAAAAACTTCCATCGATAGAGGATCGGTCCTCCATCAATGGAGATGAAAGATCTCCATTGGATGTCTTCACGAAGAAGATAACCAAAAAAACTAATTTCATTTTTACCTAATAAGTCTAGGAAATTGTAAATATACCTAATAAGTCTTGGAAATTAGAAAAAAATTCTCATAAATACAAAATAAGTCTCAAAAACACAAAAAAAGCATAAGACTTATTTTTTTTTGAGTGTGTTTTAAGGGTATTTTTGTCAGATCTACATTTTATGTGCTATTAAAATTTAAGTTATTAAGTTGGTTTAAGTCTTAAAACTCAATTAAACTTTGGAACCCATCGTAAAATCACAACCTCGATCTGTGGGGTGTGAGAAGTTTACCAATTAGACAACAAAAGACTTGATTGGATAATTAATTGATGAATCCTTATACCAATCGACTTACACATCCTATTTGGAATAGCTTAGATTGATTGTATCTACCGTAAGAAAATAAATTGGGAAAATTAAATGAATAAGGGCTTTGATTCTATTCCCATCCAACATTATCATTTATTCTTGACAAAAAAGCAACACGAGAAAACTTTTTCATAAACTATTTTCTTTAATCTGGAGTCTGGAGTGACATGACCAAGATTTCAATCTAAAATCTTTTGCACAAGAAACTTAAATATATTTAGAGGCGGTTTGTTTTTTTTTTTGATTATAACAACTGCCGGGACCGACGAGATTTGAGCTCTACAAACTCAATCCGTATTGCGACTCTCACAAGAGGAGAGACAGCACCCACATATAGTGGGACAACACCCACACTTTTTTTGGTGGGAAAATTTGCACATATTATACATAAACCAGGTCTTGAAAGTTGGTGGTGGGGAATTCCCTTGGGAAGGCCCACCACCATGGCAAATGACCATGTGTGGTTTGTTTTTTACAATCACTTAAAAGGAGTTTAAATTGAACTTACTAAAGTTGGGTTTATTTTTTAACCGGTCAAACAACTTTCCCTCTTTATTGCTTTTATAGTTTTATATCTCTCTCGTGAAAAGAGTTAAAAACTATTCAGCTCTTCTCAAGGAAAATAACAGCTTTGACGTTGGAGATGACAAAATTACCCAACCAGCTCCATATGAAGTAGGTTATCAGGTAACCGGTATGAGGGTGGGTCGACAAATTATGCTTCTATAGAATGAAAGATGCTTGAATTCTTGGATAAATTTAACTTATTTTATTTCTTAATTTTTTTTTTTTTTTTTTGATTTGAATTGATTAACAAAGATGAAGTTTATACTTTGGTTCATTTGATGTTTGTATTTATGTTAGAATTTAAGCTTTATTGACTAATGGGTTTTAATTTTTAGCTGTGATTTTATTTATATATTGTGTAATTACTATTTTTGTATTTTATTTTCATTTTAATATTTCTATTAAATGGCTAAATTACCATTTCAGCCATTAGCTATTTAGCTCTAACAATTAACCACTAAAGATAGAGGAGGTTAATATCAGTTTTTTAAAAAGTTGATTCTGATGTCAATTACCAAACTAATTATGTATGTTTTCTGTAATTTGTTCAATTTTTTATGTGGTAATAGAGGCATTTATTTTTTAATTACTGTAAGTATAAGACAATATTTTCTTAAATTTGATTATTTAATATATATATATATATATATATATATATATATTTATATAGTCTTTTTACTATTAGTTCGGCCTGATATAAAATATATCAGGACGAAGAATGTGAATCATAGATTATGGAGAAGTTTTGACAGGTGCATACACTTTGAGTCAAAGTATATAAATCTAATGGTCCATATTCTTCGTCTTGATATATTTTATATCAAGACGAACTAACAATAAAAAAATTATATATATATTTGAATTATTAATTACAACAATTAAAACTATTCATTTATAGGTACCTTTTGATAATCTTGTCATTTAATAGATCTTTTAAAACTATATAATCAAATCATCTACTAACTTAAAAAAGACTATTTTTTGATTGATAGCGGAACAACATGTAACATTATTTATTTATTTATTTTTATAAAAGTGTGGTTTTAAAAAATCTTCAAAAAGCTTTGCTTGGAGAAGACTTAATGAACAAGCTCTTAGCATTACCAAAACTCGGAGAAGACCTTTTTTGGGTGATCAAACAGATGCGAAAGCTAATTAGTTGAACTGAACAGCTAATTGCAAACTACAAAAATGTTGATATTGATGGTAATCCAATAGGATGTTTGAGTGATAATATTAATTAACACAAATTAAGCAGCCCCATGCATTTAGAAATAGTTAAGCTGTGTTTGCGGGAACTAATTCGACAAGAATATTTGAATGGTTGTCATTAATTAGTTAGAAAAACATAACAAGTTGGCATCTAGATTAAAACTAATCCAAACATATCTTTTAGTTCCCCTAACAAACTTTCCATGTCTTTTATTCCTCCAAAGTGTAACACACACACACACCCCCTCCATTCTCAATGCATAAACCATACCCAAAGCCAAGCTAGGTAGGTCCTCCAGCTAGACCTCAAAAAATCCAATCACCTAGCCATCGATCATGAGTCTGATCAATTGCCTAGCATGCCAAAGGACGAATTCTAATAAAGAACATGATGGTCATGACTTTTATAGAAATTTATCATCCTGTTGTATGAAGAAGGTTGAGAGAAGAAGCTGGTCAGGAAATCTAGCTCCTCCCCCGCCTCCGCCTTACGAGCAAATGAACAATAACAGGAAGAAGAACTGCCGTCGTCTCCACAGTACCGGAGCCGTGTACGACGGTGCAGATGAACCTAGGTTGGTAAGGAGCGCTGGAATGAGAAGGGATTGGAGCTTTGAGGATTTGGCACAAATGAATGACCACATTATTATCAGAAAATCTGGAAGATTATCTTGATATCAATTATCACAACACTTTATGCATGCATGCATGTAATTAACCTTCTTTTCTTTTTATTCACCGTTTACATATATTGCATTTGCAAACAAATGGAGTGGGGCGTGCTGTTCAATATGTATTATATATGATGTGCATTATTGCAAAAAAAATTCATCTGTTTCAGTATTTCTCCTTATGTATTCCATGTTGTAAAATTTCTCATCGAAGGAAAAGAAAAGAAAAAAAAATCCTTATTCAAATATTTATCATGTCGATTATTTGCTTTTTAATAGGTTTGAAGATATATAGCTATCGAGTTTATATTGATTTTATTCTTTTCTCATCAAAGGAATTCAACTTTATTATATATATGAATAAGATGTAAATGATCATAATACATCAATTTTGGTACCAAATTCTTGATGTTGAATTAATGAGGTAATCAAAATTAAAATTAATGAGATTTACCAGTGCCTTCTCATGAATAATCAGCTACTAAACACATTGTTTTCAGGTAATCAAAATTTCAGATATTGCCAAGTATACAAACAATAAACCAATACATGACCATCCAATATCCATCCAAAAAAAAACCTTGAATCCTGATATTTATAGCCTAAGCTCCTCGTGCTGCTACAAAAGCTGCCAGGCAGCAATCGGATTGTTCATTTCGATGCCTATATTTTCTCACCCTCCTGTCCTGGCCTCCTTTTCATCCCAATCCCAAACAGCTAAAGCTGTGAAAATTGCTAGAAGATTTATAACTGAGATTCTTGCTGAATGCCATTACAGTTTTTTTTTAATCAGAAGAATACCAAGAAAATTGACATACCAAACTACTATTAAGTTTTTCTCAGCCACTACAATTTCACTGTCTTCAACCAAGCAACTACGTGTCAGCAGGCATTAAATTCTTATATACAGTCTGTCCACTTCCATTACATGAAACATCCTGGCGATAATCAACAGCATTAGCTCTTCTTTTTTCTTGCATCTGCTTTCCAATCTCTCCGACAACCCAGCTTAGTTTTATTTGTTTCACGATCAACCAGGCTAAACGAACAACATTCCCTTTCTTGTAGTGCTTCTGCCTTATTTCCGGATGGCAAACAGAGTGTTTGGTTTTCAGTAGCCGGCTTAACAGAACCATTAGGTGTGTCTTGACCCTTAAATGTGGACGCCCTTCTTGCATCTTTCTTCCAATCTCGTTTACAATAAACACGGGTTACGCTATTGCTCAAATTCCCATTCACCTGCAGTTCAATTTGTGGTGTAGTTGTCTGGTTTAGGACACTAGACTTCTTTGTGTCTGCTTCAAGGCGTTTCCGGGCTCTATATCTACGCTGCCGTTCTCGGTTCTTCAGGCGACGAGTCATAATGTCACTACGACTTTTGGTATGGTCTCTTTGATCAAGACTTTTCATCATTAAACTATCTTGTGTGGCAGCAGGATTCATATTTTGGCCGTCTTCCATTTCATATAATGATCAGAATTTGCAAGAATAATGTTCTGGTGTTCCAGTAGCATTCATATCTAGCCCATTTTCCATTTTATATAGTGGTCAGCATCTGCATGAAGAAAAAGAGGAAATCTAAGCAACACATATAATATTTTCCAATGTGACAGAGACCACTTCACTTCTCATAAAAATTACATTCAAGAAAAGATAACAATTCTTTTAAACAGATACGAGCAAAACAACAAACTTTACTATATGGTTTTATGCACAGGTAGATTTTTCAAGACTATTGATAGTATGTTTCTATACACAAGAGGCTAGCAATGGTGAACATTCAACATGGGCCACAATCATACATTATTTTTCCACTGTCGATGAAATCAGGTTCTGGAATCATAATAGGAAAACTATTAAAACTTGATTTGAGATGCCTCTTTAAAATTTGATATAGACATCTGACATCTCTGCGCTATAACAAAACATACATTTAAAATCATTGTACATGGACATATAATAGAATCAGGCCTCATGCTTTTGAGCTCAACATTGAAACTCCAGGAGAATCACTGACATTACCCTAGCATCTATCTGAACAGGGAGAGTACAGAGACATATCCGCAAATTTGTTATTTGATAAACGCATAATGTACTGTCATTTCCATCAAACTTAGAAATAAAATGATGAAACATAGACATACACTGAATTTTTTGGCAGTCAAACATAATTTCACTGATTGAACTTTACGACATAGGACTTGTCACATGCCTCTCACATTGCTAGATAGGTTCAATACTACCTATAACTATATATCCCTGCAATGCAGCATTCACCAATATTCTGAGCTGTTGCAAGGATCACAAGGATTTAATCCACCAATTAAGCTTAGCTCCACGACAATAAAGCCAACTTATAATAAAGGTTCTGCACTCCCATTCATTCCTCACCAAACCTATAGCTTTATGAATACTATAATATTATCATTAATATATTTGATGATGACAACCCTTTCCTCCGATTATCCATATGTGTGCAATAAAGGTTAATGGGTTCATATCTTTGAAGTGCTATGCAAATTTGAGTGCATTATTCCACCTTCATAGAATATCCAAGCAGTCATTTGAGACTTGAGTAATTATCATGTCTAATATGCATACAATCGTATTATTACCTCTAATGTCTCATTCTCTTAAACTTTATAAATTTAAGCATTTCAAACTTCAACCATGTTTTGGTAAAAAAAATTTAGAGCACTTGGGTTGTAACATTGTGTTTGATGAGTTGAGCATACTACTACACTACTACCTTATTACCATAACCGTTCTCATACTTTGAAAACATAAATAACCATCAGTGTTTGCGGTAATATTGGACAAGTACTTATTCAATTTTCAACACTTTACTAATTGTTGCATCTGAATCTAAGCTCAGACCTCAACATCGTGACAGAACAAATCCTAAAACATAACAGATGTTTGACATTCACATTAAATCCATTGATATTTCTGATATACAGACTTCTACAATATTCAACTTTGCAATATCTAACAAAAGAGGGTTTATTTACTCGTGAACACAATTCATTACAACAGAAATACAGAATCTTAATAGCAATGATAAAAAAAATAAAAAACCCAAAAGTGTATAGATGGCTTAGTAGTTAGTAATAGCTGTGAAACCCTGCCATTATAAAATTAACTTCAAACACAAACAACACAGGTAAAGATCATACCCGATTAATCCTAAAAGTCAAACCCACTTACCAATTATTGTTTAGCATACATAATCAAGAAAAAATTGAGAAAGCGAAAAAAATAAATAAGAAAAGAAACGGATTTTCAATAAATCTGGGAGAAATAACGCGAAATAATGTAAAGAGTGCGAGTAATCTACCCTAGAAAGGTATGTGAAAAAAAGAAACAAAAAAGGAATGATAATAATAATAAAAATAATTAAGAAGAAGAAGGTACCTGTGTGAAATGGAAAAGATGAAGAAGAGAGTGATTGGTGAATGGTGGAATTAGCAGGGGAGCAAAGAAAGCGGTGGTTGTCGGATTAGAGGGACGAAATAAGCAGGAGGGTTTTTAGGAGGCCGATGTTAACGAGAAATACGAGTCAAGTCTGACTTATTGAAAGCCTTCACCAAAATTAGTATAAATACCAAAATTAGTATAAATAAATTAAATTACTCAAAATGAACAATAAGGGGGTGGTGGCGCAGTTGGCTAGCGCGTAGGTCTCATAGCTTCTGAGTTATCCTGAGGTCGAGAGTTCGAGCCTCTCTCACCCCATTTCATCTTTTTATTATATTTTAGTAATTTAGCCCCACTACTTTAAACTTATATATATTTTGAATACTTTATTATTTTTTAAAAATTTAATTAAATAATTATTTTAATCGATTCAATTCTATACAACCATTTTATACATGTGAGGTGGGGCTATTTAGTCTTATGTGTTTTTTTTTTTTTTTTTTTTTTTAAAAACAATTCTTCTTCTTTTATTTTGTATTAAATAAATGATAAAATTATTTATTTTTTATCCAATCTCATGCCACACTTGTAGAGACATAACTATTTTAATTCAATCTGATACATAATCAAACACATCACAGCACTAAATTTAGTCCAAACTTATCTCATCAAATTCTATGAAAATAATTCTATCATATCACGCATACCGAAAAAACCCTAATCGTCATAGTAAGTGGTATGGTTGCTAAATATTATAATGCAATACTAAATTTTCAATTTATATTTAATGATATGATGTTCGTACATTATACGGGTTGCAAAGTAGTCTAAATCTAAAGCTTGGACTTCTTTTTTTTTTCCTTCTAATGTAATGAATCACTGAAACTATCTAGAAAAGATTTTCGGCTAGAAAATAAGAGTTCATTTCATGAAAAAGTTTTTCTAAAAAATCTCTCTCTTAGTTCAGATTTCAGTCCTATTCAGTCTTCAGAAAAATTTAATTAAATAATTATTTTAACCGATTCAATTCTATACAACCATTTTATACATGTGAGGTGGGGCTATTTAGTCTTATTTTTTTTTTTTTTTTTTTTTTTTTTTTTTTAAACAATTCTTCTTCTTTTATTTTGTATTAAATAAATGAAAAAATTATTTATTTTTTATCCAATCTCATGCCACACTTGTAGAGACATAACTATTTTAATTCAATCTGATACATAATCAAACACATCACAACACTAAATTTAGTCCAAACTTATCCCATCAAATTCCATGAAAATAATTCTATCATATCACGCACACCGAAAAAACCCTAATTGTCATAGTAAGTGGTATGGTTGCTAAATATTATAATGCAATACTAAATTTTCAATTTATATTTAATGATATGATGTTCGTACATTATACGGGTTGCAAAGTAGTCTAAATCTAAAGCTAGGACTTTTTTTTTTTTTTTTCTTTCTAATGTAATGAATCACTGAAACTATCTAGAAAAGATTTTCGGCTAGAAAATAAGAGTTCATTTCATGAAAAAGTCTTTCTAAAAAATCTCTCTTTTAGTTCAGATTTCAGTCCTATTCAGTTTTCAGAAAAATTCCGGACTATTCAGTCTTCAGAAAAAAAAAACAGACGACCCCTAAACCTTTTCTTTTCTCTAAAATAAAACATATTTTCTAATGAAAAAAAAAAAATCACTAAAATAATTTTTAGATTTGAAAACAATATATATATATATCAGAAATTCTATTATCAGTTCCTTGCATATGGGCCACTGGATTTAAATACTTTGACTTGGCTGTATGCACTTGTCAGTCAAAGTATTTAAATCCAGTGGCCCACATACAAGGAACTGATATAACATTTGTCAGTTCGAACTGATAATAGAAAGACTGTATATATATATATTGAAAAAAAGAAGTCATTAACTTGTTTAATGCGCGCTATGTAATTTGCAGTGATGTTATAGATTAATAAATTAATTAGAGCATGCTTGTAATGGTGGCGTTGCTTCTGTGTGTATACAGTATTTACAGTGTACTGTGTTGCAATTAGCCCCATTTATGTGTGTGTATATATATATATATATTCCGTTTAAATGGAGCAAAAAATTGATAGCAAAACAATTTGATAGAAGCAAAAAGAAACTTGTATTAAAAGAAAATGAAGGCAAGAGAGATTACAAGGATAATTGTGCTTATACGTTTGTTAATTTGAAAAGAAAACTGATAATCCCATGATCATGACTCATGAGTCATGAAGATTGTTGCAAAGGTGATTAATTTCTTCATATGTTGACAGGCTGATCAGGAGCGGGGGCATTGAGCAAGTCCAATAACGAAGTATATGATCGAGCCTCCAAGTCCTCACCTGGCTGGTAGAAGTTTGTGGTGACTCCCTTGTTAGCGAACAAACCCTTCAATAATACGCGCGGAAGCGTTGCCAGATAGAACACAAACAAACACAATGATAAAGAAGAGATAAGATGAATAGAAGTAATTTAAATCCAAATCACACAACACAAGAATTTACGTGGAAACCCAAATCAGGAAAAAAACCACGGCCGTCAAGACGACAAGAGAAAGTTCCAATATGTAGTAAATTGTTACAACCACACACTCTCAGGATCCCTCTCTAAATAATACCCCAAACCCAATTACACCCAATGCTCACTTTGAGATCTCTCTAGTATTTGCTATTTTGCTCCACCACTCTCAGGTGTTTTTTACACACACAATAACCTAGTTATTATGGTCTATTTATAAGAATTACAGGGAGTTGAAACTAACAAGGAAATCCTACTCCTAGTCATACAAGAATACTTATTCCACATAAATACTATTTCCTATTTAATATAAGTCTTCTTGTAAAGGAGAAATCCTTTTCCCTTTAGAACTTCCAGAAGCAACCAATTTCCTCTTCCATGAATATTTCATGATTCAACGCATGCTTGTGATTAACTATGATTCAAGTTGCAGTTGGCCACCCGCTTCCTAAACCGTGTTGAACTTGACCACTCAGAAAACCGTGATCCATACGTCATGTCACCAAGATCCATCACGACCGCTGCCATGACCACAGCGGTCACACAGCGGTACAAACTGGAATGAGACCATTGTCGTAGCGCTGCCAAACAATTGGCAGCGGTGTCCTACCGCTGCCAAAGCCACAGCGGTTTGGCAGCGGTTTCGGCTGTTCTCCGCTTCTTCAATTCATTTCGCCTCCAAGCCTCCCTCAATCATAACCTCATACTTCCAAACGCTCTCACGTCTCCAGGAAGTCTCCGCATTGGTAAATCGGGTTTGGTAACCATTGGAGAATTCAAGCCATATCCAACAATCCTCCCTTATGGCGAGAATTTCCAAAACTTGTCCTTAGCTACGATCTTATCATCAAGAATCAACATACCCACCACTAGGTATAACCACTTAGGAAACAACCATCCTAAGATTTCACCGGCACATGTCGAAATTTACCTTGCTGAAAATTGTGGTGCAACTCCTCACGTTAGGTTCCCAGGGAGTTCGCTCAGCCATCGACATCCTTGTCCACCACACACCTTGCATCACTTCCTAACTAATGCCCGTGCGCAATTGTGGACCCGCTATCAGCTACATCATTTTCACGGCAACTAGCGGTCATGCCATGAGGATGTTTATGCCCCCCTTTAGAGGACATCGCTGTAGTCGTCAAACTCAAGAGAGGCGATTGCCGGATCACCCTCTTTGGAGCCTTTAGCCAAACTTGTCTTCTTATTTTTGCAATCCTTCCTTATGGGTCCAGATTGTCCACATCCCTAACAAGTGACTTTCCCTTTGAAGTTCCCCTTTTTTCTGTCAACCAAGAGAAGAGAGTTATCAGAAGATTTACCTTCACTCTTTAGCCTTCGTTCCTAAGAGATAAGTTTGTTCGCTACATCTCCAAAGCATATGGTTGAACTCCCATGCATCAAGATTGGCTTCATGTGTGCATAGGACGATGGAAGGGACCAGATGAGTCTAAGACCTTTGTTTTCTTCATCAATCTTTACTCCAATCGACTCTAATTCTGAAACTATCCCATTGAGCACTCCCAGATGATCAGAAATTTTTGTACCTTCAAACATCTGCAACATGTGAAACTGCTCCTTCAGGTAGAACCGGTTGCAGACGCTATTCGTTTGATACAATTCTTCAAGCCTCTCCCAAAGTTCTTTCGCTGAATATGCTCCATGAATATTTGCAAGAACATTCTTGGCTAGGCACAATCGTATCGCACTTGCAGCTCTCTCATCCAAATCCTCCCAATCATCATCTCTCATCTTTGATTTTCCAGAAGTAGTACTAGTCGTTGCTTTGTTAGAATCTCCAGAGCCTTCAAGGTTTGCAGGGGTTGAATTGCCCTTCAATGCCTTGTGTAAACCATGTTGGATTAATATATCTTTGACTTGAATTTGCCACAAGCCAAAGTTCATCTTTCCGTCGAACTTCTCAATATCGAATCTCATCATCCTTGCCATAAAGCTTGTTAAGACCACTACCAAGCAACCGGGGCTCTAATACCAATTGTTAGCGAACAAACCCTTCACTAATATGCGCGGAAGCGTTGCCAGATAGAACACAAACAAACACAATGATAAAGAAGAGATAAGATGAAGAGAAGTAATTTAAATCCAAATCACACAACACAAGAATTTACGTGGAAACCCAAAGCAGGGAAAAAACTACGGCCGTCAGGACGACAAGAGAAAGTTCCAATATATAGTAAATTGTTACAACCACACACTCTCAGGATCTCTCTCTAAATAATACCCCAAACCCAATTACACCCAATGCTCACTTTGAGATCTCTCTAGTATTTGCTATTTTGCTCCACCACTCTCATGTGTTTTTCACACACACAATAACCTAGTTATTATGGTCTATTTATAATAATTACAGGGAGTTGAAACTAACAAGGAAATCCTACTCCTAGTCATACAAGAATACTTATTCCACATAAATACTATTTCCTATTTAATATAAGTCTTCTTGTAAAGGAGAAATCCTTTTCCCTTTAGAACTTCCAGAAGCAACCAATTTTCTCTTCCATGAATATTTCCTGATTCAACGCATGCTTGTGATTAACTACGATTCAAGTTGCAGTTGGCCACCCGCTTCCTAAACCGTTGACCACTCAGAAAACCGTGATCTATACGTCATGTCATCAAGATCCATCACGACCGCTGCCGGTACCGCTGCCATGACCACAGCGGTCACGCAGCGGTACAAACTGGAATGAGACCGCTGCCGTAGCGCTGCCAAACAATTGGCAGCGGTGTCCTACCGCTGCCAAAGCCATAGCGGTTTGGCAGCGGTTTCGGCTGTTCTCCGCTTCTTCAATTTGTTTCGCCTCCAAGCCTCCCTCAATCATAACCTCATACTTCCAAACGCTCTCATGTCTCCAGGAAGTCTCCGCATTGGTAAATCGGGTTTGGTAACCATTGGAGAATTCAAGCCATATCCAACATCCCTCTGAGTTTATAGTGACAGTGCGAACAACACCAGCAGTAGCAAGGGAAAGTGACTTGACGACTAATTGCTCAGCTTCTTGTTTGGTGATTCCTTGTTTCCATGCTTGATCCAAAAATCCATACAAGTAACTCGAGTCCTATGGCAAAAGCCTGCTCAATTAGTCCACCGACACCAACTCCATATATTTTACCACCTTCATACTTGTCCCAACCGCCAACAATAATTAGCTGCCCACCACCAGTTTGTAACAACATATTCCCGCTGTTACTAACAAGGTTGGCAGCAACTTTGACAGTTACGGGCCGCCCTAGTTGTATGGTGTGTTGATAAAGCAAGTAGCCAACATAGTCCGAGACAATCTGTGAATCGCCAGCCGCGTAGACATTATCGGTCAGCTCAGTAACATACATTCCGCTGCTGGTGCTGAGGACAACACCGCGCGCCATTGTAGGTGACGCTGATAGTAGTGCCCATGATATGATTCAGAGATTCTACTCTTTTAAAGAAAGCCCTAAAACCAACCAGAGTGAAAAATAAAGATTTCTCCTTTTGTTCGATTACATGCATCTTATCAATGATTATTATATATATATATATATATATATATATATATATATATATATATATATATATAAGGAAACCAGAGTCCATTTTTGCTCACCCCCCTTAAAGGGGGGTGAGCATTATCCCCCTCCCTAACACATGACATATGTCTAAGGAGGGGGTATTTTTATCTAAACACATGACAGTTTTTGGACAAAAATACCCCCCTTGACACATATCAAGTGTTGGGGAGGGGGTGAGCAAAAGTAATCTCAATCAGCTAAGGAAACCACAGCCGAATCAGCTAAGGAACTGTCCTTGTTGTATTAATCCTTCTCCTTGTAGGATTTGAATTCTAGTTTATCAGGAATTCAGGATGATCACCACGTTAAGTTAGATTTTGATTTTCCAATAAGGTCTGTTAAGCATATACACAAATATTAAAATAAGGAAGAAATAATTCATAGGAGTTGAAAAATTAGTAAGAGTCGATCCGATCGGATGCATTGCTTGATGATTCACCATATATATGAAGTTATCCATAAAAGAATGAATCACGTGGCGGCAAAAGATGGAACAAAAAGCCAAGTGTCATAAACAAACATGCATGGATATGATCAAATTAAATACCAATTCCTAGGACTCAAATCAACTGTCTAAAAATAGTGTCCAAATTTGTGTATCGATATGTCCCAATTTGATTGGTTAGACACAAATTGGAACATCATTTTTGGACAATTGATTTGAGTCCTGATTCATATCCCAAATGAATGAATGACATTTCTTCCATAGACAATATGATGTATTCAATCTGGAATTTGAAATTTTAGTTGTATTCAATATCATTTTGTTTAGAGTCTATAAAAGTTAAAGTGCATTCAATTTAGACTTTTAAGGATTTTATTAAAATCCATTTGTATTTTTTTTTTTTGAAGTGTTACATTAATTCGGATTTTTTTTTAGAGGGGAGAACTTGAACCCGCAATTTCGTGGTGTGGGTTTATCACTAAACCAACCTCATATCTTTAAATCATGTGTATTCAATTCAAATATTTTTTTAAAAGTCAAAATAAATTTAGGTGTATTCAAAAATTCTTCGATGGATTTTACAGATTTTTCTTAAGATTAAAGTGAATGAATTTGATGGATTTTAAATGAGACTTGTAAATATAAAGGCCCATAACAAATATTGCCCTACCACCACAGGTTTTGATAGATTTGAATTTTATAATCTATTGAAATTAACAACAACAAAAATATCCAACAAATTAACCTTGATGATTAAAATTTTAAAAAAAAAAAAATTATTTTTTATAATATCAAATTTTCATTAATGTTATCTATCAAATATCAAGCTGAGAACTTATTATTCATGAACTCAAAAATCTTTTCATTTTGTACTTGAAGTCGCTGAAACAATTGAAGCTGTTGTTCCATATTCTCTTGATCATAATTGTCATTTTTTTTTTATTTGTTGATTATCAATCTTCCGTTGATTCTCGAAAGTTGTTTGTTGAGTTTCAAGCTCCAACTCTTGAAGCTCCTTTTTTTGACTTGAAGTTCGTGTTCACTTGTCAAAATCCCAAACCCTTCACATAGTTAGATCTTTTTCTAAGAACTGATTCACAGATTTTTTTATTTAGATAATAAAGTTTCATCTTCAGCGGATTTTGTTTGCAATACAATCCTTCGTTCCTATAGATATATAATTTAATATTCGATCAATATAGTTAGTAAATGATCCATCAAATTTAGTTCTGCATACAAATTTACATAGTAAATTCCTACAAGAAGGTTTGCAAACACATGATATGAGAAAACCAATGAACTTGATAATGTAAAACATGATCTCCAATACAAATTGAACCGACTTGTAAGTTGTAACATGCTAAAAAAAAAAAGTTATTATTATAAAATTAAATTTTTGTATGGTTACAGGGCTTTATTTTTTTAGCATGTTACCACTTACAAGTCGGTTCAATTTGTGTTGGAGGTCATATTTTACATTATCAAGTTCATTGGTTTTCTCATATCATGTGTTTGCAAACCTTCTTGTGGGCATTTACTATGTAAATTTGTATGTAGAACTAAATTTGATGGATCATTTACTAACTATATTGATCGATTAAATTATCTATAGGAACGAAGGATTGTATTGCAAACAAAATCCGCTGAGGATGAAACTTTATTATTTAATAAAAAATTTGTGAACCAGTTCTTAGAATAAGATCTGACTATGTGAAAGGTTTGGGATTTGGACATCGTCTTAACTACTAAGTAAATCAAATATGGTGCTTTTACACAAGTGAACACGAATTTGAAGTAAAAAAAAAAAAACGAGCTTCAAGAGTTGGAGCTTGAAACTCAGCAAACAACTTTCGAGAATCAACAAGAAGATTGATAATCAACAAATAAAAACAAAAGATTGACAGTTATGATCAAGAAAATATGGAACAATAGCTTCAACTGTTTCAAGTACAAAATGAAAAGATTTTTGAGTTTATGAACAAGTTCTCAGCTAGCTATTTGACAGATAACATTAATGAAAATTTAATATTATAAAAAATTATTAATTATTATACGTTAATATTTAATATATTTTTTTCTCTAAGTGAGGACAAGTATTCACCCACCGGCCATTGTATTGTGTTTGTGGGTTTTGTTTTTTTTATTTTATGTGAGAACTTTGATGAGATAGGGTCATGTCACAACCACAACCACAACCATAGCCCGGTTCTGGTTTGTCCCCGTCCAACTTTGTCTGTCGCAAGAAAAATTGTCCCAAAAACACTTCTTTATGGTATTTCACCAAGCTACTCAAATATACGACAATAATTTACAAAATTATAAAAAGTTTCATGGTATCATTGTAATTATTATTTTTATTTCATTCATTTTAAAAAGGGCATATTTGGTAATATTGGGGTGTTCTTACAAATTTTAATATTTTTAAAAAATAATAGAGGTGTACATACAATTTTCAAGAGGTGTAAATATCATGACTCCATTTAAAATCCATCAAATTCATTCTCTTAAACTTAAGCAAAATCTGTAAAATCAATAACTTTTTGAATACACTTAGATTTATTTTGACTTTTAAAAAAAATTTGAATTGAATACACATGGATTTGAAGAGATGAGGTTGATCTGGTGATAAACCCATCACACATGCACCACGAGATTACGGGTTTGAGTCCTCCCCTCTAAAAAAAAATCCGAATTAACGTAATACTTCAAAAAAAAAAAAAATTACAAATGGATTTTAATAGAGTCCTTAAAAGTCTGAATTGAATACACTTAAACTTTTATAGACTCTCAACAAAATGGTATTGAATACACCGAAAATTTCAAATTCCTTATTGAATACACCTTATTGTCTATGGAAGAAATGTCATTCATTCATTTGGGATATGAATTAGGACTCAAATTAGTTGTCCAAAAATAATGTCCCAATTTGCATCTAACCAATCAAATTGGGACATATCGATGCATAAATTTGGACACCATTTTTAGACAGTTGATTTGAGTCTTAGGAATTGGTATTTAATTTGATCATATTCATGTTTGTTTATGACACTTGGCTTTTTGTTCCATCTTTTGCCGCCACTTGTCTCGTGATTCATTCTTTTATGGATAACTTCATATATATGGTGAATCATCAAGCAATGCATCGGATCGACTCTTACTAATTTTTCAACTCCTATGAATCATTTCTTCCTTATTTTAATATTTGTGTATATGCTTAACAGACCCTATTGTTTTGTATTTCTATCTACCTGTTATTTAAAGGCTTTTGTTTGGTCACTCACACACATTCGTTGGAACTTGGAAGCTGATCTCTTTTTGTAGGAAAATTTCATGACACTACAAGAGCATGTTATTATGGTGGCTGATGAAAATTTCATCACGGTGGCTGCTGCATGCTCTGATTTGTCAAACTTTGTGCCACCTTTTGCGCTTATCTTTTTAATTTGTTAACAATTTGACCTTCTTTGATACCTTTATCACCTTTTATATGTAGAGACCTACACGATATTCTATATTTGTATAGTTTTTATTATTATTATTATTATTATTTATTTGAAAATAGGGAGATATAGCCATATAGGCATTGCTATTTATAGTATTTTTGAGAGTAATACTATATACAACCCATATTTCAACCAAAATGATGTGACAATTAATGAGTTGTCATCACCATTCACCACATAATATGAGATGATGTGGTTAATAAAAAAACCACTTACCATATCATTTTGGTTAAATATTTGAATTGTATAGCATTACTCTCAAAATACTATAAATAGCTATGCCTATATCTGCTACTATGAATTTCTTCGATTCTTGGATTAAGTATAGTCAATCGTTATGAGGTTTGCTTCTTGCTTTGTATTAAAAAAACTTTCATGAATGCACTCACAAATGCATCTTGAATCTCCACTGGCATTTGTGTTGTTACAGTCTTACAGACTTACAGTCAGCACTTAGCATAAAAGATGTCAATTCATAATCGTCATGTTTTCTTATATGAGATAAGATTTGATTTGTGTTTTGAAGGTCACATTTGGAGTGCTGTTCAACGACGACAGATGTGCAAACATATTTGAAGCACTTGTTGGGACACTGAGAGCAGCAAAGAAGCGCAAATTTCTGTAGGGAATTTAAAAATTCACAATATGGTAATGGTTGTTTTGGCCTACAAAATTGGTTTTAAAACTTAATTTTTGTTGAAAGTTAAGGTTTTGATGATAAAGCATCAATCATAATATAATATCATTAATTGATGTTCAAAATATGGGCCTAAACATCACATGCTTCCTTCCCTTCACCTCATGTTTAGTCCTTAAAATGTGGGGTTTCATGAAGCACATATGACTCGTTTAGCACACCATATTATATTGTATTGTACTGTATTATCATTAATATAGATTTGTGTCTAGTGATGTACTATATTATATCGTATTAAATTATTCCTATATGATTTTATTGTATTTTATTATATTATAAAAATATAATATATATATATATATTTTAAAAGTTAATAATTAATTTTAAATAATAAATCAATAAATAATTATTTTAATTGAAATAAAAAATTTCAATAAATAATATTTTTATATAAAAAAAATATTTTCTATATAATTTTGAAATTATAAAAAATAATATTAACAACACATATTTCATCAGTATTCCATATTTGTTGAAATAAAAAGAGAGAAAAAAAAGTGTTTTTTTCTAATATAATCTAACCTAATACCACCAAATACATTGTATTGTATTATTTTAGTATATTTTAATTGTCTAATACAATACAATACAGCAAAACAAATAAGGCCTGAAGCAATTGGTCAAGTCAACCTAAAGTTGTTCATTTTAGTTGGAGCTTGAAATCAGCATAATAATCAAATTTGAAGATTGACTTTCATTCATCAAATACAAACTTAACACAAAATAATTGTTGTAATTTTAATCTCTCTCTCTCTTTCTGTGACTTTTTTTTTTCTCTGATCACTTATGTATCTCATCATTGTTTCGATCCCAAAAATTTCAATCAGGTAAAATTCGTCTCTTCATTACGAATGGATTAATACCCATATTATATATCTTGTCTTATATATATATTTTTTATTTTTTAGTAAAAAAAAATAATATACTATTACAAGTATATCATTGTGGACTATACAATCATCAAATTTAGCAATCCTTAAAAACAATCCTTAAATGCTGAAGTGGTAACTTTTGAGGATCCAAATTTGCTTATACCATTGGGAATGCTCTAATTAGCTAAACACAAAATGAAAATGGGTTTGGTCTTTTAGTCTTAGGCCGTACAATTCCTTAAAAAGTCGTCCTGTAATGTAAGAATTAGTCAAATGTGATATATTTTCTTTTAGTTTTTTATTTTTTAAAATCCAATGACCAGTAACACACTATTACAATATAGATACAAAAATCAAGAATTTGAAGGTTAAAACTAAAAAAATAACTTTATCCCTTCAATTATACAGGTCCCATAGTAGCTAAATTCTATTAAAATAAAGACTAAAAAAAAAAAAGTTGATATGATTGAGAAGTAGAAAAAGAATAAGACATAAAAGACTGTTTGGTGTGCGAGATTGAATTTGATAGGATTGAACTATTTTTATGGAATTAGATTGGATTGGACTAAATTAGTACCGTAATGTGTTTGGTGTAGTACGGATTGGATTAAAATAATATCTCCTATTTGGTATAACATAAGATGGATAAAAAATAATTGAAAATTCTTAACTCCTCTCAACGGGATTGAAGAATCTAAATTAGTTGGACCTACCGTAATCCCACACACACATATATATATATATATATATATATATATATAGTCCCTTTCTGGTCAATGCGTACTGATGTAACTACATCAGTACCAATGCATATGGATAATTGATTATGGAGAAGCTTTGACAAGTGCATATACTTTGAGTCAAAGTATGTAAATTTAATGGTTCACATCCAACGCATTGATTAAGTTATATTAGTGCGCACTGACTTGAACATTTATATATATATATAGTTTTTTTATTGTCGGTTCGAACTGATATAAAATATATCACTTCCTTACATATAAGCCATTGGATTTAAATGTTTTGATTTGGGTGCATACATTTGTCAAATCATCTTTTCATCTAATGATCAACATACAAGGAATTGATATATTTTATATCAGTTCGAACTGACAACAGAAAGACCGTAAATATATATATATTTATAAATGATTATTTTATTTAAAAAAATTATAAAATTGAAAAATGTTTAAATAATATATAAATTAAAACATTTATTGTTTTCAAATACATATTTAAATAATTTATTATTCAATTTCAAAATATTATCAAATTAAAAATATTATTATATTTAAAATATTCAATCAAATCTAATCCTATATAATCCAAGTCTCATTTTAATCCAATCAAATCCTATGAAATAGTCCGATCCAATCTCGTACAATAAACAAGACCAAAATGAAAGATTCTCGGAAAAAAAATAAGGTTGGTCAAATTACATAATTATGGGATACTATTCAAATCCCAGTTTTGCAAAGAGAGTAAAGTGAACGCTAGAACTGGAAAATTCAGCGTTAAATCCGTTAAGTTTGACTCAAATATTTCATTTCTATAAAAATGCTTCCACTTAAACAAATTTCGGACAGTGCGTCGTCAGCCCAACTCACACACTCTGGTCCACAGTCCACGCACCCACTTATTATGATTTTTTTTTTTCTAATTATAATTTATTTCCATTTTGACCCTTCACCCTACTGCGTACGTTAGTCTCTTGTTAGGGTTTCTCGAATTCTCTCTCTTTTTCGATTCAATCTTGATTTGGGTTTTTCCTTATCAATTCTCATTTCTATAACAGGACACACTGAAGATCTGTTTTTGTTTTTTCAAGTCAGAGGCGGTATTTATTCTCCCTTTCTAGTCCTCTTATTAACATTTTAACTTTATTGCTCTCTCTATTTTCTTGTTTTTCTGTGTGAAACCGAAGAATAAGTGGTTTGAGTTGATGGGGTTCTTTGAATTTTGATAAGGGAATTATTTTGGGTTCAGTTGTTATCTCCAAAATTCGATTTTGGATTTAGGGTTTCCTCGATTTGGTTTCCTGGTTCGGTTGCACCAAACTTTGAGCTTGACATTTGAGGCTGATTCAATTCGTGGCATGTGGATTGGGCAAAGTTAATAGAAGGGTATGTACTTTTGCAACTAGTTTCTTGTCTTTCGGGTTTGATCTTGTTGCTTTTGGTGATATTCTGGTGAAATTCTGTTGAAATTTGAATTTATGGTTTTTCCATTTTTGAAGCTTTGAAGTTGTTTGACTTTATAGCTGATTAGTGAAAATCTAATATTTGGGTTGTTGAAGCAAATTTTAGCATCTGTGAAAGGTTGTTGATGCTGTCTGATATTGAATTGTGAACTTGTGGGAATTGTTTTGAAGCTTTTGAGAGATTTGACTCTGTGTTTATATAGGGAAAATCAGTTGTTAGTTTGTTGAAGGGAGTATGGTGAGTATTGATTGTCTGTTTTGAAGTTCCGCTCTACATTTGGATTGTCGTGAGGATCTGTAATGCTGGAGGTTGAGTTTTGATGTTTGGATGCTCGCTTGAATCTCTTAAATGGTTTGATTGGGGGAGTATTTACTAAATTTGTTATAGTTAAAAGTTTGAGCTAAGTTTCTCAGAATGGATGGCTCTAAAAACCGCCATAATAATGATCATTTGGGTGTGAATAAGATTGGGAAGAATATAAGGAAGAGTCCATTGCACCAACCTAATTTTCCGGCTAATAATAATGCTAATAGGCAGCAACCTCAGCCTCAGGTTTACAACATTAGCAAGAATGATTTTAGGAACATTGTGCAGCAGCTCACTGGTTCACCTTCACAAGAACCTTTGCCTAGACCTCCCCAGAATCTACCGAAACCTCAAAGTCTACGATTGCAGAAGATTAGACCACCCCCGTTAACACCCATTGTTAACCGACCTCACATTCCACCTATGGTCCATGCTCCAGCTCCGGCTCCGGCTCCTGCACCAATTCCCCCTCCCATTCCTTACAATAATAACTTAGCTAGGCCTCCTCCTCCTCAATATGGACAACCAATGCCGCACTATGGACAACTACAACATGTGACACCCTGGGACTCAGCTTGGCCAAATACAGCTGACTCTCCTATCTCAGCTTATATGCGTGACCTTCAAAATGTTATTGGAGATCCTGGTCTAAGGGGAAGCCAATTTCTTCCGCATCCACAAGCACAAGGACAACAGCAGCCTCAATTTCCGGGTCACATTCAGCCTCATCCACCATCATCTGGTTTACTTCCTAACCCACATATGCGGGGGCTTCCCTCTCCAAGGGTAAATGGTCCTCCTGTCCCACAGATGCCTAATCTCCCTTCCCCACGAATGAATGGACCTGCACTTTTACCCTCTCCAACTTCTCAGTTCCTTTTGCCATCTCCTACTGGTTACATGAACTTGTTGTCACCTAGATCACCTTATCCATTGCTTTCTCCAGGTGTTCAATTTCCTCCACCATGGACACCCAATTTTGCATTTTCACCCATGGCACAGTCTGGCATTTTAGGTCCGGGTCCATATCCTCCGCCTTCCCCAGGCCTTAATTTTCCATTATCACCTTCAGGGTTTTTTCCAATTTTAAGTCCAAGATGGAGGGATCCATAGGCAAAACCGCAAAAGCATAATGTTGTTGTCTTCATGAGTTCCTGACTGATGAGGAGCGCTGGTACCTGCTTTATGCTGAATGCAATGCATCTCCTTCTCATGGGAGCATCACTTGTGAAAATGTAATGTACAATGGTGAAAAGGGGTCCTCTTAAAAGTTTGTATTCTTCTTTTCTAATGTCTATTTTGTTTAATTTTGTCCTTTTTCTCTTGTTATACCCATTTTGGAGCTGCTTTGAGATTAGAACAGCTGCATTGTTTTCATGTCTGTGTGAAGTTTTCAACTTTAGGTGGAATAGTGAAGATCTTACTACTGAACTGATTATCTGGACAGGAATTGTAGCTTGAAAGGCAGGAGTTAGGAATACAGATATCAAATTTACTTGTAGGCAATCTAGTGGAAGATTCTTGTGTAATTGTATTATTGTGGATTATTAAATCTTGTTAACTTTGAAATTAAATTCTTCAATTCCTGACTGGCATGTTGAAGAAATTGTCAAGGCCTTTATCTTTTGTAGTATTGATCTGCTCAATGAATTGTTGAATTATTTGAAACTATATTTTCCTGATGTTTTTGGCTTCTTTGTGTTTTTAGTGCTTATTGGCTGCATAGGTTGTGTAATTGTCTATTAGTTATGTAAAACACTATTTACCATGCTTGCTTAAAGAGACTATTGTCTGTTGTTCCATTTCCGCTTTAGGCATACTTATTTTAGTTCATCATTTTTTCCCTTTGTTATGTATTTTAGTTATTCTGTAATCAACTTGTGAGTGTGTTGGCAAATTGTGGATTTTGGTTCTTTGTGCTGATCTAAATACAGGTAAATTCTGAAATGATGTTCCCTTGGTACTTTGGTATTTTCTTTTTGTTGCAATTCTTATTTTCTCTTTTGGTTTTGTGCTTACTAACAATGGTAGGGTTGTTGGTTCTTTATGTTAATAGTGAAACCTTGTTTAGAGCTAGCTTGCATGCCCTGTTTTGCAACTCCTAATCGAAGGATCAAGAAGCCCTATGGTCTCTCTTATTTTACCTTGCTGTATTAAGACATTAATTTTGTATGTTAAAATTTACGTAGGTCTCGATAAATTGTAAACCGAAGTGTTTGTTTGTTTGTTTGTTTGTTTTTTTCTTTCATTCTTTCGGGGTGGTGGCTAGTGGTTGATTTTTGACGATGGCTGGAATGGTTTGTGGGTGCTTATGTTTGAGTTTGGGTGGTGGTTCCAACAGCCATGGAATCTGGTGGTGATGTGTTGCAGATGGATGTGTTGAAGTTTTGATGTGTGGGATTGAGTTGGTAATATAATAATAATAATAATAATAATAATATTACTTTGTCCAAATTTGGTGTCTAAATCTGGTGCCCAAATGATGTGGTATAGAGAAATATTACTTTGCTCAAATTTTGTGTTCAAATCTGGTGTCCAAATGATGTGGTATCACTATAATCTATTAATTTAAATTATGCAAATCTAATACAATTCAAATGAATGAATTATATTTAATGCCACATCATTTGGACACCAGATTTGAATAAAGTAGTATTATTATATTTTCAGAGGGCGGCTAGTCGGATGAAAACCTAAAAAAAATATATATATATTAGGGTTTGTTAATTTTATTTTATTTTAAATTTGATAGATTTTTTAGAAATAAAAAAACAGGGTACCCGAGTACACCTAGACCCGAGCCGGTAGTGGGGATTTGGGGATTCAGGGGAAAATGTTTATCCCTACATCTAATGTGGTTTGGTAATGAAGACGCTCTTTCAATAAAAAAACCAAACATAAAAATATTATTAAAAAAAAAAAAAAAAATGCTAAACATAAAGCTATTTAATGTTCACATTACTTAATGCTGTAAAAGTGTAATCTGACCAAAAAATGGGGCTTGATTTACGGATAGAGTCTATCCGAACTAGTGATGTTGCTCTAAAACTTTGACCGATAATTGTTTAATGAACTTGATTGTGACTCAAATAATTTTCAGACTATAAATGGCCAGATTGAACTTTGAAATTGAGACCTTTAGAATGGGTTGAAGTAATATTGGTTTCATATTTCATGCCACAGTTTTTGTGCTTGTTTGAGCCCATACAAAGATTTAATAAGTCTATAGACTTTGTTTTCTTCACTTTTTACCACATAGCCTTCTGATTGTTCTATATATATATACAGTTTTTCTATTATCAGTTCGAACTGATATAAAATATATTAGTTTCTTATATGTGGGCCGTTGGATTTAAAAGAAGCTTTGACAAGTGCATGCAGCCAAGTCAAAATATTTAAATCTAATGGCCCACATGCAAGGAATTGATGTATTTTTTGTCAGTTCGATTTGATAATAGAAAGACTGTATATATATATATATATATATATATATATATATATATATATATATATATATATATAGAGTAATTTTCCAATGATGACTTTTATAATGCACACTTTAAGCACATTTAATTAAAATTGCATGGAATATATTGAATCTTAATTTGATTTTTTGTATGGATGGTGAAAACATTGAAATACATTTATGGAAAAAAATTTTAAAAAATTTCGGGTGCAAGAACTAATTTTTTCCGATTTTTTTTAAGATAAAACATTTAAAAATAGGGAAATACAAAAAAAAAAAAAAAAAAAAAAAAAGTTCTCAAATCCAAACAAAATCCAAATTTTTACCAAATGTGTATTTTAGTTTTCTTAGGATGCATACAAAAAATCAAATCAAGATTCAATATATTCCATGTAATTTCATTTCATTAAAGGTACTTAAAATGTGCATTGCAAAAGTCCTTATTGAAAAATTACTATATATATATATATATATATAACGGTTCTCTAGTAATGACGTCTTGAAATTATAAGTTAAGGATGTCCAACCACAGCTATACATTCATATTGGGTGTGGGTATTTGTTAATGTGAAGCTATGGGCCCACTGTGAATGTGTGGATGTGGTTGGACGTCCTGAAATTATAAACTCAGGACGGTCTTAATTAGAGAAGTATTCTATAGAATACTTCTCTAATAAGGATGTCCTGAAATTATAAATTAAGGATGTCCAACCATAGCCACACATTCATATTGGGTGTGTGTATTTATTAATGTGGGGTTATGGGCCCACTGTGAATGTGTGGCTATGGTTGGACGTCCTGAAATTATAAAGCCATGATGATCCTGATTAGAGAAGTATTATATATATATATATATATATATATCTTCATCTAATTCTCCATTTAAAAATGTTGTTTCACATCCATCAGATGTATATTCATATTATGAATAATAGCTATTGCAATTAACATCCTTGAAAATAACCCTAAATGTGAAATTAACACAAATAACAAAAGTAAAATTGCGGAATATAGATAACACTTGATTTTTACGTAGGAAACACTCCAATCGGGAAAAAAACCACGAGACTAGTCTCACTAGCCACTTAGTCATAGAAATCCACTATTTGAATATTTGATTACATCCTAAGTTAATTCCTAGTCACTCTTCTCAAGGATCATAACTCAACCTAGGAATCAAGACTTCTCTTTGCTTGTGCAACTACCACATGTAACCATAAGACTTGGATTCAATGAAGATAATTAATGTCTAAGCGAACATGTAACAATGCTCAAATACAAATGAGTGCTAGAAAACACTAGATGCTAAACTAGATGTAGAAAATGCAAAGCTAACAACCTAGCTATAAGCTGACCCCAATCAATATCATAACTTCAAAAGATATGAAATAAAAAATGAAGTTTTGCAATAAATGTGATGTTTTGGCTAAGAAGGACAATAAATGAAGAATAATATTAGTTCTTACTTACCAAGTGATGAAACGATGATGAACCATGCTTAGATGCTTGATGATGCTACGATGCACATGATTTTGGGGAATAGAGAGCCACAAATTGGTTGCTTGAACCTTATTCTCTCTAAGAACTCAACAATGCTCACTATTTCTGAAAAATTCCGAGTTCTTATGAAACAAGATGGTGTCTTGGACTATTTATAGGGTTCTCACAAAACTACATCGTTTTGAAGAAAACTGGTTTTTGTGGTCCACATGTCGCGGCCTATCAAGATGAAAACCAACCGCGACAAAGGCAAACCAAGCGTCGCTGAAATGTTGCGCTACCTTTTTTGCGGTCCATCATAACAAAGGCACGACCGTGAAAATCACTAGAGAAAACATCGCACCTATTTTTCACGGTTCACTAGGGCGACACCAAGACAGCGAAAACCTCTGGAAGGTTTTTCGCGGTGCATCATGACAACACCTGGACAATGACAATCAATGGAAAGTTTGTCGCTGTCCTTTTTCGTGGTGCATCATGACAACACATGGACAACGAAAATCACTGAAAAGTTTATCGTGGTCCATCATGATTCATGACAACACTAAGACAGCAATAAAGAGAAGAAGAGGTTTTCTCAAGCTGTCAAACACACTAACCTATATGCATTATGTGCAAGTGTGAAAATGGTGTGATGCACACTAAAATGACAATAAAAATACAAATAAATGAATTGTGTGTGTGTGCACCTAAGTCTCTTTAATAGTATAAGTCAAGTGATATACCTTTGAAGCTCTTGTTCTTGAAGCTTTCAGATGACGGAAAGATTGCCAATCACAATCACATTGTTGAGCACATGAAGATCCTAATCTACCTATTACAAAAACATCACAATGTGTTTTGTCGCAGAAATAAGCCAATCACTAAATAGAGAACCTTACAATCTCCTCATTTAGCTATTTCGTGACAAAACTACTCACATGAAATATCAAAAAAATGAAAAGAAGCTATTGTCAACAATTGATCTCACTACATTACAAAGAGATACATAAAGATCTAAATCTTCAATGTCTTCAATCTCTTGAGCACCCCTGTGAGAAATAAAAACAAGCAACTTCCCAGAACAACAAGTACATGTGAGATGATAAAAATCAATGCAAAGAATGCATGATCCCCTTAAATGGGTTAATCTCCATCAATATGTAGCTAACTTTCTTAAATGCACAAGACCATCAAAATATAAATACTCCCCATAAATCCTAAGATTACTCCCCATTTTTGTCATGAGATAGGCAAAGAAGTTCCCCAATTCGGATCGCCTTGGCAAAGAAAGCTACTTGCAAGCCAAGATGCATAATCTTATAAACATTTTTTATACGGCTTAAGTTATTGAGAGAGATTCAATGAGATTTTATTCAGAAAAGGTGAGTGTGTATGTAAATGTTGCTTGGCATGTAATACAAACACTATCAAGCTTATGCATGATAATCAATCAAAGCAACAATCAAAAGGATTCAAAATAAAATCAAACCAATTTAAACCTTTTTGTTATAAATAGAAGATATATATCTAAACATTTGTGTGCAAAGTGATCTAATCACATCAAAAAAATATATATATATAAACTTTATTCATTGCAAGACACATCGTTATTTATCAAATTTGAGGTCTTAATAAGTAATGCACCACAACACATCAACAATGACAATTTTCCAACCGATTATGTTTTTCTCTTTTATTAACCTAGAATGCATGTAATTTTGGTTTTCATGCACAAGTAACCCTCTTGATGACTATCATGACTTATACTTGGTTTCACATAAGTTGCTGTTTCCTACATTGGGTGGCTGCACTCCATGTGCCAGTAGCTCTTTTCAAGAGAAAGCTTAAGAATACAGATCATAAGAATCATGGACATGGAGAAAAATTTAAGATCGATAAAATGTACTGATTTCTTATTTAAGGTCAATCAAATTTGAGTGTGGGGTTAAAAATGATAATCTTCTTATTAGGTGATTTGAGAAGTGAGTATAGGATTCTCATGTCACTAATTTCTTATTTATGATTTTAAATATTGTACCATGGATTTTTTATTTTATATATTACTTGTAGTAGGCTGATATGACCACTTGAATATGATATATTATCCGGTTGAATAAATGTTATTTATCGCCAAACCCCGAAGAACTCTTTAAAACAAAGAAGAAAGCATGAATGGTACCTAAGGAATGATGAATTTTGTCTTTGAGCACCATATTTAACTTAAAGCTTAATTCATTGGCGCCTTAAGGTTGTTTGATTCATGATAGCCGTCCCATGCCCCTGATGCCCACTACTTATCTCAGAAGAACCAATAATAAACTAAATAAAAATGCCTTAATGAGGCAAAGATTCTTTGACAAATCAAAGTAGTGTCTTTCTCTCCATCCAAAGTTTGTCTTTGTAGCTTCTACAGGCCCCCCTCTCCAATCTCTCTCTTCGAAATTTTATATTTTCTTTAATAGTCAAGTTGACAACTTGCAGCCTCACTAAATTGGCTGTTGGCCTACTAAAAGAGGCTAGTCGCTTTCCATTAGACTTGATTGTCATAGTGCTCTTCACGTGGTCGTCTAGACATGAATCGAAAGTTTCCACTCAATTTTGTGATTAAATTATATTTATATTCCTTCTCTCACTTGATAATTGGATATTCGAAAAAGGGTTTTCACAAGTCGAATGATATTTACTGTTTTTCCACAAACAATACTACATGATCTACATCTTTCCCTTTAAAGAGAGAAAGGAAGAAAAAAAAAAAAAACATTAATTCACGAAAGTGACTCCAGTACTAAGCTAGCTACCCCACTTGTTTATCCGATCCTCTCGATATATAAAGATTAAAGTGTTATTAAGATTTTCAATTTATTTCTCTAATTTCGAGTTAATAGGTTATTTAATAAATAAAAAATTATAATTGACAAACATATCAGTATTATCATCGATCACAAATTCAGGGTTGTACTAGAAATCATGCGAAAATAAAAATAGTTTAATTCTTCATCCTTCCTTCCGTGATTTGGTTGAAGATTTTACTGATTGATCAACACAGACAATATTTTTTTTAAGGGTTTTTATTTATTTTTAAACTATTACAATATTTTGAAATTTGATAAATGAGCATGATTCGAATCCACAACCCTTTAGATGTTAGTGTGAGTAACTTATCACTAAGTTAACCCCATCTTATCTTTAAGGTTTTGTTAGCAATCACTAATCTTCACACAAAAAATATAGTGATCTATAGCCCTTGTTTGACAAATTGAGACCCTCTGTTGTCCCCACGACAAGGCATAACAGTCTACAATCTGTAATATAAAGTACTACTGTTAGGATCTCATATTGACTAAATATGGGATTAGTCAATGTATATAACCGATTAAGCATCCTCTCCTTACAAGCCGGTTTTTGAAGATGAATTCTACCTAGTGGGTTCGTAAACTATGATTGTGAATGTGAATATGTAAATAGTTAAATACAGATTATAATTGTGTAATGAAATCATCGTATTCATATGTAGACACAAAGCTTCGTGAAGGGTCAAACCTAATATGCTATATGGTATTGTGAAAACAAATATATATAAATATTGCTAACATCACCAATTTGGATTAAATGAATTTGATGCATGTATGTACATACATGTGGCTGAATCTCATCCCTACAAATACTACATACCATATATCATATATTCATATGATTCCTGGATATTGTACCTAGCTTATAACCTTACTGATACGTTCCAATCTCAAGTCTGAAAACACAACATGGAGACGTTGACACTAGAGAAAAAAACTCTACTACACTTGCCAGCCAGCCAATGATATTCACTTCATGAATCATTGCTCGCTTCAGCATAAAACTATGATATTGCTGCTGGCCCACATAACAACACAATCCCATTTGCTTAGAAATCGAAATCATGATTACCAATTACCATCAGACGGTTTGAGATTAATTGATGGTTACAGTTTATGGTCAAGGATGCATGGGCCTAGTATCTAGGTCGTAATATATTTGTTTTGTGGGCTCTCTTTCTGTACAAACAAGGAACAAGATAATTGGCTAGACTTGGTTTTGGAAAATATAATTTCTTGTTTTTTTAACCTTAAATGAAGATGGAATTGATGGGTAGAACCGTAGAAGTAGAAGGACTTACCAGAAATGGGGTCTGGCATATTTTGTTGTATTTTTTTGAGTCTTCCTAGAAATTCAACTACATGCAGTTTTACCAGAAGCAGACCTAATTTTAGTACTGTTTTTTTCTCTGGAGATTCTCCAACCCCATCTACAAATTCAATCAAGCCCCACCTGACAAACCCAACTGGAGGTCAATTGTCCTTATCTTGGGGACCATGCCCCTACGACCATAGCCTCTAGTACTCCTTGCAAAATTAATGTTAACTTTGAAAATTTTTGTTGCTTTCTATTTTCTCTTGAAAACCTAAAACCTTTCGCGATGTTGGATGGGTTTGGATAATTTTTTTTTTTTTTAGAATTGATATGATTGTAGGAATAGTTTTAGACTTTAGTACATTGTTATTGGAATATAAAGAAGGGAAAAAGGGAAATTTAGTGCAATCAGATTCTTAGATTGGAACAAAAAAGTCAAAAGCGCTTAGATTCTTCAAAAACGATATTGGTTGAAGCTGACGCATAGGCGCATAGCATAGTTGTTTTGTCTAATTCATTGTAGGAAGGAAACGAGATTTTGTCATTAAAAAGATGAAAAATTGATTCGCACCCAAGTAGACTTGATTTCCAATTTTCCACTTTACACTCCATTCTATAACTAAATAGACAAAACTTTAAAAGATAAACAAAAAAAAAAAAAACTAAATTATTTTCCAAGAAAAGAAAAGTAGAAACTTTTTACATAAATTGAAAGAGACAACAATATCCTCAACTCATGAAACATCTATGTACACTTACTGCATTGACATTTGATTACAATACCATTTCATCCATTTCGCAATTCCAACATTACCCATATGAAATCACGTGGCATGTCAGGCAATCTATTCACAACAAGAAAGGATATTTTCGTCATACACATGAGCTAATAAAAAAAACGAAAACCCAAAAAAGAAATACTCACAGAAATAAACAAAAAAAAAAAAAAAAATGAAATATTTTTTTATTTCTTTGCTATTGTTCTTGTTGTTATTGTTGAGTAGTTATTTATTTATTTATTTTTTCAGATCACCTGTGATTTGCTGTCACCGTCCCGTGACAATCCCTCGGCGACGGACGCCAGCTTCTGCAGGTTTAACTTGACAACGGTGTCTGCAAAGAGACGCGTGTCATCCTCAGTGTTTCCTTCAGGCACATCAACGATGTAAGATTCCAAGACAACGGTCCAGATCCTGCCTTCACGATTGAAACCATGCACCGACGTCACCGACCGGTAATTCCTCAACCTATGCTCACCTCCCGTAATACTAAACCCCGTCACTTGCCGATCATCGTCGAGAATGTCAAGCCTCTCCGTGCTGGTCGCTGCCGGTAACCCGGAGATAACGTTGACGTCCCTGGTGGATCCCACGATCATTTTGAAGTTTTCGGAGACCGAACAGCTTTTGATGAAGTGTTTGTATGTCTGGGGCTTGTCGAAACGGCGGGCTATGGACCAAACGACGTCGTCCGGAGCTTGGACTCGTTGTGCTAGTAGAGTGGAGCATTGGTTTGGGTGGTGGAGTTGGTAGGTGTGGAAGTTGACGACGTGTTGTTTTAAGTCTTCCAACTCTTCAGGGGTCAAGCCGGATGGAGTTGCTAAGTGGTGGGTTGTGTATGTTTGGTGGGTTTCTGGGTCTAGGGTTGGGTTCGCCATTGAAGAGGTATCTGGTTTATTGTCCATTTGAAGAGAGAGAACGAGAGAGACATAGAGAGATAAGGGGTTTATAAGAAAGGTTGGGGGTAGAAAAGGAAAAGCAAATAGGTATTTCGTTTTTAGGGTTAATTGCATACACATACCCTCTATTTATCTAATAAAACAAATTTTCAAACAATTGCCCTATTCAAACACAAACATCCCAATTGGAATGTGCTTGGGGTATGAAAAGTCAATAGTGCCCTTAGGTAAAAGGGAGAGGTTATTTTGGTGGGTAAATTTCACAAACAACCTTGAATTTAAGTGTAATTATATAAATATTCATTTTTTTTCTAATAATTATATAAATATACTCTATCGTCAATTGACTTTTATTAACTTTAACCTTTAACGACATTTGTATCCTGAAATGACTAAACTACCATTGAAAACTTATTTATCTTTTCTTTTATTATTTAAATATATTAAAAAACATTTACTTTAAAAATTGAAAAAATCGGTACAATTTTTTTGTTACTTTCTTTTTATCATTTTTTTAAACACAATCAGAACCCATAAAACTGGAAAAATGTCTGTGTTTAGTGGGTTTTGATTGTGATTAGTGAATTTTGTGGGTTTCGATTCTGTTGATTAAATGTAATTGTTGGTGGGTTTTGATTGTTTTGATGAAATGAAATTGTTTGTGGGTTGATGAGTATGAAATTGAATGTTTTGGTGATAAAGTTGGTTTTTGAAATATGAAAATTTGGTGTCTGAGGACATGGAAAATATAAAAAAAATGATAGAAAGAAAAAGAAAATAAAAGCAAAAAAAAAAAAAAAAAAATTGTACTGATTTTTTTAATTTTTTAAGTAAATATTTTTTAATATTTTTAAATAATAAAAGAAAAGATAAATAAGTTTTCAAGGGTAGTTTAGTCATTTCGGGATACAAATGTGGTGAAAGGTTAAAGTTAACAAAAATCAAATGACGGTAGGGATTATTTATGTAATTATTAGAAAAAAAATGAATATTTATATAATTATACCTAAATTCAGGGTTGTTTGTGAAATTTATCCATCAAAATAACCTCTCTCTTTTATCCAAGGGCACTATTGACTTTCCATACCCTAAACACATTCCAATTGGGATGTTTGTGTTTGAATAGGGCATTTGTTTGAAAATTTGATTTGTTAGATAAATAGAGGGTATGTTTATGCAATTAACCATCGTTTTTATTGGCTTTTTAAAATTTAATATAGTTTTTTTTGTTTTTTTTTGTTTTTTTTTTTTGAAAGATTATGTTTTTTTTTTGTTTTTTTTAATATGTAGGAAAGGTGTCAAGTGGGTGAAGACGACAGGTGGGTTAGGGCTCAGTGGCTTTGGTATTGGTTGCTTGACAGATCAATCCGGCTTATAAAAGGCTGCAAGCCGAGCTGCCACCTTTTTTTTTTTTTTTTTTGAAAAGATGTACATATACATCTTTGAAATTTAGGGGAAGCCAAGAGTAGATTCATACGACTTGAAATTATAATTTTATAATTTATAGTTATAACTTCAACTGTTGATGGGTGGGCCACTAAAAAGTCTATTTTTATTTTTATTTTTTTTAAATATATATATATATATATCATTTTAGTTAAAATTATGAACTTTCAATCAAGTTAATACGATATCAACGTAGCCATGAATCAGACTTTTGTTACAGAATTGTTTTTATTTATTTATTATTATTTTTACAAGTAATTATACTAGTTTTTCTTTTAAATAATTACTATACTTATTTATATACTCTGAGGCGGAAAATATATTATCAAAAATTTACATCAATATTCGTTACCATTAGTTAAATTTATTCAAAGTAAACGGTTGGAAAAATATTTTCATAAAGACAAAAGTTAATTTTTTTTTTTAAGAAACAATAGATCTGAATTGAACATCCATCGTCCATCGATAATTATGGAGATTCGAAAATTGATCTCTATCAATGATGATCCCAAGAGGGATTTTCATCGTTGGTGATTACCAATTAACGTTGAGGATCCAATCTAAATTTCATTGTTTTATTTTCTTCATTTTTTATTTAAATTATTTTTAAAATTTGATATTTTTTATTTTAATCGTTTTAATTAAACTTTTAAAATTTTATGTAAATGGTAATTTTTATTTTTAATATTATGTTATGGACATTTTTTTTTTCCTTTTAAACAATCAAATTTTGACTAAACTTTCCATAATCACATGAGGCACCTCACAATTATGATTCCAACTCCTAGAAATAGAAGTTGGCTGCGCCTTTGAGTATAATGAATATACATCTCCTCAATAACGTTGTATACTTGTCATCAAAGTAAGGTTATTAATATAGGCCATGCTTTGGTAAAGCTCTAGTACATTAAATTAAAACTCAGTAATTTAAAACTAAAATGAACTAAATTAAGATAATAAAATTTGAATTTGAATTTTTCAAGAACCTATTAAAAAAAATCCGTATTTACATCTCACTTCAATAATGATTCTCTTCCCATCCGCAACATCAGTTGGAAGTCAAACCCGAAGCTTTGGAATCAAATTATCCAGGGCATCATAATATTCCCACCTCAACATTATTCCAGTACATGCAAGCTAAACTTGAATCATATTATGTAAGATTTGAGTTAGTGTATTACACACTTGTTTATGGTTGAGTGTTTCTCGTTAGAAGGTAGATGTGAAGGGCAAACCACTAGACCTACATACATCATGAGGTTGTGGGTTATCTCTTTTTCCAAATCTCGAATTAATGTAATATTTCAAAAAAATAAAATAAAATATGTTACTTGTTAGAGAACCCAATGTGAAATTAAAGAAGATATGAAATTAAATCTCACATATAAGATTAAGGTCGGTGCTGGTATTATCACCCATAAAACTAATTTAGACACCCAATTAATAAATGCACCCACCATTAAATTTTGATTGGTTAAATATCATAATATACCAATATTAACACTAATAATATCACTCTTTTTTTTTAAAAGAAAAAGTTAAAACCCTAATTTTAATAATAATAATAATTATTATAAAGGGAAAAGAAGAACGAAAGCAGAGGAGCGCGCATGCCCTAAAACACATTAATCTAAAAATGCATGCGTGTCTTAATAGAATGCAAAGAAACATGAACCTAACTAACCAGACTAGCAAAATCATTCATTTCTGCCTCAACCTATGCGGCCCAATTAGCGACAAGGCTTAATTCTGTTTGGGCTGCTAAAGCCGCAGAATCAAGGCGAATCTTAGTCTCAGTTATAGGGAGGCGTTTAGAACTTCCTTTACTCATTGAGACTTGGAACTAGATAAAATCTTAAAAGTTGTCTTCACTTTTCTTTTCGATTTGGTCACCACGGGAATCTAATTATTCTCAAACACGGGATCTACTTAACCATGATTAGAATTTGAAGCATGAATATACTAGTCTTCTGATATATTCTCCAAATTAATATTTCATCTTTTATCTCTTGAAATCTCATCCAAAACTTGTTGATCAAAATTCTAGAAGTTTGTAATCCTTGGATTGTCAAAAATCACCATGTTATTAATGCAAATATTCTCTAGAGAACATTGAGGATTCTCAGTATTATCTTTCAAATTTAAATACTTGGTATTCAAATCATTGGAGATATTAACATTAATTCTTGCATCTTGATTAATAAATTGTTCAGCTGTTTGAATTTGAACTGGAGAAAAACTCTCTATTAGATCCTGATCTAATGGAGATAGAGATGTGATTTCAGCATGACGCTTGGTGAGGTGATTTCTAAATCACAAAGTGTTTTTATACCTGGACGACTTATTACGGATAACACAATAGTGGGTTTTGAGTGTTTACATAGTTTGAAGCGGAAGAAGTGAAAGGATGGGTCGATGTCTATCAAGCTTGATATGTCTAAGGCATATGACTGGGTGGAATGGAACTTAGAGTAAATGATGATTAAGTTGGATTTTTCAGAGAGGTGGGTGGGGAGAATTATGAGGCTGTGTCTTCCTCGTTTGTAGTAAATGGGGAGGTTTGTGGTTTTCTGTGACCTCCTAAAGGGCTTCGGTAAGGGGATCCATTATCCCGTATTTGTTTCTTGTTTGTGCGGATGGGTTGTCCAATCTTATTAATCGGACGCATGCGACCGGTTTGGTTGCAGGATTTAAATGTAGTCGATTTGGATCGACAATTACTCACTTATTTTTTACGGATGACAGCTTATTGTTTTTAGAAGCAATAACTTCCAACTGTAAGGCGATATGTGAGCTGCTGGATGTGTATGCTAGGGCGTTTGGACAGGTAGTAAATTTTGATAAGTTAGCCATATGTGTGAGTCCTACCGTGGATAAGGAGGAAAGTGAGAGAATAACGACAATCCTAGGAGTTGGGCGGTGTCCTGTTATGAGAGATATTTGGGGCTGCCGTGTTAGGTAGGGAGAAATAAACGGGTGCTGTGTTTCAGAGATTATAGATTACGTGTCGGAGATAGTGAAGGGTTGGAGGGGAAAACGTTTATCAGCAGGTGGCAAGGAGATCCTCATAAAAGTTGTTGTTCATTCGGTTCCTACTTGTACAATGAGTTTGTTCCAGCTGCCCATAGGTCTAATTATGCAGATAAAACTGTGGTGTGCTCGTTTCTGGTAGTGTAGTATGTAGGAAACAAGGAAGATACATTGAAGCTCATGGGATCGGTTGTGTTTGCCAAAAAAGGAAGAAGGTTTGGGTTTTAGGGATCTCGAAGCTTTTAACAGAGTGTTGGTTGCCAAGTAGTGTTGGAGGATTCTAAAAGGTCCAAATTCGCTAGCTGCACAAGTCTTGAAGGGATGTTATTTCCATAACATGGATTTTATGAGAACAAAGTGTCGGGCTTCTAATTCTTTTTTACTGAAAAGCTTATGGTGGAGGAGAGGGTTGTTGGAGACAGGGGTTTGTTGGCGAGTGGGAAATGGTGAAACAATCTCAATTTATAAAGACTGTTGGGTTCTGCGTGAAACCACACTCAAAATCAATTCACCATCGATTATGGGGGGAAACGGCTATTATAAACTAGTTGTTAGGGCTTTCAGGTGAATGGAGTGTGGGGACTGTTAAGTCGAGTTTTATTCAGGAAGATGCTACAGCTATTTTAAGTCTTTCGCGTGGGGTGGCAACTGCAACTGACTTGATATTTTGGCATTACAAGCATATACGGTTAAAAGTAGGTATTTGGTGGGTCGAGAGTTGTGTAATCTCTCTTCTACCTCTGGTCTGAATGGGTTGGAGTCATGGTGAGAATTTCTATAGAGGGATCGAAATTCCTTTTAAAATAAAGATTTTCATTTGGAGGGCTTGTCACGAATGGATCCCGACAATGGCGAATCTTAATCGAAGAGGAATTTAGGTGGCTGCTTGGTGTACTATGTGCAAGTGTAAGCGAGAATCAACCTTACATGCTTTATGGGGTTGTAGGTTGCTGAAAACATTCCATGATTCTTGGTTGTTGGACATAGGTGGTGTCCAGGTTAAGAATATCAATTTTGTTGATTTTATGGTGGGCTGTTTAAATAGATGGAAAGGAGAAATGGTGGGTCTATTTTGTACAGTTCTTTGGATGGTTTGGTTCCACATGAACCGGGTTATGTGTGGTTTGCAAAGGTTGATATAGTGGAGTGGTCAACTAAGTAATGGAAACGTCATGCATATGCTTATAAGTGTCACTGGTTTGCAACCTCTATGTCTAGGCATTTATATAATAAATACTAATGCTGCAATTGATTCGGATGGGAAAGCGGTGGATTTTGGTATTGTGGTTCGAGATTCAGAGGGGTTTGTGATAGAGTCAACTATACACTGGATAATGGTGACTTATTCCCCTTAGGAGGCTGAGACAATAGGTATTTATCTTGGTCTTCTATTCGCTTATGAGACATGTGTGATGAATGTTGTTGTGGAATCGGATGCTCATGTGGTAGTAAATTGGCTCAATGAAGGTAAAAGGTTCTTATTAGATGTGGGTGTGATTTTAGATGATATTTACCATTTGTTAAGTAACATGGTTTCTTCATCTGTGAACTTTGTACCTAGAATTGCCAATCAAGTAGCTCACAAGCTAGCTAAGATGGCTTTATCTAGTAGTGAAGAACAATACTGGATGGAAGATTTTCCTCATTGTGTTAGGCACTTAGTAGTTGCAAAGTGTCCTGTTAGTTTGTAATCTTGGTTGCTTTTAATAAAATGTCTGTTTGTAAAAAAAAAAAGAAAAAAAAGAAAAAAGGGAAACTTTACGGATGTGATTATCGACTCTCATATACTAATTTTTCAAGGGATAGTGGTTTTGAGATATGGCTAATGTCTATTTCTTCTTAATCACGAAGTTTTACTTTTTTTTTTTTGATAACAAACAACTGCCGGGACCGGCAAGATAGTTTTAGTTAATTAGATAACAATCATTCATTTTTCATTTAATTATGAAAATGCCATTAAAATATGGGATTGATATATATAATCACTCAATTGTATTAAGCGTTCCTCAACAACCTCAATATCACCTATGAAGATATAGGAAAAGCCAACTGATTTTTATTTTATTTTATTTTATTTTATTTTATTTTATTGTGAATTGATGGGGCCGTCCTATAAGCTGTTTTTCGAAAAGAAACATGAAAATGAAAATAGTGTTTTTGATTTCAGTTTCGAAATCCTAAAACACTTATGGTAGCATATACTGAAATCTATATTTTGAAAATGAAAACGGAAAAAACACGTCTAGTAGACTAACTGAAAACTATCGAAAATTGAAATATCAATTTTTACATTTTGTTTAATATTATAAAAATTATAAACAAATTGATTAAACAAAAGTAACACAACACAAATTACTTCAAAAAAAAAAATCACAATTAATAATCAATTAATCAAGAGTTTACACATCACAAATTACTTCAAATTATAAATAAGTATTCATTTTAATAAATATTAATAACAGTAAAAAAAAATATAAAAAGGAGAAGAAAAAGAAAGGAAGAAGACAATCTATGACAACCAGATCCAGATCGGCTGAGGAGGAGGAGGAGGAGGAGGAGGAGGAAGAAGATGAATAAGATGAAGAAGAAGAGCAGATTGGCGGCGGCAAAGAAGAAGAAGACCAGCTGAAGAAGAAGAAGAAGACCAGCTGAAGAAGAAGAAGACCAGATCAGAGGCGAAGCAGACCAGATCGGTGGCAGTGAAGAAGAAGAACAAATCAGCGGGCTTGAAGGAGGAGGAAGAGCTGTCATTGAAGGAAGAAAGAAGATGAAGATGGGAAGAGAAGACTGATGAAGAAGAAGAACGTGATTCAAGAGAAAAAAGAAAAAAATAATAATTTTATTGTTAATTTTTTTGAAAAACAAAAACAAAGAAAATATGTATTTTGTGTTTTTCAAAATTTTCACTTTTAATACTGGTTTTGTTTTCCATTTTTTTTTTTATTTTTTTTTTAAACAAAATGAAAAACGGTTAACAAACACGAATTCGAAATCATTTTTGGAAAACAAAAACGAAAACGGGCTGAAAAAAACAGCCCAAAACAGCCCTAAACTTTCACTCGTTAATGACATAATTTATTTATGGATAATGTTAACATGTGCCTTAAAGGCACATAATAACAGCTACTTTATTACCATAAAAGGAAATAAAAGTATATGTCAATTAGTGCATTTGTAATTTTTGTTTTGTTTTGTTTTGTTTTTGTTTTTGATACAACAGGAAAACAAACAAAGAGACATAACAAAACAGGAAACAAACAAACAAAGGAAGGAAGCAACAACTTAACTAGGCATATCAACTCGATAATATTATTGATACAAACAGGAAATTCTTCCAACCAGAAAGCATCCTCCACCAAGTTTAGTGAATGATTAGCGAGCCCAATAGCAGCTCTGTTAGCCGAAATGGGACTATTCTCTTGGACATTTGTTGTCTTGTTACAACAATAAATGTAGTGTTTTTATTTATTTTTATAAAAATAAAATAGTTATATCTATTTATTAATTTTTGATAGCTTTAATGACATAATTAACTTGGATGACAGATAAGAAAGTAAGCTTTTGTGGGGCACTTCCATAGTTCCATTTCATTCAACATGTAAGAATAATTTTAATGAGAGAGTCTTGAAAAAGAAAAAGGTGTCCACATCATTCCAGGCTGGTCCAGCTAAGCAAACCATTTCCGTTTGTATATGTTTACATAGCAATTCAACTCCTAATAAATCTTTATTTTTAAATTGTATATTCCATTTCCAAAGTTGACCCTTTTATGGTCAATTAATTAATCTCCCCAACGAAACCTAATTAAATTAATATATTTCCATGGACATGAACCGTCCAACAAGCATCCATGACTACTTTTTTTTTTTTGGGTTTATGATTCTTGTCCATCAACTTTTCCTTCACAGGCTGGAAACTGGAGTAGTTTAGAGAATTCATTCACATCAAGACCATTTGGAGACTTTCATTTTTATTTAAATATAATTACTAAAAAAAAAAAATAATGTTTCATTTTGGTTCCAAGTCAAGAGTAATAAATTACGAGATGTTGTTGGTTCTTCATTAGTCAATGTTTTTTTTTTTGATATCTCATTATTCAATGTTATGATTGCTTAAATGGTTTTATTATTTCATTTCAAATTTCAAATAATATCTACACTATTGGCTATAGGCTGCCGACCTAATAGATATTGGCAATGACTTTCAATCACTTAATTAGCTATTAATAGATTTTTTATTATTATTTATTTTTTTTATTCTTTTTTTTAACAAATTACAACCAGAAATAACTTTTATATTTATTGACAATTGTCTCCTTCCAATTAGTCAACATTCGTTAACTTCAAGTATTAACTGTTAGTTTAAGAGCATTTCTGTACTTTTAGAAATAAGTATGATTAGTGGACTGTACACATCACATAACTAGTGTACATTTAATGCATGACAGTCAATAATAATTTTTGAAATTAAAAAAAGAAAGTATTTCTTGACCATTGATTTGGCAAATGTAATTTTATAGGCAAACAGTCAATTAGAATTTTTAATTAATTTTCTTTATTTGGAATTTATCAAAACTTGAAGGATATTTTTATCCATAAAAAAAATTTCATTCAATCATCCACATGCAGGAGAAAATCTTGCATTGGTCCGTTTCACCAACATCAGTTGTGGGACGGACCAACAAAATTGTGCCACGTGGTATAAAACTGGGTCAACTTGGTGAGAAAATCTTGCATAGGACTGCCACGTGGTGAGACCATGAAACCGTCCAATGAGAGACGTGGTGAGACCGTCCAATGAGTGCAATCTCATTAGACGGTTTCACGGTCTCACCACGTGGCAGTCCCATGCAAGATTTCTCCAAGTTGGTTTACAATTTTTTTGTTAATTATATTATGACACATTGAAAAGCTTTTAAAATTTAAAGCCAAATAAAAACCTTAAATCAATAATTTCTTTTCTCTTTGTCACTCCACTTGGTCAGTCACCAATTTCACACCTCATTTTGTTTTCGTTTTCACTTTTCTCCCATTCTTGACATACGGTTTCTCCTCAATTTCCTGTCCAAATTCTTCTATTCTCAAGTTTTGTTTTAATTTTTTTTTCCCTTTTTTTGTCCCATGCTCCCAAATCTACATCTAACCATATATATTAAAAAACTTCATCTAAACTTGGAGAAGGGTTGGTTGATAATGGACTAGGAAGGGATGATTTGTGTTGTAAATTGCAGATTTGATGTTTGGTGGTCTTTGTGAACAAATTTAGTTACTTTCAAATGTATAATGACAAATTAAAAAAAAAAAAAAAAAATCAAAATTTACTCTTAAAATCTTTTAAATCTTAAAAGAATGAAAACAAAGAGATGTATGAAATGAAAATTGGTAAAGAAGAAGAACACACAGATCCACGCCCGGAAAGAAAGAGAAAATTAAAAAGACCCATTGGAAGATTTTCGCAAGAAAGAGATTTATAAAATAAAAATCTGATAAAGAAGAGGACCAGAGTCCAGACAAAAAAAGAAATCAAAAAAATTAAGAAGAAAAAAATAGGTGCTGACAACTAATTTAGGGGTAATTGAGTCATTTTACAAATTTGACATGGTCAATGCTTGGAGTTAATTGATGTTGACTAACTGGAGGGGAAGTGATTGTCAATAAATAAAAAAGTTGTTTCCAGTTGTCCAAGAGCAAACCACAGGGAGGTTGGTTGCAATTTGCTCTTATTTTTTAATCTAGCTATTAACAAAATTAATATTAAATGTAAGAAAACGCCAAAAAAAGAAGTGATAATAATAGTACAAGGACCCAGCTACGTGAGCAACCAGAGGATTTTCATTTTTTATTTTATTATAAATTACACTACAAAAAAAACCCCTATCAGTGACGAACTATTTCCGACGACGCTAATTGCCGTCGGTAATAGTACCTTTTCCGACGGCCATATCAGTGCCGTCGAAAATGAGAAAAAATCTGATACGACATTTTCGACGGCCAAATGACCGTCGGAAATAGTCTTTGTGCCGTTGGAAATAATCTTGTTCCGTTGGAAATGAGGAAAAAGTAATCCAACATTTCCGACGGCCTATTTGCCGTCGGAAATAGTCATATTTCCGACGGTAAATGGTCTTTTCCGACGGAATTTAGCCGTCGGAAAAGATTAATTTTTTTTTTTTTTTTGGAAAAGATTAAATTTTTTTTTAAGTGTCAAAAACATATTTTTATATAAAGTTTCTTCAAATAATTTGTATAAATAAAAATTTCATGATTTATTTTTTCTTGAAAAATAAAAAGTTAGATAAAATAATTATATAAACTCTATGTCGAGCAAGCATTTAATACACCTGATTTTCCTTAAATTGCTATCTGGACAATGACATATATGTGCAAAAATCAGGAGTGAACACTTTGATGCAACAGAAATACACAAAACATTTGTCAGGGTTATGATGCAAGGATTTGTGAGATATTGACATCATTCTTTAGGAACTCCCTCTTATTATAAGCAATTTTATCTTAAAAAATTGCCCGATGGCAAAATATCGCCAGTCAACTGTCTAGAAAGTCACGTAGGGATGTCAAGGAACATTACGACGCCCTCGTACATGACATCTACAAGATTGATTTGGGTTGTGTCAAGTTGTCGAGTTATGCTGATGACTTGTGGGACTTTTTGTGCCGTCGGAAATAAAAATAAATAAATAAATAACAGTACTGCATTTCCGACTACTTTTGGGCCTTCAAAAATAGTCAAATAAGCTGTCAATGTTACTCACTTTTCTAACAACATAAAAAGTATCATCGGAAATGCTAAAATTTAATTCGAATTACTTTATGGAAACATCTTACTAAATTAACTAAATATAAAATATAGTAAAATTATTAGTAATCACAAGAACATTTATTTATTTTTAGTTATGTTTAGTGACACTATATTAGATTTTTTAAAACAAACTCTAATAATTTCAATAAAATATTATTTTTAAAAACAATATCTCAATAGTTATATTTAAATAGTATAAAAAAAATATTTAATTAGATATTTTACAAAAATATCAATAGCTTATATATAAATAGTATGCAAAACATATCAGATATAAAGTTATAGCAAAATGGTAAGGGTAACCCTTATTGTCATTCAAGTCAACGGTTCGAACCCCATGAGTTTCATGGATTTAACGTTGCTGGTGATGTGGCGCGTGTCGGGTGAGGTGGTGCCTGTCAAGTAGAGTCGCACTATTTTTTTATTTTTTTTTAATAATTCGACTATTTCCGACGGCAATAAGCTGTCGAAAATAGTGGTAAAGCCGTCGGAAAATGCAAGTAATTTTGACCACCCTTAATTACTATTACTGACGGCATTTTTATCTTTTCCGACGGCCATAGCCGTCGGAAATGGTAGTATTTGTGACGGCTTGTCGGTAAATGGTTTTTTCCGACAAGCGTATTTGTGACGGCCTCCGACGGCCTTTTCCAGTCAGAAAAGTGTATTTCCGACGGGAAATGATCTTTTCCGACATCATTTAGCCGTCGGAAAAGACCATTTTTTTTGTAGTGAAAATTATAAACTTTAATTGTGTTTGAGAAAAATTTCAACCAATAAACGATCCAATTTTGTTAAATAGAAAGACAATCTACAACAAAGGGGTGTTAAAGATAATGAATTAAATCAAGCTTCTCAGCCTCACTACTCTAGTCTTGCACTGCGGGTGTAGAGTATCCACAATAGTCAAGCTCACACCAGAAAGAATTCTGATAGCAGAGTTAGTCAAGTTAGTTAGTAATCTGCTGACGTGGCAGCACGTGTTTACTGTGCCTTGATTATCAGAAGTTAGTTAGAATGATTCTCTGATTGTATATAGTAGTTTGACTCTCTCATTACAATTGTATTCTTTGTATTTTCTAAAAATATCAATATAGAAAGCTCATGAGCTCAAGAGACCATTAATGGCGTCTTCATAGTTTCACATATCTCTCTCAATAATCTCTGCTAGGCATTTTATTAAACACCTATATACATTTATCAAACACCTTTGTCACAACTATCACAGTCATGAAACTTTGTTTCTTTCACATGGTATCAGAGCCATTGACACATGTCAATGGCTGATTCTCGATTAAACGCTTCTGTCTCAACTGAATCTCATAATATTTCTTCAACCCCTTTAAAACAATGGATTTTTCTTCTCTAGCAAAAACACGCTAAAGTTAGATCATTCTAACTAAGTGTGGGTGTTGATTGGACCGGTTCGGTTTTCTATAGAACCGATAAAATCCGGTTTTTGAAAAAGTGAACCGATCCAATCAAATTGACATTTACCAACCGATCAAAAACCGACCGAATTGGACCGGTTCGGTTCGGTTCGGTTCGGTTTTTTCGGTTTTGGGCCTAATGGGCCAAATTTATGGACTTATTAAATTACATAGTTTTTCCATATATTGGGCATATTGGAATGAATTTGGCTAAAATAAAAAATAAATACACAGTGCACAATTCCACATCTTAAAAGAAATACACAGTTCACATATGAATATATGATGGCCAACCTGACTTTCAAAATCACAATTCACAATCTTAAAAATGACACTTCACAGCATGATGAGCAGTCCACATAGTGAAAACAACACTTCCTCATCTTAAAGCAATAAAAACAACACTCCACAGCGTCACAATCCACAATCCACAGTCCACAACATAATAAATAGCATAAAATACAGTAAAAATAACAGTCTTAAAAGTCTTAAAGCAGTAAAACAACAGTCCACAGTCCACACTTCCACAGCATGCATGGTTGGCTTGTCTAGCATGGTGATGACCACACTTCCACAGCCTGTGAGCAGCAGCCTGTGATGAACCAATTCTCCACGACTCCACCTGCAACATTGTTAATGTTATTAAATTAACTTCATTATTCATCAAACAATAAGTCACAATTAAAAAAAAAATCATAATATTAAATTATTCTGACTAGTTACCATTAATGGTTCACTACTCTCCCATATTGCAAAGTAGAGAGATTTCCAAGTTGGTGAGGAATCATTCCCAGAAATTGACTTCTACTGAGATTAAGGTACCTTAAATTCCTCATAGAACCAAGAAATCTTGGAATCTCAATTCCTTCAAAATAGTTATAGCTTCAGTCCAAGTAAACCAAATGTTTAAGATCAAGCAAAGAGGAATTGATCTTACCGCGCAGCTTTGACCTATCATAAGCTTCAGATTCAGCATCAGATGAGAAATTGCTGAAAGATTTCCAAGGTGCAGCTCAAGGACATGGCCTGTGAAGTTGTTGCAGATAACAACATCCCATTTACAACAATCTCCATCACTGACCCAAGAGGAAAGCCGGTTGGAAGTATTTAAAATTTATTGAAAATTATTGATTAAATATCACTAATCACAAGCCCAGCACCAAGAACTCCAAGAAGCATATATAGACAGTATTATTAGACACACCAAACTGTTAAGAAAAACGAAAAAAAAAATCAAAATAATTTAGAATAAAAGGAATCGAAGAATTGAAGAGGAATAAAAAATAATTTAAAATAATCACTTTTGAAATCTTGCTATACTTTTGATTTTTTAAGAGGAATTGAAGAATACCCTAGCTAAAAAAAGAAGAGGAATCGAAGCTTACCTGGTGCGAAATCGAGAAGATTGATGTGAAATTGACGACGACCGGCGGAGATGGCTGATCGACGACGAGCAGCAGGCAAACGACGTGGAGACTGGGTGTGGTGTACTGGTGTGGGCATGACTGCGTGTGAGCTGCTGTCTGGTCTGGTGAACTGAAGAAGTGAAATAGATTTTAGGGTTTTTTTTTATACTCTATTACCGGTTCGGTTTACTGGTTTTAGACATCAAACCGGAAAAAAATTGGTTCATCCGGTTTTTTTAAAAAATCAACCGAACTGAACCGGTTCTTCAATAAAAACCGGAAAAAAACCGGTCCAACCGGTTTGATCCACTGGTTCGGTTCGGTTCGATTCGGTTCGGTTCGGTTCGGTTCGGTTGGCTGGATTTGTGCCCACCCCTAATTCTAACTACATATATTGGAAAACGCAAGTTTTCATAGCAATCGAAGCTTTGGATCTTGAAGGTTTAGTCAATGGTGCAAAAGGCACCTTCTCCAAAGTTCATAACAACAAGGTCTAGAGACACGACAGAACAAGAAGAGAATCCAGATTTTCTCAATTGGAAGAGATGTGATAAACTCTTGATGAGCTAGATTTTCTCAACGTTAACACCAAACGTTCTTGGTCAAGTAACTAATCTGAAATCCTCTTTTGAAATTTGGACAAAGCTAGAAAGAACCTTTTCTCATAGATCCTTGACGAAAATCATGCAACTAAAATATCAGATGCAATCAATTAAGAAAGGTTCTAATTCGATTACATATTTTGTTATGAAACTTAAAGTTGTTAGTGATGCCTTAGTTGCTGCTGGAGAAGTAGTGATTGATAGAGACATGATAATGAGCATATTGAATGGTGTAGGCCATGAATACGATTCTGTTGTAACACTAATCTCCTCTCAACAAAGTACTATGTCTCTAGAAGATGCACAATTCTTGTTTTTGATGCATGAATAAAGGATAGAACAACTGAATAATTCGTCTCATCTAAATGTTGCATCTGATAATTTTATCTCTAACAATAACTCGAACTTCAACAATAGAGGAAATGGAAACAGAAATAGAGCTAACAATCACTTTAGAGGTGGTAACAGAGGAAGAAATAGAGGTGGAGGCAAATTTGGTATTAGATTTAATTAAAGACTTCGTTGTCAAGTCTATGGAAAGCTTGGCCATAGTGCACTGCAATGCTATCGCAGGTTTGATTTATAGTTTCTAGGCCCAAGTCAAGGAGGTCAAAACACTCAAGGAGGTCATTACACACAAGGAGAACAACAACAGAATCAAGGAAATCAAGCATTCTTTGCAAATGAAGGGAATCAAGCCTTTTATGCACAACAACATCAATACAGCATGAGTGATTAAGGGGGAGGTTCACCATCAAATAGCTGCTGTATAGAAGGCATTCAATCCAACAACAATACTGGACCAAGCTCGACATACTTTACAACCTCAGAATCTGTGACAGATCAAACATGGTATGTAGGCAGTGGGGCTACAAACCATGTTACATACAATCTCAACAATCTGTCGATCAAGTCAAAATATAGAGGTAATGATAAAATCTCAGTAGGCAATGTTCATAAGCTTGTTATTTTGCATATAGGAGACACTAAAGTGAAATCACATTGCTTACCATAACTTGATTTGAACATGAAAAATGTGTCGTGTGTTCCTAAAATCATAAAGAATCTTTTTAGTATTTCCAGTTTTACAAGAGACAATAATGCAATTGCTGAGTTCTATTCTAATGGTTGTGTGATCAAGGATCAGAGAACCAAAAGAATTTTGCTCAGAGGCACTCTTAAGCAAGGTCTCTATGAGCTGAAACTGATTGAAGCCTCTCCTCAAAGTGTCAATCTTTTGAAATCAGTGTCCCTAGCTTCTTCTGATGTAAATATAAAAAATTGTAATGCTTTTGTTAATAATGCTAGTACATTAGCTTTGCCTAGCACTAGTGAGCCTAACAAGTTCAATGTGTTGATGGTTGTTAGAACAAATTCTGTTCTTTGGCATGCTAAGTTAGGCCACCAATCACCTTTAATTCCAAAAAATGTGTTAAACACTTTACGTTTTCCATTTAATGTTAATAGTCCTCATTTCTGTGACTCATGTAAATTTGGTAAACTACATCATTTGCCCTTCAAAAGAAATGATATCACAGCTAAGTTCCCCTTGAACTCATATACATTGATATTTGGGGACCAGCTCCCATGTTCCCCTTGCATCTAAAGTCTAAAGCTTTGTCTGTGTTTATAAAGTTTCAAAAGCTAGTTGAACTTCAATTTGAGAGGAAGATAAAAGTATTTCAAGCTGATATGGGTGGTGAGTACTTGTCCTTTGTTTCATATCTGTCAAATATTGGAGTCCATGTGAGATTTTTGTGCCCATACACACACCAACAAAATGGTGTTCCATAGATAAAACACCGGAGTATTGTAGAGATGTGGTTGACCCTGCTAGCTCATGCAAACCTTCCACTTAAATTCTAGTTTAAGGCTTTCTCCATAGCTGCAATATTGATCAATAATCTTCCAACTGCTCTACTAAACTTTAGCTCTTCCTTTGAAAAGTTGTTCAAAAAAAAAGCCTAATTACAATTTCTTCAAGGTTTTTGGGAGTTCTTGCTTTAAAAAACTTAGGATTACAATTACAAAGCACTAAATCTTTGGAGCTTCTTGTTAAGTGCAGTTATCTACTACGAACAACCCACACTTAGGATGCGTTCGATTGGAGAAGGGGAAGCCAATATTGCCGAGATGTCCACAATGAAAAGGTGGGCATCTTGGATTGGGATCTTGTTCAGATAAAGAGAGAAGTAACTGGTGAGAGATAAGGAAGAACACAAGATAAGTGGCAAGAGCCATTCCAGAATTGCCTATTTGGAAATATCAATGGCTAAGCATATATTAATTGATCAATGATCAACTACTAAAACTAACAAGCCTTTGTATCACTCACTTCTTTTATATTGTGCTTTCAGTTTTCTATCCTTAAAAACACGCTAGTTACTTGGAAATTCCATAGCCAAAGTACAAAATGGGGTATACAGGAAAATCACAAATGTGAGGTACATGGAAAATCATCATGCAAGATCTATGTCTCTAGAAATGTTGTGTTTAACGAAATAGAGTTCCTGTATAAGAAAATCTTTAGCTCTTATCTAAGTTCATCTACTTCAGCACCTTATCAACCATCGAATGTGTCAAGACTGTTTGACATCTTTGCTTCTAAGAATATGTCTTCAACTGATACAAGTTCTGATGCAGCTACTAATGATACTAATCGATCTCTTGAGCATATGTATCATGATTCCTCTGCATTAGTCTCTCATCATTAGTCCAGTAATTCGAGTTTACAATCTGATAACAACACTGCTGAAGCTTATGCACCAGTAGTTCAACCAATTTCAGATATATCATTGCATCCAATGACCACTAGAAGCAGGAATGACATCTATAGACCTAAAAAATTCTTGAGTGAATGTGTCTTACCTTTAGGTTTTGTAATCGAGTTGGAGCCCAAAAATGTCAAAGTTGCAATGGTTGATTCTAAGTGGCTAAATGCTATGAAAGTTGAATTCCAAGCCTTGAAGGATAACAAAACTTGGACACTTGCACCTGCTACCACACACATGAATATAGTAGGTAGCAAATAGGTTTTTAGAACCAAATTCAATCCCGATGGTTCTATTCTCAAGCACAAGGCAAGGTTGGTGGCAAAAGGATTTCACCAAACAGCTGGTATTGATTATTTTGACACATTTAGCCCGGTAGTCAAGGCCTCCACTATAAGGGTGATCTTTGCTTTAGTTGTGTTCTATAACTGGGACATTCAACAAGTTGACATCAATAATGCATTCCTCAATGGTGACCTTCAAGAGCAAGTTTTCATGAAGCAATTGGAAGGATTTGAAGATAAATTACATCCAACATATGTATGTAGACTTAACAAAGCTCTTTACGGTTTAAAACAAGCTTTTTGGTCGTGATTTCACAAGTTGAAGACAGCCTTGTTATCTTGGAACTTTGTCAATTCTACGTTAGATTCCTCATTGTTCATTAAAAGGTCAGGTACTGATGTGATTTTTCTACTTATGTATGTGGATGACATACTGATCACATGCAATAACTCTAAGTTGATCCAACTTGTAATTGCTCAACTGAACAAGGCATTTACCTTGAAGACACTAGGGTTTGTGAGCTATTTCCTTGGATTTGAGGTTCACAGAGATGTCATTGGCCTATATCTAACTCAGGCTAAGTACACTGTTGATCTTCTAAAAAGAACTAACATGTTTGGTTCAAAGCCAAGTGAGACTCATATTAGCTATGGGTCCAAACTTACACGTTCTGATGGCATTCCCCTTGAAAATCCTACAATCTATCAAAGTACTATAGGTGCGTTGCAATACCTTTACTACACTAGACCATATATTTCTTTTAGTGTCAATCGCCTAAGTTAATTTCTTGTTAATCCAACCTCTGTCCATTGGACAGCTTGTAAGAGGGTACTTCGTTACTTGAAGGGATTGTTACACAAAGGTCTTCATTTCAAACCTTCAGCAGTTCTAAATCTGGAAGCCTTTGCTGATGCTAATTGGGCGAGTTGTTTGGATGACATGAGATCTACTAGCGGAAATTATGTGTTTCTTGGAAGAAATTTGATTTCATGGAGTTCTAAAAAGCAACAAGTTGTCACACGATCAAGCACTGAATCAAAATACCGATCTATGGCACTAATGACAACATATATTTTCTGGTTACAATCTCTACTTCGTGAACTCAATATAGCGGTATCTCTTCCAACTGTGATTCGGTGTGACAACATTGGAGCAAATTCTTTGGCCTCGAATCCAGTGTTTCATGCAAAGACCAAACATATTGATATTGACACTCACTTTATTCGTGAGAAAATTAGCACTGGAATTGTTGAGCCAAGATATGTTCCTACTGAGTTCCAAACTGTGAACATTCTAACCAAGGCTTTGCCAATTGAGAAATTTCATTTTCTTTGCTCCAAGCTAAATCTTGTTGTTTCACTACAGTTCAGCTTGCGGGAGAATGGTAAAGATAATGAATTAAATCAAGATTCTCAACCTCACTACTATGGTCTTACAATGTAGGTGCAAAGTATCCACAATAGTCAAGCTCACACCAGAAAGAATTCTGATAGCAAAGTTAGTCAAGTAAGTTAAGAAGTTAGTTAGTAATCCGCTGATATGGTAGCACGTGTTTATTGTGCCTTGATTATCAAAAGTTAGTTAGAATGATTCTCTGATTGTATATAATAGATTGACTCTCTCATTACAACTGTATTCTTTGTATCTTCTAAAAATATCAATATAGAAAGCGCATGAGCTCAAGTGAGCCATTAATGGCATCTTTATAGTTTCACATATCTCTCTCAATAATCTCTGCCAGGCATTTTATCAAACACCTGCATACATTCATCAAACACCTTTGTCACAACTATCACAGTCACGAAACTTTGTTTCTTTCACAAGGGGGATAAATTAAGTTTGGGTGACACCCTAAAATGTTCTTCCTACACCCATTTTTAATGATTATTATTATTATTATTAAAATACCCATACACTAAAAGGACTGGTAATTGATTGTTTGATTGTGTTAAGCGGTTGATTGTGTAAAATATTTTAATTTATAAGCTTTTTTATATTATTAGAGATTTGTGTTTTTCCCTGAGATGGAGAGTCTCAACCTTCAATTAATATATATGATATAAATTGCCTTAAATTTTTATTAATTAGTTATTAATTGTATCATTTTTATAAATTTGATTAAATATCATTATATTAATTTTGGGTTATGAAAAAAAAAATCATTAATATATTACCATCGATATGCTTAGAATTTACCATTAATTCCATAAAAAAAACGTATCGTCATGTATTTAATACATTATGAACAATAAAAAAGTGATGATTTGATATACTTTCTCATATCTTTATTTATAAATAAGAGTGGTGATTATTGTTTTTCAATCAATAATGGTGGAAATTTTAATTTTATTGAAAATATAACAGATAAATTTTTTGAATCATGCCTAATTTTTATGAATTTTCAATTTATATATTACAATGCCGCATATTATGCGAGCTGCATACCATAATATATTAAATTTGAATCTCAAGGCGCAATGTGTCAGCGTAAAGAAGCTTTGGTATTATATTCTATATATTCATTTCTATTTTTCATATTCATTAACTAATCATATAAAATCAAGAGCCAATATCATAATTAATGGGATAATGAAATTAATTTTCTAGATCCAACTAATGTGATTAATGTTTTAGGTTCATTTGATTTTCCTGATTTAATGTTTCTAAATACAGCTAATGTGATTAGTGTTTTAGTTTAGTTGATTTTCTAAATTTAATAAGAATTTATTCACATTTCACTCAAAAGACATGATACAAGGAAAATGAGAACTATAGAAGTTTTATAAGTCAAGTTGGAATCCAAAACAATACCACATCCTTAACGGAAATAATTACTACTAAAGAGAAATTTTTATTACATTCCAATTGCAAAATTATAGACTTTATTATACCCAAAGTCCTTAATTGACGAAAATATTTATGGAATATGAAGCACTTTGGGTATACAAAATTATATTACACAACGTATTTTAAAAATATATATATTTTTAATAAAACCCGTGCATCGCATGGGTTACACACTAGTTTTATTAAAAAGATTACAAACTTTAAATGTGTTTGAGTATAATTTCAACCAATAAACTATCAAAGTTTGTTAAACAGAAAGACAATCTACAACAAAAGGGGATAAATTAAGTTTGGGTGGCACCCCAAAAATTTTCTTCCTACACCTATTTTTAATGAATTTTTTTTTATTACTAAAATACCCATACACTAAATTAATTATAAATAAATAAATAAAAAATACTATCCACACCCAAATGAAACACAAAACACACCCTGTGTGTTTCATGTTGGGTTCCTTCTTGCTAACATTAGATTAAAGCAATCATGTTTAGGAGTAAAAAAGGTGCGGTGAGAACTTTTTTGAGTGGCAATAGATTCACCCATTAAGTTTTTGTCTAATTAAAACATTTTCTTAGCAACAATATCTTAATTCTAAGATGTTTTCTCCTAAACTTCATATTTCTACTAATCAACGTTCTCATGACCACAAATTCTTTATAAGAGTACACTTTAACGTTCTCATGAACCTTTATCAATGATTTCACTTAATAATTTGTTAATTCTTTTTATTTTGTGCCAAAATGTTGGGTGATGTTTAAGAGCTTTCACTAGATTTCTATTGAACAATTTTGCTGCCTCAATAGTAAATGAAATTATCAGCTCTTTGTTGTTTTTATTTTTAAATCTTTTTTTGTTATGATTGGTTTATTATATATTTCAATATTGATAATTATATATTTATTTTGATAAAATTTTTTAAAAAAATTTATGCATGTTTTAATTTTTAATTTTTAATTTTTTTTTTTTTTTTTTATTGAAACATATGTCCGTTTTAAGTTCTATATATTAAGACTACTTTAATTTAATTAGAATAAATTGTATTAATTTTTTATAATCAGATTAGATTATATTTAAGTTTTAGCAATTGGATTAGATCATATTGGATCCAAATTACAATTAGATTTGATGTGATTGCTATTTCATTTATAAAAAGAATATTTGATCAAATATTGGATTTAGTAAAATCCAATGGATATTTGATCTGCCACACACCCCTATTGTTTGATACTTTATTATATACATTTAAAAAGAAACATAATTTTTTTTTAAAAAAAAATGTTACAGTAATTTGGGATTTAATAAATTTAATTAGAATTTAATGAATTGTTTATTATCATCAAAATCAAGCATTAAAGTATTGAGGTTAACAATCTCTATTTTTCTGATGACAAACCATCAAAGCTAAAATAGGTTGAAAATTATTAGGTTGAGTAAATAGTGATAGACTGATAGTGATGGTTATATTGTTGGACCCATGTGAGAGTAAGAGTTATATGTGAAACAGTGAAAGTGAAAGTGAGAATTTATATTTAGTAAATGTGAGAATGAAAGTTATATGGTGGGATCCATATATAGGATGAATTAAATAGTGATATATATATATATATTTTGTGGGACCATGCCATAATTAAGAGAGATAAATGTGTGGGATCCGGTTGAATTTATTAACCGTTGGAGATGGACGGATCAGATTTACTGACCGTTAGATATGAACGGATCAGATTTGCTGACCGTTGGAGATTGATGGTCTACACTTTTTCAGACATCGAGTTTTGCCTTGGTGGCCATCGAGTTTTGCCACCACTATCAAAATGGATCAGATTTGCTAACCATTGGAGATTGGTAATTACTTTGGTGGCCATCGAGTTTTGCTGACCGTTGGAGATTGATAATTACCCTGGTGGCCATCGAGTTTTGCCACCACTATCAAAATGGCCACCAGATGGGGAATTGGTTTAGAAATGGTCATTTTTGGTAAACATTGTTACACTAATGGCTATTCCATCCAATTCCATCCAATTCCATCCAATAAGTGGCATTTTGGTAAATATGAGAATGAAATTAATTTATTTTAGATATTTTTTGGAAATCAATTTTTTCTTTTGTTTTTTGAAACAAATAATTATATTTAGCGTGTGTATATACATATAGCATATCTCAAACATATATATATATATATATTTCTTTTCGACTTATCTCAAATATGTTTTTTTAGAATCTTTAGATTTTGTAGCCCTAATCTTCTCAAAAAAGAATATATATATATTCCTTTTCAACTTATCTTAAATATATTTTTTAGAATCTAGATTTTGTAGCCTCAATCTTCTCAAAAAAAATATATATATATGTTTGAGATATGTTACATGTATATACACACACTAAATATAATTATTTGTTTCAAAAAAACAAAAGAAAAAATTGATTTCCAAAAAATATCTAAAATAAATTAATTTCATCCTCATATTTACCAAAATGCCACTTATTGGATGGAATTGGATGGAATGACCATTAGTGTAACAATGTTTGCCAAAAATGGCCATTTCTAAACTAATCCCCCATCTGATGGCCATTTTGATAGTGGTGGCAAAACTCGATGGCCACCAGGGTAATTACCCCTTTAGTAAATGTGAGATTGAAAGTTATATGGTGGGATCCATGTATTGAATGAATTAAATAGTGATATTTTTGGTTTTTTTTTTTTTTTTTTTTTTTTTTTTTTTTTTTTTTTTTTTGTGGGACCATGCCATAATTAAGAGAGATAAATGTGTGGGACCGGGTTGAATTTATTAACCGTTGGAGATAGACGGATCAGATTTACTGACCGTTAGAGATGAACGGATCAGATTTGCTGACCGTTGGAGATTGACGGTCTACACTTTTTCAGACATTAAAATTTGAAATAAATATATTTTTATCCAAAAAAATTATAAAATATTAACAAAAATAATAATAATCAAAATTATAGAAAAATTCAAAAAGACTTCCGTTTGTTAGTTTTCCAAAATTACCTATATATACTTCATTTCCCACATAATTTTACATCACATTCATCCATAGTTTGAGTTCCTATTAAATTTTTATATCAAATTAAATTTTTTAATGTTATCAAATTTGGAAATAATTTAAAAATATTAAATATTAGTACCATTTTGAAGATCTCATTGAGAATTTACAATTGTATTATTTTTATCAACATTAAAATTTATAAATTACAATTTATTGACCGCTTATTAAAAAATAGACATAATTAAATTTGTTACAAAAATTTCACTTTCAGCACCACCAGAGTAAAAGTACATATAAATATCACTCTCATTACTATTTGAGATCCAAATGCAACTATAACTCTCGCTCTTTATTCGAAGATGACCTAATAAAGCAATCAATTAATATATCCATTTAACTCAAAGATGCCAAATAATATTTGAATATTGCAATCAATCATGAAACTTCTCACCCTTTGATCAGGGATACACAATTAGCATAGACTTGATCTCTTTTAATATCCATAACATGCATCATATAAATGTGTCAAAAGTTTAAGCAAAATGATGCTAGTAGCTTAAATAAGGCTTGATCATGGTTTTAAATAACATAACATCATCAAAATGAAGCAATCATGTATTTGTCCATCTGAGAGAAATCCAAAGTATTCACTCATTCATTCAAGAGAATATATAATTCTAATCATAAAAATAAAATCAATTAAAACAAGACAATTCACTCCTCCTTATTAATCCCCGCCGACTACGTTCTGTGGTGACCTGATCATTCTTTCTTGATCGATTATCATGCTATATTCTTAATTCTCTTAGGTTGTTGAAGTGATTGCTATTCTTCGGGGTTTCAAAGTTGCGGAAGAGGTTGGTTTGGTACCGACCTTTATGGAATTTGATGCATGCATTAATATTGCTTCCTCTATTGTTGTTCTTATTTCTTCAAATTCCATCTCTGCATCATATATTAGGTTTATTATTGAATAATTGTCCTACTTCAAGGTGATGTTTCTTTTTGTTCCTAGAGTTACTAAGAAAGTTGCTTATGTCTTTGCCAAGTTTGCTTTATCTAATATTGCCTCTGAGACTGTTTGGTTAGAGGATTTCCCTCCTTAATTATGTGGAGATATCCATCGTGGGAGAAAATCTTTAGTGCACCGGGTGGTGCACCCGACAAGTGAAGATTGAATATGTGGTTCCACATGTCCAATCTTCACTGGTCGGATGTACCCAATGCATCGAAGATTTTCTCTCATCCTAGATGATGGTCAAGGAGCTATGTAATCTCTAGGTTCTTTTTTAAAATATTATTCAAATTTCAATTGAGTACATTATTCGAGTTTCAATTGAGTAATGTTGTGGTGTAGGCATAGCTCAGTGGTAAAATCATACATTCTAATAGTAGTAATAATAAAATAATAATAATAATGAGTGGGATTCCATACATTTTTTTAAATGTGAAATTCAATTAGACAACGTTGCATGAAAGAATATGTGAGGTTTATTCAAAAGTCATGTTTAAATAATGTGTCCTATGAATCGAATTAATACCTACTAACACTACTAGGTCTAATTTGGGTTTATTATGAGTCCTATTAATGTGTGTCCTAAGAGCATAGGCCAACCCGATTTATAACCTTACATATTAACTAACTGGAATACAAAAAATAAAAAAAATAAAAAAATTCTTTCCAAGATTTTGGAGTTTGTGTAATTTTGGTTTTAGTTTATATCTAACATTAACACAATCCTATTATTATTATTATTGTTATTTTGAACAAACTATTCTTATGATCTCAATGATAGTTTATACAGATTTTCTATTATCAGTTCGTCCTGACAATAAATCCAATAGCCCACATACAAGGAACTGATATATTTATTGTCAGGACGAACTGATAATAGAAAGACTGATAGTTTATATATATATATATATATTGACAATATCTATTAATTCGGGACCATGTATTTTTTTGAAAGCTTTCGACATTGGTATGATTCGAGTTGCTGACCTAGAAGTCATTTGATCAAGCCCCAAGCTCATCCATCTACCAGCTAAGGTATGCCCATGTTGGCGTGATAGTTTGTATATTAGAAATTAATATATTAAAACAACTTTTTGCTAAAGATATGAACTATATATATGATATTCAGGAATATTGATACTGTTATTGAGTGAAATTCCTTTTCGTCATGTAAATTGAAAAGCAATCTAGAGATGGCCTTTCATGCTTCGAAACTACATCATGACAACCGACTAGTCTCGTATAAACAAGCCTGGCTTATGCTTTCTTCTCGGCTAAGAAATATATAACATAATTAAATGAATAGATACATGATAACAACTATAAAAATACTATAAAAGAAAAATTGGAATTGTCTTAATCAATGCTAGATAGAAACATTTATTGTTTTCCTTTTATAGTATTTTTGTAGTTGTTAATCTAAGCACATGTTAACACTACCCTAATTAAATTGCTGTAGAAATTTTTTTAAGTTGATTAAATTCTACCCAATATAATTTGTAACAACCAATGCAAAACAGAGAAATGGAATTCTTAGAAAATAAGTTATTAAATATGGGTGGTGTTAACATGATAACAACTATAAAAATATTAAATGAGGAAAATATTTATTGTATTAATCAATACAACAAATATAATTTTGTAATAAATGTTTTTCTATTTTAGTAGTTTTATATTTAGCACTACCCATTAAATATAAATAAATACAAAGAAATGGAAGAAATTAGCAACCTAATAAGTTGAAGCGAGGCCAATTGGGAGACGCCCTTTTCTTCCCACTTTTGCATGTTTTTTCATCGCTATCGGGCTTCTTCTTCCCACCCTGCTTAACTGGACTTTCATGTTTCCTCATATGTTGTTGCCCTTTTTTTGATTTTCCCTGTTCAAATTAATTAACAAATTTTTTTACTGATTTCCTGTACAAATAAAAGTTGGTAATTTCTACCTCAATATATTATTCAAAGACATAAACATACATGATTAAAATTTAGTGGGGTTTCAAACTTTCAATTTTATGAAAGTGGACTTGTCACAACAATGAATACTTGAATAGAGTTATTTTGGAGGAAAATATAGCAAAATTTACCTGAGTTTCAGAGGTATTGAGTAAGAGTTGAAGCTCTTGTTTTTGATGTTGATATGAAACATTGTTGAAAGTTGATATTTCACTTTTGGATTCCTGGCTTGAGGATGCATCCCCACATGTTCCTGTTGATTCCAATGCCAAGCATAGCTAATTTTACACAAAACAAAGGAAATAACAATCAACGAAGCAGTAAATTGTGTACATAATACCAAATTAATGATCTGATGTTTAAGGCAAGCATGCATGCATCTTCAGGGCTAAAATACTTAGATATTGACCGGTCAGTACCTAAATTATATACTGACCCCACTAATGGGAGTGTAACACGTGACTATTTTTCTTTTACTTTTTACATTTATCTCACAAATTAGATCACGTGCTACATTGCCCATTGGTGGGGTCAATATTCTGGTTCATAGGCATTATTCTTGTAATGCTCTTGTCAGCAAGAATTGACTTTTGTGAAACAATACATCACATTTATCACTTGTGTCTGCCACTATATATATATATATATATATATCTTTACAAAATTGCATCTAGATTCATACAATAAATAGATCAGTTTTGAACTTTTGCTGACAAATCCTTCACTACAAATAATATTTTCCTGCTATTTTCATCCATCCCACTAAAACAAAGTGGATATTGAATACATTGCGTGTGATATCAAATGATATAACACAATAAGAATTCACCTGTAACAGCCGATGTTCAAGAGACGCTAACCTTTCCAGCAATGTACCTTTGAAGTAAGCTTCTCTAATCGCCAAATTCAATGGCACCTGATGATCACTCTCCACACCCATAACGTTGCTATTGCTGCACAATTTCGTCAACTTTTGTTTGCTTTCTAGATTTTTCATCTATTTTACCAAACACAAACACAACATATATATCAGATCGAGCTTATATAATTAATCCCTAAAAAAGAAAAGAAAAGGAATAACAGAGAAACTCACAATGAACTCTGCATGATCCAGTCTCGAAACAAGAGGCAGAGAATCGTGAGCTTGTTTCCGATTTTCCATTATAACAAGAGTGTATGTGTAATGTGTGTACGTGTTCCTTCTCTCTAAGTCTAATATATCTTTCAAAAACAGTTGCATTTTCCCGATTGATTAGTATAGCTTACAGGTCATGCGGCTTTTGGTTATAGACTTCAAAACGATGCGTTTTTCTTTCTTTTTGCTTTATTTGAGAAATTCATATCAAATACTTACATTGCTTGGTACAATAGGAACTAATTTGAAAAGCTGCCTGATATACCATATGCATGTGGTGGCAGCCACTCAAACCATGAGAAATCGTCAGACCAAACGAACGGTTTTCACCACTAAGCCAAGTTGGACGGTTAAAAATGAGTTGATCTTTTATTTTACCATAACAAAGTACATCGATTTCCATTATTCAGCTGGATAAGAAAATTATTGAAGGAGAAAGTTTCTACAATAATTAATGATGAAAGAATGTTTCTTCCAGAACCCAAAATTAAGCTTCAGGAAACTGTATAAATGGAGCCTCTAACCATATGTTGCTAAACAATTTTTAAAATAAGATGGGTTTGAAATAAGCAATTGCAACAACAATGGTTAAATATTCAACGAAATCCTTGATCAGCAACTTGTGACTGAATAACAATCAACCCAAACTAGATCTTGTCACCTCATACGCCAAGAAGCATGCTGCATTTGCAGGAACACTTCGGGCCATGGCAGGGCCGAAACCTCTGTACAAGCCTTTGACACCTTCCGATTTTAGGATCTTTCTAAAAGCATCGATGGAGCCAGAGTACTTGGGATTTTTGTAATCATCTACCTGGAGTACACTTTTGACAACATCAGTGGGGTAGACAGACACCCAGAAGGATGCTCCTGCCAAACCACCAGCCACGATCAAAGAACCTCTTCCCAACTGAGAAGTGTCTTGGCCTCCAGCCATGTACTGTTTCAAAGCTTCATAGACACCGAACATGGCAGCATTTCCAGGAATCTCACGCGCCATTGTGGGAACCAATCCCTTAAAGAGACCACTAGCACCACCTTCTGATCTCAGAACATGCCTGGCCACATCTATTGGTCCACTATACTTCACTGCCACAGTGGCCGAGCCAGAACCTGCTAGTGCACTTTGGGCTTGCAACCTGTCCTCACCATGAAAAAAAAAAAGCGGTCAACAGATGTGTTTAATGTTTTAACAAGATAGAAAATTAAAGATAAAGGAATTATTAGTGCTGTGAATAGTTTGAAAGTAAAAAATGATCACAAATCTATCATATTCAGCTATTTAAATTGTTCAATGGTTTACATCATTCTCTCATAAATATTCCAAAAATTATACAGGATACTATTTCCTCGATGCAGAGCTGAGATACTACCGAGCTATGCACCAAACAATAACTTATTGTAAGCTCTTTAAATGAAGAAAAAGCAAAAAGAAATAAATGAAGAAAGAAAAAAGAAAGCATAATCAGAGTTTCAATCGATTTAGATGATCACATAACAAGAAATAAATTGAAAAAACAGACCATAATACCAACCTGCATTTTATCAATTCAGTGGGGCACGCAAGAAAAGAAACAGCAAAACCAGCCCCAGACCCAGCAATAAACTGTTGGTTAACCGTAAGTGGGGCACCAGGTTGGGACCTCAGTATTACCTCCATTTGTCCTCTCACCGTAAAAAGAAGGGCATTGAAAGCTGCCACAGTTGCAAGTGGAGCTCCCATGCCCTTGTACAATCCGCCTGGGCCTTCAGCAGCTATAGTTTGCTTGACAGCATCTATTGCACCGGCAAACTTGGGAGGTTGGCCTGGGACGGGAGCTGGCTGACTTTGAAGCTTGACCTTGATGGTGTCAAATGGGTGCCCACATATCAATTGTGCTGCTCCTCCAATGGTCCCAGAAATCAGATCCTTGGCTACATCTGCCATCTGCAAAATTAACTAGAATACATGAATTCAAATAATTGAGGGGATTAAATCTGAAGTAAAAAGGAGCAGATAATGATGTTCATGGTTTCTAGTGTTGAAGCCACCAGAAACAGTTGAGATAAAGAACATCTCCATTTCCAGTTCTAACTTTACATGGGTGCTGAATCTAATTGCTTATTCATAAAAGCACTACTCCATACCTTTTCATCTTATGTTTTTTTGTAGCTGACAAAAATATAGGATATACAAAAACAACATAAATTTGAAGCCCCCCAAATAAACACACACTGGGAAAAGACGAAAGCCAACAACAAACAAAAGTACAATCAACACAATACCCACAAAGACAATAAACATGTTCTAATTGTCATAGATCTAATCACAAAAATATTTGAGGAACCTACATACAGCTGAAAAAAATTTCTTGCATAATTTAATTTAGATTCAGTTTAAGCATAAAAGAAAGCTCTTCTTTTTATTCCCAACCATATATGCCAAAACAAGCAGCCAAGCTACCTTTCTCATCAAAGACATTAGACATTTGCCTTTAAAAACTAACAACACTGCATCCTAAAAATATATTAGACATCAATTAACACTGTATGTACTCCAGGGTTCTGGAAAACTAAAGTTGCACTACCTCCTTTTGAGCATCCATCTTATTTAAGGGAGACCGAACAACTTCCATACTTCTATTCTCCAATTAACTGGATGAATCCCCAAATTATGTCTTGTACTATTCTCAAATGGACATAATTTTGACGCTTCATCAGGTCCATTTACCTCAGAAAGAAATTTCAAATACAACAATGGCATTTACCTCATCTTAGCAGGTATAAGCAAAAAGTAAACTTCCCCATAAAGGGGGCAAACTCTCAACTCAACTCATGTTAACTATGTAGATTTGCTGAAGTTAGATCATAAGATTTATATTCAGTTGCACATAACTTTAAAAAAGAAAAAAATGAAAATAGTCGCTGATAAATGAAGCATTGTCCATGACAGTTCAATTTCAACTCACTAGCAGCTCAACTACTAATCTACTATCATTCATTAGCTGTCACACAGCTAAGATCAAGTCAAGAAATTGATCTTCATAATTCAGCATACCTAGCTTAAATTCTTTGAGACTTGAGGATCACAGTCATAATATTGTACCTCTGCAACATCACCCCTCAAAATAGTTAACACACGAAAATTTATTAATAACTGTTAATGAGCAGTAGGTTGAATTGAGAGATTGATACAACATTCCAGATTAGGCTGACAAACAACATGCCAGAGATCAGTGAGTTTTCAATAGATCTTGTAGGCTACATCAAAACTCAGGTTCAAACAAAATTTGAAAACCTTGCACTTCTCTTGGCCTCTTGTTTACAATCCAAATAAGAATATCCAAAGAAAAAAAAGGAAAAGGAATTCAGGGATGCCAGCGCAGGAGTTGAAGTTCTGTACCATTTATGACCATGCTTACATCAATGTTGATGTTGGTAGGAGAACAAATTTTCTTTTAAAGACCTTTTAACTCTTTTCTACACTGGACTAAACAATAATTGTCCTCAATTGATTTCAATTTCTACATCTAAGCATTGCAGAAGCAACTTCTCAACTCAAAATCTCCATAATGGAAATTGAGTTTGAAGAATAAGTTCCTATCTAGTTTTCTATCTCTTAGAGGCTGCTGCTATTCCAAATCTAAAGAATATACATAATTTTCGGCTTTTCATTAAAGAAGATCATTAAACATTCCTCAAACACTAATGTAACGTTAACATCAGCACTATTGGGAACTGCTATGTAATGAGCAATCTTCACAATCATAATCAAGAATGAAAATCTATGTGAGAAATGTGGGAAATGTAGATTTCACAAACTTGAATAACAGAAACCTCAACGGCATGTCATGACAAACATATGAATTATAAAAACAAAATAAAAGGCATCAACAAAAGATTTCATGTCACTTGATAACTGCACTCAATGAATCTGATTCAAGAAAAAAAGTATAGCTAAATAAACATCAGAATCCCAGTTCAGATGCAGAAACAAAACTCGTAAAATCCAATCAATTGCATTTGCAAGCAGAGCAGCCACAATACACGAACATGAAGTTAAAAAACTACAATGCTTTAGACCAAACACTATTCCCTATGAATTCAATATAAGAAAATCCCAGATAAAATAGAATCATAGATAGAGAATAATCTTACCGTAGCCGATTCTAAGGGAAGAAGTTCGGTGATGGGTTTTTGCCTTTTTAGAGATTGAGAGAATCTTTCTTTAAATAAAATAGAAATGAATCTTGAAACAGAGTTACAACCACAGGAGAGTTGTTGAGTCAGAAAAAAACAAAATTCAACCACTACAGTGGAGCGTGGATTTCACACCACCAAGAAATAAAAACTAAAAAGATGAGGTGCTGAAACTACTGTATATTATTTGTTGGTCGAATCAGGACAAAAACAGTGATTTAGGTTTCGGACAATATTCCACCAATTCGCAAATTTGGTATTTTTATTTACACTCAAATGTCAATGGAGCTGAAGCTGTAAAGTGCATATACAGATCATACATGTCCTGGAAATAGGTAAATTATCCTGGTTTACCATGAATTGCTAGCTTACCAAAGCTGAAAATTATTATTTTCCTATTATACTAATAATAGACTTTGTGATTAGACATTAAATTATTAATATGTGATTAAAATCGAATACCCAGTTTTTTTTTTTAATGTACAGTATACCCCAATTAAATTTTAATTTTATTTATTAAAAAATATTTTTTGTTTTTGAAATATTACAATTATTTGAAGCCCCACAACCTTATGATATGGATATAAGAGACTTTATCGCCGAGCTAACCTTGTCTTATCTTTTATTAAAATATTGATAATTTAAACTAAAGATAATTTTGATATTTGAAAATACTTAAATTTGGGGGGTATATATACATTTAAAGGTGTATACATATCTAACACTTGAATACGTGTCGAATTGTAAAGAGGTGTACTCAATTTTTACTCAACCTAATCCACCCATTAGCTTATTGGATTTGAAAACTCAAACTCAAACATATTCGTTATTTTAATTAGCAATTTAATTTGATTAGAGAAGAAGAAGAAGATTGTAAAAATATAACTTGTTTTGTTTTTAGATGGGAGGTTATATCGTTGATTGTGTAGACATTAATAAACAGCCTTCAGTTGATCATCCGTTGTTAAAGAATCACAAAGTTCAGGTAAATTTTCTTGGTTTATGAAAATTATTATTAATTGTAAATATATGCTGATGAATTAGACAAGACCGACTACATTCCCCGGTGGAATAATGCCAATCAATCCCTTCAAACATGAGACAAGAGAGAGAAGTTCAAAACAGGATTTAATAAGAGGTAAATCCATGCGAAAACAACTCTCTGTCGACGCAAGCAACCCTTCTTCTGGTAATTTAATTTAAATTAATTAATTAAGATGATATGCATGGATGGATATGTTACAGGCAGTGAACTTGGCAACTTTGTTCAGGGTTTGTCTCAACAAACCCCAGGCTTCCTTGTACGGCCAACTTCCTATTGGGGGTAGGGACCAATTCGATTCAAAATTCCTAATTTATCAGGTACGTAGTTAAAACGTACTGATTCAGTTTACAATAATTCAAACGTACGTTTTCTTTCTCTTGAATGATTAATTAATGTTGTTTGTTTGTTTGTTTGTTGTATATAGGATCGACCAACAGGAAAAACAATAAATTTGTGGGTTTAATAATCTAATAGATGGAGCAGAAACTGTGGCTTCGGGAGGATTTGCAGTAGCCGGAGATGAGGAGTGGTTACATACCTGATGGCAATTTCAGAATTGGATGTTATTTTCTAAACATTCACTTCGTAAACGACCAAAATGATTACAAAAATCCAGGAGATGATGCTTCACCGTCGAATATGTTGACAAGGCTGGCTGTTATGGCTTAATTAATCAGAAATATTGTGGACATGATGAGTTGTATATATTATTGCTTCACTTTTGGAGGACCAGGCTGCAGATGCAACTAATTCAATATTCTACCGTGTAAATTTATAAATTATTTTATCCGGAATAATATGTTTAGAGACTTGAATTAAACCACCTTTTGTTTTATTATTTTGTCAAATAATGATCATAAAATCAATATTTTATCCTACAAAATCGATGGCCATATACCAAACAGGTTTCTGGCAAGGGTATACAAAATCGATTTTTCAATTTAAATTAAAAAAAAAAAATTATGTTTGAGATGATGTGGCAAGGGTATATTTGGCTTTTCAAAGGTCAAAGTTAGTCGATTCATTAAATTTAACCGATTGACTTGATGGCAAGGGGTGTTTGTGTTAATTTAGGTTATCTTTTTGAAATTTTGCTATATCCAATAAAGTAAGTTTGAGTTAGTACAATTAACCCTTTTTAGAATCCAACGTTAGTTTTCTTCCTGTTTACTTAGGAAAGTGATGGAGAATGATATGGAACTTGATAAAATTCAAATTACCACTTCATTCTCATTATTTTACTCAAGCTATGAATGTGATAACGAAGGCCTGAAAGCATTGGGAAAATTTCCTAAGTTCAGCATAGGCAAAAGCAAGAAAATTATGTTAACTTAAGTTTATTTCTAATCGGTGAAAGCAGTAAATAATGTTTGACTTTTTTCTCTCTAAAAAAAAATAAAAAATAAAAAATAAAAAAAATAAAATAAAATCCGGTACTTTATAAAAGCAAAAGAACAAAAATAAATTATATTTACAACTTGCTTCATCGGCAAAACAAATGGAGGAAAAACCTCCATACTCTTCAAAATGGTCATCCACATACGCCTTAGGATAAAAGCAATACTAAAATAAAATGGAATTTATTTAAAAATTAATTAATTATTTTTTAATAGGGTGTATTTAGGGTGGTAGTGTGAAAAGATAAAAATGATAATTTTGGAATAAAATGAAGTGTTTTAAGCATTTAATTAAATTTAAGTTTTCATAATGGAGTGTAATTAGTAAAGGAGTGTAAAAAGATAAAATTAGATTATAAGGAGAAAATCTCTTTTTATATATAATTAAGCCAATTTTTTTTTTTTAAAGTGAGGCATTATTAGGTTAATTGTGGGGAACCAATAGCACCACTCAAGTATGTAACCTTTGGATTGTAAAAATCACAAATACTCCATTGAGAAAATTGAGGGTTCTATTTATTTTATTCCAAATTTAAGTACTTAATTAGCATCCAAATCACTAGAATATTAACATTAATTCCTGCATCTTGATTATAAAGTGCATTAAATGAATTTGAATATGAGAAAAACACATTAATTCCTTCATCTTGATTAGGAAATGCATTAAATGAATTTAAATTGGAGAAAAACTCTCCATTATCCGATCTTCCGTAAGTGCATTAAATGTGCAGGTCGTCACCGGAACTGTCCTTCAAGGATGCTATAGTATAGGCTGCTCAAGAATCAAACGTACCTGCTTTTTGGTAAGAAAGAAATGAATTTGTGCGCGTTTGTACTATGGACGAAAGCATGGAAAATTAAAACTGAAATATTTTTTTAGTCAATTCCGATTCACAAATGACCTTTCTATGCAAAATAACATCTCTTACCATTTGGCAATTGCAAATTAATTACAATTAGAAGGCATCCATGTCTATGTGTTGTATTATAGAGCAACGGCAAATTGGACAGCTAAGTTCATCAAGCAACCAACTACTGATACATTGAAAATGATAAATATGTTTGCACAGTGGGAGAACCCTGCACAAGTCACCACTCACAAATTCCTCCAAACAAATAGCACAGTTGCTGTTACTATCATCACTGTTGTTATTGCTAAAGCCACCATGATTGTATCTCTCAGGTGGTGGAAGCTTATTGATGGCCTCTTCTTCCCTTCGACGTTTAAGAACCAACAAATGAAAATCGTCCGAGACTAAAGGATTGTTACTACTGAATCCCAGTATTCGTAAATATAAGTGGTGTATCCATATAAATATTTCGTATATCCAAATTAGGAGCAACAACGAAAGGGCAATGGCTAGCATGTAAATTAACACGACATCAAACTGATCATTATTGGAATAAAGATCCATGAATTTCTAAACAAAGATTTATGAGTCTTGTGATTTGTTTATGGATGCATCCATGAGAAAGCGAGAGCTATATGGGATTTTTCAACTTCTTAAAGGCATATGGCACTTTCTATCTTATGTGGTAATTGCAACGGTTACTTTGACATTTGGCATGGCCTTTTGGGAGGTGATTTCTAGCTTTTAGAGCCAGGAAGACACTTTTAAAGGTGTTTGTTTGGAGAAAATCTTCATAAGACTGCCATGTGGTGAGACCATCCAATGAGATTGCACCATTTATCTTGGGAATATAAAAATAAATTATAAAATTATAATTTGATGCAATCTCATTGGACAGTCTCATGGTTTCACCTAGGGGTGGGCACCCAAACCGTCAAACCGATCAACTCGTCCAAACCAAATCAATTTAAGCGGGTTGGTTTGGTTTCGCTAAATAAAATAAACCGATTGGGTTGTTTTTTAGCAACCCAATTGGTTTGGGATGGTTTGTAGGTTGTGTTTTATCAAACCGTATAACCCAATCCAAACCATTACATACTTACAGATATATATTATTAATTAAATTATCGGACAAAAGAAATAAAAACTAAAGTTAACCCAATGCAACAAGAAGTGAACTTCAAAACTTCAAAATGGTTGCTTGGATGGTGATAGATATTATTAATTTAGAAGCTTAAACGATTTAGTTTTATTTTATAAGTCTTAGGCGTTCTACACTTGAAAATTTTTTTTTTTTTTTTTTTCTTAAAAATTGTTCTGCACTTGAGTTAAATTTAGTATTATAAATTAGTATTATTGTTTGTTTTAGTGATAATTGGTTTAACTACTTATACTGATAATAGGATATTATTAAATTTATTAAAATAAAAAATAATGTAATTATTTTCTTAAATCGTTAAACCAAACCGAACCAACCCGATTTTTATTGGTTTGGTTTGGTTTGGATTGTAAAAAATTAAACCGATTTTATAATGGGTTGGTTTGGGTATAGTCAAACCGAACCCAAACCAACCCATGCCCACCCCTAGTCTCACCACGTGACAGTCGTATGCAAAATTTTCTTGTTTGTTTGACAATGGAAAAGAACTTTTGAATTTTAATAGCTCTTCTAAGACAAGCTATTTTACCCTTAATCTAATAAATAACGAGTGGAGTTGTATTCCTTTTAATGAAACTGTTTTCTTAGAAGAGCTTCCAAGCAAAAACGAGTGGAGTTGTTTTCCTTTTAATTAAACTGTCAAAATGCCTATTTTACCCTTACTCTAATAAATAACAAAACTTAATTTCCTCACATATCAAACCTTACACTTTTCTTTTTGGGAGAATTGTAAATAACAAATGACTTTTGATTAAATATCAAATCAAACCTTTTATTTTGAAAAATCAAAAGAATACCCTCATACAAGTAGTTGACCGTTTGTTGACTTTGTTTAAATCTAACTAAATTTGATTAAATCTAATAAAATATGATTATTTAAGCTATTTTCAATGTAATTGAATAAAAAAAATATACTAAAAACGTTTTAGAAAATAAAAAATGTAGAGTTTTTTTTTATTAAAAAACTTAAAAATATACTATAACTAAACAATAGAATCATAAAAAATAAAATAAATTATATTAAATAAAAAATAAATGAAGATGATGCTCATAAATACATATCATTCTTGGTAACATGCATGAGTACTCCATAATTGTTGTTTCTATATTAAATATTATATGGTATTTATTTTTATTTTAATTGTTTTAATTTATAGATTTTATTTTTTATTCATAATATATTTTATAATTTTATTATCATTAGTATACATTTTTTTTTTATTGACATATAATAAAAGATCTGTAAATAGTCTTATTTTGTTATATTTAAATAAAGTTAACTAATATTAGGAGGTCTTTTGCTGATTGTTCAAACCTTAGGGTTTGATTTGATATTTCATCAAAATATTGGGGTTTTTTTTATAATTCTCCCATTCTTTTTTTATTTTCTATAATCACTTTATTATTTATTACTTTATTTTTTTAATAAAAAAATTGATTCAAATTAATTTTCATTGCTTTATTATTTTAATGGTTTTTATTTTAGATTAATTTTTATCTCTTTATGATTTTAATGGAATATTTTATTTCTAGTTAATTTTTATCACATTATTATATTAATAATTTTTTTATTTCAGATTAATTTTTATCACCTTATTATTTAATAGATTTTTTTTTATTTTAGATTAATTTTATCACTTTATTATTTTAATAATATTTTTTTTATTTCAAATTAATTCTTATCAATTTATTATTTTAATATAATTTGTTAATTTCAAGATAATTTTTATTGTTGCAGTATTTTAATAGAATTTTCTTTAAAAAAAATATTATAACAATTTTTTTTTTTTTTTGTTGATGGAAAAATATTATAACAATGAGTTGTATTGTACCATATTAAATGCTTTTATATCACACAAATATAAATATATTATCTACTCCAATTAAGGCCACAAATGTCATATCATAATTAGTTGATATTTTGAATTATTTCAATCAAACCGTCTCAAAAGCTTTTCTAAGTATAAAAAGCTATATACATTATCGAAATAGTAATTAAAGCTAAGCTAAGCTTTTACTTCTCTTCTTCTACCATCAAAAGCCAAAAGCTCTTCTAACATACACTTTCCAAACAATTTATAACGTTTAGAGTTGTCAATTATCATAAGGCTGTGATCCTCTTGTAAGGGCGTTACGCAGGGCGGAAGGCGGTGATCATCAAGTCATTTGACGACGGAACACGCGAGCGTCCATATGGCCACTACTTGGTTGCTGGGATTAAGAGGTATCCAAACAAGGTCATCAGGAAGGACAACACCAAGAAGACTGCGAAGAAGTCACGCGTCAAGGCCTTTATCAAGTTGGTGAAATGTCAGCATCTCATGCCCACTCGTTACACTCTCGATGTGGACTTAAAGGACATCGTCACTGCTGATTCTCTCCAAAGCAAGGACAAGAAGGTCATTTCCTCCAAGGAGACCAAGAAGAGGTTTGAGGAGAGGTTCAAGACTGGAAATAATAGCTAGTTTTTTACCAAGCTTAGGTTTTAAATATTTCGTTTTGTAGTAGTTCAGATTCAGGTTGGATGGATCTTGAAGTTTTTTTTGTGGTGTTTTGATCTCAAACTTTGTTTTTATTCAAATAAATAAATAAATAAATAAAGTTGTCATAAAATAAGCCGTTAAAATTAATATTTTCAAATCAGGCTTTTTTTTTTTTTTTTTTTTTTCCAATTAAAGACTAAATTAATATACTTGGCCCTCTTGCTCCACAAAAAATCTACTCTTCACACCAATTTATTCATAATACCCCTTTATTAGATTAAATATTTATATTGAGGTAAATTGCACTAACAACCCTACTAATATGCATAATTGCACTTAAACTAACAAAAATAACATAATAACACAAACATACCATGTGACCCGTTGACAACCGTTACTTAGAAACAAAAGAGAGGCAATCACTTTTACCCTTGAACAAATACATTAATTAATTAAAGATAATAAAAATCAATTATTATTATTATTATTATTTAATATATTTTCCGCAAAATATCCAAGAAACTTTTGAAACTATCATCGATATTTCGGTAAAATATCGATATTAGTGAACATGTCACGTATTTTTATATAATAGTGTGATAATTTTCGTATAATATTAGGGTTATGTCAATGTAAAGTGAGACATGATGATATTCCCAAATGTTGTTATTAACCTTTTTGTTTTTTTTTGTTTTTTTTTTTTTTATTTGATGTAATTTATTTCTATGACTTGACAATTATATTGGCTCGTATGTACATTATATTTATATCATATATTTGTTAGATATTATATGTTTTTGAAGTTTTTTTTTTGTTTGATTACTGATTATTTTAACATTTTTTAAAGTTTCATTAAAATTTCTATTTTTTTAGGATTTTAGTCAAATTTATGTATTTTTCGTATAATTTATGTCAATTTTCGTCGATTTTGATATTTTTGTCTATATTTCTATCAAATCGCATTACCTGTTATACCCAAATATTTTGATAAATATTATGTTTAGATAAGTAATTTTCAGGAGAAAATTCACCAAGTGCCATATCACTATGGAGAATTGAAGCTAGCAACTATTATTTTGATAACTAATTGCCACATTCACGGGGGTGTATTCATTTAGGATTTCAAAAGACTTTTATAGATAATTTTTAAGTAAGTGACTTTTGTAGAGTTCATGGATTTCTATCGACTTTTGTAGACTTTACACAATTATAAAAAAGCTTTCATAGACTTTTATAGATTTTCATTTTAAAAAACTTTTATAGACATTAATTAAGAGATTTTAATTGACTTCTAAAAATATAATAGACTTTTAAAGACTTTTATGTTTTCATGACATTTGATATTGTGGAAAACTTTTTCACCGAACATGCTTCATTATGCTAGTGGATCATATTTTATTCAATAAATGAGTTGAAGAGACGAGGTCTTCTTGTGTTCAAGTAGAGAACCATGTTAATTATATTTCGGTAGTCCATTCGAATTATAAATCAATAATCTTAAAGTATCACACACACACATTGCGTGATAAAAGCCAATTTTTCTTGTAGTGGGTTCATTCAAATTATATATAAAAAATTTCATTACTAACTATCCACAATGTCTTTGATGAAAAAACAAATCTCTAATGTTCATTACTATCAATATCTCCAAACATATCAGTAGCTATAGCTGTCCTTCATGCATTAGCATTCTCGCTTTGATGTTCTTGAGTCTTCAAAAATGGTTCAAAAACTTCTTCTTGATAATGGAAATGCATTAGCATTTAAACCGTTTTTTTAAGGCAGGTATTCACCGAGGATGGTATTTCTCATACAAATTGGGATTGGGGAGGGTAATGAAAAACCCGTCCTCGACCCGTACCATTGACATCCCTATACGTGTATGGCTGAGTAGCTGAGTGGGTGAGTAGTTGAGAATGCCGTGAGAATCTTTGGCTCAGAGGTGGAGGGCCCCTCCCCTAAAAAAGATTTAACATTCATTTAAAACGGTTATAAATTTGTTAATAAATTTTAAACTTTGTTCACTTTGGCCCCCCTAAATTTTTTTGTTTAATATAATAGCCCCACCAAACCTAGATTTATGGCTCCGCCTCTTGCGGCTTTGGCCGCGAGAGGCCTTTGTCGAGAACCTATGTCAGGCACCTTTTTGTTAGTTTAATAGTATACTTTTCATTTTTTTTTTTTTTTTTTATCGTTGACTATATCATGTGTTGTGCTGACCGTACGACCTAAGCATGTGCCACCTTGACTTGTTGACTTTTACTCCGACCAAATTTCACAATCAACATTCAACATACCGATATTTTCTATTTGATATCGATTTTTCATCCTTGATTTCCGTTTGATATCATAGGTTAATATAGGCATGTAAATTTGATTTTTTGTAAGGACTGTGATAATTGGTTTCAATACTCTTCTTTTTATAGGGTGACTCTATTGCCATCCAAAAAACTTCTCCCTACACCCATTTACATGACACCCAATAAAACTATCATCTATTTTAATTTTTTACTTCCTACACCCTTTAAAATCTCAAAACTAACCTTAGACAAACCTAAATACAATATAACTCTCTTGACACTCATTCTTTGCACCCATCATCAACGATTACATACTCTTTTTTTTCCGTATTCCACTCCTTCTTCTTTCACTTGATTTTTTATTTTTTTCAATTCAATCTTCTTCATCATTGTTCTCTTAGATTTTTTTTTTTCCAATAGTGTTCTTTTGCAACAAACCTCTCTTACCTAATGAATTCTTACCAATTTTTTTTTTTTTTTTTTTTGAATTACGACTACTGCCGGGACCTGGCAAGATTAGACTCTACAATCACAGTCCAAAATACTACTCTCACTATCGGGGAAAGGTTACATATCGAGATTACTGCTGGGACATAGCAAGATTAGACTCTACTGGAGAGAGGGCTCCCCACACTTTAGGATTTTATAGCCAAATGTGGGATAAATATTTACAACTACCGAGGCTTGAACCTTGGTGGTGGAACTTCCGCTTGAAGACTTCAACTACTAAGGCAAGAAGCCATTGCTAATTCTTACCTATTCTTTCAATAAATGTATAGCACAATTATTATTTTGCTTTGATAGTTATGGAAAGATTAGTAGGTTGGGTTTATTCTTCTTCCTAGTAATTGATCTTTGGATATATCGAATTTTAGATTTTCTATTGACTTTTAATCTTTGGATATATCGAATTTTAGATTTTCTATTGACTTTTATTTTGTTCCAAAATTATATTTTTTAAATACTCCACAAAAACCTAATTTTTAAAAGATCAATCAAAGGGCATCACTATTGTCAACAGAATTTAGGCGTGAACAGGGGTAGAGCCAAAAATTCCAATTTTTTTGAGGTGGGGGGTAAGTATGCAAAAACAAAAAATTTGGAGGATCAAAGAGAAAAAAATTAAAATTATGTAATAACGTTATACTTTTTTATATTCAAAACGTAGAGATTTTTTTTTAGGGAAGGGGGGCCATGGCTCCCACCAGCCCACCAATCCCCCTCTCTCTCTCCGTCCCTGGGTGAGAAGCTTTCATTACCTGTCAAGTCCAAGGTGATAGCTAGGGATGACAATTAAACCCGAACTTGTGGGATCCGTCTGAACCCAACCCGTTTAAAGAGGGTTTGGGTTGGGATAAGTGTACCAATGGGTGGATTTGGGTTTGAAAATTGTATCCGTCACGGGTTCGGGTTCGGGTTCGGGTTCAGGTATGGATTTGGAAAAAAAAATCCATACCCGAACCCACGTACCCGCAAACAATAAAAATTATATAATATTTTATTATTTAATTATTATTTAAAATATTATAAATTTAAACTCCAATAAAAACTTTTTAATTATATAGAGAATAAAATATAAACATTTCAATCTATTAAGTGTTTTTATTCTTTAAAATTAGAACGAATTACACCCACCTCCCCTGAGGTTTGCTAAATTACAGATGAAAACGATTTTATCATTAACTAACACTCACCTCCCCTCCCGTCAGTCAACGTCCGTTACATTTAACCGTTGACCTTGTCAGACCATGTAAAAGTCTAAAATACCCCTAAGTATATCTATTTACTTTTATAACCCCAGAAAAAGACAAAAACTAAAAAATCAAATTACAATTAAATTTAAAATTAAAATATATAAAAAACTAATTAAAAAATAATAATATTAAAATTCTTATCTTATCTCCTAAATCTCATCTCCAATCACCACCACCCAATCACCTTCTTCTTCTTATTCACCTAAACAAATTAAAATTAAAATTAAAAAACTCTCTTCTCACAAACCCTAAATCATCATCATCCCACATAAAAACATCTCTCCTCACAAACCCTAAATCATCATCATCATCATCATCATCCCACATAAAAAACTCTCTTCTCACCCTTCACTCTCACCACCACCACACCCTCCAGCTCCTCCGCCGCCGCCGCCTCGACGAGTCCCCCAACGAAGCCGGCTTCGCGTTGCCGTCGTCGCTGCGCATCCGCCACCACCTCTACTGCCTTGCCACCACACCTCCAGCTCCTCCACCACCGCCTTGACGAATCCCCCAACGAAGCCGGCTTCGCGTCGCCGTCGTCGCTGCGCATCCGCCACCACCTCCACCGCCTTACCGAGTCCCCGAATCTCCGCTCCACCTCCAGCTTCTCTCTCTCTTTCTCTACTACCTTTGTTGATTCAAATTTTTTTTTTTTTTGAAATGGGTAAAGTTACCCAGATTTCATATTATTGATAGAAGAAACTTGATCTCTGTGATTTGTGTTGGTTTGCGAATTACTATATGATTTTTGAGATTTTTTTTCGAATCTGATTGTGAGATGTTTGTTTTGTTGTTTGTTGTGTATGCCACTTTGATTTTGACGAATATGATTGATAGAAGAAGTTTGTATGTTATAAATTATATAATTCTGAATTTTTTTTAAATGGATATAATTTTGGATTTTTTTTTGTTGTAAACATTTAACTGATTTTTGGAGTTGTTCTTTCGTTATAAGAATGAAGATGAAGATTTTAGAATATTTTTTTCAAAATCTGGGTTGTTCTTGGAGTTGTTCTTTAGTTATTAGAATGAAGATGAAGATATTAAAATTAACTGTTCTTATCAAAATCTGGGTTGTAAGAATGAAGATGAAGATATTAGAATATATTTTTTTCCAAATTACAAAAGGATTTTTTTTAAATTTTTAAAATTTTTAAAATTTCATTTTTTTTTTAAATTTGATCTCCACCGTCCATCACCATGATGGACGGTGGAGACAAATCTTTTCTTAAAATTCTATTTATTGAAAACAATTTAAATTTTTTAATTATATTTCTTTGAAAATAATTTGTTCTTAAATGATTTTTTTTTTGTCTTTTAGTGGGTTTGACAAGATGTATACAGTTCAATATACGTTGAAAGACGATATTACCCTTCCAGATATAGTCCATGGCTAAATGTAACGGACGTTGACTGAGGGGAGGGGAGGTGAGTGTTAATTAATGATAAAATCGTTTTCATCTGTAATTTAGCAAACCTCAAGGGAGGTGGGTGTAATTCGTTCTTAAAATTATAATATTTCATATATTTAAATAATATATAAATAATTCTCAAAAAAAAAAAAATTGGCGGGTTCATGGGCGGGTTTGGGTGTCCCCCAAACCTGCGGGTAAAACCCGAACCCGAATCCGTTTATTTTCGCGGGTTCACGGGCGGGTTTGGTAGGTACAAAATTTCACGGGTTTAGGTTTGGATTTTACCAAACCCGCCCCATTACCATTCCTAGTGATAGCAGAACATGGTAGTGTACCTTTCCAAGACCAATGCAAAATCTCTAATGCAACAACATAAAATAACTAATGTGGGAATTGTAATAACTAATGTGCAGGAGGCAGCGAATGTATCATTTAGAAATATGAGAGATGGATTGGTGAATTGTAATAGCTGCATATACTGTGATGAGATGAGGTTAATCCGGTGGTAAATCCTTTCACCTGCACCACAAGGTCAGGTTTGAGTCCTCCCCCCTCTCCGAATTTATGTAATACTAGAGATGTCAAAAAAGCCCAACCCCATGGGGACCCATCCCGCCCCTTACAAGCGAGGGTTTTTATCAAAATAAATGGGGTTGGGGCGGATTTGGGGCCGAGTCATTCGTCCCGTTTTAGAAATGAGGCAAGGTTGGGGTTTGGTATCCCCGCCCCAACCCCGTTTGTTATTTATTTATTTAAATATTAATAAAAATATATATATATTTTTGTAATTAATTAAATAATATATATTTATTAGTAATAAATGGTTTTCACAATTTACTTTTTCTATTGTTTCTCGTTAATTATTTTTGTGGATTTTATTCTATAGTCAATTATAAATATTTAAATTTTATTTTGCCGGTTGGTATTGAGTTTATTCAAAATATAAGAATTTATTTTATTAAAAAACCATTAAATATATAGAAATTGTGCGATATTCATATTTTAAAAAACAAATTTGGGGTGGGGCGGGGTTGGGGCCACCTCCCCCGGCCCGAACCCGGTCTTCAATAGTCGGGGTTAGGGTAGGGTTGGGACCAATTAATTTTTTTTGGGGTGGGGTTGGGATTTGTAGCCCCCGCTCTGAACCCACCCCATCGACATCTCTATGTAATACTTTTTTAAAAAATAGCTGCATATAGTGTATTTAGATTTTTTTTTATTTTTATTTTTTTGTTCTTCTTAGTAATTTTAATTTGGATAAAATTGTCATTTAATAAATAAATAAAAAATGGAGCATAGAAAAATATTATTTTCAATAGCATCACTCATAAAAAAATGGTAGTTCTATTGACACCCATAAAACTTTTCCCTACACCATTATTTTATAAAAAAAGTTAATTACTAAAATAACCACATGTAAATTTACTAAAAAAGATATGATGATTTAAATGAGTAGAATAAAAATACTTCAAACCCTCATTTAATATACGGTGAATAATTATAAACCCTAATCCTCAAATTCAATTCAATTCAATATACAATAAAGTGGAAATAGATGAAAAACCCTAATTCTCAAATCCATCTTATAACAATGAAATATTGTTTGAAAAACCCTAAAACTATTAATTCATGTTAAATCCGTATGTTGCAGGAAGTTGGGATTTATTGCATGCTTGGTGTTCCAAATTTGTGATTTTGACAAAACTTGAACTTAGGCTAACATATGTTTTAGAAGAAATGAATAAACATACAATTCATTGAAAACCATGACAATATATTCATCAAATGAATCAAAAGCTAAAAACAGGAAAACAAAACTGCACTCAAATACATAATCTATGGTACAAGCTCACCATCTAAACAATAGTATGACTTTCTGTGTTGATGCTATAATATTTTTCAACTTATATACTGTTGTTAATTATACATCTAAAATACTTTTTTCATGATATATTTTGCCAGCTCTATTAGTACTATACAAATTTACAGACAACACGGTTTGTTCTTCCGTGGCAAGCTACTTCATAGTTTGTTTGAGTCCTTTCCTTCTGATTTAAGCTGCTGGATTCTTTGATGGAGTCTTCTCCGGTGGTCGTGTATCTTCCAAAGACCATGTCCCAGTATCACAGCAGAGTATATACCATGTGTAGTAATCGGCGCAAGAATGTTATTTGTCTGTTGATCAGAATATAATGGAAGTCGGTTATTCATTTAGCTTTCTTAAACCCCGATTTAAGTTCAACGAGAAGCAATTTCAGGAATTACCTGGATCCACTCAAAACCAAGGTAAAGGGCCAATAATCCTTCCAAGAGAGGAGAGTAAATCTTTTTCATTTGCCTCCTCTCATACCAGGCTGCAGAATATTCAACAGGAAAAAGGATGAGAAAAGGAAATTTAGACTAAATTCAACTGAATTTTTCTGTGACCACCAAAACCTCGGTAAAAAGAAATCGCCATTTGTTGGCAATTTTATCTGTGAAAATCTATCTGTTACAAAGAAACATTTCATACAATGAAAGCAGAACATGGTTCTAACTAAGGTCCCTTAGATAAGAAATTATCACTAAAATAAAATAACATGTCATGAGGGTAGAGGAAGAACCTGCAAAAAGCTTTTTTAAATCATCACGACCGGAGCGAGACCGTAAGACTGGTGCAACTACATATGTAGGATCTGAAAGAAATATAAGAAACTCATTAGATGATCTTGAGACTTAGAAAGAACATAATTACATAAACTTTCCATGAAAAGGATGGTCAAAGAATCAACCTTTGGGAGAGGCAGCTACGAAATAGAGAGAACCAGTTATAGCAGCTGTAATAACAGCTGCAAATGCCTGAGCGAATGGGACAAATGGAGGTAGCACACCAGTCTGGGTTTTAAGGAAATAAAACACAATTTAGTTGAAAGACAATTTCCATTGCGAAAAAGAGAGAGTAACAAATAATAGATAGAAGATATACCAGAGATGCCATTCCTCGAGCATCCGTCACCAAATTGGTGCCTCTTAGGAATATATCTGCTAATGCTCCCTGACAAAAACCAAAAATAAAAAGATCACGATTTAGTACTTCCATCAAAAGTGTTTGTTTTTTTGATAACCTAGAAATCCCACGAACACGATCAGTGAACCCTGGTTCGAAATTGGGGTCCTCCGCCGAATCCTACAATCTTTGGGAAATAGGAAACTATGGTCTCATGAGGGGATACAAACCTCATATCTTGTGGGAGCAAACCATAGGCCTGACCATTTTGCTAACCCCTCATGGGTCCATCAAAAGTTATTGTTATCATTATTTGTATTATTTTCATACTCAGTCAAAAAAGGAAATTATCGGCCATATATCGACTTATTGAACTAGGAATCAATATTTCTTGGCATCTGGATACTCAAAGTACAACTGTAGATTTGATTCGGGACTGTATTAAATATGACAGGCAAATTTCCCAAGACAAACAACAATTGTGGGGGCAAGTAAGCAGAGCATCATACGCCTTTCACCAAGTAAATTACAATGAATAAGAAAAGAAAGAAAAAGGAAAGCAAACTATATCTGTTTCTATTGGTTAAACTGAAGCATGCAGGACATGAATTGCCTATTTGCCTGATTAAGTATATAAACTAACAGAAAATTTGTTAAATATATTTACAGTCGCATAAATATATTTTTATTATATTGCAATGTGAATAGCCCAAATATCAAAAAAAGAATATCAGATATAGATTCAAATACCTAAAGCTAAGATTAAAAAAGTCCTATGATATTACAGTTCAATATAAAATAAAGATAAAGGGACATGCCTGAACAGCTGCACGGTAGAAAAGTTCTTCTCCTACTGAGCTTGCAGCGACAATCAGTATAAACTGAAAATTTAATATACGGTTAATTGGTTAAATTAGCTATGTCAGAATGAGTAAACTATGTACAATTAACTAAGAATTTAAAGTTAAAGAAGATATACCTGCCACGGTGACATTCCATAAAAGAAGCTCCGGAGCTCCTCATCCTCCACATCTCTGATGGCCCGAGCATGAGGCGATAACTTCACAACTTCATCCTGTTACCATCTCAGTTTTTTGAATTAAGCATGAAAGTCAGAAAGTAACACCAACAGCAAGAATAATTGAGAACAACAGCGTAGAAAGTTTTCCACTAAAATTTCAACTTTCGAAAATGCTGAGAAGACCCCCTATTTCAGATAATTCAATATTCTCTCCACTAGAAATCAACTCAAACATGGCCTACTCCGGAGAATTTAAAAAGTCCAAAGAAGAAAATTTAAAACCTTTCTCACTTTCTCACAGAAGAAAAAGCAAAAATAAATAAATAAATAAATAATTGTAACCTTTTTTGTCCATAAAAATGTGAGATTTATTCAAATTTGAGTAAACCCAACTCCAAATTTTCTATATATTCCAGCTGGAACAATATTAAAGCTGAAGATTCAGTAAATAAACAGCAATCCAGTGGAAGGATATAAGAAAAGTAACCTAAAGTAAAACCAAGTAAGCAAATAGAAAAGTTACTGAAAATTTGTAATGAAAGAAGGAACATACATCTAATATGAACAAAAGGGCCATTATTGGTGGAGCAGCATATCCAAGTCCTTCTAGAATGGCGTCTAACGATGGATGAAAACCACCCATGCTATCGATTCCAGTGATTGAGCAGATGAAGTTTCCAGCTAGTGCCATTGCACCATATACACCTGATCTCACAACCCCAGACAGTAATTTTATAAGAAAATGACAACAAGTATACACAATTTGCATCTCATTTCAAAACTCATATCTACCAGAGAATATTCAATCTAGCAGATCCAACATCTTCAAAAGCACTTTTTTTTTTCTCCAAACAAAAATAAGTAAAGCAATAAAAGCTTTACACATTAAAAGTGAAAATTCAAAAATTAAAAGAAAAACTAACCGATTCCATAGCTAAGTCTAACTATAGCACCAATCTTTTCCCAAAGAGGAAAGTTTGAGGTGGCATCACCAAAGCCACGATCAAATGTGGTGACCTCCATAACACTTCCTGTGAACCCTCGCCCGCTAGTACTGGTACTACCAGATTCTCTCCCTTTAATTTCATCACTAGTCCTCTCTGCAGACGCCTTAACGCACCGTCTTTGACTTTGACCACCACCCTTCACCACTCCTCTCTTTCTCACGGCGAAATTGGAACACAGGCCAGCTCTTCCACACAACGACGTCGTTCCAAGCTTCGAAGTCAAGGAAGCCAACGGAATCTCCATTTGTGTGTGTGTGTGTTTTTCAGAAACTGTACCGGGTTCGTCTTCGGAGATTGTTGTCTACATGGAACATAGTTGACGTGAGAAGTCAGAAGAGTGGTCAGTTTGAGTTTGTGTTTTTTGTTCGATGGGTTTTGTGGATTGCGAGTGATTCTATGGGCTGGAGATATCCGCTTGACCAATCAGAAGGGGGCTTGTGGAGATAACGCTGGCATTTGTTGCTGATGTGACTTGTGAGACTTGTCAAATCTGAAAATACCAAGATAAATTTATTAAACTCTTCGGCACCGTTTGGTGCACGGGATTGGATTGGACTATTTCATGGGATTGAATTGGATTGGATTGGATTAAGATGAGATTTGGATTAAATGAGGATTGGACTAAATTAATGCTATACTGTGTTTGGAGAAATATGGGACTGGACTGAATTAATACCATGTTTTGTTTGGTAAAACATCGGATTGGACTGAACTAATAATTTTTTTAAAGAAAAATATAATGATATTTTTAATTTAATAATATAAACACATTATTTAGATAAACTCAGATCCAAAAAATTGACAAACTCAAATCATCAATCTTCATCAACAAACCCAGATTTTCCAGTTTTATTTCACTTTTTCCAATCTCTCTTTCAATCTCAAAACTCATTTCATTTCAGTTTCTTTCAATAAACCCCAGAACCACCACCACCATCCACGGCCAACTTCAGAATTAAAATTACAAAAAATCCAAAAACTTTTAAAAATTAAAATTGAGAAAATTTTAAAAATTAAAAAGAAAAGATGAAGTCAGTGTGTATACATCCCACGCCTCTTCATCTCTCATCTATGTACTTAACAGGTACTTCACAAACTATTGATCCTCACACCACAGCAAATTTTCGATTCTCTCTTTCTGGGTTATTAGATCTTGAAAAATCCGGAGCTTTCCGGTTGTTTTAAATCGTTATTGTTTGGATGTTGAACCCTTCTTCTATTTTTGAAAGAAAATTGTTTGTATTCAAACAGAACAAGATTCAATCAGTGACAAGATTTAGTTTTTCAATCAATGACAATCAGAAGCCATATGCCAGAAACTAAGTGAATATCATCATCATCACCACCACGGCCACCAGATCTCGGGACTATCATCATCACCACCACCACAACCACCATCCACAATTAACTCATCAATTTAACTACATTAGGACATTAGGTGATTTGATATACAATAGGAAGAATGGTAAAAACCATCTTGGAGTTCCATACTTCTCAAGAAAATTGTTTTTTTGAGAAGTATGGAACTCCAAGATGGTTTTCACCATTCTTCCTTTTTTTAGGATCATTTTCGTTTTGGTCCATATGTTTTTTTACATTATGATTTTTTTTAGTTGCCTTTTCGTTTTTGGAGTTTGTGGTCCCTATGTTTTCCAAAATCCATCAATTTAGTAATTCTGACCAGATTTTTAACGATCAACACTCACATAAAATATTGAATGACTATTTTACCCTTTATTAAAATACGAAAAAAAAAGGTAGAAACGAAAAAAAAAAAAAAAAGAGTAAATTATATGGAGATCCATATCATGATCTCTATCCACAATGGAAACACACTCCATCATGCGATGTAGTGTGCAGGGTCTCCATTGGTGATGGAGATCCCACGCCGGGATCTCCATCACCGATGGAGATCTATCCATCTAAGAAAATCCAGAGGATTGTGAAGATTAATCTAATTATCTACCTATTTTTTTAAAAAAATAATAATAATTTTTTAAATAAATAGATCTCCACCATCCATCTAGAATTTGGACGGTGGAGATTTACAATTTTATTTTATTTTTTATATTATATAAATATTTTTAAAAAATTGTTATCTATTGTTTGTTGTTGACATGTTGCATCTATTTCGTTTAAAGACAAAAATACCCTTGGATCCGTTAATTCTAACTAACGCCTAACTCACAAAAGGACTAAATTGATGAATTTTGAAAAGTACAGGGACAACAAACTCAAAAAATGGAAAGACAATTAAAAAATTCATAATTTGAAAAAACATAGGGACCAAAATGATAATACCTTTTTTATTGAAATTTGAACCCTTCAAGCATCTTAAGTAAATTTACCAAATCAACCCATATTTTAATTATTTCTTCATGAATTACTGAACTCTCACGATTTTCGTTTTGATAATTTACAAAATACAAAGTTTGAGATTTATTCAAACAATCTCACAAAACTGTAATATATATATAACAATTGCACAATTGTGAAAACATTGTTACATGATTGTGAAATTCCTTATTAGGGCGAAACTTAGTTAAGACCATTGAAAAAATATTATATTATATTAAAAATATAAAAGACTATCGCTCCACAACTCAAAAATTTCGCAATAAAATTAACTCAAATAATGTGACAATTCTAATATCATTTGAGTTAATTTTCATACTAATATTTTGAGTTGTATAACATTACCAAAAAAAAAAAAAAAAAAAAGATTAAAAGAGAAAAAATTATAAAGAGAAAAAATCCACTTGATTTAGCAACCTCCTTTTCTCCCAGAAAGAGGTGGAACTCAAAAGCTTTGAATTTCAATTGCTTTCTATAAGCTTTCAAAGCATAAACATATTTATATAAATTTTATATCACAATAAAGGAGATGAAAATAAAAGAGATAATTAAAACCTCATACAAATAAATCATTACTAAAGTAGATATATCTCAACTTATTTTCTTGAACACATAGTAGTAGTAATAGTTTCAGAAAATTCTACATATCATTGTAATTACTTACTCTTTTTTTTTTTTCAATCTTCTAATTGAGAGATGATACTAACAAAAACCTGGTAACCCTGACACATATCATGAAGGAGACAATACTCGTTCTTGGCATGGTATGTTGCCATTAAACCTGCAAGTATGCAAAACAAAATGTCATTTGATAATCATTCATTTATTCTTTGAGATAAGTTGAACGGAAAAATCAATGGAATCAGCCACAACATAGCAGTGTCGATATGGGAGAACAAGAAGATTATAAAATAACATAAGGCAGATTTAAGAGAGATACGTTAAGGACGCTAGTTTTCTCGACAACTATTGTATATACTTAGCCATTGCTTTTCAAGATTGTTTTAACTGTGGTAACACTTAGAACTTAGAAGAATGTAAAACTTTTCACACAATTAAGAGAACTAACATCATGTACTGTCTTAAAAAAAGGAGAATACACAACCACCATGACATTGTTAACAAGCATTTACCACCAATTTGTATTTCAAACTTGAGCTAAAATCAGTCATATCTTTGAAGAAGCATTAGGGAAATACCCTCCTGTCTAAAATTTCCATTCTATTGTGGAAGAGGATTACGGTTCAGGCAAAACCATTTTAAGAGATCTCTTGGTCTATAAGGCTTTGGATACTTAGAGCTTTATTCTCCCACAAATTTGTTTTCCGTAAAGAAAAGTTCTCCAACAGGTGAAACTAAAACTTATCTAATACTAAAAGGCCTCCTAATACCTCATTTCTCATCCAACAAAAATAGCCGCATACAGTGTCAACAAGCTGAACTTAGCATAATTTTCAGTTAGGATATAGTAAAGAAAAGTATTATGTAATTGATTAATAAGTATAAACATAAGACTTCCCTAAGTGCTACTTTGAAAATTCAAGTGCTACAACTGATGTAGTGAGAATTGAGAAATTGAACGAACAAGGTTATCAAAATCTTAACTTCTATATGTGAAATCTTGATGCAAATGCCTCAATACTTTCACTAGCAAATATTACATTTTGATGTACAACAGATCCATTTAATGAGTTTTTTGTATTTCCAGTTCCACTCTAACTAAACAATACCCCTAAAAAACTTCTATAAAATTTTAATTGAAACAGATTTCTATCATATCATCTATAATTTCAAAATTCACAACACAATTTACCTTTATTAGATACTAATTCCAATTTCTCACAACATATCCTACATTAAAAAAGAGGAAAGAAGGACAAAGCATGGAAACAGAACATGATTATCCAGACTAGAGTCCACAATGAATCTAATATTTCAGCATTTGAGGAGGAAAGTATACTACTAACCCTACAACATGCACAAGTAAGTAAAAAATTATTAGATCTGTTTAAAGCTAAGGTTTAATAGACTTTCTACAGCGTATATTATCATAATGCCAAAAGGTAGAGTATATTATCATACCATAGCCAGCAGTTTGAACATCAAAACCTTCGTCCTACACAAAAGAAGAAGGAAAGATTAATAAAATAAATGCACACAAGGAAAGGCAATAGACAGAAATGATTTATATCTCACTTGTAGTTCTCGAATGAGTGGCAAACTCCCAGTGATTGAGTAAGGCTTTACATGCCCAACTACCTCTTCAGTTGCCTTACACAACACATGAAAGCCACGAGAATCGAGATCACAAGCAACTCCAGACATTGCCTCATCAAAAGTTAATGTAAGACTGCAAAAAAGAAACCCATATAACTGCTTCATGCACCACGGAATCGATAAAAAGAAGCATACATATGAGCACTAGTACAGAAAAATAATAATAAAAGTAATTTTATGTAAGATGAACGCACAAAATTCAGAAACAACTGCAACTAAATTCTAGATAAAACTAGGTTCTACAGTAAGGTGAGCAAAAGAGTGACACCTTCCCCTCAAGTTCTCATCTGGTAGAACATATTTTGAAACCGGACCCCGTGTATCCAGCTTCTCCATGTTCTCATTTATATCATCTACATATTCTTGCAGTTTTTTCATCACATCTGCTACACTGCAACAGGGAATCAAAATAATTTGAACCATTCACTATTATCTAGTTATTTGATTGGAAAACAGAATACTTGGACTTTTGAAGAATAAATAACTAGGAAAAAACAAAAAACAAAACCCATATAATAATTCCAGGAGCAGAAGGTGCTGACTTACTTATAGAAGGGAGTTAACCTGCAACGGAAGTAGAAAAATAGTAAGATATCATTTTACATCAGTGGCCTCTTTACCAGAAATCTGTGAGATTACAAACCTGACATCTCCTGAAACTGTACACTCAGCTGGAATTTGATTGATACCACCTCCTGGATCTGCAAAAGTGAAGGTGAACTACAAAAATAAAATCATATTTCATTTCCAATTATTTAATACTTTAAAGGTTGAAAACTTACAATTCCATTGGGTTGGTTTCATGGTTGATGGTGTTGCAAATCCATAAACCTGCTCCTGAGGATGAGGTGGAAAGTCTCTGTAAAATCGTGTCTGGATTTGTTTAAGTGCTTCCATGGCTAGCTCCAAAGGATTTATAGCCTGCAGAAATTGAATGACAACCATAAGATCAATAGATGATCACTGATCAGAAAGTGATAATGTCATTTCTGAGTTTTTTTTTAACAACAAAATTTTCTTTTCAGTAAAGTAAACCATCACTTATATGTTGGTACAAATTTGCTGATATGTGTGTGTAGTCATTTTCTAGTCCGAATGTCTGCATTTTATCTTCGTCTGGAGATCAAATTGCATCCAAAGGCAGTTGATGGAATGTTTATTTTGTCTTTTAGTGACCTTTTTACATTATAAATGAAGTATTTAGGTAAAAGATTTTATAAAAGACAAAAATAACATTTCCTTACTTTCAATATTTTTCTCATGTGTTTCCACTAATGAAGGTAATCTTTATATATGCGAAAAAATTGGATGAAAAGAAATAATCAATATGGAGAATACGTTTATTAATGGCATACCTTATGCGCCAAACCACTGTGAAAAAGCTTCCCAGTCACATGAAGTTTCCAAGGTATCATACCACCAGTACCAACGCATGGTTGTTTATCTGCTGTGTCAATCCAGAAACTTTGAACAGAAAATCACATCAAACAATCAAGCTTTAGTTTCTTATCCCCGAATAAAAAATGAAAATAACAAAATGATGTTTAACTCCAAAACCCTTATGAGAAATACATATATAAAAGCTCTATTGTTTTCTAAAATACTGAAAAGCTCAATGACTTACAGAGGACCTTCCTTCAGCTTATTAAGCAGTCCGTCTTTCACAAGCGCATCCACACCGACCCCTGTTATGGCAGAGTTCTCTTCATTAGCTATAAAAACAGCTACTACGGTTGACCTCAATTTTGGCTTTGTCTCCCCAAGCTTCCTCATTAGTTCAGTGACAAGGGCAACATGTCCCAAACAATCAGTGGTGCCACGGCCGCGAAGTTTTTCCCCATCAATGCTCAATGAAAAAGGATCAAATTCCTGCACATGCATCACCAAAGGGAAAAAAAAAACATAAGGTCCCATTATAGAAAATTCAAACTATCATACACACACAATTACTTATATAACAGGGGAATTCAAATTTATGTAAGGATGCGGAATAAACAACTAGGCTTGAAACACATATCAAAACTTCACCAATTAACTGTTGACACCAATACTAATAACCTAACAAGATGAAAAGCCAGCTTTTATAATCTCTAAGAAGAAAAGGGAAGCCATATAATTATATAGGCAAAATCTACAATTGTAAGAGTGAATTAAAATAAAAAGAAAAGGCAGGAAGGAAATAAAAGAAGCAAACCCAATCATTAGGATTGGCGGTGACAACATCCATGTGCATGCCAACAAAGGAGATGATCTTGCCAGGAAGAGTTCCAGGATATTCGACAATAAGATTGCCTCTGCGAGGGAAATAGGTGACATGGTTGATAAGCAAGGGTCCTCCGCCATTGGTGGTGCTGTACGGAAGAAGAACATCAAGTACGTGCTTGACAACCCTTTCTTCCTCTGGGATCAGCTCCGGTGGGTTGTTTTGTAAGTACTTGGACTCTCCTATCAACTTACTCAGGAGACCAACGAATGACTCCTTGTTCAGGCTGCCCAGAGTCTCTTTCACGTTGTCTGCACAATCCATTGCCATTTGCGAGACTGGTAGATTTACTTCGTCTTCTCAATTCTCAATTGTGTATTTGTGTTGTGTCGTTTCGTCCAGAGATGGGTTCTGATTCTTTTAAAGAAACAAATTCCACGCCGGCACGCCGTGTTCCGAGAAGCGTACTAGATTCCACACTGTTTGTTAAGTGGAATTATAAAAGTGATTCCACCCAAAAAATTTCTCTTCAAACTCTGTTATTACAAATAATATTAACTGTTGTTCGTAAATGAATATTACTTTTTTTACACTTCTAAACCTAAAATTTTTTGTTCCAAAAATATTTGCTAGTTTTTTAAAGATTCGGTAAACGAGCAAGTTAGGTGGTGTTTGGTTCCATTTTTAAAAACAGTTTTTTGTTTTTAAAAACAAAAAACAACTTTAAATCTGTTCGGCTAAGGGCCAGTTTGGTATTGCTGTAACTTTTATAATAATCACTGTTAGCTGTGCTGAAAGAATTATCAGCTGTGAAGTTAATCAGCAGATGTTTGGTTAATTATACTTTAAAAACTACTGTATAGCTCAAAAGCAGTATATGTATGTTTGGTAATTTTATTTCAAAATTACTTAAATTAGTTACAATGACTAAAATAGACATGATTTTATAATTTTATTTTATTTTTTTTCATTAATTATATATATTAAATCAATATTTAAGTAGAATATTTAAATTAGAAAAAAAAATCCATAAGAATAATAAAAATATTTTTAAAAGGTTTTATAAATCACATCAATATTTAATTAGAATCTTTAATTTTAAGAAGAAATAAGGTATATAAATGATTTTAATTTGATTTCATAAGGATAATAATGATATTTTAAAATATTCATTAAATGTTGAAATAGATTATTCTATAATCACTTTCAAAAAGTAACCCCCCATCTACTTCTCAAAATCACTGTCAAAACCTGCCAAATTATGAATTAATCACTTTTGGAAGTTTTACCAAATATTATTTTACGTCAAAATTATAAAATAAGTTGATTTTAACTTCTCAAAAGCAATACCAAACTGGCCCTAATTGTTTTGTAAAACAGTTTTTGAAAACAAAAAACAACTTTTTAAAAGTTATAACTAAAAAATTAAAAACAACTTTTTATTGTTTTTCACCGTTTTCAAAACAGTTTTTTAAAACAAACCACAACTTTTTATAATTTTTCCCTCCAAACAATTACTTTACCCATTTTAAAAACAACAACCAAACACTTTTACATCGTTTTCCGTTTTAAAAAACTACTTTTAAAAAACACTACCAAACACATTACATTTTTTAAAACATCATTTTTAAAACATGATTTTCATTTTTTTAAAAAGTTTTCAAAAACACCATTTTAAAAACGATACCAAACGCACCTTTAGAGACCCACAAATGAAAATACAATAAAACGTACTCTTTTTCCTAATCTTGTGTTTTTTTTTTTCAATAATACTAAATATCCCACCTAAAATCCCACATTTTTCATCCCACTACATGTGGTATGTGAGGTGTCAAATTATGAGTGGATACACATTAATGACACCTACCCCATGTATCCACTCACAATTTAACACCTCACATGCCACATGTAGTGGGATGAGAAATGTGAGATTCTAGGTGGGATGTGTAGCATTACTGTTTTTTTTTTCCCACGGAGTTTTTACCGGTAAAGGTTTTAACAAGGCATCAAGGGTGTTTGGTATAGAGATGGGACAGGATAGGGTGGTACGGGACGGGACATGACAGGACAAGACAGGATAGTTGTTTCGTATTATGTTTGGAATGTCTGGGACAGAACTATTAACTATACTGTTATACGTTTGGTATGATTAGAACAGGACGGGACAAGAGCTTCAAATGACCAGAGTGCCTCTCATATGTATATATAATATATTAAAAATTATTACATATACAATAATATATATAATTATATTATATAATATATATATATATATTATTGTATATATAATAATTTTTAATAAATTATATATTATTATATAATATATATTATTATTATATATATTATAATAATATATATTATTAATTATATATATAATATATATATTATTATATAATATATACTATTATAATATATATATATATATTATATTTAATAACATATACATATTATATTTAATAACATATACATATTAATAAATGGTAAGATTCATACGAACATTGCGTTGCGTGTTAGAGGTTTTATATCCCATCTCGTTGTCGGTTTTGCTGTGCTGCAGAGGAAGACTTAAGACATCTGTTTCTTGAATGTCCTTTTGTTTGAGGGTTGTGGGATGTTGTATCCTCTACGTTTGGGCATAAGCTTAAGTTGGATGGTACTTGTTTGGACCTTCGGCAGGAGGCGATGAGGGTTGTCTTTAGCACTCAATTGAAAGCTCTCTGGCGAGCTTCTATCATCACGGTTTTCTGGGTGGTGTGGTTCCTCCGGAATCAAGCTACCTTTGAGGGTGGCAAGCCTGTTTTTACCGATGCTCTTTCCTTAATTTGGTGTTCCATTCACGAGGCAAACTCCCTTCAGTCTGGCACTATGAAGAATTCAGTGGATGAACTTCAGACTCTTCAATGGCTTCATGTCATGTCTCTGGTCGTCCTTCCAAGGCTCCTCACATTTTAGAGGTTAATTGGTGCCCTCCCCCGCCGGGTTGTCTTAAGGTTAACATAGACGGGGCTGCTTTTGGTAGTCTTGGCCTTGCTGGTTGTGCAGAGGTTTTTCGCACTTGCAGGGGATTTGTTAAAGGTTGCTTTGCTATTCCTCTTGGTGTCTGTTTTGCTTTTGAGGTTGAATTAGCCGCTGCCGTTCACGCTATTGATTATGCTTGGACTTTTGGCTAGCGTCGGTTATGGTTGGAGAGCAATTCAACTTTTGTAGTGGATATCCTTCGTTCTAGGTCTCGAAAAGTTCCATGGCGTTGGCGCCCCACTTGGGATAGGTGTTTGAGCTTAATCTCCCAAATGGACTTTGCTATCACTCATATTTATCGAGAAGGTAACCAAGTTGCAGATAGTTTAGCTTCTAGGAGCCCCAGTATCGTCTCTCCTACATGGTGGTGGACCGCTCCAAATTTTTGCAATTCCTTTATTTTCAATGATTTTTGTAGCAGACCTTCTTTTAGGTTCTGTTGATCTGTTTTCTTCTTTTGTTTTCTTTCTTTTTTCTTTAATAAAATGTTGGGGTGGGGTTGATCCCGATCACCAACAACCTTATTTAAAAAAAATATATACATATTAATAATATATATATTATAAATATTTATAATTATATATTATTATAATATTATATATATAATATATTGCACATGATTTTTTGAAGATTTAAGGGTAAAAATGTCTTTTTGAGACTTGTCCCATGCATGGAACAAGTCTGGCCTAGGGTCTTAGGTGGGACAGAATTTGGTGATTTTTGTCCCACCTTGTCCCGTTCTGTCCCATACTAAAGTCGTGCCAAACGTGGGACAAGAAGAAACTGTCACATGTTATCCTGTCCTGTCCCGCATACCAAACGCACCCCAAGGGCGGAGGTAGGTATTGACAACGCCAGCTATAGCCCGGTCCAACATTTAAAAAATATATATATATATGTAATTCTTTCAAAAAAAACATTATTATATTAATTAAATTATGGATTTCAATTTATATACCTAATATCTCGCCATAAAGATCACCGTCCAATGTGGTTTGACGGTAAAAACGCTTATTTAGCCTGACAATGTCTCAGGTCAAATCGCCAACACCGCATATGGAAAATTTTTATAAAAAAAATATCATTATAAAGCTCAAACTTAGGTTTTAAACATTTGGTAATTAACTAGTTAAGTAAGCCAATTAGACCTATTAAACCCTAGCAGTTTTATTTTAACAAGGTTTCCAAATATTTCCTCACTTTTAGATATGTGTCATAAATTATATTAGAAACTGAAAGATCAGAGCACTTCCACTTAATGGATTGTTTCTTGTGTCAATTCTTTATGTTTTTTTTGTTTTTTTTTATTTTAATTAAAACAACACTTCGCAATAAGATGGAAGATGAGCTACTTGCAAGTTGTTGCGAGTTGCATGGTGGTGTACATTGAAAAAGAATTTTCTAATACCATTGATTAAGATATGATAATTGATGAATTTTGTGTTGTGAACCCTCATAGGGTACCACTCAAACGCAACAATGATGTACTTGTATGGTATGTTATTTCATACTAAATTTTGATCAAACTTAGTACTTAGAACTATTCCCCCCTAGAAATCCTGGCTACACCAATGCAAGGCATATTCATTATACGATGAACATTAAGATAGAAGAATATTATACATAAACTAGTATATCAACCCGTGCGATGCACAAGCTTTATTATGCAGTATATATATTTTTAAATACGTTGGTCAATATAATTTGTAATACCTAAATTCAAAAGTGAACATGTTTAAACATAAAAACAGGTATTGAGGATGGAGGTCTTACTCTTTTTTTTTTCTTTTTTCTTTTTTGCATGTATAATCCAAAAAAAAAATTACACACACACTAGGTTTATTATTATTATTATTATTATTATTATTATTTGGACTCTTCACACTATGATTATGAAGGTGTGCTTTGGAATTTTTTTTTTCTTCCAATTATGAGAATATATTAAAATAGAATGAATAGAACATGATCAATGAATATAACTTTTTAGATTATACTCACTAAGTTTGGGATTATAAAACAAATGTTTTTCACGAATCTTTGCTATCAAGATAAGATTCTTTATTTTTATTTTTGAAGCAAAAATACGATTCTTTAAACTTCTAAAATAAAATGTATCAATAGGAAATTGTGTAAATATGCTTTAGCGTAGTTAACCATGCAAACTCAACTATGGTTGTGAGCCCCTCCGTTGGGCGTTCTGAAGGTTTATGTATGGCTGTTGTACTGGGAGTTCGTGTGGTGGATTGCCTTGAGAAATACCTTGGCCTTCCGACTTATGTTGGGAGAAATAAAAGAAGCATGTTTGCTGATATCATTAATAGGGTTTGGAATCGTATGAAGGGTTGGCATGATAAGTTCTTATCTGCAGGTGGTAAGGAAGTTCTGATCAAAGCAGTGATCCAGTCTATACCCACGTATTTGATGAGTCTCTTTAAGCTGCCTAAAGGCCTCATCAAGGAGGTTTATCGCCTTTATGCTAAGTTCTGGTGGGGTGAGGACCCTGATAAACGTAAGATTCATTGGTCCAAATGGTCTCGTCTATGTAAGCCGAAGGTGCTCGGTGGTTTAGGTTTCAAAGACCTGGCTATCTTCAACAAGGTGCTGCTAACTAAGCAATGTTGGAGGTTTGTCAAGTTCCCGGATTCACTGGCTGTGAAAGTCCTTAGAGCCTGCTATTACCATAATTCAACCTTTTTAGAGGCAGAAGAGAAGACTTCCAGCTCCGCTTTATGGAAAAGCTTGTTGTGGGGTAAAAGGATCCTGACTTCTGGACTGAGATGGAGAGTTGGGGATGGGGATTCAATTTCGATCTATAATGATAAATGGATCCCAATGCCTACTACCTTTAAGGTGTTCTCCTCTCCCCTGCTAGGGATCAATACGAAGGTTAGCCACTTGATTAGCCCTTCAGGAAATTGGAACGCCGAATTAATAGGTGCATACTTCCTTAAGGAGGATTGTGATGCTATTTTAGGTCTCCCAATCGGTTTCTCACAGGTCAAGGACCCTCTTATGTGGCATTATGAGCAAAATGGTATCTACTCAGTGAAGAGTGGCTACCGGGCTGGTTGTTCACAGATGGAGCAGCCTAGTGTGTCTAATGGGTCAATTTTGGAGGATTGGTGAAAGTTTCTTTGGCAAGCGAAGATTCCTCCTAAAATTAAAATTTTTATCTGGAAAGCCTACTTTAATTGGATCCCTTCTATGAAGAACCTTCAACACAGAGGTATGGATATTTCGGCTGTTTGCCTTGTTTGCAAGTGGGAAGTGGAGACCTTTCTCCATGCGGTTTGGAGCTGCAAGTCCCTTAAGGGGGTTCGGCAGTCCTGGCAGTTCAGCGAAAAGATTGGTAATGGGAAAGGTAAGAGCTTTATGGACTTTATTTTAGATTGCTTTGGTTTATTAAAAAGTGAAGACCTATCCCTTTTATGTGTTGTCCTCTGGAGAGTGTGGAACCATCGGAACTTGATTGCTCATGGCCTGCCTATTTTGAGGTTGGAGGATATTTTTGAATGGGCTAATTGCTTTATTGAAGACTACCAAAAATCTACTATTCTCCCCATCATCAAGAACATTGGGGGAAGCCAACTGAGTCCTCGTTGGTCGCCTCCGCATCCGGACTAGTTTTTGCTCAACTCTGATACTGCGGTTGATAGTAGTAAAGGTGTGGTGGGAATTGGTTTGGCGATCCGCAATTCTGATGGTTGTGTTATGGCAATCAGCACGCAGCGGGTTCTTGCCTTCTATAGTCCCATGGTGGTCGAGGCAATGGCTATTCTTAAAGGGATCCAGCTTGCTTTTGATATTGGTTTGGTGCCTTTAGATTTGGTTTCGGATGCTGCTGTGGTGGTGGGGATGGTGAATGATATGAAGAACCATGCTTCTGAAATTGGGCTGGTGATTGATACTATTAGAAGGCTTATGTTGTCTCTGCTTAGCTGTGTGCTTAGATTTGCCCCTAGAGCTACCAACTTCTTAGCTCACACTTTAGCTAAGAAGGCACTTTTTTCTACTGAGGATTGTGTCTGGCTTGAGGATTTTCCTCCCTGTATCTGTAAGTTCTTAATTACGGATGCCCCTGGTTGTATCTAGTTTTCTTTGTATGTTTGGTTGTTTAAAAAAAAAAAAAAAAAAAAATCAATGCATGTTTTCTATTATGAAAAAATAACTATAAAATTTGTAAATTAACATCACATAAACCAGATTTAACCCAATATAATATAAACAACTAAAAAGACGTAATACACTAAACTATCCTAAAATCAAACGAAACATAAATTGAAGATCAGTCAAAAAGCGGATAACATCGCACACTCAAATCAAATCCATCCAAGTCGATTTCAAACCTCATGAAAATTGTGGAATTGAGTAGTTGAAAAGTTAAGATTTATTGATATTAGTTCTAATACTTGGGTAGTTGAAAAGTTAGGATTTTATACAAATTATGAAATTTTCTATACGTGAATTTATTCAAAAATTCATTAAATTAATAATTTCATAATATACACAATTGTTACATATTACGATCTACCACGTCATTTGCCATAAATTTTATGCAATTATAATGTTAATTAAATAGCATTACTCTTCAGTTTGAGCTCAACTTGGCTTTCATTTTCTCAATAAGCCATCTTTCGAAAACACCACTACAAGAAAAACGGTCTTTTTTAACAGTTATTTAATGACAGTTTTAAAAAACTGTCAATAAACTTGCTGTTCTTGACAGTTATTTTTAATTGTCAAGAATAATTGATAGTTTTTGAGAACTATCAAGAAAAAACTGTTACTAATAATTTTTTTAAACTTTTATTTCCTATTTTCAACACTAAACAAAATCTCGATATGGATTTATTTTACAGTAAGATATCGATTTTTGGGCAAACCGATATTGGATAAGTAAAATTTTAAATTTAATAAATTTACTTTTAAAAAATTAAAAAAAAAATTAAAAAAAATTGTTTATTTATTTTGCACCCTCTTGTTTCATATTAAGAGACACGTTAATAATTCAATTACCCATATAAATTAGTAATTCAAGTTTTACATTTGTTCATTAAATTGCAAGATGCATGTAGAGAAATATCTCTCTTGTAATGAGAGTTGTATTTTAAATCATGCTTATTACAATTGATGTCACTAGTCTCCTATAGAGTATAGACACGTTAATAATTCAATTACCTATATAAATTAGTAATCCGAGTCTTACATTTATTCATTAAATTGCAAGATGCATGTAGAGAAATATCTCCTTTGTAGTAAGAGTTGTATTCCAAATCATGCTTATTACAATTGATGTCACTAGTCTCCTATAGAGTATAGACCCATAACTCGACTATATATGTTTAAAAAAATATAATTTTATTAAAAGTTTTAATAAATATTTTTTTAATATATGTCTGTCATAGAAATTAGAATTTTGATTAGTTGAATAAATTTAAATTTATCTAATAAGGTTTTTTTTTTGTTTTTTTTTATTTTTTATTTTTTTAAAATTTTTAACAACTCATATAGGTTATATATAAATATTGTTCAATTATTAACAAATCAAATCTTGTAGTTAAGTGGTAAAGGCTTACAACTTTTGACTTGATGTCTCAAGTTCAATTCCTAATAATGACAATTGACAATTATCAGAAGCGGGGGTGGCCGGACGGCGGCGGAGGTGGTGAATAAATATAAAAAATGTTATTTAATTAAATATTAAATATTGATACTGATTAACAAATCAAATATTGTAGTCAAATGGTAAAAGCTTACAACTTTTGACTTGATGTCTCAAGTTCAATTCGTAAAAAATTTATTTAATTAAATATTAAATATTGACAGTTTTTGAATTAAAAATTATAAATATATATTGACAGTTAAAAACTGTCATAAAATAACCATCATAAAAAAAATTTAAAAAAAAAAAAAAAAAAACTGTTTCTTGACAGTTTTTAACTATCAATAAATATAGTATTTTATTGTAGTGCACCTTTATCTAGCAAGTGATCCTCTCCATGGTGATCTCACGTTGTTGAATCAGGCATCACAAACACCTTCTCTTCACTTTTTTTTTTTTTTTTTTTTATATTTATTTTATTATTATTTCGGATTGAACAACTAGCTTTGTATAATGAGAATAAATAGCCTTGGAATCCTCCTTGACGAACGACATCAAAGGTGAAGATTCATAGTAGCCTTCAAGTATATCTCTTTCTTTCATTGTAAACCCTAGCCATTTTGAGATAGCTAAAGAGTAGAGATTGACTGACATATTGAAGTGTGAAAGATTATGAGAAGCTAGGGTTTATATAGAAATTTTGCATTATGGTTGATTTGCATCCTCACATGAACGTTACATGTGCATGAGGATTAAAGAGACATATAATTAATTGGTGTGATTATGATAAGTTAATGGAGGCAATCAAGTCATCATGTAAATATGATTGTAAAGTAAGTATTAATCTAGTGTTAATTTTCAGGTGTAACCGGTCATAAAAGAAAATTAATTGGAAAATGAAAGGTTAATTCTTTACTTTAAATTTATAGAGATTATATATAATTAATGGAATGTTATTTATTGCATCAAATAAATGGAAAAAAATAGAGTGGAATAGATTAAATATGATTAGTAATTAAGAAGAATAGATTATATTATATGATATTACTTAATATCAAATAGATGAAAAAAAATACATAAATAAATATTAATAAAATTAATTGGTGTGATTATGGAAAGTTAATGGAGGCAATCAAATCATCATGTAAATATAATTATAAAGTAAGTATTAATCTAGTGTTAATTTTTAAGTGTAACCGATTATAAAAGAAAATTAATTGGAAAACGAAAGGTTCTTTAATTAAACTTTATAGATATTATATATGATTAATGAGATGTTATTTTATTGCATCAAACAGAAAAGAAAAAAAAAAGTGGAATAGATTAAGGTCCCGTTTGATTTTTTGTCTGAAGACTGAACAATGCTGAATGTTACTGAAGACTGAATAGAAACTGAAAACTGAAAAACATGTTTGTTTTTTTTCACTTAAAACTGAATATAAGTAATAAATTGTTTGTTTTTTTAAGTCATAAATATCTTAAAATAAATACTTTTACATCTATGTCCTTTTACCTTTTACTTGTTATATATTTACATTTTTAAGATACCAAACGGTCAATAAATATACACTAATGCTAAAGGTAACAGTGCTCGTTCAATTCAACTCAACAATGTTGCTATACCCGTAAATTGTATATAAATAATAATAATAATAATAAATAAATAAATAGCAAGCACATATGAATATAGTGAAGATTCCGTGGCCCATATTTCAATTGTTAAATAAGTATCTTCATCTTTGTTGCTTCTTTCATGCGTTACCCAACACATTAACAACATCAACATTACACTCTTAAATTCCTAAAAAAGAGGGACATGGGTTCTGTGGAAGAAGAAGAGAGATCGCAGGTTGAGGTTGAGGTGCTAAAGTTCTTTATGGTGAGAAGAAAAAAAAATATTAAAACAATTAGGACAAGACAAAATTGGAAATAGATTAAAATAGTGAGGATAGTTTTGGAAGTAAAACTTTGTATTAAATTCCATTGGATTTGTGTTAAGTGAAAAGTGAAACAATTTCACTTTTCAAAACAAGTGGTTTCAGCGGTTCATTAAATGATATTAACACTTAAAAAATCAAACAAAATAACTGAATGGAACATATTAAGTGCCATTCAGTGTTAAGTGGAAAAATCAAACAGGATCTAAGGAGGGTGTATTCAATTAGGATTTTAAAAAACTTTTAATGACTTTTATGGAATTAAAAAGTTTAGGTGTATTCAATATAGACTTTTAATGACTCTATAAAAGTCATGGGGCATTCAATACAGACTTTTAAAAAGTCTTTAAAAGTCATATGGTATTCAATCAAGACTTTATAACAAATCTCATAATTTGTCTTCTATTCCTACCAAAAACTTTGAATGACTTTTTTTTTTTTTTTTTTTTTTTAAATAGAAATAATTTCACTTTAGAATAAATACATAAAACTCTTTAAAAAAAACATCAACCACCAAACATATGTTCTATTTTCAAATAAAAACACACTCATTCTTAACAAATTTCATAAATAAAATAAAACAAATAACTTTAAAATGAATAAATATTATAAAAAAAAAAAACTAAAAAAAAAACATACAAACATTATCGATCTATAACAAAAAAAAAAAAAAATTTAACTAAAAAATAATATTAAACAACTTTTCATCAGCTAAGCAATTAAGGATGAGAGATTTCATATTTTTTTACCTATATTTTCAAAGCAATTAAACAACACCGAAACAAATCAAATGAACTTCATTTATGTAAAATAAAAATAATAAAAGATAAAAACCACTATTTAACCATGCCAATATATCATAATCAAAGTCGCGTATAAGCGTGACTCCATGTAATTATGATCAATATCAAACTACCCACTTTTAGGCATGGGTCATATTCAACGATTAGGTGCGGTTTTTATGTTTTATCTTTAGTAACTTGAATGGATTTTTGGTAGATTTTTTATACTCATTGTCATACTTTCGTAGAGACATGTAAATGTTAATATTATTGTCGGTTTACTACATTTATTCTAAAAGAAAATTCATAATATTTTGACTAATTATAAAAAACAAATAAAATTTTGACTAATTATTAAAAAAAAAAAAGGAGCATAATGTCTTTATAATATAAAATATAATTAAAATAAAAATAAAAATTTTAAAATCACATATATAGATATGAATGCTTTTGTCAAGTTTAATTAACGATGTTTTTTTTTTATTATTCATTTGAAAAAATATTTTTATTGACATGATAAATATATATAATTTTACTAAAACAAAGTATACAATATATTTAAAAGTCAATGAAAGTCTATAAATATTTATAAAAGTTTTTTAAAATGAAAGTCTACGAAAGTCTTTTGAAATAAAAGTTTGTGAAAGTTTTTTAAATAAAAGTCTATGAAAGTTTTTCATAATCTTGTAAAATCTACAAAAGCCCATAAAATTTGCAAAAGTCATCTACTTAAAAAAGTCTTTAAAAGTCTTTCAAAATCCTAATTGAATACACCCCCTAAATATATTATTAAATATGATGAGTAACTAATAAGAATATATTATATTATATGCTATTACTTAATATAAATAGATGAAAAAAAATAAAAATAAAATATTAATAACATTAAATAGATTCCACATATCGCTTCCTCATGGGAAGAAGCTATTTTTATTGATGTATGCTTTATTTTTATATTATTATATATGATTATAATATGATAAATTAATTGATGAAAAAAAATATATTAAAAAAATATTAATAACATTAAATAGATGTCACATATCGCTTCAACATAAAAAGTAGCTATTTTTATTATATGATAATATAATTTATTTTTATATTATTATATATGATTATATATGATAAATTAATTACTTAATATCAAATAGATGAAAAAAAAATTAAAAAACAAATATTAATAACATTAAATAGATGTCACGTATCGCTTCTATGAAAAGTAGCTATTTTTATAATATGATAATTTATTTTTATATTATTATATATGATTAGTATATTATAATATGACAATTAATTACTTAATATCAAATATATGAAAAAAAATTTTAAAAAAAAATTAAAAACATTAAATAGATGCCACATATTGCTTCCAAATGAAAAGTAGCTATTTTTATATTATGTAATATGATATGATTATATTTTGATAAATTAATTACTTAATATCAAATAGATAAAAAAAAATTGAAAAAAAATTAAAAACATTAAATAGATACCACATATCGCTGCCAAATGAAAAGTAGCTATTTTTATATGAGAGCTTCTTTTGACAATCCAATTTTTTCTTTTTACATTTCTTTTTTAAAAACACTCCATTCTTAAAATTTAAATTTTAAAAAATTCTAAAGACACTTCATTTTGTTACAAGATTATCTTTTTTATCTTTTTTTTTTAATTAAATTATTAAAAAAAGAAATTATATCTCCAAATCATTAGATTAATTATTACATATTAAATACTCTCATAAATATTTAATTACCATATTAAACTCTCTCTTCTCCAACTAATTTTCTATCTCCATTCATTCTCAAGCAAGACTAACAGCTAAAAAAAAAAAAAAAAACTTACTAATAAGCTTGATTTTTAGGAACCATATGTATGTATAAAAAAAAAAAAAAAAAAAAAAAAGGTGCCTTGTTTTTTTTTGTTTTTGTTTTTTTTTTTTTTTTTTATAAGAAAAATCGAAATATGAAAATATTTTTTGTTACTTTTGTAGGTATGTGACTACCTAGAGAATTTTAATTTTTTCATTAATCTTAGAAATTATGAGTTTAATCGAATATAGTTAAAACAATTTAAGCTTTCATATATCTTTTTTTTTTTTTTTTTTTGAAAATTGACTTTTTAATATATATATATATATATATATATATATATATATATATATATATATATATATATATTACTGTTAGTAAAAAACTAAAATATTCATAAGTATTCATAAGTTTTTTTTTTTTTTAACTATTAATCAAAGATTGATAGAGAAAGTAGAGAAAGTATGGAAATATGATATATATATATATATATAAATGGAGAGAGATTAATCAGGAAAAAATATATATATATATTTTTGTCCTGTTTAGTAATTTTAGTTTAGGTTAAAATTGTCATTAATAAAAAAAATCAATTTGGAGTGTGAATAGATAATTTGTGGATTGTAAGGAGAAGCTCTCTTTTTATATTATGTAATATGATATGATATGATTATAATATGATAAATTAATTACTTAATATCAAATAGATGAAATATTTAAAAATAATAATTAATAACATTAAATAGATGTGATGCAATACAAGCTACTTAAATGATTATAATATGATAAATTAATCAAATAGATGATTTTTTTTTTTTTAATATTAATAACATTAAATAGATGTCATGTGTCGCTTCCATGAAAAGTAGATATTTTTATAATATGATAATATGTAGAAAGGCTTCAGTACCTAAGACTTAAGACATGATGTGGCACGCCTGTCCAATAAATATTTGACACATCATTATATTTTAAAACCTCACAACTCTCACGAGTCTATTTTTGCTCACCCCCCTTAAAGACCCCCTTCCCCAAAACATGAAATTCCCCAAAACATGACATGTGTTTAGGGAGGGGATATTTTTGTCTAAACACATGTGTTCAAGAAGGGGGTATTTTTATCTAAACACATGACATTTTTTGGACAAAAATACCCCTCCCTTAACACATGTCAAGTGTTGGAGAGGGGGGTAATGCTCACCCCCTTGAAGGGGATGAGCAAAAGTAATCTCAACTCTCGAGTCCATTTATGCTCATCCCCTACAAGGGGGTAAGCATTACCTCCCTCCCAAAAAGATGATATGTGTTTAGGGAGGGGTAAATTTGTCCAAAAAGATAACCATGTTTGGACAATTTACCCACTCCATGGACACATGTCATCCATTTAGGAATGAGGTAATGGTTACCTCCCTTGAAGAGTGGGTAAGCAAAAGTGTTCTCTCAACTCTCACTGCCTTATCATAACAAAATTTGCCACGTCAGAATTCATAAACCTAAATTCTTCATCTCTTACTTTCCTCTCCTGCAGCCTCTTCTCTCATTTTTAACTAATCTCCCATTTTTGTCTACCGCACCCGTTGCCTCTTCTCTCACTTTCATTTCAATTTCGATTCTCTTCATCTCACGAACTTACTTTCGTTTTCATCGCAACGTCACTTTCAAGATCTCGGTCTGGTTCGGTTTGTATTGAAAAAATCAGTGTTTTGATTTGTGAACCTTCAAGCTTTCTTCTTGATTTTCATTTATTTGTGTATTAAAATAGAGACCCAATTTTCATATGGTTTATGATATCTGAGAGAACCAGTTTTCATAATGAGTGGAGTTGGAAGAAGAGAAAGGATTGTGTTTATGAAATTTGGAAAGGTGGGTTGGTGTTTAACCGCTGCTAAATGGATTGTGTTTATGATTGAAATAGAGTATTTTTTTTTTTGTCTGAAACAGAAATAAAAGTAGATTTGATATTTGATAGATTAAAAGCGTGATAATTTTTTTTTTTTTTTTTGTTGTTGTTGCTGTTGTTGAAAGAAACATTGTTTGCAGAGAAGCCATGAATGAAAGAAGATAGAAGCTGTTAAAATCTACTTTTTCTCCATAAAAAATAATAAAAAAAAAATTAAAAAAAAATCTGATTTGTCAATTTTTTATTACATGGAAATGGTAATTGTGAAAATTTTCAAAATAACGACGTGTCAAAAATTTATTGGACAAGAGTGCCACCTCATGCCTTAAGCCTGAGGTACTGAAGCTTTTCTCTATAATATGATGATTTATTTTTATATTATTGTGGTAGCCAAAAATGGCTCGCTGGCCCAGCCCAATAAAGTATAAACGTATTTCCATAAAAGGGTCCCATTTGAGCCCACCGTTTTGGGTCGACCCAAAGCAGTTATGCTGGGTCGACCCAACACATATGCCAGTTAAAACCGCCGTTAGAAGACTCATTCAAACATTCAGTTACAAAAGCTAGTAACTGCCCTTTCAAGAGGATATCTCTCCACGAATCACGCCCACTATCAAAGACTGATAGTGAACGTTGGAGCTACTACCTCTAGTATAAATAAAGGGAACATCTCACTGAAAAGGCTCTCTGCTTCCTCTCAACTAAAGCTCAAAAATAGCGTATTGAAACTCTGCCTCCAAGAGGATTCCAGCCACCGGAAATCAACCATCAAACATCATTACGATTCATCGCTCAGCCCAAGCGCACATAAGGCTGTAATCCTACCACCACCATCTCGTCTTCTATACCTAATATCTCTATTTTAAAGTTCTTTTGCAGGTATTTCGAAGTTCAGACGACCATTTGCAAACATCAGTCGACATCGACCAATCAGCTTCCAACCCAGTTGCTTTGGGCCTGATTCAACCCGACCCGTTTGACGTACCAAATCGTTTGACCCTCTACAGTTTGGCGCCCACCGTGGGGCTCATTGCAACTACCTTCAAATCCATTCAATCTATTCCAACTACAACTCAACATGACTGGAAGCGGATCAGTTCCCACCGTCGAAGAACAAATTGCTGCATTGACCGCTCAAATGACCGCAAGCGCCGAGAGGATGCAGGCGCTCGAAGCAGAAAATGCAGCAATCCGAGCGGCGAATGGAGAATTGAGAGCGTTGGTCGACGGAGTAGTGTCTGATTCAGCAACATCGGAGCACCCAACGTCGACACCAAACGGGGAACCGTTTGTCGATCGACTTGCTCCAAGAGCACAAAGCAACCCCGTTGGACCCGAGATGAATCCGGTCGACCATCAAATTCGACCAGCACTTCAGACCGCAAGGGTCGATATCGACCTCAACGATATGCCTGCCCGGAACGATGTGATGAACGAACAAGATCCAGCAATGGACCAACATCCAGACAATGTCAACAAAATGACCATGTCACTCCAGTCGACACCCGGATTGGTAAAACCCGGGCCTGGTATACATTTAAATAATAACTTAGAATTCTCTCACAGGTTTGCAGAAATGGAAGCCCTCATCCAGCGAATTCCAGGAGTCCCAGCCCCGATAAAGAAGAGCACTGCCAACAGCTTCGCCGACTCACCATTCGTCGACGCAATTGCTCTCATTGAGATGCCTAGGAAGTTCAGCTTCCCAAACATGAAGCAGTATGAGGGAACGACAGATCCAGACGACCACATTGCACAATACAAGCAGAGGATGTTTACCGCTGCAATCCCGCTCGATCTGAGAGAGGCGTGCATGTGCAAAGCTTTCGGATCTAGCCTAAGCGGTCCCGCTTTACAATGGTATACCAATTTGCCTAATAACTCAATTGATTCTTTTGCGCAGTTGACGGACACTTTCGTGGAACAATTCGCAAGCAGTCGCAAGCTCGAGAAGCAGTCGGACGACCTCTATATAATAATTCAGCGACCAGGCGAAAACTTGAGGGCTTATGTCGGACGATTCAACCGAGAGAAAGTGCAAATCCCGAGTTGCAATCAGGCGACTGCCATCTATGCCTTCAGGAAAGGCCTCAGGTTCGACTCTGATTTATACAAAGAACTCACAAAGTATCCATGCAGGACCATGGAGGATGTATTAGCCAAGGCATGGGCACAAATTAAATGGGAAGAGGATGAAGCAAACTACATCGGCAAAACCAATAATACATACTACGGGAATCGACGGAACGATCAAGTAGAGAGAAGGTCTAACGACCAAAGATCACAACCTTACCCTACAAACAACCGAAGGAATCCCCAACCTCGGCACGAGGGTTCAAATGACAAACGTTCTGTCGATCGCAGTAATGCGAGATCTAGTCGACCACAAGTAGAAGCACCAGAATATAACCTCAGCATCGAACATGTCGACCTTGTGGCAGTAATGAAGGAAATGGGCAAAACGGTTAAGTGGCCACGAAAGATGAATGCTCTACCGGAACACAGAGACCCAAAACTTCGATGCGAATTCCATGGAGATCACAGCCATCGCACAGAAGATTGTATCGCCCTTAAATTTGAAGTCGCTGAACTTCTAAAGCGAGGACACCTTCGAGAATTCTTAACGGATAAGGGAAAGCAGACTTACGCGAGACATAAAGACCAAAGACAATCCGATGTCGTTGACAGTCCTCTGGACCCACCCAGGCAAGATAGAGTGATCAACTACATCGCAGGTGGATCCGAAGTTAGCGGAGTAAGTTATTCCGCAGCCAAGAGACATACGCGACAAGTGTCGAACACGGAAATTCAACCACAGAGGGAACATCCATCAAAAGTCGACGAAACTGTCATCTTCAAGCCAACCGACAAATCAGATTTGTTTTCTCCTCACCATGATGCTTTAGTTATATCTTTACATATCGCTAATTGCTTAACTAAATGTATCTGAATCGATAATGGTAGTTCTTGCAATATTTTATTTAACACCGCTCTAAGAGAAATGCAGGTCAACGAGTCGAAGCTTAGTCGTCGAACGACTATGTTAACCGGGTTCAGTGGAGAACAAAAAAACACACTAGGCGAGATTGTACTACCGGTCTACGCTGAAGGGGTCAACTTGTACACCAATTTCCTTGTGCTCGACTGCCAATCTCCTTACAACGCCATACTAGGCAGACCATAGATACACGAGCTAAAAGCGATACCATCGACTTATCATCAGATGATCAAATTTCCTACCAAGTGGGGGGTGAAAGAGATCAAAGGGGAACAACGAGCAGCCAGAGAATGTTACCAGAATGCCATGAAAAAGAAGAAACAAGATTTATAGCAATTACAGGAAACCAATGTTGAGTCGACTCAAAACAAGCAACAAATGGAGGAATTCGACGAAGTATCGATCGATCCAGATCACCCCAATAATAAAGTCTACATCGGGTCCAGATTACCGGACGATATCTGAGAACAGTTGATCACATTTCTCAAGGAACGTCGTAGCAGTTTCGCTTGGTCACACGAAGACATGGTCGGCATCGACCCTGAAGTAATAGTACACCAATTGCAGGTCGACCCAGATCATCAACCAGTAAAACAAAAGCGAAGAAAGTTCGCTCTAGAAAGGAACAAGGTGATCAACGACGAAATCCAAAAACTTATCGACATCGGATCGGTGAAGGAAGTAAAATACCCTAACTGGCTAGCAAACGTCGTAGTAGTAAAAAAAAAAGGGGAAATGGAGAGTCTGCATTGACTTCACAAACCTCAACAAAGCCTGCCCCAAAGACTCTTTCCCACTACCTCACATCGACATGCTAGTCAACGCGACTGCGGGACACGACTTACTAAGCTTCATGGACGCATACTCTGGCTACAACCAGATACTGATACACCCCGACGACCAGGAGAAAACGGCCTTCGTCACAGAGCGAGGTACATTTTGCTATAAGGTAATACCTTTTGGTTTAAAAAATACAGGTGCAACCTACCAAAGGCTGGTCAACAAAATGTTCGCAAAGATGCTTGGATCGACAATGGAAGTCTACATCGACGATATGCTGGTCAAATCCTTAGTCGCACAACAACATATCGACCATCTAAGACAGTCGTTCGACGTTCTTGACGAATATGGTATGAAACTAAACCCCACTAAATGCTCTTTTGATGTATCTTCAGGAACGTTTCTAGGTTATCTGGTCACTCATAGGGGAATCGAAGCAAATCTAGACCAAATACAGTCGATCGAAAATATCGAGTCACCTAGATGCATCAAAGACGTGCAGAAACTTACCGGTCGTGTAACAGCACTGAACCGCTTCATCTCCAAGTCGTCCGAACGATGTCTACCATTTTTCAATACCCTCAGAAAAAATAAGTCATTCGAATGGAACGACGATTGTGAGAGGGCGTTGCAGGATTTGAAGACATACGTAAAGTCGCCACCACTACTGTCGAAGCCAAAGGACAACGAAACACTGTTCATATATCTGGCGGCATCCGACACCGCTGTAAGCGCAGTCCTCGTCAGAGAAGAAGAAAACAACCAACATCCAGTCTACTACGTAAGTAAAACCTTACTCGACGCAGAAACCAGGTATAGTCGACTGGAAAAACTTGCGCTAGCTCTTGTCGTCGCAGCACGCAAATTAAGGCCATACTTCCAATGCCATTCCATCAAGGTACTAACCACTTACTCGCTTAAAAACATTTTGCATAAACCTGAGCTTTCAGGTCGATTGACGAAGTGGGCAGTAGAACTCAGCGAGTACGACATCAGTTTCCATCCACGATCGGTGATGAAATCACATGTACTAGCCGATTTTATTGCAGACTTTACCCCTGGTGAAAGTGTGCAGGCCGAACAGGAACTGGTAGCACTCACAGAAACACCTACACCCGGAATATGGATCTTGTCGGTTGACGGATCTAGTAACATCAAAGGCAGCGGGTTAGGATTGGTACTTAAATCCCCACAGGGAGACATACTGGAGCACTCGATCCATTGTGGTTTTCGTGCAACAAACAACGAGGCTGAATACGAAGCCTTGATCGCCGGCTCGACCTCGCAAGAAGCCTAGGTGTGAAAAGCATTAAAGTGTTAAGCGACTCCCAACTCGTCGTTCGACAGATGAACGGCACATATGAGGCAAGGGATCAGAGAATATCGGCCTACCTAGTCAAAGCCAAAGAGCTTCAATCGACCTTTGAGGAATTTTCGATCGAACAAATACCCAGATCCGAAAATGTACGAGCAGACGCATTAGCAAGCCTTAGGTCGATAACAACAAATGGTCCAAAGTCGATTCCTATAGTTCATCTTATGTCTCCGTCAATTCAAGAAATAGAAATACTGGCACCAGTCGACGATGGAAGAAACTGGATAGAACCAATCTTCAATTACCTCCAAGCTGACATTCTGCCGAACGACAGGACAGACGCAAGGAGAATCAAGGCAAAAGCAGCTAAATTCTGCATCATATACGACAAACTCTACAAAAAGTCGTTCACCGGACCCTACTTGAGGTGCGTCACCAAGCGAGAGGCGTACGACATCCTCAAAAGTCTACACTATGAGGAATGCGGAAACCATTCTGACGCCCGTAGTTTATCAAACAGAGCCATCACAACAGGATATTACTGGCCGACCATGAGGACTGACTCTCAAAACCACGTCAAGTCGTGCGACAAATGCCAACGCTTTGCACCAGTTTCGCATCTCCCCCCAGGTATGTTAAATTCAATTTCGGCTCCTTGGCCTTTTATGAAATGGGGGATGGACAGTGTAGGTAAGCTTCCGACAGCGCCCGGGGGCGTCGTTTACATGTTGGTCCTGACAGACTACTTCACCAAATGGATAGAAATCGAAGCATATCAACAAATACGCGACATTGAGGTATGCGATTTCGTATGGAAAACTATTATATGCAGGTTTGGAGTGCCCAGGGAAATAATGACCGACAACAGGTCCCAATTTATTTCGTACGATTTCAAGAATTTCTGCGATAAATATGGGATCAAACTAAGTTTCTCGACTCCACGATATCCTCAAGCAAATGGGCAAGCAGAGTCGACTAACAAAACTATTATCAATACATTGAAGAAACGACTTGAAGTTGAAAAAGGCGAGTGGGTAGAAAAACTTCCAGAAATCTTGTGGTCGTACAGAACTACCCCACGACGGTCGACAGGAGAAACTCCCTTTTCACTCGTCTATGGCTCGGAAGCTGTCATTCCAATAGAGACCAGGCTGTCGACCGCCCGTAGCGAAAATCCTAATGAAGAACAAAACAACGTGGAGCTCAACTTCGAGCTTGATCACCTCGACGAACGACGAGATCGTGCTGCTCTAAGAATCCAGTCGTACCAACAACAGGTCGCTCGACACTATAATAAAAAGTAAGGGCCAGAGTCTTCAAACTCCACAACTAGGTACTGCGACGAGTCTTCCAAAACACAAGGGAAGAAAGAGCTAGAAAATTGGGACCGACTTGGGAATGACCATATCAAATAACAGATGTCGTCAGTCGAGGAGCTTACAAGCTTAGAGGAATCGATGGTCGAGAAATACATAACAGCTGGAATGCTCTACATCTAAAACAGTACCATTTCTAAACTTAGTCTTAAATTATTCCATTATTCTATTTTTGTCGACACATTGTTACTGATCGACCCTGGAAGAGCAATGATGACAACTTAGTACAACTAAGTGCAATACTGAGCTCACAAACATTTTTTACAACACTGTCAACTTCGACAAGCACTTTGTATTTTGTTTGGATATCAAGTTTCGACGACCGCAAACTTATCAACACCAACATCTGGTGGATAATTCAGAGGCGTATCGACGTCAAACTCCCGATCAGCTCATTCGACAATCGCATATTAAGAGTGGGGGAATAACACTGGGGGCAAGCGACAAATCAAATGCATGTACGCGAAAATATCATGTAAAAAGACCCTGTCGACCATCAAACTCATGTACGCGAAAATATCATGTAAAAAGGTCCTGTCGACCATCAAACGCATATACGCGAAAATATCATGTAAAAAGACCATGTCGACCATCAAACGCATGTATGCGAAATCTATGTATGTCGACAATTTATCACTTGTGTGAAAGACCCTGTCGACCATCAAACGCATGTATGCGAAATCTATGTATGCGAAATTCTATGTATGTCGACAATTTATCACTTGTGTGAAAGTCTTAGCGACCCTTCGCCAATATTACAGTCAAACAAAGCGATCTATTTTAAAAACATTCAGTAAACGCGTGTAAGCGATTTCCATCAACATTCGACACCATTCGACTTACGAGTGAACATAAGTTTACAGGCTTATTTCATTCAAAATAAAAATTGTAATGTCGTTCGACTTACGAATGCCATCCGACTTACGAGTGAACATAAGTTTACAGGCTTGTCATTCAAATTGAAAATTGTAATGTCGTTCGACTTACGAATGTCGTTCGATTTATGAGCGATCATAAGTTTACAGGCTTATCGCGTTCAAATTAACTCATTGTGTAAACCTCATTATGTGATGGTCGTTCCATTTTCACAATATCAGATCAATATAAACGAAAGAAGGTCGATTCATTCAAATAAACAAATATTCATACAATGAGCAAATACTCATTGACAGCAACGTCGGACAGATCAAAGTATTCAACATTACAAAAAAGAAAAAGATAGAAAAATTTCAAAATTTTAGGGAGCATCACTAAGAGGAGGACCAACAGTGGCGGCAGCATTCTTTTTATTGTTGTCGAGGCGTTCACTAGTCCCAGGGCTTTTATCGACACCCTCGGCATCCTTTCTGGCAAGGGCTTCCTCAAGTTTCAGGCGCTCCATCTCCTCGTAAAGGTCGATTTCCTCTGTCATTACTTGAGGATTCCATTAGACGCCCGACAGGAACTCCTTAAAAAGCTCCGCCTTATCTTTACATACGGCTTCCACCACTATCGACAACGCCCGCTCCTTTAGAGCTTCAACAGTTTCCGCCTGTTGATCAGCTGCTTCTTTAAACTTCGCCACTTCTACCTGGTGTTGATCCCTTTCATTTTTTAACTCCTCCTTCAGGGCCACTTTTTGGTGCTCTAATATGTCATTCTCCTTGGAAAGCTTTGCATTTTCTACTTTAAGAGCGTCGGCCGCCTTGCGATGCATCACACTCTTGTCATTTACGGCCTTGTATCGACTATGCAGATGTAGTGTCGCCTGGTAGGCCTACATAAATGAGATATCGAATCGTCAAAGAATACATAAGAGAATACTACCAGTGAAAACAAAAATCTTTCTACCTGGAAATTCAATAGTAGCAACGTATCAAAAACTTCCTCCGTCTTGACGTTCTTAAAATGCAAGTCGTCGTGAACAAGGGTGAAGTCGTTCGACCTCTTCAAAAATCCTGCAGGATCTTTGAATGACGAGAGCCCGGAAGCAAGGAGCTTCATTGGAGAATCAGGCTCAAAATCAGCCTCAGTCGACTTATCTTTCGAGTTGGTTGCTGCTTTCTTCTGTCGATCGACAACAGAAGTCCTTTTTTACCTCTTTGTCAGCGGACTCCTCTCTGGCGACGAATCTAGAATTTGGTCCGCTACGGCTGAAGCGCCTTCCATCGACTTCCCCGCAATCTGTTTCTTTTTTTTAGATGCCGCCCGCTTCCTGGCGATTTCATCTCTGAAACGCCTCATGGTCTCAGCATTGTCAGGTACGTTAATTTTTGCGCTCGCCATCGTCGTCACTGCGAAACGACGTTCAACATCAGTTAGAGGCGGTAAAAAACTCAAATTATACTGAAGAATCTCAAAACCCCTCATAATCCATATGTACGATAGGAAATCTTTCACGTGAGGATAAGGTCCGTGCGACCTATTCAACGTCGACCACCTCCACAATCGACTTGGCCTAAAATTACCTTCCGTGAGCAAGCTGCTAACATTCCTTTGGTTAGCAGGGATTTCTAATAAAGCCTTGGTACGCTTGGGTGCGACGTCGCACGACGGAGCTCTTACCCCCCCCCCCCCCCTCCCCCCCACCTTGATTTCTGCAAAGACAATTAAATGATCAAAACAGACGACTCATAAAGAATACATACAAGTACATCAATCGACAATTTACGAAACTTACCATATCGATTCCAGATCCGTCGATACTTATATTCCTCCTCCCCCATCCTCCATGGACCATCAACTGGGGGCCCCTTCGCGAAAAAGAACGTGTCTTTCCAAAGTCTGTCATTCGACTTAGTGTCGATAATGAGTTCCTTCTTTTTATTTTGAGGAACTAACGAGTAACGACCAGTGTCGACTAGATGTTCTTTCAGGTAATAATTATGAAAGAGACACCCCAATCCGAATTGTACATTGTGCCTCTCACTTAATAATCCTAGGCCCAACAATATTCTCCAGGTGTTTGGCATCAACTGGCCAGGAGCTAGGTCGTAGTATAATAACATTCTTCGAACGAGTTGAGGGACGGGAAATCTAAAACCTAAACGGAGGGTGTACTCATAAAAACACGTCCACCCTGGTATATCCCAATCAGCAAGTTCATGTTCCCTTGGCGCACGTAATTCAACATCGTTAGGAATACCATAAATCGTCCTTATGCCAGGCAACATATCCTTTGTGATCAGGCTCGCCGGACTGTCGTTCAATATACCTAAAGGTCGACCAGATGTCGTCGCCTCAGGAACCTCAATATATTCTGGTTGTTCGACAGTCGACGCAATAGCATACACAGCGCCCTGCTCTAGCATGTCCCTAGCATTTATAGAGACAGTCGTCGACGGACCTTCAACTGTGACTCGTCGATCGACATCTCGAGTCCTATTATCGACTCCTCCATCATCATCATCATCATCATCATCATCACTGGGAGTCCAGTTAATTTCTAAATATGAGATTGTGTCGTCGTTCGACATCGTATCCCCAAAATCTGATAGATGCAGAAAATGCACAAGTCAGACAAAAGCTGAACGCTACAATCACAACCTAAGGATTTTTCGATCAAAAATCTAGAGTTTTCTATCCTCTACTTGAAAACCAACGTAGATCCTAATATGAGGAGTCTACCTACTGTCGAAGGCTTCCAAATTCTAAACAACTACTCTCATCACAACGACATGTACGCAAATACAGAAACAACACTTCGCAAGCAAAACCAACTTGATACGAATCAAAACCTCAGAATTTAGCAAAACTAATAAAGAACATGCATCCTCAGGTAAATAAAAGAAAAACTTCAGGCAAACACAAAATATACATTTCTACTTCCTCTAGTTTGTTTTACACACTAAAAGAAGAAGAATGAAATAAAAATAGAAGATTTTTTACCAACCTGAAAGATGTTCAAGAAAAGATCGTGAAGAAAGGTTCGTGAAGGAATCCTACGATCAAGTCTCAACGAAGAAGTTGGAGAGTTGCTCTGATAGTGCTTTCAAAATTTTGCAAGTGAAATGATCAGAGAATGGAACGGTTTGGGTTTTATAAAACCCAAGTAACCCTAGTTGCCACGTGTCGACGCCCCTTTAACTACCGGTTAACCCAAGTAAACCACACCGGTTAACCCAGGTAAACGATTTGAGTTTAAATTTCAAAAAGTTTCCTTGAACACTGTGTGTGAAAATTAATGCAGCTGACGCCAGCATGGAAAACTTAAACGCCTCCATCACATCAATTCGCCGTCAATGATTGCAAAAAGACTATCGTCTAAAGACGAACGACAACTCATCATCGACGACATAACGTCGTTCGTCCAATATAGTTTGGCAGTTAAAAACAATGTTTAAGATATTGATTCCATTCGATATAGAGTCGGTCGACGACTATGGTCAGCTCAAACGAAAAATCACTAGCAATTCCACTTGACACGGAGTTCGTTCGACATTGGTCGACTCAGCGAAAATCACTCTCCAAATCAATATTCTTTAGAGAGTGGGGGACAAACTGTGGTAGCCAAAAATGGCTCGCTGGCCCAGCCCAACAAAGTATAAACGTATTTCCATAAAAGGGTCCCATTTGAGCCCACCGTTTTGGGTCGACCCAAAGTAGTTATGGTGGGTCGACCCAACACAGATGCTAGCTAAAACCACCGTTAGAAGACTCATTCAAACATTCAGTTATAAAAGCTAGTAACTGCCCTTTCAAGAGGATATCTCTCCACGAATCACGCCCACTATCAAAGACTGATAGTGAACGTTGGAGCTACTACCTCTAGTATAAATAAAGGGAACCTCTCATTGAAAAGGCTCTCTGCTTCCTCTCAACTAAAGCTAAAAAATAGCGTATTGAAACTCTTCCTCCAAGAGGATTCCAGCCACCGGAAATCAACCATCAACCATCAAACATCGTTACGATTCATCGCTCAGCCCAAGCACACATAAAGCTGTAATCCTACCACCACCATCTCGTCTTCTATACCTCATATCTCTATTTTAAAGATCTTTTGCAGGTATTTCGAAGTTCAGACGACCATTTGCAAACATCAGTCGACATCGACCAATCAGCTTCCAACCCAGTTGCTTTGGGCCTGATTCAACCCGACCCGTTTGACGTACCAAATCGTTCGACCCTCTACAATTATTATATATGATTAGTATATGATTATAATATGATAAATTAATTACTTTTTTTTAAAGGAAATAAATTAATTACTTAATATCAAATAGATGAATAAATATTAATAACATTAAATCGATGTCACATGTCGCTTCCACATGAAAATTTTATAATATATAACAGTATATCATTATAATATGATAAATTAATTACTTAATATCTAATAGATGAAAAAAAAAATCAATAACATTAAATAGATGCCACATGTTGCTTCCACATGAAAAGTAGCTATTTTTATATTATACAATTTGATATGATATTTATTTTTATATTATTATATATGATTATAATATGATAAATTAATTACTTAATATCAAATAGATGGAAAAAAAATTAAAAAAAAATAGTATTAACCATAGATGCCAAGTGTCGCTTCCATATGAAAAGTAGTTATTTTTATATTATATAATATTATATGATAAATTAATTACTTAAATATCAAATAGATGAAAAATAAAAATAAAAAATATATTAATAACATTAAATAGATGTCATGTGTCGCTTCCATGAAAAGTAGCTATATATATATATATGATTATATACGATTAGTATATAATTATAATATGATAAATTAATTACTTAATATCAAATAGATGAAAATAATAATAACAACATTAAATAGATGCCACATATTGTTTCCACATGAAAGTAGCTATTTTTATATTATATAATATGATTAATTACTTAATATCAAATAGATGAAAAAAAATAATAATAACATTAAATAGATAACACATGTCGCATCAACATAAAAAGTAGCTATTTTTATATAATATGATATGATATAATAGTGAATGTTCACCAATTCATGGAAGTAACTTACATCCTTTTGTATTCCTACTTCTCCATCGTCATGATCAATTTTATTATTTATTATGTTGTAATTTATATATACTTAATGTAATATGTGATTGTGATTATGTTGTAATTTTATTATTCATTATGTTGTAATTCATGAAGGGCATGAAGTTTGATGACATAATTAATTTTGCTAAGTTCTTATGGAATTGTTTTTGACACTTGACTAATGAAGATATGACTTTGGTTTGTGTTATTATGAGGCGTGTCTGGTTTTTAGGCAATTCCTTGGTCCATGGATCAAGTCCTCTAAGAAGGGAGTCTGTTTACGAATGGTCTTCAGATTTTCTAGAAGGATACCAAGCTGCTACTATTGAAGTCATGTCCCTTTTAGTCTTGGTTAGACCTGGCACGGTTCCGGTTGGAACCGCCGGAACCGGAACCGGAACCGGAACCGGATTTTTGGTTCCGGTTCAAGAACCGGAACCTGAACCGGAGGAGGCCGAGGTCGGTTCCGGTTCCGGTTCCGGTTCTATGATTTGGTCGAACCGGCGGTTCGAACCGGATTGGAACCGGCAGTTCGGGTTCCGGTTCCGGTTCGAACCGCCGGTTCGTGCAATTTTTTTTTTTTTCCTATAAATACCACCCCCCTTTCATTTTTCCTCACACCAATTCTAATTCTAATTTCTCTCCAACACTCTCAAGTCTCCAACTCTCCAAGTTTCCAAGGTTTTTAATATTTATTTCATTTTGTAATTGTTTTGAAGACAGTATTCAGCTTTGGTAAACAATGAGTATTGAACGGAATAGAGAACACAAAGTGTCAAACTCTTAGTAGAAAAATTTATGTTGACAACGAGAGAATAGAAAAAATTTGCCTCAAAAAAAAAAAATTTGCGGTAAAAATATTTTTATATATGCCTTAAACTTTGAAAGGCTATAACTTTGTGCTCGGATGTCCGAATATGGTGATTTTTTTTTGAAATCGCATAGAATGATGCAAGGAATCCAATGGGAGCAAGCCAAAGGGCTTGTGGTCACTTTTCGAGCCCCAAAAACCCATTTTTCATCAAAAAAAAGTATTTTTAAGTGTTGTGTCCATTTCGAACCTCGTTTAAACCTAGTAAGAAACCTTTTCCTCCTGATCCGACACCACATCCGTGCCCGTCTTGGTCCGGAGAATTACTTTAACATCAGGCCTTGTGTAAATGGACACTTTTTTAAAAAATCCTTTATACTACTTATAGTTTTTGTTTGAAATATTATACAAGTATTGAATGTGGTTTTAGTGGCTAGGCTAGGTTGTTATTGTTTTTCTTTTGCAACCATGGTTCAAGCATCCATAACCCATAAATTGTCATTTGTAATTTTATTTTATAATTTAATTTAATTTTGTAATTTGTCATTTATATATTTTATTTTATTAGAGAAGTCTTTTTTTGTTTGTAAAAAAAAAAAAAAAAAGGTTCAAAACCGCCGGTTCCGGTTCCATCAAACCGCGGAACCGGAACCGAAACCGTGTCACCTCTAGTCTTGGTGGAGCCGAGTGCTATTAAATGGAAGCCTTTGTCAGAGGGCTTCTACAAGGTTAACTGCGATGCGGCCATTGAGGCTCGAAATCGTGTTGTTGGTTTGGGGTTTGCCATTCGTAATCACTTGGATCAGGTTATGGTTGCTGGTGCGTAGCGTGTGGAAGCTTGTTTTTCGCCTTTGATTGCAGAAGCAATGGCTGTGTTATATGCCATAAACTTTGCGATTGATACAGGTCTATTTCCGTTCGTTGTTAAGTTGGATGCGCTTGGAATGGTGAGCTTGATTAATGAGGGGTGCCCGCCGCTTGCTGATATTGGGTTGGTTATTCGTGATGTTTTGACTCGCTTGCGGGCTTTTCTGAATTGTTCTATTGTTTATGCTTCTAGGAAGGCAAATTATGTTGCCCATACCCTTTCCAAAATGGCCATCAAAATTGCAACGGACTAGTTTTGGATCGAGGATTACCCTCCATGTGTGGAGAGGTTTCCGCTAGATGATTATCTGGCTTTGTGAGTTTCTTTGGTTGGTTTAATATTATCGTTTCTTTTCAAAAAAATTAAAAAATAAAGAGTTCTCCCCTTTGTATTTGATACACCCTTGATGATAAGTCTTGAGGAATAAAACAATATATATTTCTCTTGGGCTATTCTTTCTCTCTTCTTATATTTTAAGTTTATGTTTTATGTTTTATGTTCTTGTTTCTTTTAATTATTTTATAACTCGTTATCGGCATGAGTCTCTAACCAGTTTATTGTTTAGAGACAAGATGTCATATGATCAGTATTCGATACGTGTAATAAGTCAAGCTCTTCACAAATTGTAAAGTATTCTTAGTTTCTTATTTTCGTTATAAGTATTATTTATATTGTTCTCTGCTTTGTTTTTGTTTACAAAATTTATTTGTGTTGTCAAGAAATAAAATAATAAGTAATTAATTAATAGGAAATTATCATTTCCCTCTTGAGGTTTGCCATATTAGATAAACTAGTCCCTATAGTTTCAATAATAGCCAGTCAACCCCATGTAACCCAAACTATTAGTCTTTTTACCCCTTAGGGTTTGAACATTACTTTGAGGTTAAAACTAGAAGCCTTAACCAACTGAGCAACTCAAGCTCTTTGTTGAAGGTTTGTTAAATTTGTTTATATAATTTAAAATAAACTCATATATATATATACAGTCTTTCTATTGTCAGTTCGTCCTGACAATAAATATATTAGGACGAAGAATGTGGACCATAGATTATAGAGAAGTTTATACACTTTGAGTCAAAGTATGTAAATCTAGTGGTCCACATTGTTCGTTTTGATATATTTATTGTCAGAACAAACTGATAATAGAAAATCTGTATATATATATATAATTTAAAATAAACTCATATTTAATAATAATATATATTAACAGATTTATGAAAAAGAAAAAGAAAAAGAAAATAAAAAAAACAAGAAGGAAAAAAATTCTAAAAAAGGAAAATTTATTATTATTATTATTATTTTTGAATTTGTTTCCTTTTCAATTTATTGGCTTTGATTTTCTGGGTTTTTTTTTTTTTTTTTTTTTTTTTTTTTTTTTTTTTATCAAAATCAAATAATATATTTTTTGAAAAGGAAATTTTTTTTAAAAAAAAATTACGATCTTTAATTTTCTAGATTTTCTAGGTTTCCTTTTATTTTCTTAATTCCTTTTTCTTTTTCTTTTTCATAAATCTAATTTTATCTATTATTATTAAATACTAGTGTAACAATCCATGCTATGCATGGACTTGTTTTAAAAGAAAATCAAATATGTTATGTAATAAAAAAAAACTATAGGTAAATATTGATAACTAATAGTACTTTTGATGCGGCAATATTCATAACCAATACTAAAAAAAACTTGTTAGAGATCACTTTTAAAATGATATAAATATATAAAGAGATCGGTTTTAAAAACGATCTTTATTCACGAGATCTTAAAAAATCATTTTAAAAAAAATGATCTCTATTTATGATATTAATTATCATATATTAGTAATATAGTGATCTCTTATACATATAGAAATCATTTTTTTAATAATTCATTTCCGTGCTATGCACGGACTTGTTTTAAAAGAAAATAAAATATGTTATGTAATAAAAAAAACGGTCTGCAAATATTGATAACTAATAGTACTTTTGGTGCGGCAATATTCATAACCAATACTAAAAAAAAAAACTTGTTAGAGATCACTTTTAAAATGATATAAATATATAAAGAGATCGGTTTTAAAAACGATCTTTAATCACGAGATCTTAAAAAATCATTTAAAAAAATGATCTCTATTTATGATATTAATTAGTGTGCGGATATTGACACCCATAAAACTTATTAGTACACCTATTTTTATAAGTAAACCCATGTCTAAAATTTAAGAAATAAATATTACTATAAACACCCATTCTAATGCCAATAGTACCCTCATTGAAATAAATATATTCATTTTAATACATATTATTTATAAACAGTCTTAAATTATTATCACACCCGATTTATAAAAAAAAAAAAAAAAAAAAAAAAAAATCATATTATTTTTGGAATCAAATCCTCTTTTAATGATGGTCTAATTTACTTTTGAAAATATCTCGAATGTATGAGCCTTATAAAAGAGAATATAGGGAACCGTATATGAGGTCGAGATTTTTAATCTGGAATTCTCTTATTTATACAACTATTTAAAAAAAAAAAAAACGTGTTGATATGTACAGCTATCGTTAAAAAATATATTTTGTTTATTGATAGAGTTCATAACTATACATAAAAGAAATACAAAAATAGTATGATAATCATGTGATGATGAAAATAATTGATACTTGAAATAAAATTAAAGTTTAATTAGGGTTTATAATGTTAGGGTTTATTATAAGTTTTTTTTTTTTTTTTTTTTTTTTAATAAAGAAATATAGTTGAAGATATGAGTGTAATTAATACATGTATATAGTATTTGGTTTATTTTTAATTAAAGTAATTTGTCCTTATTGGTAAATTTCTATTGAGATATTTTTGTAATTAAATTTTTTAATAAAATATGGGTCTACTAATAAGTTTTATGGGTGTTAATATCAACACCCTATTAATTATCATATATTAGTAATATACATGTTTGGTTAGAAGGAATTGGAGAGAAAGGAAAGGAAAGGATTTGGGGGGATTTCTAATTTCTTGTTTGGATGGTTAAATGAGGGGGAAAGGAAAGGAAATGGGGGGAATAATTTCTTCATATTTTACACACTTTGGTTTCCATCCAAATTTGGGAGGAAAGGGAGGGAAAGGAATCCACCATTAATAATTTTTTTTAAATCCTAAAAATAACCCTATATTTTGTTGGTATTCATATTGTTAAAAGAAGGGTATTTTCGTAAATAAAATAATATCTAATCATTAATAGGGATTTTTTTTTTCACAAAAGATTAAAATATGAAACTAATTAATAATTATTAATGAGTGTACTTACAAACGATTTAGTCTTCTTGGTAATTTTACTTAAGGGTATTATTGGATTTTTAAAAACATAATAATTTGGAGTGTATATACAGTTTTTAAGGGGTGCAAATATCATCACTCTAATCTTTATCGTGCCGTGCCGGGCACGGCACGGCATGGCCCTTTTAGCTGGTTAGGCCTTAATGGGCCGGGCCGGCACGAAATGACAACATTAGTTGGGAGCTCTATTTATAAGTATATAACTAGACAAGTATATTTCTTATTTATTTTAGTTTCACTCAAGGAAGAAGAAATTGATCAATCCACTGGCTAATTAACTTACTATTTTGGCATGGGCTTATTAAAATTGATTAATTTTTTTTTACTTGGAAACGGTTTTACGGCCGGTGGGGCTGAATTATTGTTATATTTAACAATTAAAAAAAAAAAAAAAAAAAACTCATGTTTATATAGAGTCGATTGACATCAAACAAATAGTAGAGTATCTCACTTTTTATATAAAATCGATTGACATCAAACAAATAGTAGAGTATCTCACTTTTTATATAGAATCGATTGACATGTGACAGAAAATCTTCAATGCACCCAATGTACTTGACCACCGAAAAACATACATGTAGCACAAAAATCACATGTGTCACTCTCATGGCCGGGTTCACAATCCGGCAGTAGATTTCCTCCACATGAAGACTTCACGTTTTAAGGAAAACTTGTCATTGAGAGTTGAATACTGATAAATGAAATAATTAGACAGCAATCAATAATTTAATATATATTGTAATTTATACACACGTCATCAACAATAAAAACATGGATTAATATCATTATTATAAAACTAATTTAATACATAACACAAGTGTGTTTAGCTGCTAATATCTTGTTGACACAAAGGACAGTTAACTGCACTTGACTGCGAATACATGTTGAGTGGTACGTGTGTCCGTAGGGTGTGGTAAAGACACTAGAGACTCCCCAAGCATGAACTCGTGCTTACAGAATATGCACTTTGGGTTCTTGATATCACAGTAACAAAATGGTTTCGAACCTGAAACTTGGAACGTTGTCAAGAACCATAGGATCAGCGGACACCATCTCAATATCTCCAGAATCGGTTACCGGACTAGGCCTAGATGACCTACAGCAGAAGAACCACACAAGGAATGGGACAACGAAGCTGATGATTAAAACGCCTGCAAAAATGAATGAATATTCTTATCCACCAAAGCATGATCTGGTGGATCAATGGGTAAAAATGGGAGCGTGGAGTTGTTTTCCGCCACGGAGAGAAAAAAGAGAGACACGGGTGGGAATGTGGAGGGTGTGAGGTTGTTGCTTGACTTGAAGTGCGATCTGTTGAGTACTCTTTCTTTCAAACCCAGATGATGAAGAGAGAGAAGAAGAAAGAGAGAAGATGATGTTAAATCTCAAGCCCTAGGATCTCGTCTCCTGCTGGGAGCTCTATTTGTAACCAGACAAGTAAATTTTTTATTTATTTTTGTTTCATTGAAGGAAGAAGAAATTGAATCCTCTGGCTAATTAACTTACTATTTTGGCATGGGCTTATTAAAAAAAAACTCATCATTGACAATTAGTCGAGGCTTATTTTAAATCCACCATAACCGATAATATTTTGTCTTTTGATTCAGCAACAAATTTTGTTCCAAAAGTGTGTAATTTTTCTCCAAACATAGGTGCATGGCAGTACGGCACGGCATGGCACGACACGACATAAAGGACAATTAATGAAAGGACCCTGCATGAGATTTAATTGAAATGATTATATTAACACTGAAATGAGGAGCACAAGAAAGGAAGCTTGCTTTGCACCATAAAAAGTGAACAATAGATCTGGAATAAAGTTCAAGAAACTTCACAAAGTCACCAACGACGAATGAATTCTCCCCAAAATGCTTTCAACTCATAAAAGAGTGAATAACAAATTCAACAGAAAAATGACAAACATGAAGTGGTACGTGTGACTACATTGCACGGCATGGCACAAAGCACAATTAATGACATGCAAGGGCGAAGCAAGGATTTCGGCTTTTGAGGGGCCAAGACAAAATAATAATTTAAATTAACGTTAAACAAATTAAATATACTAATATTTAAAAACTAAGTTATTAAAAAAAAATGTAAATAAATGGAGATTCCATGGATATAGTCTTTCTATTGTCAGTTCGAACTGATATAAAATATATCATTTCCTTGCATGTGGGCCATTGGATTTAAAAGATGCTTAAACAAATGCATACAGCTAAGTCAAAGCATTTATATATATATATATATATATATATATATATATATATATATATATGTTTTTCTATTGTCATTCGAACTGATATAAAATATATTAGTTCCTTGCATGTGAACTATTGGATTTAAATGCTTTGACTTGGCTGCATGCGGTTGTCAAAGCATCTTTTAAATCCAATAGCTCACATGCAAGGAACTGATATATTTTATATCGGTTCGAACTGAATAGAAAGACTATATAGATATAAAATTGATCTCCTCAATGCGCACCGATAAATATATATCAGTGCGTTGCATGTGGACCATTAGATTCACATGCTTTGACTTGGTTTGCATGCATTTGTCAGTGCTTATCCATAATCTATGACCTAAATACAATGCAATGATGTATTTTATATCAGTGTGTACTGAGGAGAAAATGACTATATATATATATACGATCCCGTTTACATCAGTGCGCACTGATGTAAATATATAAGGGCATTGAATATGAGTCACTCATTATGAAGAAGTTTTGACAAGTGCATACACACTAAGTCAAAGCATGGAAAATGAGTGGCTTACATTTAATGTCTTTATATATTTACATCAGTGCGTACTGACTTAAACATTTATATATATATATATATATATATACAGAAATTCTATTATCAGTTCGAACTGACAAAAGTTATCAGTTCCTTGTATGTGGGTCACTGGATTTAAATACTTTGACTTGGCTATATACACTTGTCAGTCAAAGTATTTAAATCCAGTGGTCCACATACAAGGAACTGATATAACTTTTGTCAGTTCGAACTGATAATAGAAAAACTATATATATATATATATATATATATATATATATATTAGATTAGTGAGCCCCGTAGTACTAGGCGACCTAAAACGTAAGAACCACCAAACAAATACTACAAATGCGCACAAGATTAAAATGGCTGCAAATATGACTTGCACAACAACAGTCCTTTCCATCAATGCATGATCCGGTGGATCAATGCGCAGATATGGGAATGTTGAACTGTTATTTACCATTGAGACTTAAGAGATAGAACTGTAGAAGAGAGACACGGGTGAGTAAAAAATAAAACCGTACTAAAGATAAAAGATAAAATACATACGTGTTGAGTTGTCTGACGAAACTAGAGAAGTTTTTGTGCTTGGAGTAGTTTGGGTGGAGATCATGAACGAACTTAGGTGTGTCGTCTTCTCCCCAAGATCTGGTTTCGAGGCAACTTAGCCAAACCCATACATTTAAATGAACACATCTTCAACAATGAGCTAGAGTAGCATAGTTGGTTAAAGCTTGTCGCTTTTAACCTTAAAGTTGAAGGTTCGATCTCTAATGGAGATATTTTAATTTTTTAATTAAAAAATTAAAAAATAACAAAATGGTGGAAACTCCATTCCAATGGAATGCCCTTTCCATTAGATTTTAACCAACCAAACATGGAGAATGGAATCCATTCCATTGCTTTCCAGCCAACCAAACACAGCTTTAAGGCCCGTCGGCACATGAGATGGCACGGCACGGCACGGCACGTTAAGGGACCGTACCAGCACAAATTTACAGCTTTAGACCTCACTATGTTTCCAAGCAAGTCCAATTTTCAATTAAGTTACATAGTATAATTACAACTAAACTGGCATCTTTATGCCAAATGCTAGAATCAATCAATCAACCACCGCCATCACACCCAGAGGCCAGAACACCACACACAACACCACCACACTGGCGTAACATGCACATAACAGGTATTATAGTTGGTGCATATTATCATGCTCCTTTAGGTTTTTAAGTCTTCGATCTCTTTTGTTATTCCACTTTTACTTTATTTTTTTTATTTTATATAATTTCTATTACCTATCTTTTACCCCAACAAGTTCCCAAATTACTAAATGCAAAATAAACTGAATGAGGGGTTAAAATGTCATTTGTGCTCTGTTCGCTCTGTTTTATGTTTGATAGTTTTATGTTCGCTTTGGTGGTGGTGGAGAGCAGGAGGATTACAACAGGTTCAGGCCTTTGAGTTACATAGGAGCAGATGTGCTCTTGTTGGCCTTTTCTCTCATTAGCAAAGCCAGCTATTAAAATATTTCAAAGAAGGTTAATTATGATGTGATCATGAATAATGATCTTCCATTTTTAGACCCATTTCAATTTGTTTGAAAGTGAAAAGACATTTTTACCCTTCAATGATTCAAATTTACCATCAATGGAAATGAATAGAGTAGCATTTAGAAATTACAAAACCAACCTTCAACCGTAAATATTAAAGACAATAAGATCCTTAGTGTACTAAAATTTAATGGTGGTTTTTGGTGGGTATATACGGACTACAGTTTTTGTATCCTGATCATGGAATATTAATTTTGATTTCTTCTTTTTATACATATTGATATATATTTTTTCTATGAATTAAATTTTTGGATTTCTTCTTTGAGCTTTTATAAATTTCAAAGCTTGAGATAATTTGTTGGATTCCTCACAAATCACAAATGGTTATTCTATTTTCTCTATTTCTTTGTTGATGAACTTTGGTAAGACTTTCTTATGTGTAAGTTGATGTTGAGATGAAAGTACGTAGTTGGAAGTTGCCATTTACATATCTGGCTTAAAAAAAAAAAAACTAATGCTTATATCTTTTTAGATTTTATAGCCTTAATTTTCTCAAAAAAGAAATTTATATATATAGTCTTTCTATTATCAGTTTGAACTGACAAAAGTTATGTCAGTACCTTGTATGTGGACCACTAGATTTAAATACTTTGACTGACAAGTACATACAGCCAAGTCAAAGTATTTAAATCCAGTGGCCCACATGCAAGGAACTGATATAACTTTTGTCATTTCAAACTGATAATAGAATTTCTGTATATATATATATATATATATCTCTTTTCAACTTATCTCAAATATTTTTTTTTAGAATTTTTAGATTTTATAGCCTTAATATTCTAAAATATATATATTGAAATTCCCTTAAGCAATAATGTATTATATACCTAGATGGGGGTGAATAGGTATAGGCCCAAATTCTTCCAATATTAAAGAATATGCGGAATATAACAAAGAAAATGCACACTTGAAGAGATTCAACAAATGAATTGATTTAACTAATGCAAGAGTAAATCAATATATAAGATATGCAATCAATGTAAAATATGGAAGATAAAGAAAAGTAAAGCGAAAATTGACACAAGGATTTTTACGTGGTAAAACCTCAAAGAGGAAACATTCACGGGTTGATATCACAACCACCGGCAAAGCAATCCACTATATGAAAAGGACTTACACACTCAAGCTACCAACACATGATATCCGCTCAAGCTATCAACTCTTAATCTACCATCGGGCTAGTGAACCACAACACCTACTATCTATCCAAGGTGTGTCCTACACCTCTAGGTAGCAACATCCTATCCAAAGCTCTCAAGCTTCTAGGATGATTTATTGCTTAGCTATCCGGAGTTTCCTACTCCTAGCTAAGTCTTTTTGCTTGGTTATCCGGAACACTTTCCTAACCAAGACTTCTTGCCCTTTCCACAAAGCTTCACTCACTTTGCAAGAGACTTCAGCCTTACACAAGGCAATGATCTAAGTAATGCAAATGATGCAAACACAATCAAACAAAGCTAGATGATCAATCAAGCTAAATGAACATGCTTAGTGATAAACTATAATTATCACTACAAAAAAAAAAAACAAAGACCTATAGTGACACATTTATTTGTGACAAATTTTACTATTTGTCATTATGTTTTATTCAATTGAAACTTTTTAAAAATAATTGTCACAATTAGTTACAAAACTTGATAATTTGTGACAAATAATATAATTAGTCACAAAATTACCTTTTTAAAAAGAAAGATTTTATTTTATAAATAATTAGGTTTTTAAAAGGCATCAGAATCAATTAATATTTACATTAAAAAAAAATCAATTAATATTTCCTTTAAAAAAAAAAAATGCCACAAAAAAAAAAAAAAATGCCACAATCATGCTGTGTTTTTTTTCCTTTTTTTTTTCTTTACCTTAAAAACACTTTTTAGGTTTGAAACAGTGTTTCATCAGAAGAAATACCGAGATTATAGAGAAACTTTTGCCTGGATAAAAATGTAAGCTTATATTGATTTTTTTTAGGGTTTGTTTTCTTATACTTGTTTTTCAGGATCGGAATCTCAAATTCGAGTTTCATATATTGAAAGTGTCTTTGAATAAGGTATGTTTTTTTTTTTTTTTTTTTTTTTTTTTAATTTTTAATGTAGAATTGTATATATCTATTTAGAGATGTTTTTTTTTTAAGGAACCCATTATTATTTTTTCATGATTTGTAGTTGTTTATTCTTAGATTTCCACGGTATATCAATATTAGTTTATGTGCTTACAAACTGTTTGATAAAATGATTCTTATGGAACAATCAATTGTTTGATGCAGCATTGAAAGAAAACTCTTAAGCTTCTTTTTTTCTTGATTTCATTTTTTTAGGGTTTGTTTTTTGGTACTTATTTTTTCAAGGTCAAAATCTCAAAATCGAATTTCATATATTGAAAGTGTCTTCGAATAAGGTATGATTTTTTTATTTTTTATTTTTGTATGTAGGATTATATATACGTTTAGGGATGTTTTTTTAACTTTAATTTGTTTTCAAATTTTTTAAGGAATCATTATTATTATTTCATGATTTATCGTTTTTTTATTCTTAAATTTTCACAATATATGTCAAGTGATAATGTGTCACTAAAAGTTATGATTTGTGACAAATACAAAAAAACTGTCACAAATACTTTTAGTAACGGGGGCAAAAAGTGACGAATTGTTAGTGACACTTTTTTTGTCACAATATTGTATTTGTGACAATTTCTTCACTTATAATGACAAATATTTTTTGTCACTGTAGGTCAATTTTCTTGTAGTGTATGCTATCAACACACAATCACAAATCTATCTAGAAATCAAAGCATGTAAGACAATAAGAACAAGATATGAATATTCAATATATCACAAGAAAATCTTAGTTCTTAGATCATGAAATTAAATCTAGAAAATGTCATTAGGCACAACATATATGCTATTTCTAGAATCAATTTCAAGATAGCTAGGTCAAGTTTAGTGAAATATGCTCAAATGTGATTTCAAGACTAAAACTCAACAAACAATCAATCATATAACCCTAGTATATGTACTAGCATTCTTCTCAACACATTTCATCAATCAAATAGAAAGAATAAAAGAGATGATAAAAAGAAATTGAAAGAAGAACAAGTAACACATACAAAGTTGAACCTCGTACTGAAATCAGGTCGCTGGAAAAAATGACGAAGTCAACTGACTCTAAAAATGCTTGGGGTTTGTAGCTCTCGTCGAGACCAACAGTTTTGGCTTTTGGATCACTCGATTTCGAGTTCGTATGAAAAAGTTATGATCGAAATAAGAAAACGAAAATCATGAAGAATTTTCAGCACTTCTCTTTTTTGAAATGTTCTTCAAGTTGTGTTTGGAGGGAATGAGGAAAACTTTTAAAAGAGATAGAGAGGGAAAGAACCAAGCCAATGAAAAGAGGCCACATCAGCCTCTGGAGCCGTGTGGGGCGGGTGTGGCACACAAGACCAGAGGGCTGGTCTAGCCGTGTGGCACACGGCTTCCACACGTGGTGGCCAGAGCATGGCCTTTGGCCATGCTCATCCCTCGCACGCTCCTCTCACGTTCTTCAGCCGTATTCGGGCATCCGAACTCTGAATTTGAATTCATTTTCGGATTACGAACCATGACTCCCTCACGCACAACGAAGACTACAAAACTTTGACAAATGGTTGAGAATTCATCTCGGAAAACGACGATGAAGACAACTCAACGAATGAGAATACAAAGTAGCGTAGCTACATCGTTTGGACTCGAAACCTAATGAATGAGTAACCGAAATGACTGGAACTCAATAAGGAATCAAATAAGAACATGTTCAAGTCCAAAATACAAGAAACACAAACATATAAACACAATGTCACACAAGTATGCCATATCTACGCGATAGTCATAAAACATGCAATTATACAATGTTTGTCTATAAGAGACCAATGCATGTGCATACTTAAATGTGTGTGAATGTGTTATACCAAATGTTTGCACAACGATGCAGGGACACACATGTATGAGTTGTGTGTGTGTGCGCTAACGCCTTGCAAGAGGATAAAAGTCTAAGTATACCTTTGACGTTTTCACCTCTTGAAGACGATATTTGCACTAGACGTTGCTCTTCAACTTTGAAGCTTCTTTTCTTCCAAGAACATCCTAAGCAACACCTATTACAAATATAGAGCATTTTGCAATGGAATCAAGCCAATACAAATCATAAACCTTACATATATATATATATTTATAGAGTGAGTCTCTCATAAGGGATCATTTATTTTAATTTCGGTAAGGATCACCATGAAATCACATTGATTTGAATGGATTTTGATATGATTTTTTTGTTAGATGATAAGTTCATTGAAATCTACCCATGGATAAAATTTGAGATTTTTTTCAAGCACTAGAACTATTTGTCCCGATTTTTTTAAATATGAAGGCATTGGAAAAGTAGGCGAAATATAGGAAAATTCAAGAAAAATAATTCCAGTGCTTGAAAAAATTTCAAAGTTTATTCATAGGTAGATTTCAATGAACTTATCATCTATAAAAAAGAAAAAACCATCTAAAATATGCTATACGTATATTTTCAACTGGCCATTTTTTTTCAAATTTTCAACTATTTGAGATATGCTATACGTATATACACACTAAATATAATTATTTGTTTCAAAAAACAAAAGAAAAAATTGATTTCCAAAAACCATCTAAAATAAATTAATGTCATCCCCTTATTTACCAAAATACCACTCATTGGATGGAATTTGATGGAAAGACCATTAGTGTAATATTGTTTGCCAAAAATGGTCAGTTTGAAACCAATTCTCCATTTGGTGGCCATTTTGATAATGGTGGCAAAAGTTGATGGCCACCAAGGTAATTACCCCTTATTAAAACAATACTTATTAATGTGGTGTTATTTGTGCAAGACCCCTCTTAAAAAGTGCTATTTAATTTTTAAACCCTTTGGCTTTCGGACAAATAAGAAGCAATTCTCTTTACACAAGATCAATAGAGATTTGTTTTAATTTATGTTTGTATCATTGTATGTGCTACGTGGGTTGAGGTCTAGTGAAGTGAGTTGTGCAAGGTAAAATCAGAATAATAATAAATCATGGATAAATTACTTTTATACTATTAATGTTTGATAACAATTATTCAACTTTCATATGATTTTCTCACTCGACTTCTCAAGTACCACACCTCCCGCCGGGTCCTCCATAAGTCATACATTTTCCCATGACGCTACCTTGGTATTTCCAATAATATTTTTCATAACAGCTTCTGTTATCAGCTAAACGCCCTACACTTCTGTCATCAATATCGACTACTATTGATTTACGTAATTCGGTTATTGGGGAAAAATCAATATACTTCTAATGTCGAATCAGGATCAACTAGGACAGAAATAAAGCATTGGGTCGAACTCTTCTTTGGTGTCAAGGTAATAGCTATGAATAGTCATCAACTCCCCCGAAAGGGTAGAAGAATGGGACCCATTATGGGACATACAATGCATTACAGACGTATGATCATTACGCTTCAACCGGGTTATTCTATTCCACCTCTTAGAAAGAAAAGAACTTAAATCAAAATACTTAAGAGCATGGCGATACATTTATACAAAACTTCTACCCCGAGCACACGCAATGGAGCCGTAGACAGTCAAGTGAAATCCAATCCACGAAATAATTTGATCTATGGACAGCATCGTTGTGGTAAAGGTCGTAATGCCAGAGGAATCATTACCGCAGGGCATAGAGGGGGAGGTCATAAGCGTCTATACCGTAAAATCGATTTTAGACGGAATGAAAAAGACATATATGGTAGAATCGTAACCATAGAATACGACCCAAAGTTATGTCTCTTTCTCCTTCAAGTTTACCTACTACTTGTCAGATGTATCCATAAATTTCATTTGTGAAAAAAAGCTTGAATTTTTAAAATTGTCATCAGGATAACGACCGTTCCCCATTGGTGGACTCACTCCGTCCGGAGAGTTATAAGTCCATCCACCGTATTGAATAAACGTTGCTCCTTCTTTCAAGTGAGTAAAAAGCTCCTTAGGCCAATACCCCACTTTAATGCCATTGTCAAAGACCAGCCACCTGTTGCCCGATGCTTTATCCTGTAAAAATTAATGTTCTATTTTTGAACTTTTTTTTTGTGTGGGTACATTACTAAACATAATATGATCATATGAATAGAAATTAAAACATGCAATATTGTGTTGGTAGTAGAGCAAATATTCAATACCAGATATACCAAAGGTTGAGTAATATATTGTTCTCCACCAATGACAGAAGTTGCCCCGTATGCTAGACCAAGGTGATATTGAGGATGCACTTGTACAAACCCTGGGCAAATAGTATTATAACAACCTGTTTTTTGAGAGCCATCTGCCTTTCTTAGGAAAAAAAAAAAATGAGAAAAGAAAAGATGAATTGTATAAGATTGGAAGAGCCAACAACAGCTAATTAATTAAGCATAAAAGATATAAGGGATTCTTACCTTCCAATAAGCAGTTGCTCGGGTAAGGCTGTCCCCATAAATGCGTGGATACACCTAAAACATGTGTAGACAATCATTTTATCTTCAAAAGACAAGTTTACTTAAGAATTTTTAACAAATAAGAATAGATATAGTTAGATCTTAATAGATATAGATACAAATAAAGTCATGACTTACTGCCCAACCAATTTGTATGCGGTCCATTTTCAATCCAAATTTGGGACATGCTAATTTGATCCTTGTTAACCGGTGGGTTGTATAAGCTTATTCCAGCTTGGGCTCCATGCACGATTTTATTCCCTTCTATGTACTGGGCTGCAAACTGAGTACATGCAGTATATGAAATTTACAACAAGTTATGACGTAATATTAAAGAAATAGGGTTCAGCTAATTAATCTGATAATATTGTTTTTTTTTTTCTTTTTTCTGTTATAGGTCAAGAAAACCTTTCCTATAATCAAATATAAGTCTATAAATTTTCTCGTAAATATCCATAAAATTGTTTTAGATTAAATTTAAGAATAATCTAACTTAAAAATATTTCATAAAAATAAGAAATTAATCATGACTTGTAATACTTACATGTCTACCTGGGGATGTAGTAGTAAGTGGTTGGAGTGGTTGAATATTTCCGAGATGTAATCTGGAGATGGAGTTTAAATTTGTGAGATTATCAACTTGAGTTTTTTGGATAGGTACCATTCCCATTGGACAACCTTCACTTGGGATTTTGGAACTGAATAGTAATTCGTTGTTCCTCTTGATGACTCTTGGAAAAAAACTCGGATTCATCTGTATAAATTCATGAAGTCGTGTCATTATTTAAAATGAGAAAAACATTTTACATACCTAATTTATATGTACCTGGATTTTGTGATTCTTTAATATGATGTTATTAAAAGCGGGTTGTTTGTATATGTCCACGCATTTATATTCTTCAGCATTTTGTGGCTGCACATGTACATTCGATCAATATATATAAATTCAAAAAAAAATTATTTACAATTTTTTTTTTTACATATAATTTTTTGTGGCTGCACATGTACATTAGATCAATATATATATATATAAATTCAATAATTTACATTTTTTGTTTTACATATAAATTTTTGTTTAAAATTGAAGATGTTAAACAGAAGAAAAAAAAAAAAAAAAAAAAAACTAAAAGTACGACAGAAAATTAATATATTGATTTGCCACAAAAGAAGATGTTAACGTTATATCCGGTCTTAGAAAACTAACGAAAGTGGTGTACATAAGAGGTATAAATAACACAATTCATAATAAATGAGAAATGTGGTCCTCGAATAAACCACGTAAAACCCATCCAAATCATGTATGGTGAAATTTTTTATGTAGGTCAACAAAATGAACAAGATTAGCGGTATTATAGGTCATTCCTTCAACATAGCAAACAAGGTTGGTCCTCTCAAATCCTAATCATCGTATTTCTTCCCTGACAACCCAAATATGCTAGATATCCATACCAGCAAGGCAGCAACACAAGCCCAAATATCACCCATAATGATTTGTTTCTCCTGATAATATATATCAGTCTTTCTATTATCAGTTCGAACTGACAAAAATTATATCAGTTCCTTGCATGTGGACCACTGGATTTAAATACTTTGACTGACAAGTGCATACAGCCAAGTCAAAGTATTTAAATCCAGTGGTCCACATGTAAGGAACTGATATAACTTTTGTCAGTTCGAACTGATAATAGAATTTCTGTATATGTATATATAAATGATCATGTGCCAGAATCCCATATACAAATTCGTGTGGTTTCATTGATTCCAACCAAGTGGAATCAGTGAAAAAAAAATAATTACACTGATTCCAACTGGACCGTACGAAAAAATCGTACAGGATCCCGTACTATAAAGTTAATATATATATACCATGTGCAGTGATAGCGATATGAACATGAGACTATAAATAAGCGTACTTTCCACCAAGTCACATTCGGCGGTGGTGACAAGTGGTATTGTATATCTAACAGCAGAAAGAAGTAATTTCAATTATTGAATTCTTTATATTTCAATTTTTTTAGAAAAAAAAATAAAATATTAATTTATAATGTTTTTCCCCAATCAAGATACAATATTAATCTTCACTACATTCTCAATAAGTATAAGAGCAACTCGCATCCCTCTCCCACTTTTTTCTCATACTAATGGAGTGAAGATTGAAGATTTGACCATAACAACCGGGGAACAAATAAAGTATCGAAGAATTAATTAAAAAAAAAATGTAAACAAATAATAGGACTTAAGAAATGATAATTTGATCATTTTGTTTGATATGTGATTGAATGCATTATGCATGAGATACCTGGAGTGTCTGCCGTACATGTTTGGGGAATTCCTTAACACCTTCAATCCTATAACTAAGAAAAATAAATACAGCAAATAACAACAACAATGACATTTGTGATGGGTGAAAAAATGATATTAATTTGCAATATTTGAAGGCTCGATAATAACACTATTTATATATGGATCAAGTCTTCAAAGTTCAAACTACTCCAATACTTGTATGGTAATATCCTTGTCATATTTGATATAAGCCATCTTTGGAAATCTTTGTACTTAATATGGCATGTTCAAATTCAAATGCTTTATTTCCCAAGTTACATCTAATTTGTATTAATTTTGGTTCATAGATTTGCTAAAAAGAACATATTTTGGTTACTTTTTAAAAAAACAATAATGATACTTTACCTAAAATGATGCCCATATATGGCATCCCAATAGGATTTGTGATGCATAAGATATTCTTGAAGATATTCTTAAAGATTTTGGGTTTTAAAAATATTCTTGTAATTAATAAATGAGTAGTGCTATTAGCACACCCCCTATTGATCTATTTAAATCCCCTTTTTTAAAATTTTGATTTAATTAAATAAAATTAAATGGTTTTATTAATTTATTTTATTTATTTTCATAACTACCCTTTTTACTTATTTTTTAAACTTAATAAACCCCAATTATCTCTATCTATCTATCTCGGACATCTTTTTCAAACTTAGTTTCTTCACTTTCGTGATCATAAACCGGAATCGAAATATGGGTCAAAACATGCTACACCAAATAGTATCCTATTAACAGGTTTAATAGTCTTGACAAACCACCACCATTCCAGCCACCAAACACAAAAACTGTCAAGGAAGATAAGAACAGAACAACCACAACAACAGCAGTTGCAAGACCTTCGAAAAACAGTAAGCCGACAACAAACACAAAACGAGATACATTTGAAACACCCTATAGACATATAAATAATGAAGTGAAACATACATATATGATATTTTAAGACAACACTTGACATAGAGAGACCAAGATTTCCAATGAAACTGCAGATGTAAAGGTCAATTAATTGAAAAGGCAAACAATCGAAATTAGAAAAATTTATGAAATATCAATAAGATGAAACTCACTTTTGAATCAATGAAAAGCAAAAAGAAATTTTGATATAAAAAAAGGAATTCTAACCTCTCAGGTGAAAATCTTGTAAAAAAATAAATCACTTCAAAATAAGTTCATTAGCACTGCAATTTAAAAGAGAAAATAAGAATGAAGCATTTAAAACTAAGCTAATTTGCAATGTTTTATAGAAATTTGCCAACCAGGCCTTAAAAAACAAACAATCCGGTGATTATGTCGGCGGCGACAACTTCGTCAAACTTCGAAGGACGGTTTGACCAAGAAAACAATTTCATTTGGCGACGTATCTTTTGAGAGATCGTAAGATCGTCACTTCCCGCATCTTCTGGTGTGGGTGGTGTCGACTCACTTTCTCCGGAAGCGGTGGGCGGCAGCAGTGAGCGGCAGAGCTTTTAAAAATGAGAGAAGTCTGAAAATCTGATAGTTTGAGAAGATGAAGAGAGAAAGTGACGTGGAGGAAGAAAATAGATTTGGGAGAGAGAGACTGATAGATTAAAATAATATTTTTTTATATGACTTTTTAGTAATTTTGATAAGGGAAAAATAAATAAACTAAATAATTAAAAAAATGGTCATAAATAGATCAGTAGGAGGTGTGCCAATAGCACCACTCTTAATAAATATTATTATGTTTTCATTTATTATATATTTATATTAGGTAGTTAATTATTTTATGATTTGATTTTATTAAATCAAATCTAATTTCCTTATTAGATAGGTTTTGGATGTTTTAGGATTTTAGTATTTTAAATTTCCATTGTTATCTCAATTCTTGCCTTTGTATGAAAATTGATGATTTTATTGTATATTATTTTATGGGGGTGTATTCAATTAGGATTATGGAGGACATTTGAAGATATTTTTTAAGTGACAGATTTTTATAGATTTCTACATACTTTTATAAATCCACATGGACTTTCATTGATTTATTTAGACATATATCTCAGACTTTCATGGATTTGTTATCTTAGACTTCTATTATAGATGGATGAATTATACCAGTATATGGATCAATCAGTCAACCGAGGAGAAGTTCCATTTCAAAGCTCAATTTTCACAAAGATCTTAACTTTCATGATAAACAAAAAAAAAAAAATAACATATGAATACATAAAACTTCACGTATGAATAAACGTTGTACAAAAAAAAATAAATAAATAAATAAAAACAACAATTTCCACTTAATTACTAAAGTCAATCATAAATGAAATAAAGTGACATAGTTTATAACAATTTTGAGAGCAAAATTAAAAGGAGAATACTTAACATTCATAACTCATCTTCACTAATTCTCATTGTTATTCAACTAATCATATAAATAAACAATAATCAACTAATCGAATAACCAAATAAAGCTATACATAAAATACTGAAAAAAAGAAAAGAAAAAAAAAAAGCATAACCCTAACCTAAACATTGTCACAACTCACAATTAACCACCCTTTGATCCATGATTTTTAATTTTTTCTCTACAGCTCCAAATCTTATGAAATTGGACATGGATAATCTAGACATATAGGAAATGCTACAGTAAAATTATCAATTTAATTCATGGTCATTTGTAGAAGAAAACATTCATTCTCTTCTTGTTTCCCGAGTCTGCCCAACAGAAATCAATATTGATCTTTGTCTACTCTAAAATTTATAACAATTTTCATTCTCATTTATAAATCACGAATTTTTTCAAAATAACAGTAGACTGTAGACATAACATTCTATATACATATAATTTTTCATAATTTTCTAGATAAAAGAACCCACCCAAATAAATTTATAAATTCTGGTCATTTGTCAAAATAGAGGGGTTCCAGTAGGCCTTTGTATATTTTTAAAACACATAAAAACTAATAACTGCCACTATCAATTGAATCATCATCATGTTCTCTACTTTCATTAAGTTAAGCATATCAAGAATCATAACCTAGAATATTTGATAATGCCTATTTCTACACTTGATGTAGCCCCGTTTTACCTATCATTTGCCTTCGTTTTCCGGGTAAAACCGGTATCTTTAATGTTTAAATGAGCTTGTGCAGGCCTCTTCAGCAATCAAGGGGAAACATAGCTAAATTGGGCAGCATTGGAGCAAAAGAGAGCAGTTGAAGAGCTGAAGAAGGAACCAGCGCCTGACGACCAGCGCTTCCACCAGCGCATCTTGGGCAGAAACGTGCCGCTGGTCGTGCGCTGGACGACCAGCGCTTCCACCAGCGCATCTCGGGCAGAAACGTGCCGCTGGTTGTGCGCTGGACCGGCGCCCCTCGGTTTTGCGCTGGACGACCAGCGCCACACCAGCGCCACAGTGATCCAGCTCAGCTTTCTCTAGGTTTTCGTGCCCTAATTTCACCCACTATAAATACCTCCCTTCAGCTTCTTTTGCCTTACCTCTTGCACGACCATTGAGCTCCAAAACACCTCCACTTCACTCCCAAACACCCAAGAACACTTCTTTCACCAAAATCCTTCACCAAATCACCCACACCCTTCATCAAATCATCATCTAAACTCATTTCTCACCTCACCACCTCATTTCCTCACCAAAACCCACCATAAAAACCTCATCTTGGAGCAAGAGAAGTCAAGGAGAGAAGAAGTCAAGCACATCCAAACAAGAGAGGAGGAGTTCTTCACATTAGTTTACTCTAAACCTTTCTCTCTTTACATTTATTCATCTTTGATTATGACTTGTACTTATTACTCATATTTTGTAGTCATTTATTGTACTATGAACTAAACTTCCTTGGCTAAGGCCAAGATGAAGCCTTTTCCATGAATTATTAATCAAGGCCATCACTTTATCATCATTGTTTGTGTTGTGTATGCTTATTTCATGTTCTTAATCATTATTGAATGTTTAGCTAGCATTTAGTAATTGTTTGGTTGTTGTGTGAAGTACCGAGAGGAGAAGCACACAACGTGCTCGATGAAATGAGTGATAGAGGTTGGTAAGATAGAGATATGCGATGCTAGCCTCTAGGATTCAATTTGTGTGCCACGAAACTTAATGAATTTATATGTAGTTCGGATAATCATTGAGAAATAGGTTGTTGGTGCATATAAATATTGTCTTTATCACTTGAGAGAGGTTAGAGACTAATTGAGGGTATCACGAATCTACACACACACTTGCATACTTTACTTCAAATGATGTGCCTAAAATTGATGAGAATTGGATAGGTGGATTCAAGGTCTTAGCCTAATTTCCCATACGAGATACAATCACTTGTTTGTGTTTGCCTTTGTTCAAGTTTGTTTACTTGCTTATTTCCAATTATTGCATTAGTGTAGTTTAAATTATAATTGAGTAGTATAATCCATCATTGATTATTGCTTGTTTGAATAGCTTTGGAACTAATCAATTTCGGTAATCGGTCACTCAATCCTTGTGGGAACGAACTTTTATTTTTCATTGTGCTACTCTTCGACCTCGTACTATTGCGAGAGTCCAAAAGAGGCTAACCAATATTTTAGAAGTTCAACCATGAAAGAGATAAACAAAGGAAAATAAAAGCAACGAACCCTAGCAACAAGAAAAACTCAAAATCCTTAAGGAGAATGCTGGACTTGTTATGACCTTTGATTTTTTTTTTTTTTTTTTTTTTTTGCATGCATATTTGCTTCTATTTGTCTGTCACTGAATATAAACTAGTCAACTTCAATGTGTTTGTAAATATTAATTTGATTGATATTATTTTTGTTATTTTTGTTATGTTTGAACTTCAAACTTCACTAGAAATTGAAATTGTTAAAAGAATTATTACAATGAGAGCAAAATTATTGATAATTTAATTTAAGGATAATTTTGGAATTTTAAAAATATATAAATTTGGAGTGTACATACGGTTTTTTAGGGGTACAAATATCGCTACTATTTTTCAGCTTATGCCAGCTAGCTAGTTTGGGTTTCTCAACTCAGACCTATGTGTTAGCTAGCAAATTTATAGAGCTCATATTTTAAACAATCTTTAAAATAAAGTCTAGATAATCCTAATAGTCTATAAATAAAGTCCTAATAGTTTATAAATAAAATCCAAAGACTCTTTTTAAAAATTCCAAAATCCTGAAAGTTTAGTCCATATAATCCTAATTATAGTTTTTAAAATCAAACAAATCCATAAAATCTTACCACTCCAAAATTGTCTATTAAAATCTCAATCCAATACATCCCCTTAAAACAAAATGGAGTGTACTCAGAACTAAATGGGGTTTATTTAGAATTATTAAAAAAATCTTTATAAAAAAAATTCAAAAAGCTAGGGTGGGCTACAACCCACCCTAGCCAAGCCCATATCCGCCCTTGGCGAGAAAAAGGTTGTAAAGGTTGATGGTTTAAGGGGACACAAAGTCACAAACAAGGGTTCCATGGAGGAGATATGGGATCTCCTTCATTAGAGATCCATGAACTGGATCTCCATTGGAGATCTGGTTCGAACCAGATCTCCAAAGGATGTCATGGATATATATATATATAGTCTTTCTATTATCAGTTCGAACTGACAAAAGTTATATCAATTCCTTGTATATGGGCCACTGGATTTAAATACTTTGACTGGCAAGTGCATACATACAGCCACTGGATTTAAATACTTTGACTGGCAAGTGCATACAGCCAAGTCAAAGTATTTAAATCTAGTGGCTCACATGCAAGGAACTGATATAACTTTTGTCAGTTCGAACTGATAATAGAATTTCTGTATATATATATTAATATTTTTTATTTAGATTTTTTTAAAAAATATTTTTTTATTTTTTTTATTAATATTTTTTAAAGGATAAAATATATATTTTTATTATCAAAAGACATTTTTGCCCTTTGATAACTCTTATTTCTACACGTTGTGCAGCCCCTTACTTTTATCTTTTATGCTTGTTTTCCGGGTAAAACCGGGTATTTAATGTTTTAAATAAGTGTTTCAGGGTATTTTTAATCATAGGGGTTAAAGTGCAAAAATTGTGAAATATTGGGGCAAAAGTGTAATTTTCAAAAGTTAAATTTTGCTCCCTAATTCGGCAATTAGGGGCTGCCATTTAGGGAGCAGAAAGGGACCAGAAGACCCACTTTTTGTAATTCTGCGCCCTTAGCCGCAGAATAAGGCGCAATATCAAGGCGGAATTTTTGATGAAAGTTTCTTGCAGAACACTCAACTTACGGGGGCCATATCGCTCTCCTCCAATCGAACTGGGTTTTGTACTATATATGGTTGGAAAGATCCAGAAGTCTTCTTTCCAACGGTTCATCAAGATTGCGATTCCGATTTTTGTGGAGAAAGTTATGCCCGTTTCCGTAACGGTGCGCGCTGCTAGAAAGTCACCCGCGAAGCCCCCAAAATCAGCCACTTATGCAAGGGCATTCTCATCCTTTCACCATCATTTCTGCCCTAGCCTTCTCCCCACTATAAATATCCCCTTTTCTTATCAGTTTTTCAGAATCCCTAACCCCCTTCTCTCTCTCTTCCGCCCCACTCTCTCTCTCTTCCATTTTCTTCACCTTCTTCACATTCTCCACCAAATAAGGAGAGGATCTAAGCTCCCATGGAGGTTTTTCCTCCATGGGAGCTCCCCATACATCTCCACAACCCCGTTTTACACTTTCTCCATCCATTTTAGGGCAGATTGAAAGGAATAGGAGTGGTCTTTGGACCAATTTCGAGCTAGGAAAGCTAGGAGCTTCTTTGGAGGGTTTGTCTTCAAAGGTTGTCTCCTTTTTACTCATTTCTTTGTATTTCTTGCTTCTTTGATGTGTAACCCCGATTTGGGGAATATTGTAAACCCTACACTTGTGTTATATATGTTGGTTGTTCTTAAATTCATGTGTGTTTTGTTTTATTCTTTGCTAATTACATGTTTTAAGCTCTAATTGCAATATCCATGTGTGTAGAGGTCCGAAATTGATATGTGTCCATGATTGGGATTATGAGTAGAGTAATTTAATGTAGGAGTAGTGTAATTTAACTTCCTATGATTGTTGATTGATTGATGGATGACCAAAATGCCATGGTTAGAGTAATTGGAGTGTTAGAGATTTAGCTCCAAAGAGTGGGAAAGGTTTCAGTTCAGGCGTTTAGTTGCTAAATTGGCCTGGGTTCCAATTCTTGTGCTTAATGGGTCTTGTTATCAAGACACAATTGCTCATCCTTTGCCGGATTGGGTAATAAATTGATTTAGGGAAAATTTCCAAATCAAGATAATGAACCCTTAACCTGTATTGAATGTCCTTAATGAATAACAACCAACTTATTGCACATTGTTGTCTGGTAAATGTGTTTCCCATGTCTAGCCATCCTTGGGAGATTGATAAAACCGAATCCGTATCTAGAGTAAAGATAAACTGAATTCCTCTTGTGCTTGTGTAGTTATATGGGTATTTTATTGTTTAATGCTTTCACTCGGTTAGCCACATTATGGATGATATTTAGGCTATGTGTTATATATTGCGTGGTTCACATTAACATGTCCAGCGTGATATCCTCTACATTTGACCAGACAGTGAGAGATACACTAGGCTGGCGTGTAGAGCTCGTGTGTGTGTCCCACAGTCCTTAATGAATCCAAGCATTTATGCATGGATGTAATCTCTAAGACATCGAGAGAGATTAGAGATTAATTAAAGGGACACGAGCATATAACATACGTGTTGTATGAGTATCTTGTATTCTTAATGCTTTCACTTGGTTGCCATCCTGTATTTGGTTAGCCATTGTGAATGAATTATTGGCTGTAGTATGTCCCACGCGGTTGCGCATTACATGCCCAACGAAACAACCACTGTATATGACCAGACAGTGAGAGATACACTAGGCTGGCATACATGGTTCTTATGTGTATGCCCATGTGTATGCCACGATACTTAATGAATTTTCTAAGACTCGAGAGAGATTAGAGATAAATTAAGGGGACACGAGCCTATGATATACTTGCATATTGAGGGACTAAGTGAGTCTAGCACTTTATTAGGAGGATTGTTACGGTTGAGTCATTTCCCTAGTGTAACCACATTTCATGCATCTCTCCATTCCATCTTATCCATGTATATATTATGTTAGTTAGTTTATTTATTTATATTATTATTTACTATTCCGCAACCGCAACACACGAGTTCTCTCGGTGTGTTGTAATAATAGTTAGAACCGGTGACGGTCGGCGGATCCCATCTCCCTGCGGAACGATACCCTCACTTGCCGCTGTGCTAGTTCCTGTGACTCGCGCGCTAGCAAGGTCGAACTTAAATGTTTATCTTTTGACCGACATCGCAACGACGTGTCGTCACCCTTCTGCCGTTAAGTGCACCATTAGGGTGGATTTGTTGCACCGGATGGGACCGGAATTGGACTATTTTTAGTCCAATCCCATGTTTGGTGAGTCCATCCAACCGGACAATTTTTATCCTAACTTCAATTTTATCCCGTTGGAGGGGGATTAAATTATCCTCTCCAAATCACTGAGATTATTTTTATCCCACCATCACCGATTCAACTCCTTCACCAACCAGATTCAAACAAATTCACAATCACTTCACAAATCAACTTAATCCATTCAAATACAAATACGATTTCACAACACAAATTAGATCACAAATTCACAATGACTGAGTTTCGAAACAAACCGAAACAAAATTAATTGAAAACCTAACGAAATTCAAATATGTTTCCAGAAAAATGAACCGCTGATTCAATCCCAAACTGTCATCGTATTCGCTGTTGCCATCGTGTGGCCTTCGCTGTCCGTGTCTTCTTATTCCAATAATCGGTCCACCACAGCTTTCTCTCTCAAACAGTGAAAACGAAGGAGAGAAGAGAGGAGAGAAAGAGATGGAGAGAAAGAGAGGACTAATGGTAACAGAGGAGAGAAAGAAAGGAGAGAAATTGATGAGTTACCATGCTTCCTGTTGGACTTGGTGGTAAGAATACATGAGCTCATGTGATTCTTACCACCCAAGTTCAAGCCATAGCTTGGTAGCATCGTCAATAATAAAAAAAAAAAGTAATGCTACATTGCCTAAATTTGGTGCCCAAATGATGTGGCAACACTATAGACCATTCATTTAAATTGTATTATATTTACATGATTTAAATGAATGGTTTACATTATTGCCACATCATTTGGGCACCAAATTTGGGCAATGTAGCATTACTCAAAAAAAAAAAAAAAGAGCTGAGTTTGATGAGTGATGAGAGCGAGTCAACAGAGGAGAGAAAGAGAGTCCAATGAAAGGAGAGAGGAAGGGAGTTAAAAGAGATTGGACAAATTTTTTTATCAAATCCATCACATACCAAACACATGATTGGACTATTTTTAGTCCAATCCCATGATACGAGAAACATTGTAATTAGTCCAATCCTATTTAATTCAATTCAATCTAATCACATCTCTTAAAAATAGTCAAATCTTATCCCGCGCACCAAAAGCACCCCTAAGTTTCCAATAAGTCAAAGTAGTCAAGGGTATATTTTCATTAATAAACACAACGTTGAATATAGCTGTGTTATTGCAAAGCATCAGGGCATATTATAGCAATTAACCCTTTCTCTTATTTATCTCCATCACGTCCCTTCAGAATCTCTGCAAATTCAACAAAAGTTTACTCACTCTCCCCAGATTTCGTTTCTTTTTATTTTTCTCAGATGGCGTCTGATGTTTCGATGGAAACTGAACGCAAAATCGGACAACAAGGTCTTTTTTGCCTTACATTGATTTTCATGTATTTGTGTGTGTCATCATTTGTCTCACTTGTTTGCGTAGTTTCAGATATGTTTCGATTGTAATGCAAAGAACCCGACATGGGCGTCGGTGACATATGGGATCTTTCTCTGCATCGATTGCTCCGCAGTTCACAGGAGTCTTGGTGTCCACATCAGCTTCGTCAGGTACTGTCTTTTTATTAACTATGGTAATAGAGTTATATTTTAAAGATCTGATATTTTGCTTTTAGTGGGTTTTCATTTCTGATGAAAATTACCTTATCATTGTTATTTCTGTTAGTGCATTTACTTGGGTGGTCTGGTCTAGAAATATGAATGATTATCTGTTGTTTTTATTGGACCTATACAGTGTCATTGTGTTTGTTGGATCTGTAAAATAGTGTCGGAGACGTCGGTTCCGTTGTGCCATCATAGTATTTGGCAATTCTAATGATGTTACTGTCTCAATTATGTGTTGTCATTTAAAACATTCTATCAATTCCTTTATTTCGAGCTCTCATATTCCCATTATAAATTTATAAGCATTTCATATGGATTTGTTGTGAATTTGGAGTATATTAGTGATGTTGATGGCATGGAAGTTCTATATGAATGATTTCTAATCTTAATAAAAGTAGGTCTCTTATCTTTTCTCCTCCCAGTATATATTGTCTGAAATGCCCTTAAGGATTTGAAGACTTTCTTACTGTGAGTGGTTGCTTGATGCTGTTGGTGTACAGTGTACTAGGATAACGTTGATCCTTTTTAAGATAAAAATTTCCCCAGTTGACTTCAATTTGTTCAATTGCTTCTCTGAATCTTTATCTGATTAGGTGAGTTGTTACCCTTTAAGCTGTGTTAACTGGATGTTTAATTAAACTCAGAAGTCGAAGCATAGGTTAGCGTGGCAGTTGTTATGTGATTAGAAAAGATTATCAGTATTGATGCTTGCCTTACTGTTTTCTGGTTTTTACCCTCAATAGTTTCTTCTCATATTTGGATAGATACCACTATATCTTTTGTTAGTGGAAATGACATTTCCTTTCTGTGCTCTTTATTAGAGTCTCATCAGGATGTACCTGTATCGTAATTACAAATTTTCCCATGCCATGTTGTGTTATGAAGATACTGTTCTAATTTGTTACAAAATTTCCCATATAGCCCTTTATTTATTTATTCTTTTTTAAAATAATTTTTCTATCCTATTGTCATCATGTGTCTATTTTGCTATCAAAGTGTCCATGAACTATGTTTCATTGTTGAGTGGAGTGGTTGCATTGAAAAACTCTGGAGGCAGCCCTTCATCTTTTTCTTTATTTTCAAATGGTTTTTTTAATCTTAATAGTGATTTTTCTCCCCCTTTCTGTTATAATAAATTGATTCAACACTTTGAAATTGAAAGATTTCTGTTTTGAAATAATGCTCAACTCATCATAGAAAGCTTTTTTTTTTCTGTGAACTTTGAATTTATAGTTAAAATTAGGACAATGAGGGGTGGACATTACTTGTTACTTTTAAAATGTTTAATATTCAAAAGAGTTGCTCAAAAATGGAGGTACTAGTATTCTTTTTTGGGTGCATACTGAAGTTGCACATCATCGGGTAGTTGAGGGTGCAAAATGTTGAATCATGAACTATCATAGTGTTAACTTCTTTACTATCTTGGGCATCGTTTCTGCAGGGTTGAAACTTGAATGGTTGCGTGCAATTTTCTTGTAATTTTTTTCTCCTATTTTTCCTTGTTCAAATATGTTTTGCTAGGATTGGAAGGGTGTATTGAATGTTTATTTCAGAACTTTCTAGTTTGCCTTGTATATTTTGTTGCCTTGGATTAAATTTGCTTCTGGATAAAAAAAGTTATCATCTTAAAAAAACTAGAGCTCATTTACGTATGGTAGTGGCTTTTGTGTATATTTTTGGCTGTATGTTTTGAAGTAGCATATTTGGATTGCTTACTTTTTAAAGTATCTCTCTACATTTAATGAGAAAAATAATAATTTGATAGTTCAATTGGAAAAATAATAGTGTAATTGAAAAATGTATTCATTGGAAGACTCGGAAAATGTATTATTTTGGCTATAGTATTGCTTTAAGGTCTCTAAATGTAATTGAAAATAAAAAATATGAAGACTATGTAGAGACACCTTAATTTATAACTCCAGTTTGAAATTTTTTTAGTGCTAATCTTTGAATAGCCATTATGCTTTTGTCCATTGATTCTTTTTTAATTGCAAGGCGTTGATCGAATGGTAAGAGCCTTGACTATCTAGAAGTCAGGGGTTCAAATCCCATTGTGGCCACTTAAGAAGTTATATCAAACTACCAAGGTTATATCCCCTAGTTTAGAACATGGTGAAAAAAGTAAGTTCAAAGGATTTTTGTTGAAAAGTCTTACTTTTTTTTTTATTAGTTTGTTTGCTCCTATATTTGCTTTCTGTTACATATAAAACTATAAAAGATCCAGTCAAGCTACGTTCACCTTTCTTTTGTAGTTTCTGTTTTTCTTATTTAAATAGGAATTTTCAAAGATGGAGTCCATTTTTTTAACCAAGAACAACTGCTATTATATATTTATTGGATTGCCCATTTGATAAGCCCTTGTAGTCACTGGCTGATTGAGTGTGGCTCCAGAATTTGGTGTCAATAAATAAGAACAAATATATATCATCTGTCAGATGCAATTTATGGTTGAGTTTTGACATCTTCAAGTTATATATAGTAATTTTTAGGTGCGCGATCCTTGATGTTTGGGATTTTGTCTTTAGTGAACTTTTAATGTTAAGAATCCATTAATTTGGAGAACTTTTAATGTTAAGTGTTCGCCAAAGACAAAATCTTGGAAGTCTGGGAACTTGCACTTGAATTTACACACACACAATTTTTTTTAAAAAATATATATATATATATATATATATATATATATATATATATATTATCATAGAATACAATACAAATTCTTTCATTCTTTATCTTTCTAGTTATAATTCTTTTGATGTATTTATATAGATCAACCAATCTAGATTCATGGAGTGCTGAGCAATTAAAAATGATGATGTTTGGGGGAAACAACCGTGCCCAGGCTTTCTTTAAGCAACATGGATGGACTGATGGAGGCAAAATTAAGGCTAAGTATACTTCAAGAGCTGCTGATTTATATAGGCAGATACTTTCAAAAGAAGTTGCAGAAGAGGCAAGTTTACCATCATCACCTATTGATTCTCTGTCAGCACAAGCATCTAATGGACTTTCAGATGTTAAGATCCAGGAAGATCCTAAAGAAAATCATGTAGGAAAGAAAGAAACTCATGATGTCTCTGTTACACCAAAATTTTCTTCTCATTCTGTTACCAATTCTGTCAAAAAGCCTCTGGGAAGACTGGGGGGCTTGGTGCTCGAAAGCTTACGCATATTTCAGTTTCTACCTCTGTGAACAATTTAATTAGGTGAAAGATTTTTTTGGTTTGATGGTTGTTGCTTGATTAATCATGTTTGATTCAATGCCTATTCTTAGCAACAAAACTTTTTATTAATTGTGCAGTCAAGTGAAAGTCTCTACGACCAAAAGCCTGAAGAACCAGTTGTCCCAGTAGTTTCCTCAACTAGCAGCACTTCATCTCTTGGTCCATCTTATACATTTCGCTTTGAGTATTTAAGGGGTATGTTTGTCATAGTAAAAATTATTCATTCCATGAAAGATTCCATGGTTTAAACAAACAAATGGATTCCTTCATCCAAAGATTCTATTCCTATGTGGTTTCGTTTCAATCAATCAGACATTAAGCTAAGGGCAAAACAAAAACTCTCAACGGAACCATGAACAAAAGTACATTCGAATCAAAATAACAAAATCCAAACAAGACTTTTAACAAAAAACTAAAACTAAAAGTACATACCATAAAGATTAAAGAGTGAACTTCCCTTTCAAACTCCTCAAAAAGCCTTTTATGTATTTATTATTTATTATTTTTGTATCCAAACAACCCAAAAAAAAATAACCACAACTGCACAACTCCACAGAATCCTAGCTTTCTTACCACCCCCAAAAGCTTCCTCTAATTCTCTACATTAAAAATTGATTTATTCCTAATTATTTGCTTGCTTTCATGCTTCATTAAGTATTATTGATGCATGATGCTTCCATTAATATATCCTGTTAATATCAGGTTCAAGAAACTGATGAAGCGATGAAAAAAGTTCTCAAATGCGAAATCTATTTCATCTGCCCAATTTTTTGGGGACCAGAACAAGAGCTACCGATGTCGATCGAGACTCGAGCTACTTTGTAGAAGTTTTCATAATTACGTTCTTCTAATTACTCAAATATTTCATACCCTTCAAATTTCATTCCTAAAAACAACTTACATATATCAATTAATATAATAATCATAAACTAAATTAATACGCGACATATAGGACAGTGAACGGCACATGACATGCAACTTTGAATACAAGTAGAGTGGTACGTGTGACCACAAGAAGGTAAAGATGTTATGGAGTCCCCATGCATGAATTCGTGTTGACACACTATGCATTTGGGTTCTTGATATTGTAGTGAAGTAGTGGGTTCGAATGTGAAGCTTGGAATGTTGTCACGTATCATGGGATCAACAGCTTCCATCTCAACATCTCCAGCAGTTTCACCCCTAGTAGGCCCCGTACTAGGCGAACTAAAACGCAAGAACCACCAAACAAATGCTACAAAGGCGCAGGTGATTAAAATGGCTGCAAATATGACTTTCACAACAACAGTCCTATTCACCGATGCATGATCTGGTGGGTCAATGCGCAGATATGGGAATGTCGCCATTGAACTGTAGAAGAGAGACACGGGTGAGTAAAAAATAAAACCAAAATATCAAGAAAAGAAAGCTTTACTAAAGATAAAAGATAAAATACATACGTGAAGTAGTTTGGGAGGAGATCACGAGCGAACTCAGGTGTGTCAAGATCTGGTTTCGAGGCTGGTATAGGTGGTTGTAATTAGAGGCTGGGTTCTGGGTTTAGGGGTGGTGATTGTAGATAAAATGCTCGCTAATTAAAGAAACTATTGGTGCGCACGAATCAGAGATTGCGTACAATAGTGGGTTTTGTTCTGGTTTCTGGGTATTATGTGTGGTGGTGTTCTGGCCTCTGGGTGTGTTGGTGGTGGTGAACTGATGATTCTAGCCAGTTTAGTTGTAATTATACTAAGTAAATTGAAAATTGGATGACTTGCTTGGAAACGTAGTGAGGTCTGATCTAAAATGAAAAAAATTTAGAAGTCAGACATGAGAAGTTTGTTTTAGGTCATCAAGGAACTTAATATCGGTATCGGTATCAATATTGGACTTCTAAATTTACGGATATTTCGGGGATATTATTGATATCGGTGGATATTCTGTCAAAAATTAAAAAAATGATAGATATTTACATCTAAAATTAGATTTTTTTGTGAAATTTTAAGACAAGTTTAAACAAGTAATTATACATCAAATGAATCATATTTCAACGATAAATTAGCATAGTTATGAGTTTATTATAAATTATAACATAGATAGAGTCTGTATATAATTTTTAAGATTGAGTATTTAATAGAATAATATTTTATTTATTATATACAATATAAAGAGATTAAATATTTAATAAACAAAATTATCATTAAAATATATATATATATATAGTTCCACACTTCCAAGATTATATCATAAATCATAATTCATACATAATAATACATTGAGTGTCTGAAATTTAAAACCAAAATGAATTCCTTGCTGGTACAAATACATAAGATACATTTCTATTTTGATTCGAACAATAATTTTCCCAAGAAAATGTGCTTGTATAGTTTTCAATGTAGTTATTAATATGCCACACGTATATTGCCTGATCTTTTCCAACTGATCCATGAATTGGGTAGTTTGTATTTACTCAACTTGGTGGATATTGTTGATCTGCATGCATATGTATTGCATATAGCATTTGTGGAGAAGGATAATCAAATATATTGCAGCCACCATAACTACCATAATATGATATATGAGAACCTAATATTGTCTGTGAATCACTCAAAGAACTATTTTTTGTGTCTATACTCATTGAGGAGAGAGTCATATTAAAAGAATCTTGATCAATTTGACTTGTTCCTCCATGTTGTCTACCACAATTTTGATCAAAATTACCTGCATGAGCATCCCAACCTGCTGCACTAGCGTTCCAACCTATTACACTAGCATCCCAACCTCCAACACGAACATCCCAACTTGTTGCACCAACATTCCGACCTCCTGCACCAGAATCCCAACCTCTTGCCTTATCCCCACCATCTCCATCATCTCCATCATCTTTTCCTCCACTATTTACATCAGAGGTATGTTGGTCATCGGAAGAGTTGGTAACAATAACTCCACGATCTACACCAACTTCTTCTCTAATCACTTGTTCAACATTTATTCCCATGTCTCGAGCATGAGAAGCAATATGTGAATCAGGATTTCCCTCGTCATCATCCAAGGAGGCAGTTCTAACCCAATTAAAAATAGGATTCTCATTATCGTCTCCTGCTTTAGCAGCTACTTGAAGTAGATCCATAAAATCAGTTTCATTTACTTTATCTTTTTCAGCTGTCATATCTCTAAGTTTCAACTTCATATTATAATAACAATAAACAAGTTGTTCAAGCTTGAAATAGGCAAGACGGTTCCTTTGTTTTGTGTGGATTAAAGCAAATGTGGTTACAATTTTACATTTGAATTCAAGCTTACACATTTGAGTCACAAACAATTTTTTTTTTTTTTAGGTTGCTTTCACAAAATTTTACATATTTTACACGTCCACTCTTTAGTTCTTTATCCAATTTTACTTCAAGTCCTCAATAATTTTACTATTGACTATTATGTTGGAAATTTTTATAAATTTGTTAATGCTTCTTCAAAAATAATTTTCAATCTAAATTATTTTAACAACAATTTAATTGTTTAGGATTAAAAAAAATATTTTAATAATATGCAAAATATCTATGGACTTTCGGGGTGAAATTCGTGAAATTTGGGGATATTTCGGGAATATCGGGAGATTTTTATGGATATTTCGAAATCGTCCGGATATTCTGCAGGATATTGGATATTTACCTGTTTCGATATCGGTCTCTCCAAAATACGGATATATTGGTGGATATTTCGATATATCTATCGATTTTAAGTTCCTTGCAGGTCACTTTCTGACCACCGAAAATGTTATGATAGACATGTATAGTCTGTTTGGGACTCACTATTTTGTATATACTTCGTTCATAATGAGCTGTCTAGCTATGTTGATTTCTTCTAGAAAGTGGTTGTTTCCTTTAGCTTGTGTTATCAGTTTATAAATGATACAGCTAGAAACTATGATTATTTTATTTTTTAGTGTATGTAAGTTGATAGAAAACCAATCAATGTTTTAAATTTTGTTATATTGTATACGTGATGACTGATGATGCTGCATACCAAGTCCAAAACTTCATCTCCATCGGCAAGAGCAAAGGTCCAAAAGAATACCTATGTAAGCTATTTTCTTCTGATTTTGAATTTGAGTGCTCCAGTATTTGGTTCTTATATGGAGTCACTAGCAAATTTTATTTTATTTTTAAGAAAAATAAATTGTGTGATCGATCAAGTAATATATTAAATTTAACTTTGAATTTTCTTCGGCATTCTAAGAATAGATTACAGTAACATGCACAACAGGTATTAGAGATGGTGCATATTATCATGCTTCTTTAGGTTTTTTTAAGTCTTCTCTTTATTTAATTAGAATTATTTTGAGAAAAAATTTCAAGTCAGTGCATCCTAATATAACTTCGTGAGAATATTGAATGTGAGCCACTCGTTTTATATGCTTTGACTCAAGTGTGTATGCACTTGTCAAAACTAGTGGCTCACATTCAATATCCTGATAAAGTTATATCAGGATGCACCGACCATATCGGGACTAATTATTTTGATATATTTTTATTTATTTATTTATTTATTTATTTATATGTTTATTTGTTCATGTCTATTTCTATCTATTTCAATTTCAATTTCAATTTTTTTTTATTTGTTCCATAATTATTCTTAATTTGTAAAGGCAATTACACCCTTAATATATTTCAAAATTACACAAAAGATACAAATGAAATATTAGGTAAAAAGGTGAAAATGCCTTTTTGTTAAGGGTTAATTGCACTAACATACCTTGACTTTATCGAATATAGTAAAATTTCAAACAAATGCATGAAACTAACACAAACACCCCTTACCGTTAGTCAACACCGTTAGAGTTAACCATTGAAAAAAAATAAAAATAAAAATAAGCGCTTATATCTTTTTTGGTTTTAATTTATAGTATTACAACTATTACATGTGCGGCCCTTAAGCTTTTATCTTTTCTAATTCTCTCACATAAAAACATAAAAATAGATTAACCTTTGATTTTACTTTAAAAAAATATATATATTAGTTTGATTTTTCAGATGACATGACTATGAATTTGAACAGATGTTGGATGTTACCTTATCTTGAAGTCAACAAGTTAATTATGATCCTATAATACACCCTGGTTTGTGCTAATTAATATACCTTGATTTGCATTAATCGTGTTCACTTATCTTATTCTATATTTAACAAGTTAATATGATATATTACAATGCAACATGGCTTGTGCTAATAGACCCAGGATGATGTTGGTATTTGCATTAAATGCGTTCACTTCTAAAATCTGTAAACATTAGTTAGCTTGTCAGAATTTAAAAAAATAATAAATAAAAATTGAATTGTGGCCTTTGGGGGGCTGGCCCTTAAGGTCACGTTTAGTTATATGGTGAAATGGTAATCGGAATGAAAATAAGAATGGAAAGGAAATGAAAACTGAGTTTTTTGTTTAGTTGGAACTTTAGAATTAGTCTCTGAATCAGTATTATTATTTTGTTTGGTTAACAATAGAATGGAATGGAGTTAACTGTATTTTGACCAAAATACCCCTAATTATAAAACATTCATAATAACATGATATATTATGGATAATAATAAAAAAAATATAAAAGTATACATAATATTATATATTATTATTATATTATTATAATATATAACATATTATATATAATACATATATATATATATATATATATATATACATTACATAATAATAATATATAATATATATATTAATATATAATATATTATAATAATAATATATTATTTTTGGAAAGGAGGGTATTTTTGGAATGGAGTTGGGGCATATGAGGGTATTTATGGAATACAAATTTTAGTTTGGAATGGAATGAGCATTCCATTGGTTTTTGGATGGAAAGCCCATTCCACCAAAATGGTGGAAACTCCATTCCAATGGAATGCCCTTTCCATTAGATTTTAACCAACCAAACATGGAGAATGGAATCCATTCCATTGCTTTCCAGCCAACCAAACACAGCTTTAAGGCCCGTCGGAACGGCACACGAGATGGCACGGCACGGCACGTTAAGGCAGGCGGGCCTTAAGGGACCGTTCCAACACAAATTTACAGCTTTAGACCTCACTATGTTTCCAAGCAAGTCCAATTTTCAATTAAGTTACTTAGTATAATTACAACTAAACTGACATCTTTATGCCAAATGCTAGAATCAATCAATCAACCACCACCATCACACCCATAGGCCAGAACACCACACACAACACCACCACACTGGCGTAACACGCACAACAGGTATTAGAGTTGGTGCATATTATCATGCTCCTATAGGTTTTTTTAGTCTTCGATCTCTTTTGTTAGATCCCATGTTGGGAAATATAGGGATAAGTATGGCATCCATGAGGCCACAAAAGGATAAGATAGTTGCACATGCCCTCTAACACAAGCTTGGAGAAAAAGGTGACTATGAGATTATTTACAGCTGGGATGTTGTATTTTGGTTCAATTGTTTTAGATTTACTAAAAGCATATGAATTTTGAAGTTACAAGAAATGAAATATGGAGCATCTTTGTAATGAAAATCTATAGCAAAGAAATTGTTTCATGGCATATTGGCCAATATATTAAGTATCAAGTTCTAATGTAAAGGTAATTTTTTTTTTTTTTTTTTTAAGATTTAAGGTGATTTTAATTTATTCCATGGTTTTGGATAAATGGTTTATATGTTTTAGAAATTCCATAAGTAGAGATGGTTGAGAGTTGCTGTAAGATTGTCTTTGTACGTAAGGTGGATTTAAACATAACGGGTTATAGTAAATGTAGTTATATGTAGCTGATCATATTGTTTTTGATGGAATGTAGCTTATCACATTGATGAAAGATGAATACAAATTTTTGTACGAAATCAATGGTTAATCAAATAGTATATATATTATTGTTAACAATTATATGGAATGTAGCTTATCACATTGATAGAAAATTATGGGTCATGAATGCGGTTCTTGTTGAGGCCAAAATCAACACTCTTGAAGTTAATTTATATAAGATAAGAGGGGTTTGATTGGAACATATTAGAGTTGGTAAATTTTCGATCACCTTAATTGCATTTGATTTATTGTTAACCTCTGGAGAGGCTTTTCGATTAATTTTATATGAGAAATTGAATTCTAATGAACCAATACTTTATCTACAGATAGAGAGAGTGCCTAAAATTTATTTTTAACCTCTGAAAGTTACGTCTTCCAGAAGCAAAAATATTGAGCATCCAAGTTTTCTTGCTATACTGATGATGTTGGTGGCATTCATCTGTTTGTAGCATAAGTTTGAGAAAAATAAAAGAATAATGAGAATTATATGTGAACATCAATTATTCCCTTTATATGGTATAACAAATAGTAACTTTGATTGCATAAGATAAGAAGAAAAACATACCAGTTACTCCTTTGGTAACAAGACTCCGGTTGACAACTCTAGGCTGGACAGTGCTAAGTAGCTCAAGGAAAAAATGCCATCTGACCAACTCTTGTCGTGGAGAATTAAAATACTGAATTAGTGATGATTTGTTAACAATAATACTGAATTATCCCATAACTTATGATCTCATTCATGTTGATTCTGTGTTTAGTCTCTACACAGACAAGTAAATTATATGTTTAACATTAAAAGCAATTGTTTATGTAGAGAATTCAAATAGAAACACAAATTATATTTTTCAATGCATTAAATTATATTTTTTTTCACGATTATAACAGTGATTATAAAAGGGGTGTTAAGATAATATTGCTGGGGTGTATATATATACCGAATCCCATGAAATAACAAATTTTTGGCATATAATTTGTGTCAACCAATAAAGGGTGGGTTTGAGTGTTTGACTGGTTAAAGGGTATCAATTTCTTCGGTATGCTGTAGGCTTTTGTTTTTGTTTCATTCTTGTTTAACTATGATTTTGGAAGAGTCGTCCATTGATCATTTGCCCTTTTTGTGTGTTTGAATTTCTCATTTTTTGTTGTTTGGTGATAAACGGTCAATACATTTGAAAGTTTATTGGGCTGAGTTTGGTGTTAATTGTTTGTGCTTAAGAGAAGCTTCTGAGAACATGTATGTTTCTCCAATTATATAGTTTTGACTTTGATTATAAAAGACTATTGTTTGGATTTTTGTTAGGTCACTAGCATTAGTTGTTACATTTTGTTCAATAATGTTTTTGCATATCATATTTGATTGCTCATGGGTATTGGATAGAGTTTAAATTTTCATGTGTAATTTGATCTGGATTGATTATAATTTTGTTCGGATGACATAATTTTTCATGGAGTGGCTTTGGTGGTAGCAGGAGGATTACAACAGGTTCAGGCCTTTGAGTTACAGAGGAGCAGATGTGCTCTTGTTGGCTAAAATTTAATGGTGGTTTTTGGTGGTTATATACGGATCGGACTACAGTTGTTGGATTTGGCTTTTTGTTTCTCGGTTCTATTAGCCTGATCATGGATTAATTTGATTTCTTCTTTTTATACATATTGATATATATATTTTTCTATGAATTAAATTTTTGGATTTCTTCTTTGAGCTTTCATAAATTTCAAAGCTTGAGTTAATTTGTTGGATTCCTCACAAATCACAATTGGGTATTCTATTTTCTCTATTTCTTTGTTGATGAACTTTGGTAAGACTTTCTTATGTGTAAGTTGATGTTGAGATGAAAGTACGTAGTTGGAAGTTGCCATTTACATATCTGGCTTAAAAAAAAAAAAAAAAAAAAAAAAAAACTTATTGTTGTAAATTAAATTAAAATAACAATAGACAATATAGTAGAAATAAGACGAAGAAGAAGAAATGAGATGAAGAAAACGAGGGAGTAAAAATAACATTAAAAGGGAGAAGAATTACTGCTTCAGTTTTTGTATTGATATGAGAAGTCAAAAATTGTTACAAATGAATTAGATTAATATTTATAGAGCAAGAGATCCAATTACTAAATAACACACATTTGCCACAAGTCATTATGCATGAAGACAAAGAATGTGAAGCCTCCATGTGGATTGGCTTCTTCAATAAGCCAAGAGGAATGTATGTGGTGGAAAAGCCACACACGTGTTGTAACACTCCCCCTTGGATTTTGCACCACTTGTATTTTAATTTACTAGGAAAAACCCAGTGGGACAAAAGCCTTAGCAAAAGTATATACAATGATCTTTAGGATCAACTGGTGTGGATGTGTTCAGAACCGCCTCATTAAAACCTTTCCGGTAAAACTCAGTGGGACAAAATCCGGTAGAAGGAAAAAGAGTACAGTACACATATGTCTATTCAAAATTTTGCTCCCCCTGATTGAACGCTCCCCCTGAATGAAACTTCAATATCAATCATGTAATTTACAAAGCCGACGAATGCAAATTTCATATACCAGTTTCTCAAAAGTTGATGTATGCAATGTTTTGGTAAACAGATCTGCAAGATTATCTGTAGACCGTATTTGTTTAGCATCAATCTGTCAACTTTGTTGAAGTTCATGAGTATAGAAGAATTTAGGAGAAATATGTTTGGTTATGTCTCCTTTGATATATCCCCCTCTAACTTGAGCGATACAAACCGCATTATCTTCAAATATCAATGTTGGCATTTATGTAGATAATGAAAATCCACATGTATTTTGAATATGATAAATAACTGACCTTAGCCACGCACATTCTTAGCTTGTTTCATGAAGTGCAAGGATCTCAGAATGATTAGAGGATGTAGCAACAAGAGTTTGCTTTGTGGAGCGCCAGGAGATTGCTGTGCCATTATAGGTAAAAACATATCCCGTTTGTGAACGAGCTTTATGGGGATCAGATAGATATCCGGCATCAGCATAACCAAGTAAACCTAAAAAATTGTTAGATTTTGAATAATATAACCCTAAATCTTTTGTTCCACGAAAATAACGAAAAAGATGTTTAATTCCATTCCAATGTCTTCGAGTTGGTGCTGAACTGAATTTAACAAGCAAATTTACTGAAAATGTAATATCTGGTCTAATACATTGAGCCAGATATAATAAAGTACCAATTGCATTAAGATATGGTACTTCAGGACCAAGTATCTTTTCACCATCTTCAATTGGTCGGAATGGATCTTTCTTAGGATCAAGGGTTCTAACAATCATAGGAGTACTTAATGGGTGAGCATTGTCCATATTAAATCTTTTCATAATCTTTTCAATCTATGCTGATTGATGGATAAGTATTCCGTCTGATTTATGCTCAATCTCCAGACCGAGACAATACTTTGTCTTTCCCAGATCTTTCATTTCAAATTTCCTTTTTAAATATTCAGTAAATTTTAGGAGCTCTCCAGGAGTTCCAATCAAATTCATATCATCAACGTAAACTGCTATAATAGCAAATCCAGATTCTGATTTCTTTATGAAGACACGTGTGCATATGGGATTATCGATATATCCCTCTTTAATCAAATATTCACTGAGGCGGTTGTATCACATGCGCCCAGATTGCTTTAATCCATACAAGAACCTTTGTAATTTAATCGAGTATAAATTCCGAGGTCTCGAGTTGTATGCTTCTGGCATTCTAAATCCTTCAGGGATTTTCATATAAATATCTGAATCGAGTGAGCCATATAGGTAGGCAGTTATTACATCCATAAGACGCATTTCAAGTCTTTCTGAGACAGCCAAACTTATCAGAAATCGAAACGTAATTGTATCCATCACTAGTGAATACGTCTTATCAAAATCAATATCAGGTCTCTATGAGAAACCATGTGCTACGAGTTGTGCCTTATATCGCACCACCTCATTTTTCTCATTACGTTTCCGTACAAAAACCCATTTTTATCCAACAGGTTTGACGTCTTCAGGCGTCTGCACTATTGGTCCAAATACTTTACGTTTGGTTAATGAAGCCAATTCTGCTTGAATTGCTTCTTTCCATTTAGGCCAATCAGACCTTTGCCTACAATCATCAAGGTTATGAGGCTTATAATCATGATTTAAAATTTCAGTAGCCACTGTGTACGAAAATATATCATCAATGATTGTTTCTTCACGATTCCACATTCCTCCTGTATAATTTATAAAAATTTCCTCATTTCTATGTTCTTGTATCTCTTCAGAGATTCCTTCCCCTGTAGGGGTTTCTTGTGTCCTTTCAGGAACAGCGAACTCTTGTAGAGTTGATTTAGAGAAAGTGGATTTATTTATCATTTCAGGAATATGATTATGATATTTTGTTTTCTTCCTCCGGGGAATAATATCTTTCGAACCAAGTGGCCTACCACGCTTCTGGCGTATAGTAGATGATTATTTTGCTATTATTTGTTTAGATCGTTCTTCTGGAACAATCACCCGTACTGGTACATTAACAGCTGAGATGTGTGATTTTGTTACCTTAGTGGCATCTGTAAATGCATCTGGTAACTAATTTGCTATTGTTTGAAGATGAACTATCTTGCGTACTTCATTTTCACATTGAGATGTGTATGGATCAAGATGAATTAGACTAGGAACTTTCCAAGAAAATTCACGCTTCTCTTCAGGAGAAGTTTTTCCTTTCCCTAATGATGGGAAATTTCTCTTATCGAAATGACAATCAGCAAATCATGCAGTAAAAAGATCATCAGTTAAAGGTTCTAAATATTTAATAATTGATGGTGAATCAAGACCAACATATATTCCCAAACGCTGTTGGGGTCCCATTTTAGTTCTATGTGTAGGTGCAATTGGGACATATATTGCACAACCAAAAGCATGCAGATGAGAAATATCTGGTTGATGGCTAAATACAAGTTGTATTGGAGAATATTGATGATAAGCAGTGGGACGAAGATGAATTAATGCAACATCATGTAAAATAGCATGTCCCCAAACAGAAATTGGTAATTGTGTTCGCAATAATAAAATTCTTGCAATTACCTGGAGAGGCTTGATAAGTGACTCTGCTAATCCATTCTGAGTATAAACATGTGGAACTAGATGTTCAACATCAATCCCAAATTGATCTGCAATATTCATCAAATGTCTTGAAAGTAAATTCACCCGCATTATCAAGGCATATTGACTTAATCGGATGATCGGGAAAATGTGCCCGAAACCTGAAAATTTATGCGAGTAATCTTACAAAAGCAACATTACGCGTTGATAATAAGCAAACGTGTGACCATCTGAGGGATGCATCAACTAGGACCATAAAATAGCGGAACAATCCACTTGGTGGATGAATCGGTCAACATATGTCCCCTTGAATCCTTTGTAGGAATGATGGGGATTCAAAGCCAACCTTAGAATGAGATGGTTTTATCACTAATTTCTCTTGTGAACATGTAATACATAAATTTTCATGGGATAAAAGAATCTTCTGGTTCTTTAATGGATGTCCATGAGAATTTTCAATGATTCTATGCATCATTGTAGATCCCGGGTGACCAAGACAGTTATGCCAAAGCATAAATATTTTTGGATCTGAGAACTTTTGGTTCATAACTGCATAAACTTCTACACCTCTTATAAGAGTGTAATATAATCCAGATGATAAAGCACACAGCCTTTTCATAATGAGTTTCTGGTTTGAATCATGGGAAGTGATGCACAGATACTCAATATTCTCATCACTTATAGTTTCTATGTGATATCCATTACACCATATATCTTTGAAACTAAGTAGATTTCTTCTGGATCTACTTGAATTTAAAGCATCATTGATACATATTTTAGTATTGTTTGGTAACAATATCATGGCTCTACTGGAGCCTTCTATCAGATCTGCTGGACCTGATATTGTATTAACATTTGCCTTGAGCAATGTTAAATTCAGAAAGTATTTCTGATTCCGTAGAATCGTATGTGTCGTTGCACTATCGGCTAGACATATATCTCATGTACCTTGCTTTTCAATATCACCCAACTTATCATTTAAAGACATATCTATTCACAAAACAAAACAAAATAAATAAATAAATAAAGTGCATATCAGATAGAGTGATCAAGAGTATATATTACAAAAGGAATATTTACATAAACATTTCACATGATAACAAAAAAATATATATATTACAAGCAGTACATAATTGGTATGGACATTTCCATCACCAGTTGAAGTGGTCACTTTATCATTCGGATCATTTAGGAAATCAGAAACATTAAACTGGGTGATATCCATAAAATCTAAATCCTCCATGAAGTTGGTTTCAGGATTCTTTACCTTTTCCTTTTCTTTGATCAAAGCTTGATAAAGCCCAACCAAATGTTTAGGTGTGCGGCATGTACGTGACCAATGATTATAACAGCTACACCTGAAACAGATACTATCATCTTTCTTAGGCCCCTTTTGGATACTCTTCCCTTTATCTGGTCTGGCCTTATAAACATTCCATTTCTGGGGAGTGTTTTTATTATTTTGATTATAACCACCCGAACCAAAATAATCATATGTTCTTCCACGACCTCGACCACGGCCATGGCCATGGCCACGACCACGACCACGACCACGACCACGGTAGGGACTGCGACCACAACCACGACCGCGAGTATGTCCTCCAATAGTGTTAGCATTCACTTCTAGGAATGCTGTAGAGTTGGTCGGGCGTGATTCATGATTTTTTATTAAGAGCTCATTATTTTTCTTTGCAACCAGGAGACATGAGATTAGCTCTGAATATTTTGAGAATCGATGTTCTCGATATTATTGCTGTAATATCATGTTCGAGGCATGAAAGATTGTAAATGTTTTTTCCAACATATCGTTTTCTGTTACATCATGACCACACAATTTCAGCTGTGTAGTGATTTTGAATAAAATAGAATTATACTCAGAGACTGATTTAAAGTCTTGAAAGCGTAAATGTTGCCACTGGTACTTGGCATTTGGTAATGTAACATCGGGTTGGTTATCAAATCGGTCTTTCAACTCTTGCCATATAACTTCTGGTTTTGTGACAGTTAGGTATTGGGCTTTTAGATCCTCATGCAAATGGTGATGGATAATAACCATGGCGGTAGATTTATCTTACTCATTTGCCTCAGCCCCATCTTCGATAGTGTAATACAGGCCTTCTGATTGTAGAAGTAATCTGGCATCAATAACCCATGACATGTAATTTTCCCAAGACACTTCTAGTGCAGCAAATTTTAAACTTGCAAGCTTTGCCATTATTACAGCTTCTGGTTATCTGAAAATCACAGTCGGAGTTAGAACTTTTGGTCTGATAAAAATCCGAGGAATTTAAATCTTCAGATATATAAAGGAATATTTGTTAGTAAATAAATCTAGAAACTTCAGGTTCCGGTAATGATAAATAAATCCATGAACTTTAAGTTCTGGATGGGTGACCAAATTGTTTAAAATAAAAATTGTGTAAAAGTAAATAAAATGCGAAAGTAAATTGTGTAAAAATAAAATGCGAGAAAGTAAATTCAGAACTACAGGTTCTGGTATTAATAAATAAAAAAATTGGAAGCTTCAGGTTCTATTAATAATAAATTCAGAAGCTTCAGGTTCTGGTAATAAATTTAGGAACTTCAGGTTCTAGTAGTAATAAATTCAGAACTTAAGGTTCTAGAAATAACAGCATCGTGCTGATAACGTGTTGTAAATTAAATTAAAATAACAATAGACAATATAGTAGAAATAAGATGAAGAGGAAGAAATGAGATGAAGAAAACGAGGGAATAAAAATAACATTAAAAGGGAGAAGAATTACGTACTGCTTCAGTTTTTGTATTGATATGAGAAGTCAAAAATTGTTACAAATGAATTGGATTACTATTTATAGAGCAAGAGATCCAATTACTAAATAACACACATTTACCACAAGTCATTATGCATGAAGACAAAGAATGTGAAGCCTCCATGTGGATTGGCTTCTTCAATAAGCCAAGAGGAATGTATATGGTGGAAAAGCCACACACGTGGTGTAACAGTTATATAACAGTTATATCTGTTTTGATTTTAATTTATAGTATTACAACTATTACATGTGCGGCCCTTAAGCTTTTATCTTTTCTAATTCTCTCACATAAAAACATAAAAATAGATTAACCTTTGATTTTACTTTTAAAATATATATATATTAGTTTGATTTTTCAGATGACATGACTATGAATTTGAACAGATGTTGGATGTTACCTTATTTTGAAGTCAACAAGTTAATTATGATCCTATAATACACCCTGGTTTGTGCTAATTAATATACCTTGATTTGCATTAATCGTGTTCACTTATCTTATTCTATATTTAACAAGTTAATATGATATATTAGAATGCAACATGGTTTGTGCTAATAGACCCAGGATGATGTTCGTATTTGCATTAAATGCGTTCACTTCTAAAATCTGTAAACATTAGTTTATTTGTGGCATTTGGAATACATCTCATTTACTTTATACATTAGTTTATTTGCGAACCTGAGACATTATCATGTTGAAATGGTTATTGTCCTTTTATTAGGATGACCTTTCTTCATCTTTGTATTTTTTTTATTTTTTATTTTCATGATTTCTTTACATAAAATATCAATAACACTAATTTTGTGAGCAATTATCTACATATTCATATAATTGAATCTTGTCTTGTGACGATGCAACAATATTCTACGATTCAATGTAAAAAAGAATTTCCTATAGACTATTCTTCTCTATCCATTTGATAATTATAATTGTTTTAAAAATCATAAAAATAAAATAATATAGAATACTTCCAAAAGAAAAGAAAAAAAAAAGAATAGATTTAAGCACGTGATGCCAAACCTAGTAGACCAATATACATATCTCTTTCGGTAGGGGTGGACACGGTTTGGTTCGGTTTTAGGTGAAACTAGACTGAACAAAATATATTAACTAGTTTTAATCGATTAAGAGTTAGTAACCGAGAACTGGTTTTGATTGATTCAATTCGTTTCAATCCGGTTTTAGGTCTGATGGGTTTAATGAGTTTTGTTTTTTTACATGTTTTTGAATTTAATGGGCTTTTGTATGTTAATTTTTGGTTAATGTGTACTCATTTTGGCATTTGGGCATTGATTTTCATGAATTTAAACAAATAATCCGGAATAAAACTACTATTCTTTTTTTACTACTAATCCTCCGTTACTGCAAGTCTACAAGCATTCAAAAATCAAAAGTCAAAACACTCGGACTAATTTTCCCATTCCATTAATTGCAATTTGCAAAACCAGCAACCCAGAAGCAACCATCTAGATAAGTTCCATTGAAACTGGCTCAAGATGGACAGAACAGGGAATTACTGGTTATCATCATCCAAACTAGCAAGCAACCATACATAATCATTCAACTCCTGTCTACATTACGTTTGGATGATCACGTAAATTAAGGAACAAGCACGTCTGGAGTTGGAGATGGCCTCTCTGAATCCTTTGACTGTCGCTTGTGTGGTGGAATGTAAGATAATAGCAACTACGTACACCTAATGCAAAATAAAAAAAAATCAAATTTTTAAGTTTCTCGGATTCTTTTTGGCTTGGAATTTTTGATCCAAAATGATAATACAGTTCTATTACTTGGATGGTTTCTTTTTTAAAAAAAAAATTAAAGACCAAAATGATAATACAGTTCTATTAAACACAAAGCTTTCAAAAGATGGCTTCTATCATATATTTTCTTATAGGGAAATTAAAGACCAATAATGATTAAATAGAATTATAGCTAATTTGTATTAATTATGAATAGAGAATGTCTTCTTTTTAGTAAATCTAATTAGCTGTAATTTGGAAAATAAAGCATTTGAATAATAACATGTCATATTAAGCACAAAGCTTTCTAAAGATGGCTTCTGTCATATATTTTCTTATAGGGAAATTAAAGACCAGATATGATTGAATAGAATTACAGCCAAATTACAGCTAATTTGTATTAATTATGAATAGAGAATGTCTTCTTTTTAGTATATATAATTAGCTGTAATTTGGCAAATAAAGCATTTGAATATGAACATGTCATATTAAGTACAAAACTTTCCGTGGATGGTTTTTTATCATATATTTTCTTACAATAATGTTATTTTACCCAAATTTGGTACCTAAATGATGTGGCAACATTATAATTCATTCATTTATATTGCATTAGATTTACATGATTTAAATGAATGGATTAAAGTATTGCCATATCATTTGGACACCAAATTTGATCAAAGTAGCATTACTCATTTTCTTATAGAGAAATTAAATACCAAATTACAGCTAATTTGTATTGATTATGAAAAGAGAATCTCTTCTTTTTAGTAAATATAATTAACTGTAATTTGGCACATAAAGCATTTGAATTTGAACATGTCACATTAAGCACAAAGCTTTCCAAAGATGGCTTTTATCATATATCTTCTTATGGAGAAATTAAAGACCAAATATAATATATTGAATAGAATTACAGCCAAATTACAGCCAATTTGTATTAATTATGAATAGAAATTATCTATATTTAACAATAACCCTAAAATTTCAAAACAAAATAAAATATTTAAAGCCGTAATATTCACCCAAACATATCTAAATGTTGATGTTGATAAATAGATTGAACCAAATTTGAAGAATGGAAATAAATAATTATTATTATAAAAAGAAGAAAAAGGAAATAATTTTTTTTTTTTTAACTCTGATTAAGAATTAAGAATTAATATGTAATTAATTTAAAATTTTTCTTTGCTATTTTAATTTTTTTTAGGGGATTAGGGTGGGACCCCACATAGGTCTGTCCATGGTAACATTCTAATTATATATATTATTTTAAATTTTTTTTGTTTGAACTTTATTGGATGTATTTGTTTTTCCCTTTAAATAAGATAAAATATAACATTACAATTTTTTCATTGGATACGGATATAGATGGAGCACCTATTGTCGAAGATTAGGATTAGAGAGGATCAACCTTGTTTGCTATGTTAAAGGAAAGAGTCTTGTTCATTTTATTTACCTATATATAGAATTTTCACATGTGACTTTGATGGGTTTTACTAAATTTAGCCAAGGCCCACATTTCTCATTTATTAAGAATTGTGATATTTTAAACTCCTTAAAAATATGTATGTACACTACTTCCATAATTTCCTTGGGCTGGACATAACCTTACTTTCAATTGTAAATAAAACTTTATGGTGCAATCGATTCTACTCCTTGATATATATTGAAATATTACATAAATTCAGATTTTTAGGAGGGGATGACTCGAACCCACAATTCCGTGGTGTAGGTGTGAAGGGTATAAAACTTATGATTAACTTTATCTTGTCTACTCCTTGACACTGTGTTTATGTATATATATGAGAATGGTAGTGGTAATACTTCAAAAAAGAAAATGAGAATGGTAGTGATATATCATTCATTTTGAACTAATTTACATGTGCAGTCACAAGATACCGAAGAATATGAGTATGTGGATATATACAAACAACTGGCCTTAAATAATATTCTACTAAAAAACCACAAAATCCAGGTACATATATTCTTTTCAAAAAAAATCTGGTACATATAAATTAGTTATGTAAAATGTTTCTTTAGTTTAAATAATGATGTAAATTCGTGAATATTATACAGATGAATCCGAGTTTTTTGCCGAGAGTCAAGAGGAACCGTGAATTACTATTCAGTTCCAAAATCCCACATAAAGGTTGTCCAATGAGAATGGTACATATCCAAAGAATTCAAGTTGATAATCTGACAGATTTAAACTCTATCTCTAGATTACATCTTGGAAATATTCAACCACTTACAAGTACAGCCCCAGGTAGACATGTAAGTATTACTAGTCATGAATTTTTATTTTCATTTTTTAAAGAAATTATTCCTAGTCATGATTAATTTCTTATTTTCATGAAATATTGTAAGTTAGATTATCCTTAAATTTGATCTAAAACAATTTTATGGTTATTTACTAGAAAATCCATAGACTTATATTTGATTATAAGAATGGTTTTCTTGACCTATTAAAGAAAAAAAAAATCAATATTATTGTATTAATTATAACAATACCTTTTTTAATTTCTCATTTTATTTATATAATATGATGTCATAACTTGTTGTAAATTTGATCTATTGCACGTACTCAGTTTGCAACTTTCTACTTAACTGGGGGAAGAACCGTGCACGGAGCCCAAGCTGGAATAAGCTTATACAACCCACCGGTTAAGATGCATCAAATTAGCATGTCCCAAATTTGGATTGAAAATGGACCACCAGCTGAACTAAACAGTATACAAGTTGGTTGGGCAGTAAGTCATGATTTCATTTGTATCTATATCTATTAAGATCTAACTATATCTATTTTCTTATTTGATTTATTTATCATTTATTATTTGTTAAAAATTCTTAAGTAAACTTGTCTTTTGAAGATAAAATGATTGTTTACACATGTTTTAGGTACATCCACGCATTTATGGGGACAGCCTTACCCGAGCAACTGCTTATTGGACGGTAAGAATCCTTTATATCTTTTATGCTTAATTAGCTGTTGTTGGCTCTTCCAATCTTATACAATTCATCTTCTTTTGTTTTCTTTTTCTTTTTTTCCTAAGAAAGGCAGATGGCTCTCATAAAATAGGTTGCTATTGTTCAACTAAATTTTAATAAATATTATTTTAAAAACATTTGTATTTTTTTTTAACTTTTTGTAAAAATATAACGTTTTTATTAGTTCATCAATTTATTATAATTCTGTACTTTAGTTTTATTTCTTAAATTTAGACTAATTTTCTCACATTCATACGCTGATAAAAACAAACTATTCTCTCATATATTTTTTATCTAATTTTTTTCATCAACCAATTTTCTACCTAATTTCTTAGGTTTTAACATTTTTCATCTCGTAATTCCCAAATACAAGGCAAATCATTTTTTGGTGAATATGAAAGTCATCTAGATGACTTACCGAAATATTAATGTCTTTGAGTATTATGTAGTTATCTTTATGTTATGTTGCTATTATTTAAGTTTTTTTTTTTTTTTTTTTTTTTTTCTTGTTGCTATCCTTATTTTAATTTGTTTATGTTATTGTAATTTTCATTTGAAAGTTTTAATGTCACCGTGTTTCTGTCTTTATTTTATTGCTAACTTATAATTATTAATATCCAAATAATATAAAGTATGGTAAAATTAAGTAAGTATTGATAAATGAAAAATTATTAAATAAAAATATTATTAAGAAATATTCGATATTAGTCTCATTTTAAAGATCTAGATGAGACATTTCTAATGATATAATTTTTATGGTAATAAAATTTATAAATTAAAGCTTATATATTAATTGAATTTAATTAAAAAGGTAAAAGAGATATAAATGTCAAATATTTGTTTATAACTATGGATATGAGGGTAATAATGGAATATGAAATGTTAACAATAAATTTAGAGTTTGGTATTTGGTACTCTAAATTTAGAGTAGTAATCTTACAAACTCTAATTTTTTGTCTTGGAAACAGAAATTTGAAGTACGGAACCGAAACTCTATTTTAGAGTACATTGGGAAATGCTCTAATGTATTACATTTAGATAAACAAGACAAGGGGGTAGACAAAGGTCTAGAAGTTAAGGTACCCCATCCGCTAGACAAGGATTTTAAAACCTCTGTAATTGTTACTTTTGGTCTTCCACCACGATTGTTCAGAGTATTGTTAGATAAGTTGGCACTTGGCAGTCAAAAAATGATGAGAGAGAGAGAGAGAGAGAGAGAGAGAGAGAGAGAGAGAGAGTGTGTGTGTGTGTGTGTGTGTGTGTGTGTGTGTGTGTGAGGTTCTGTTTTTCAAGCTCATGGAAAAAGGGAGTTAGGTCATGAGTCTCATGGCCAAGACTGGAGAGCGGACTTTACAGATAGTATGGTTTCAATTTTTGTAGGTAACTTGAATCCTATAATGGATACGAGGGGTCTATGGGGGATCTTTAGACCCTTTGGAAAAGTTAGGGATGTTTATCTTTCTGTGAAGAAAAGCTCTAGGAGGAGTAGGTTTACTTTCATATGGTTCGAATCCCCGGAAGAAGCTTTTAAGGTAGCGAGATTGATGAATGAAATGCATATTTACGGTTGGTCGATTGGTGCGAAAGTGGCTTCTCTTGGGTGGAGCAATCGGAGACAACGGGCTTTATGGGGACATGAAAGCAGAAGTGTAGTAGACAAGTTTAGAGGTAGCAAAGAAGAAGATTCAGTTTGCCTAAATAACGGAAGTGGAAAAAGAGAACCAGTTTGACCCAGAACTGTGGATAAACGTTCGTTTGCAGAGGTGACGAAAGGAAACTAGAACAGGAGGGAGGAGCTCAAAGGGGATTTTGTGGGGGAAGGATGACTCAATGTTCTGGATTATATCTAACAGAGTTTAACTAAGGGTTTAGGGGGCTGCAGCAATTAATGTCATTTGTTGAATATTAAGCTTTAATGGTATAATTCAGGGGATGTTTGTACAATTTACCATAAATAAAAACTATGAGATCATCGTTTTCCTCAATTTAAAATTATATATATATTCTTATTTTCATGAACTAACTAAAACACATTTTCTAATTTCTTCAATGGGAGACTAGTGGATCCCACATCCACCTCCTCCGTTGCTTAATTACACTGCTTTATTATTTAATTTTGATTTGATATTTTGGAATTTTATTAATAACTTTTTTTAGTTTATCTTTTTTTTTTTATATATATACTTTTTTTTATTAAATTTTAATTGTTATTAGAATGTAAGAAAATGATTAATTACCCTTTGAATGTTTAATTCGACGGACAAAAAATTGAATGGAGAATAAAATGGTATATTTTTAAACATACGATATTATTTTGATATTTTATGAAACCATAGATACTATTTTAGAATGTCCATATTTTTCATTCTAAAGATTCGTTTAGTGCGCGAAATAGGATATCATTATTTTCATAGGATTGAATTTGATTGGATGAGATATGATTGGACTAAAATTAATGTTGTGATGTGTTTGGTGTGGTATGAGATATGGATTAAAATAATCATATCTCTTGTTTGCTATGGTATGCGATTGGATAAGAATAATAATTTTATAATATATTTAATATAGTGTGAAATTGATTAATATAAAATTAAATTAAATTATTTTTAAATAAATAAAAATTTTAATTTAATATATATATATATTTAAAATTAATATTAGAAAATAACATTTTAATTAATATTTAATATTTTAAAAATATTTTTGAATATTAAAATTTTATAATTAAATAAAAAAATAAAAGAAGAAGAATTTTTAAAAAAAATATGGCACTAAATAGCCCCACCATACCTAGATAAAATTGTAGTAAGGACCGCTTAAAATAATTATTTAAATTAAATTTTGAAAAAAATTAAAATATTTAAAACCAATTTTAAACAAAACAATAATTATTTTTATTTGTCAAAATTGAAAATTATTATTTTTAAAATAAAATATTTTATTACTTATTAAAATATATTTATATTTTAATCACATAAAAAAATAAATTAATTAAAAAGAGAAAAAAAGTGTAAGTTCTTCATTTTTTATTGGCTTATTTCGTTGACAAACCACATTTGAGGTTATGATGTAAGGGTATATTTAGACACACCTTAACAGTTTCAACTGGTATCAGAGCGGGTTCCTAGACATATTTAGGAGATCCTTGCTTTTGGTGTGTCTTTTATTTTGTTTGTTTTTTATTGATACATACATTTACATTCATCTCATTCATAAATTTAAGCACTATGAATGGGAACAGTGGTGGAAACAAGGGTGCTTCAAGTACAAGACCTCTCTTGCTCACCGGGATAAATTATGCCTCTTTGAAAGACAAAATGGAGTCGTATATTTACCAAATTCATGACCGTGCTTGGATGGCAATTGAAGATGGCTACACTCCACTTAAAATGACTCATACGGAAGGTGGAGAGGATGTCCCCAAGCCTAAGTCACAATGGAGTGCTCAAGAGTTCAAAACCTTCAAGTGGAACAACAAGGTGATGCATGCAATCATCTGCGCTATGGATGACAATCAATACAAATTAATCCAAACCACTAAGATTGCAAATGAGGCATGTGAGATCCTAGAGACGGCATATGAAAGAACCGAGGTGGTTAAGGACTTCAAACTCCAAGTCCTCTAAACTCAATTTGAGACTATTATGATGGAGGAGCATGAGTGCTTCAATGACTTTGAGGTGAAGTTGATGGACATAGTGAACCAAAGTCATCAACTTGGTGATCCCTACTTGGATAGAAGGATCAAACAAAAGATTATGATATCTCTTCCCGAGAGATTTGAGTCTAAAGTGATGGCTTTAGAAGAAAATAATGATTACAAGAATATGAAGTCGAGTGAAGTGATTGGGAGGCTAGGCTTCTAGCCTACGAGTTTAGAAAGGTTCCTACCTCCACACCTCCTAAGAAGCAAAAGGGAATAGCATTGAAGGTATCCAAGGTTGAGAATGAGGATAATGATGACTCAGATAAAGACATGGCCTTGATGGTAATAAGGTTTAAGAAGTTTGTCAAGTTCGAGAAGAAGGGTTTTGGATCCAGAGGCCAAGACTTGAAGAAAAAAGCTCCCTTCAAGAAGTTTGAACCAAGTCAAGAGAAGAACAATAGAAAAGGCATTCAATGTTTTGAATATGGTGGCATAGGACACATCTCTCCCGATTATGGAAATTTGAAGAACAAGAAGAAGGGAAAGGTAATGACCGCCACTTAGAGTGATGGGTTGATGACTTGGAAGAGGAAGAAGAATCTTCAGATGATGAAGATCAAGTGCCTAACTTTATAGCCTTTGCTTCCTCTCACAAGAGCAAAGAAGTTGATGATGAAGAGGAAAAAAGTCAAAAGGAAGATGACTCAAGTAATGATGGTTTCTCATCTCACTCCACAAATGGGAATGTGAAGAGCATGGATCTTGAAGACTACATTACCAAGTTTGAAAGCTCAAGGATGAAGAACAAAAAGAAGATTTGAAGATTAAAGGAAGAAAACCTTGAGCTATCAACCAAAGTGACCCACTTAAGTAAGGAAGTAGTGAGATCTAAGAAGATTGAAAACAAGCTAAGAGATGAGATAGCTATAGCTAAGAGGAATGAAGAAAGAATGGAGATGGAGCTTGAAGAAGCTAAAGAGTCAATGACTACGATGGCTTTAAGCACCGAGAAGCTTGACCACATGTTGGGAGTTAGAAAAAGACCAAGTGACAAAAGAGGTCTTGGGTACATTGATGACAATGAGGCATCCTCCTCAATTAAGATTGTGTTTGTCAAGAGCATGGACATCAAGGAACTTCCACCTCCACAACACCTTAGGAAGAAAATTGATCTAGGGGAGTGTTCAAGAAGTGTCCAAGTAAAGGTGGCACTAAAAGGTCAAGCTCAAGCTCAACCAATGAAGGCTCCTCAAGCTATCTTTCCTCAATCTAAGACTCACCAAGTCAAAAGGCCAATCATGCAAACTCAACCAAGGAATCAACTTAGTCTTAGTCAACAACAAAGATGGAAAGAACCATTCCAACACCCAAGACAACCACAACGACATTAGAAAGCTCCAATGCATTCACAAGGACATGGTATTGATGTGTAAAATCGTGTTATAAAAACCTAACTCGCAAGTGCACGAATCGTGAGATAAGTACAGCGACAAGTATGGATCGTTCCCATTAGGAAAAGTGATTTATTGACTAAAACTAATTCTAATTAAAGCTAAGCAATTAAGAGTAACAAATAGATTTTGTTTGATGATTGAGTGGATTAAAACTAAATTAAACTAAGAAAGAAAATTAACAAAGAATTGGTGTGTGATCAAGAGGTGAGAGAACTAGGTCATCAATGATCCCCAATTATGAGTACTCAATGTATGGAATTAACTTGTAAGAAATTCAATCAATTCAAGGGTTCATTCTTTATCTTTAATACAACTATTACCGTACGATCGCGGGATAACTCACGTGTTCCCAACCATTATCCACCCTTTGATCTATGGTGTGAACAATAATCGAAAACCCATTAAACAAGAATAAAGAACCGAAATCCAAACCTTGCTTTGATCTATGTTAAAGATAGATTTTATTTATTCAAGTGAGCATTAATCAGGATTGGGATTTGATCTATTCTCTAACCCTAATTCTCAGATAATCTAAACCCTAAATTCATGCCAAATCATCATTCACCCTTTGATCTATAGTGTGAATGAAGATTGAAAATAATGAAGAATCAACTAGTTAAGCACAATGAATAAATCAAGAATCAAATTGATGAAAGAATAATTAATCTATACACGAGCACTTCACAAAAGGGTCACATTGATTCCCTAGTTATGGGATTAGTTACACATTATGGAAATAAAAAGACAAGAGATAGAAGAGATAGAAAAGATAAAACCCATTGAGGCCTTCAACGAATTCTTCAAATCTTTGATGTTGAAATCTTTTTCGTCTTCGAATCTTCTATGTGTAAAGATGGATGAGAGAATTGTGTGATGAGTTGTGTAGTGAAATGGTTTGTGATCCGGAGGGTGAATGAGAAAAGACTCCTTGTGTAGCGCAGATTACCAAACCGCAGCGAAAGCCACAGCGGTCTCAACAGCAGTCTTCACATCATGATAAACGTTGTGGCTTTGAGAGCGTGATTGGGAGCGGTCAGGACAGTGGTCTCAACTGTTCTTGGAACGCTTCTGAAACCGCTGTGGAAATTAGCAGCGTCATTGACAACGCCTTGCCTAATTGTTGAAAAGACCCTGGGATCCTCAGAAATAGCACTTTTCTTCTGAAATTCTCCAAACACAACATTTTGATCCAATAACTTGAAAATACTCGAACACACACATTAAATCCCTAAAAACGAAATCAACTTGAGCACCCTTGTCTTTGTTGTTGTACTCGTCATCAGTGCAAGAGCTATGACGACGAATTCAACAGAAACGAAATCAAGGAGAAATTATGTCTGAGAAAAAAAAAATAAAGAAACAAAATAGAGATTAGAGAGAAATATACCTCAATATATAGTGGACATAAATCAATTGAAGGATTGTTGTAGAAAGAGAAATTATGTGAAGTTTGAATTCCCATTGTTGAAGTGCAGGGGATATTGAGGAAGCATAAGAGTAGGGGTGTGCAGGATCCAATCCAATCCAATACGATCCATTGGATCGGATCCAATCCATTGGATTGGATCGGATCCAGAGAGATGATTGGATCGGATTGGATCCTAAATTCTAAAATCCATTGGATCGGATCGGATCTTGGATTTCCGATTGGAAATCCGCCGAATCCGCCAATCTGCCTAAAATATTAGGCCTTATTTTTTATATTGGTTAATTTATTTTATTCTCTATTTTTTAATGTAAAGGCTCAACCAAAATACAATTTCTAATGTTACTATTTAGGGTTTTCTTACTCAATTTCTTTACAACCAACAATCCACCATCTTCTTTTCTTCTATTATTCTCAACATCACGGCTTATTAAATTTACAGTTGGAGCTGATGTATAATGTTTATAAACTTTTTGAATTATTTAAAGTTTACAAGTTATGTCATGTATTTTTTTAATATTAATTTTATTTGAATTAATTAGTAATGTTTGAATAATTTATTTGATTTTATTTATTTCAGATTATAACTTTTATGTATTACAAATGACTTTATATTAATTCGATCCATCGGATCATATTGGATCGGATCGGATCGGATCCTGCTATAAAATTGGATCGGATCGGATCGGATTGCAATTTCTTTGATCCAATCGGATCGGATCGGATCGGATCTTGGATCATGGCAAATCCATTGGATCCAATCCGCCGCACACCCCTACATAAGAGGATTGAAAAAAAAGTTTTTTTTTTTTTTCTTTCATTTAACAAACGGTCCTACTTTTCATCTCTAAAATAAATAAAAACTCAAAATATCTGAAAACCCTAAAAATAAAGTAAAAAGTCAAAGATACTATACCTTGAGTAAATCGACATAAACTTGAGAATTTCAATGAAATTAGAAAATATGATTAGGTGTTTGAAAGAAAAAATTTAAAGATTTATGATATGGTTTAGGAAATCTAAAATATATTTTTTTTGAAAAAATTCTTTCCTTTTTTTATAAGGTAATTTTCTAACTAATTATATTAACCGTCACAAATTATCAAATTTTAACTAATTGTGACAATTTTTTTTAAAAAGTCTGAATTGAAAAAAACACCGACAAATAATAAAATTTGTCACAAAATAATACCTACAGTGATGTATTCAAAATTTGTCACAAGCAAATATGTCACTATAGGTCACTTTTCTTGTAGTGTATCTTATATCATATCATATTACAACTAATTATATATACTAACTTCCATAGTATCATTGCGTAGTTGCCAAGTTATATCAGTTCTTAACTTCTTCATCTTAGTAACAACGTTTAAACAAATGTGAGTCTATGACGAGCTCATACTAATGTACTTAATAATGTGTAATCTTTCATCTTCTCTAACTTTACACGCAGCTAGTCTAACAATATGTTTGTAGCATTTTTGATCATGTTGATTTGGAATAGGTGCAAATGAAAATAAGTTTTGAAGATGAAAATTAGAAGAGAAGATCAGAAAGTTACTTTGTGGTAAAAACAAAGTTATACGTGATACATATATTAACTCTCGAATTGAAATTTAATGATTAATTAATAAGTAATGCAGTAACCATATTGTTAAAATTAATGCAGAGATTATATGTAAGTGGTGCTTGAGTTTAGCATCACATGAGTTTTTAGATTAAGTCAAATAAGTTATCTCCACTTACTTGTTTGTTGGTGTAGTGGGATGTTGGGTTATTGTGCTATTTTCTAGTTAGTGGTGTGATTAATTTGTGGGCAAATAACTGTTAATGGGTCATGTTAAAGTTAGTGGTAGTCATGGGTCCTTATTTGTTGGTCATTATTTTCTTATAATTGCCTATATGAAGGCTTGTTTATGTTGAATGAAATGTCAAGTAAATTCACCAAAATATTGTCTTTGTTTTCACCATTTTATTTTGTTATACCTCTCACTACCTAATAGTTGTTGAGAGAAGTCTTCATGAGTGTGTTTAGCCCTTCCAAAAATTATCATCTGGTTTCAGAGCCTGGTTGAACCAATGGCCAACAATGGTGATTCGAATCCCACACACCTCACTATTCCTTTGTTTCAAGGTAGTGGGTATGAAATTTGGAGTACAAAAATGAAGACTCTCTTTATCTCACAAGATTTATGGGATCCAGTATGTGGAGGAAGGCTATGCTACAGAAGGAGTCGCAGCAGACGTTCTCAAAGATGTCAAGAAGAAAGATGCCAAAGCCTTGTTTTTCATTCAACAAGCAGTTGCTGAATCCATCTTTCCTCGAATTTCAGCAGCAACAAAATCCAAAGAAGCATGGGATGCGTTGAAGAATGGATACCAAGGCAATGCTAAGGTGAAAACGGTAAAACTTCAAACTCTTCGCAAAAAATTTGAAACTTCTCTCATGAAAGAAAATGAGTATATGCAAGATTATTTTTGCAATTTAATGGAAACTGTGAATAATATAATATTCGAAAATTTGGTGAAGAGTTAACTGATGCAAAAGTTGTTAAAAAGATTTTGAGAAGTTTGCCCAGGAAGTTTGATCATGTGGTGGCAACAATTGAAGAATCAAAAGATTTGAGCATATTAACAGTTGAAGAATTGCTCAAATCACTTCAATCTCATGAAGATAGAATGAAAAGGTATGAAAAGAATTCTGTAGAAAATGTTTTTCATACTAAATTGCAGCTCTCAAAAGAAAAACCCAGTGGCCCGTCCGGTGAAGCCAATAAGAAAGGGCGTGAAGGCCATTCGTTTCGAGGTAGGAGAGGTGGAAAAATTGGTGGTCGTCCAAGTAACAATTTTCATCGCCCAAGTAACAATTTTCATCACAATAATGAGTCACACTCACACTCAGGTAACAATTTCCATCACTACAATGAGTCACGCTCATGTAGCAATTTTCATCACAACAATGAGTTAGGTGATAAAGGTGAAAATTCTTACCAAAAACCTCTATTACTGCAAGAGATTTGGCCATATTGAAAGATATTGCATATTGAAGGAGAAACATGCAAAATTTACCGAGGAAAAAGATATCGGAAAGGAAGAATCTGAAAATTTATTTTTTGCATGTTTTTCTGCTAAGGAGTGTGATAACGATGTTTGGTATATGGATAGAGGCTGCAGCAATCATATGACAGCAAAGTTGGAGACTTTTGTCAATTTAGACAAGTCGGTGAATACAACAGTGAAGATGGGTGATGGAACATGTTTGGAGTCACATGGTAAAGGTACTTGATGTAGTAAAAATTACTTTCAATTAAAATTAAGTTCGTTCACTGGGATCGGTGATTCAAATAGCTAAAACTACTTAGTCTAAGGAAAAATTAAGACTAATCTACGTGCGTTAAAATTAAATTGCATAATGCTTTGGGTTGAAAAAGTGATTTTGGTTCTTGAAAATGCTTAAAGATGCAAACTTGTAAGCTAAAAATGTAACTTGTAAGCTAAAGATGCAAACTTGAGAAATAAAAACTATGCTAAACACCACAAATAACACACAACGTATGGATATATGGGAGAAATCACTAGGGAATTAATATAACCTTCTTAGGCCACTCAATGTCCTTAGTTAGTCTCGTTAAGCACTTCAATCCAATTTTAGGGCTTGTTTATCATTAAGAGCTAGGTTCTTACCATTGCTCCCACAAGGTCATGTGCCAAGCAATGGTCATCACCTAATATTGTATAAACTCTAAGCCAAAACAACATAGCATGGTCATGCATATATCATTCTTCTCAATTACCAAACTCATAATTGATATTAAGGTGGAAAGGTCTTTCACACCAAAATCCAATTTATAGATAGTCTACACTACACACCCATATCAATTGAGGTCTCAAAATAATATGAGCAATAGGCAAACACAACATAATCAAGTAAGAGAGACTAAAATCGAATTGAATTAAGAAAATAGACTAATTAATTCATAGAGTAGTCCAATACGGTTACATTAATCCCCTAGCTAATGAATTAGTTACACACCAATGGAGAAATGAAAGAGAAAACAAAAGAGTAGAGAAAACCCATTGTCTTGAGAGCTCCCTCTTGCTTGCAAAACCTCCAAAGATGGATGGAGTGGTGGTGGTGAAGGAGAAAATGTGAAAAGATGATGAAAATGGTGTCGAAAGGTGGTAGCTTGGGTGATTTTTGTAAGGTTGGAGATGGTGGAGAAAAGTAAAGGTTGCTGGCTGTGTTCTCTGATGATGGGATCAGGAAAAGATGCATTTAAATAGGTAGGGCACGAAATGGGAGAGAAATGACCATTTTGCCCCTGATCTGTCATGAGGCGAGTTTATGTGGCGACTTGGAAAGTCGCCACAAGCTTTGGAAAGTTGGCTCGGTTGAGGCGAGGATCTGTGGCGACTTTGGAGGTCGCCATGAAATGTCGCCACACACTCTGTCCAATTGTGGCGACTTGGCGAGGTGACTGGGGTAAGTAGCCGTGATAGGTTGCCTCGCGCACTGGAAATTTATGGCGACTTAATGAGGTGACTAAGCTAAGTTGCCGTGATTGCTCGCCACACCTACTGGAAAACTTCTCCAAATCTCCACTTTTACTTGATATTTAGCCCCAAATCCACATCTTAAGTTCCATTAGGATACACATACCTAGATACCTGAAATTGCTACAAATTAAACATTAAATTCCGGATTTTACCCGGGAAGTGATCAAAGGAAGAGGAATTGGGGGCTAAAATCCGGTATTGAATTGGTTCGATCAGTACTGTGAAGGTAAAATCATGTGAAATTGGCAACATAAAAAATGTTTTGTATGTTCTTGAATTGGATACAAATTTGCTGAGTGTGGGGCAATTTTTATTGGAATGATTTTCTGTTGTTTTTGAAGATTTGACATGTTTTGTATACCATGATAAGAGTAGGAAAAATTTATTGATGAATATTCCTATGGCCAAAAATAAGATTTTTCCTCTTACTCTTAATGGTGAAATGCATGCATTGAAGGCATCTTATTGTGATGAAAACTGGCTATGGTATTTTAGATTTGGGCATTTGAATTTTGGGAGGTTGCAGTTTTTGTCTGATCAAAATTTGGTGGATGGAATCTCTTCAATTAAACGTGTTGGTGAAGTATGTGAGAGCTGTGCAATTAGAAAGCAACACCGAAATTCCTTTCCAAAAGGAGGAGCAAAGAGAGCTAGTAGACCCATCCAATTGGTGCATGCAGATGTTTGCGGGCCTATGCAAACTTGTTCTCTTAACAATAACAAATATTTTATTGTTTTTGTTGATGATTTTAGCAAGATGACGTGGGTCTATTTTGTCAAGGAAAAATCAGAGGTTTTTTCAACTTTCAAAAAATTCAAAAATCATGTTGAAACTCAAAGTGGAAATTCCTTGAAGATTTTGTGAACAGGTCGTGGTGGAGAGTTTGTTTCCAATGAGTTTGGGAGGTTTTGTGAAGAATGTGGCATCTGGAGACAACTAACAGCTAGCTACACACCTCAGCAAAACGGTGTAGCGGAGAGGAAAAATAGAAGTCTTGTAGAAATGGCGAAAATCATGCTCAAAGCTAAAGGTCTGCCAAATTATTTTTGGGCAGAGACAATTCACACCACAACTTATATTCTTAATCGAAGTCCCACATCAGCATTAGACCATCAAACCCCTTTTGAAGCTTGGAATGGTTGGAAGCCGAAGGTAACTCATTTCAAGATTTTTTGTTGCATTGCTTATGTCCATGTTCCATCTCAAAAGAAGCAAAAATTGGATGATAACAGTGTGAAATGCATATTTGTGGGTTATAGCAATGAAACGAAGGGTTATCGATTTTTTAATCCACTAACCAAGCAACTAATTGTTAGTTGTGATGTTGTTTTTGATGAGAAAAATACTTGGAATTGGGATGGGCTGCAATATTCTCCAAGTGTAATTTTTGAAGATGACAGCATAATTGAGCAGGGATTTCAAAATGGTGATGTTTTAAGTTTTTCCACACCCAGACTTGATTCATTTACCTTTACAGGCGTTACACCTCCTTCCTCACCACCAAGAAAAAAGTTGAAGTCCCCCGTAAAAATTTATAAACAAACTGAAAGATGTCAGTTTACTCAAGTCACAGAGCCAAACATTTTTTAAGATGCTGTGAAATACAAGGAATGGCGTGATGCTGTGGATGAAGAAATCAAGGCCTTGGAAAAACACAAAACATGGGAGCTCGTTGATTTACCAGACAACAAAGAAGTTGTTGGGCTGAAGTGGGTCTATAAGACTAAATATAGATCAGACGATTCAATTCAGAAATACAAGGCCATGTTAGTGGCAAAGGGGTATATACAACGTGAAGGTATTGATTTTGAAAAAACTTTCGCTCCTATTGCAAGATTTGATACTATTCAAACTGTTTTAGCTTTAGCTGCACATAACAAATGGTGTGTTTATCAGTTTGATGTCAAATCTGCTTTTTTGAATGGTGTTTTGGATGAGGAAGTTTATGTACAGCAGCCCCAAGGTTATGACACTACAAAAAAAAAAGCTTATCAATGACGAACTATTTCCGACAGCGCTAATTGCCATCAGTAATAGTACCTTTTCCGATGGCCATATCAACGCCGTCGAAAATGAGTAAAAATCTGACACGACAATTCCGACGGCCAAATGACCGTCGAAAATAGTCTTTGTGCCGTCAGTGTTGTTCCCATTTCCGACGGCATAAAAAGTGCTGTCGGAAATAGTCTTTGTTCCGTTGGAAATGAGGAAAAAGTAATCCAACATTTCCGACGGCCTAATTGCCGTCGGAAATAGTCACATTTCCGACGGTAAATGGTCTTTTCCAAAAGATTAATTTTTTTTTCAAGTGTCAAAAACGTATTTTTATATAAAGTTTCTTCAAATAATTTGTATAAATAAAAATTTCATGATTTATTTTTTCTTGAAAAATAAAAAGTTAGATAAAATAATTATATAAACTCTATTTTGTAGTAAACATTTAATACACCTGATTTTCCTTAAATTGCTATCTGGACAATGACATATATGTGCAAAACTCAGGAGTGAACACTTTGATGCAACATAAATACACAAAACATTTGTCAGGGTTATGATGCAGGGATTTGTGAGATATTGACATCATTCTTTAGGAACTCCCTCTTATTATAAGCAATTTCATCTTGAGAAATTGCCCGATGGTAAAATATCGCAAGTCAACTGTCTAGAAAGTCACGTAGGGATGTCAAGGAACATTATGACGCCCTCGTACATGACATCTACAAGATTGATTTGGGTTGTGTCAAGTTACCGAGTTATGTCAATGACTTGTGGGACTTTTTGTGCCGTCGAAAAAAAAAAAAAAAAAAAAAAAAAACAGTACTGCATTTCCGACTGCTTTTGGGCCTTCAAAAATAGTCAAATAAGCCATCAATATTACTCACTTTTCTAACAACATAAAAAGTATCATCGGAAATGCTAAAATTTAATTCGAATTACTTTATGGAAACATCTTACTAAATTAACTAAATATAACATATAGTAAAATTATTAGTAATCACAAGAACATTTAGTTATTTTTAATTATGTTTAGCGACACTATATCAGATTTTTTAAAACAAACTCTAATAATTTCAATAAAATATCATTTTTAAAAACAATATCTCAATAGTTATATTTAAATAGTATAAAATATATATATTTAATTAGATATTATACAAAAATATCAATAGCTTATATATAAATAATATGCAAAACATATCAGATATAAAGTCATAGCAAAATGGTAAGGATAACCCTTATTGTCATTCAAGTCAACGGTTCGAACCCCATGAGTTTCATGGATTTAACGTTGCTGGGTGAGGTGGCGCCTGTTGAGTCGCACCATTTTTTTTTATTTTTTTATAATTCGACTATTTCCGACGGCTTATTGCGGTCGGGAATAGTGGTAAAGCCGTCGAAAATGCAAGTAATTTTGATCACCCTTAATTATTATTACCGACGGTATTTTTATCTTTTCCGACGGCCATAGCAGTTAAGGTCGGCGAAAATGGTAGTATTTGTGACGGCTCGTCGGTAAATGTTTTTTTTTTACAAGCGTATTTGTGACGGCCTCCGACGGCCTTTTCCCGTCGGAAAGGCGTATTTTCGATGGGAAATGATCTTTTCCGACGGTATTTAGCCATCTGAAAAGACCATTTTTTTTGTAGTGTGAAATTGCAGGTGAAGAAAATAAGGTGTACAAATTAAAGAAAGCTCTTTATGGCTTGAACCAGGCACCGAGGGCCTGGTATGATCGGATTAATGGCCACTTCAAGCTTCATGGATTTCACAGGAGTGAAAGTGAACCTACACTATATTTCAAATTGAGGGGCAATGATGAGATACTTATTGTGTGTCTCTATGTAGATGATCTTATCTACACAAGTAATAGTGCTGCTTTAATTGCTGAATTTAAGAATTTTATGATTGGTGAATTTGAGATGACTGATCTTGGTTTGATGAATTATTTTCTTGGATTGGAGGTGAAGCAGAGAGATACAGGTATTTTTATTCCTCAAGAAAAATATGTCAATGACCTTCTTGAGAAATTTTAAATGAAAGATTGTAATCCTGTAAAATTTCCTATGAATACCAATCAAAAATTCAGCTTGAATGACGGAGATGAAAGAATTGATGGTCATTTATATAGAAGTTTAATTGGAAGTATGTTGTATTTGACAAATAGCCGTCCTGATATTATGTTTGCAACAAGTTTATTGTCAAGGTTCATGCAAAATCCAAGTAAACTTCATTATGGAGCTGCCAAAAGGGTGCTGAGATATTTGAAGGGGACAAGTTCCCATGGTATTTGGTACACTAATAATGTTGATAATTTCCAGTTGTGTGGTTATTCTGACAGTGACTGGGCAAGTTCAATTGATGATCGCAGAAGCACCACAGGTTACATTTTTAACCTTGGCTCAGGTGCTATCGCTTGGAGTTCTAAAAAGCAACCATCAACTGCATTGTCATCTTCAGAAGCTAAGTATATGGCAGCAACTTTAGCAGCATGCCAAGCTGTTTGGATGAGGAGAATTCTAAAAGATATGAAGCAGCATCAAAAAGTTCCAACAGTTGTTCATTGTGACAATCAGTCCACAATTGTAATGACAAGAAATTCAGTATTCCACAGTTGTACGAGACACATAGAGACACCTCATCACTTTATCAGAGAATTGGTAGACAAAGGAAGCATCAAGATGTCTTATTGCAGCACTGACGAGCAGCTTGCAGACATATTTACAAAGCCTTTGGGTTTTGAAAATTTTGTGTATTTCAGAGACATGCTTGGTGTTATAAATTCTTGCATTAAGGGGGAGTGTTAAAATTAATGCAAAGATTATATGTAAGTGGTGCTTGAGTTTAGCATCACATGAGTCTTTAGATGGAGTCAAATAAGCTATCTCCACTTACTTGTTTGTTAGTGTAGTGGGATGTTGGGTCATGGTGCTATTTTCTAGTTAGTGGTGTGATTAATTTGTGGGCAAGTAACTGTTAATGGGTCATGTTAAAGTTAGTGGTAGTCATGAGTCCTTATTTGTTCGTCATTATTTTCTAGTAATTGTCTATATAAAGGCTTGTTTATGTTGAATGAAATGTCAAGTAAATTCACCAAAATATTGTCTTTGTTTTCACCATTTTATTTTGTTATACCTCTCACTACCTAATAGTTGTTGAGAGAAGTCTTCTTGAGTGTGTTTAGCCCTTCCAAAAATTATCACATATAGTACATGTACAATAACTAAATAACTACATATGCAATTCTCTCACCTTTGATGTTTTTTTAACATGAGATTTGATCTCATCTTTTCTATGTTTGTAGCGTTACGGAACATGATGATGATTTGGAAAACGTGCAAATGAAAACATGCAAGTTTTGAAGATGAAAAGAAGAGCAGAGATGAGAAAGTTATTTGGTGGTAAAAAAACAAAGTTGTGAATGTAATGCGTTGAGAAGAAGTGTCAGAAGAGTAGTGAGATTGTGAAGACTGAAGAGAGAGGTGGGTGGTGGTAACAGGTAAGGGTGCAGCCATGCAGATGAAGATAAGAGAAAGGCAATGATTACTGATATTGGGTGACGAGCCCCATGCACTGACCACGACTATTCCAAAACCACCCGGCCTTACCCACGACCCCACACCTCTTCTGATCATCCCTACCCTATCTAACGAATCTTGACCCCTTCATTCATAATTTCATACATACTTGATTTGATACTATTCATCTGCTTGTCAATTCTATGCCAGGGATAAAAAAATCAACAGATCATTAGGGTTTCTGCCTAGAGTAACCTCTATATATACACGCAAACTCAAGCCAGAAATTAACACTTGGCTCTCTTTGCTTCTATATTTTTCTATATCATCATTCACTGTCGCAGTAGATGATGAGAAGAGGAGGGGACCAAGCAGGGTAAGCGAGGGCAAGTAGTTAAAATGATTTCAGACCAATAAATGTGAACTCTTCTTAGCTGGCCATTCTGTTAAAAGCTACCCATTTAAATGGGGTCCACGACAGGGTGAGGTTAAAATGTTAAATAATCATAAAAGCGTACAAGAGCTTGCAGAAACAAAAGTATAACATAGATTAATCAGTATGACAGTATCTTCCATCTCAGAAGGCGATCACAAGACAAAATCTAGTTTCTTGAGGATTTAATTTATAGAAAAGCCTAATATTTTGGTAATCATAAAATTTCAATTAAAAATATACTTGTTTAGATGATCAGCAGCATTTTAACTCAAATCATGACTCGTGAGGATTAGGAACCACACAGTGACATTCCACGAACTCCAATGCATCCTGTTTGGGAGGGAACTGGCCAGGAAGTGCAGTGGTCCCTTATCACTGCCTCTGAAATGTTTTTGTGTGGTACCTATAACTTTATTGTAATACGTACATTTTTACTTTCTTTTTGGAGATAATTTCTAGGTTAAAATCATTTTTTAAGATAACAATTTCTGTTAATTATTATTAGTGTTTGTTCCAGATTGAATGAGGAGTTTATTCTAGTACGTTCTCCTCCCAACTATGGGAAGAGGGTGAGTGACACTTCGGTATTTTATGGATAAATGTACCCTAATGATGAAGCTCTAATTTAAAGAACAACCAAAGCATAACCTTGATAATTATATTGGAATAACTTTTACCATTGTTATAGGATCAAATCTTTATTTGCCATTCAGCATATTTAAATAAAGAAACAGTAGAGATTTTTATTTTTATTTCAATCTGCGTTTTGTATTTGTATTTAAGTCCATTAGGCAACTAGTCTATTAGTATTATACATTAGGTAGATTTAGCTTAGATATATGACACGACCAATTTCTCATATGAAGCTTTAATTGTGAGTAACGGTTAGACTTTAAACCATTAGAAAATAGATCTCATGTTCTTATTTCATGTGCAATTTTGCGAAATATTGGTAATACTTTAAGCCGTTAGTAAATAGCCCACACGCTCTCTTGTGATTTTGAGTAATGATCCGACGACTTTAAACCGTTAGGAAATAATCCACTCTTACTTTAACGTTAAAGTTCAATTAAGGCTGTTTGTCTGGCCTCTGTTTGGTTGGCCCCTGTGGCTGCTGGGCGTGTTCTCAGGCCTTGTTTTTGGTTTTTTGGGGTTACAGTTTTGCTGTGTTTGTTTGTTTTTTTTCTTGTTGCTTGCTGAGGTTTGGTTTGCCTTGCCCCTTTACAAAACCCAGCGTCAGGTGTGGGCTGTGTTGCACCTGACACAGCTTTTTGTTGTTGCTGGCTTTGGCTTTGCTTGTGGTCGGCTGTTCTGCTTTCTTTTTTAATAAAGTTTACTTTGAATTTTCAATAAAAAAGTTCAATTAAGGCTAGACTTTAAGCTGTTAAGAAATAGCTCACATGTTCCCTCATGTGCCTCGTGATGAAATTAATAAGAAATTATCCAAAAAATCCAAAAAAGAAAAAATGGATAGACAAGGATTTGAACCCAAGACCAAATGACTTCGAATCGGATATCATATCTATAAATGTTATTCCACACAATCTTAAAAGATTTTTTTTTTTTTTTTGTTGAAAAGAACTTCATAAAGAAAACAGAAAGAACTACATAGAGTAAGGGCAATCGCCCAAAACCAGACTCTCCACCGAAAGGGGGCAGTCTTCCAACCACACAGACTCACCCTCAAAAGCGAGAGCAAGCTTGGCCAAACTATGAGCAACACGATTAGCAACCTGAGGAACAAAAGTAATAGCCCAATAAATTATGGCCAAATTATGTCTTAAAAGATTTCAGCACAATAAATAAAAAATAAAAAATAAAAAATAAACCTAAATGATTTAAAAAATAACCCAATAACAATATTTAATTAAGACATAAATTGATTGGATTTGATAAGTTAATACACATTACTAATAAAATGGTCAAATATAATGACGTACGCGACTATACCATTTACTAATTCTAATGGCATTTCTATGTAATTAAGAAATTTATCTAATTGAGTGAGTGGTACATTTCTAATTAAAACTTAAAAGTAGTACAAGTTCTCAAGTGATGATATAGTAGACGTCACCCTTGTATTCAAACTTTAGGGGAGTAAAAAGGGGAATTTATTGTGGCCAAGCTCTTAATTTGGACCACGGCAATTACTTATTACTCCATGTTTGGTGGTTATTTATTAGTATATGATTTTTGGTTTCCCAGACAAGACAAAGATTACACATGAGTGGTTCAGATTCACAGCAAAAAACCACATGTAACAATCAGAGTTAAAGTTGCACGTATTAAAATACTTTTAGAAAAAAAAAAATAAAAAAAATGGACAGTTCAGAGAGTAAGAAAATGACCTGGAAGAGAAGAGTTTTTAACTTTTGCATTTATCTGACTCGAGGAATGTTTGCTTTATTTTGGTAAAGGGAAAAAGATCTGAGTGGCTTTGCAATAAAGGACATGCATCATGCATGAGCTGACTAAAAAGGACATAAAACAGTGATTAAATATTACTGCTAAAATATTGACTGCTCACTGCGAAAATCAGGATCTACCTAGAACCTTTTTCCAAACTCCTGGGTTTATGTTAAATCTTTTTAATATAAATATACTAATCACTAACAATTAAAAATTTCCCTTTTATGAACTAATTCTACATTGAAAAGATAAAATACGGAAATATATAAATAAATAACTACCATTTTGGATCGTAAAGCCATGCAATAACTTATACGTTCATGGTTTTTGTTTTGGTTTTTTTTTTTTTTTTTTTTAACTTGATATAGAGCCATTTTTTTAAACAATTATAAATAAATCGAGGTTTGGAGGAGGGGGGATCCGACTTGAACCCACTGGTGACAGAGATCCTATGCACCTCCATCGATCATTGATAAAGACCTAGTGAGATCTCCACTGTGACGGAGATCCTATGGATCTCCACCTACAATAGAGGCTTCAGACGACGATGGAGATCCCAGATATATATTTTTTTAAACTAATTATAATGTTCGTTAAAATGTTCAGAATATTAAATATCCTATCAATATGATGTATGAGATATAATTATTTTCATCATTTTAATAAATTTATTTAAGGGTACTATTGAAATTTCTGAAAATATGATGATTAATTTGGGGTGCACATACATTTTTCAAGGGGTGTAAATATTGTCACTTTTATTTTTTTGGTTTTAATAACCAAAACCAATAACGACTTGATCCAATAGAGTTAGATCCATCAACCATTTTTTGCAAGCTCAAATTAGTGAGTTGAGCGTAATTCTACCACGTATACCTATAGTTTTTGATCCCGTCAGATCGTGGGCTGCTTGGTGTCGATCAAGTTGTTATTTTTTATTTTTTTTAAACAAAAATTGAAATAAGTGAATAAATTAGTTTTGGAAAGAATTTGGAGGTATAATCATTTGATTCCTACGTGAAGTTTCGAATCACAACCAAAAAATTGAAAAATTGTTTGGATGACTAATAGTTAGTATTATCTCGTTTTTGTGCTCAAAATTAAATTGCTAAATGGGATCAAAAGACAGTAAAAATACCGAAGAGATGAGAGAAAATATGAAAAATAAAGAAAATTGTTTTTTTTTTTTTGTTAAGTACAAATTTTAAATTTGGGGAACGAGATACAAATTAAACTCATAACCTTAATGTATGAGTATGTGTGAGTGTGAGACGCTTACAATTAATTCTCTTTTACTTTTGTAGAAGAAATAGCATGTTACTTAATACACTAATTTTGTTGAGGAACAAATTAATAATTAAAAGTGTTTATAAGGAAAAAGAAAAAAAGAAAAAAAAAGGTGGGTACGGTGCTTACCCTAATGTTTTGGGTGGCTTAATGTAAGCATAGACGACAATTATATACAATCCAGAATGATGTGATAAAAATCCATTCCATCATTTATGGTATATTTCAAGATTTATATGATAATAACAAATCATAGTTGGCGGAAAGACAAAGTGGGGGGGCTTCTGGTGAAGTTGGATTTTGAAAAAGCGTATGACTCTGTGGATCACTCCTTCTTGGACTTTACTATGGAGGAAATGGGTTTTGGGGTTAGGTGGAGGCAGTGGATGAAGTGGTGCATTTCGACACCATCCATTTTAGTCAATGGTAGCCCTACGAAGGAATTTGCGGTGGAGAGAGGGTTACGGCAAGGCGACCCTCTATCGCCTTTTCTTTTCAATCTAGTTGTGGAAAGCCTAAGTGGGTGTATCAAGAAATCGGCGGCTTTGGGTTTAGTGAGAGGGGTGTCCTTTGGTGATAAGGAGGTGCAGGTGACCCACTTACAATACGCGAATGATACAATCCTTTTTCTGGAGCCTAATTTGGAATATTTGATTAACTCGAGGAGAATTTTGAGGTGTTTCGAAGTGGCTTCCGGACTTAAGATTAACTTCCACAAGTCATGTGTGGTCCGAGTTGGAAAACCGAGAGTGGGGGAGAGTGATTGAACGGGGTCCTTTATGTGCAACAAGGATAGTCTTCCAATTTCGTATCTTGGGATGCCTTTGGGTGCGAGGCCAAGTTCCAAAGCGTTTTGGAAGACGGTTTTGGATCGTATTGAGAAACGGTTGTCTCCATGGAAGAAGAAGTTTCTTAGTAAAGGGGGGAGGTTGGTTTTGATAAAAGCGGTCATTTCTAGCATCCCAACATATTTCATGTCTGTTTTCAAGGTCCCAGTGAGTGTAGCCCGTGCTATTGAGAAGGTTCAGAGAAGTTTCTTTTGGGGGGATGGAGGTGAGAAGAGAAAAATCCATGCGGTCGATTGGGGTTCCATTTGCTTGAGCAAGAGGAGAGGTGGTCTTGGGGTGGGCCGGATTGGTGATAAGAATTTGGGGCTATTAGCTAAATGGGTGTGGAGATTTAGCCGGGAGGATGACTCGTTGTAGAATAGGGTTATTTGTGCAAAGTATGGAGTGGAGGTTAAAGAGTTGCAGTGGAAGTGGAATAATGTAAACATGGTGTCGCCTTTTACCAAAGCTGTTTCAGGGTTGTTTAAGGAGGGAATGGAGTCGGCTTGTATTTTAAAGGAAGGTTTGAAGGTGGTAGTTGGCTGCGGGGATAAGGTGAGTTTTTGGGATGATGTTTGGTGTGATGGTGGACCGTTGAAAGTTAGGTATCCCAGGATTTTTGCGCTGTCTTTGTTTAAATGTGGTACTATCGATCTTTTTGGGATGTGGAGCGATGAGGGGTGGAGGTGGAATGTGAGTTTGAGAAGAGGGGTGTTTGATACTTTGATTGGGAGGTGGAAATTTGGAAAGACTTTAATGTGATCTTGGAGAATGTCAAGCTAAATAGGCACATTCCGGATTCGATGGCTTGGAGTTTCTGTCCTAAGGGTCTGTTTTCAGCTAGATCTTTTAGAAGGTGCTTGGAAGATTTTAGGGATGGGGAGTCCTTGGAGCTAGGTTCAGTTTGGAAAGGGTTTAGTCCTCCAAAGGTGGAAATATTTCTATGGCAGCTGCTTAGAGGCAGGGTGTTGGTGCGTGAGGTGTTGGGTCAATTTGGGATGGAGGTGGCTGGTGAAGGTGGCTGTCATTTGTGTGGTAGAGTGGAGGAATCAGTGGATCATCTTTTCTTGTTATGTGAGTGGTCCTGGGGGCTGTGGAAGTCTTGCATGAGATGGTGGGATGTGCATTGTTGTGTAAGCAAGAATATAAAGGAGTGGTATGAAGGGTGGTCAGGTTTTTGTCCAAAGTCTTGTTTGAAGAGAGTTTGGGATACCTTTTTTAATGCAGTAGTTTGGTCGATTTGGGAGGCCCGAAATCAAGTGGTTTTCAAAGGAATCCCTGCGGTTTCTATAGCATTTCATGACATGGTAAGGTTTAGAGTAGCGTGGTGGTTCAAACACCATGGAAAGGGGTCGGAGGAACCAATTACGATATTGGTTGAGAAGCTGGAAATCTGCTGCGTTGATCACGGAAAAAAGAATAAAAGAAGTGCAATTTCTTGGACCCCTCCTTTGGTTGAGGAGCTGAAATTCAATGTCGATGGTTCGTTCTATAGTAATAAGGGGAAGGCGGGGATTGGTGGTGTTTTAAGGAATTCTGAGGGAGAGGTGTGGTGTAAATTTTCTGCAGGCGTCAAAGTTTGCGATGCAGCGGAAGTTGAGGCTTTGGCAATTCTAAAAGCCTACTGTATTTGTGAATCAAAGAACATGTTGGGGGGGGGTGTAGAAAGATAACTATATGTTTGAGATATGCTATACGTATATACACACACTAAATATAATTATCTGTTTTAAAAAACAAAATAAAAAATTGATTTCCAAAAAATATCTAAAATAAATTAATGTCATCCACTTATTTACCAAAATGCCACTCATTAGATGGAATTTTATGAAAATGAATGGAATTGGATGGAATGGTCATTAGTGTAACAGTGTTTATTAAAAATGGCCATTTTTAAACCAATTCCCCATTCGGTGACCATTTTGATAGTGGTGGCATAAGTTGATGACCACCAGGGTAATTACCCCAATTTTAAATTACATGCTATTTGACTTTCAACTTATATGTCAATGATTTTTAAGTTACATGCCAATTGATTTCCAAATTTTTGGATGGGTGAAGTAAACACAAAATGGAGGGCAATCTTATCTATTCAAGGCTAAAGGTGATAAGTATAATAAAATATAAATTTATGGCTAAAAACAATAAACCAATAAATTTATTGGTTACTTCTTGCAATTTCCTCAATAAAAATTCGATAATAAGTGAACTTCGACGGCACTAGAAAAATATTAAACAATTTGATTAAAGTAATACTTTATAAATTATAATAAAACATTAAAAATAATAAATTATAGTCAGAAAATAAATTAATATAAAAAATAATAAAACATTAATTTAAAATTATGAATAACAAACCTAAGACCCTAACTTTTTAATTAGAAAAAATAAATTTTAACCAATAAAAGTAACTAAATTATTCAATTTTGTAATTCATAATTTGGAGAAGAGAATGAGAGAATTATTAATGGGGAAGAAAGAGAATTGGGACTTGAGAGAGAGAGAGAGGATTGGGACGGGTGACAGAGAAATAAAATTGATATTGATTATTGATGTGATTGTGTATAGAAAGAAAAGAATAATTTGATTTGGCCTGGAAATAGGAAACTTGTCATCTCTGAGAAAAAAGTTGAGAGGCTTATAATCCACGACTAATCTCTTTTTTCCTCTGAGCAATTCTGTGCGTTTTTTAACGTAAAAGGCTTGACACGCCCAGGGAGAAGAGGTATGTTCGATCAGACCTTGACGAAGGAGTTCATTGCATTCTTCATTAGCGAGCTTGAGATCTGAGGGAGACATGCCTGAGTGGGTAGCCTTGGTAGGATTAGTATCTTCATTAAGCTTAAAGGGAAGCTTGATAAAGAAATCTGGATTCTTCCACAGAGGAGAAGGATGAGAGAAAGTGACATGATTGTCAGCACAAAGCATGAGCAATTTTTGTTGAATATATTCAAAAGGGGCTTGGATTTCTGAGAGTGGGAAAATCTTCGGAATGCCAGAAAAAGCTTTGAAATGCTTTTTGTATCGAATGCCAGTAGGGAGAATCCGGAGAGAGTTACATTGGCAGAAAATATCCCAGCCGATGAGGATATCTTTATCCGGAAGAGGAGTGCCGACGACTTGGACCCAAAGAGTAAAGGATGGGAAAAACTGAATACCAATCTTCTTTCTGGAAATCAGATTAGTGGAAAAAACCTTTCCATCAACGGCCCGAAAATACCGAACCTAGGATTTCCAAAATTCTGGAGGAAGGACCTTTGGGTTCATCATGGTAGTGTGAGAACCTGTGTCAAAATAAGCGATGACATCAACAAGTTTGGAGTACTTGTCAGGTAGAATCCGAACCGGAGCTTGGGGACCGGAATGAGAATCGAGCTGAGTAGCCTGATAGGAATCTGGGATAGAACTGTAGTCAGAGGAGACAGAATATTCCGAGTCAGAAAGATCTTCTTGAAGAACAAAGGTCGTGGAGGAATTTGTTAGTTAATTAATTATTATTATTATTATTATTTTGTAAAAGACTGACCCGGGTATAGCCCGGGTCAGCCCTCACATCCATCCACCCCTGGGCATGTGTAAAAGTAGAATATTTTTTTTATCCATATAGTTAATATAGAATTATAGGAGAAATTTGTAAAAAAGAAAATGAATGGTAAGAATGATTGAAAGGGAAAAGAATTTCCAACTAATCAAAATGTAAGTTTTGAATAAGTTTTTTCAGACATTGGTTTTAATGATATAGTCAAAATTGTTGTAAAAAGAATATTAAAAGAATTTGGGGCCTCATGTTCAAGTATATATATTGGTTTTAATGGTACAGTGAAGTATTCAAAACTTGTTAATGACAATGCCGCACGGATTTGGCGATTTGCTTCAAGTTTTCTATTGCCATTTGTAATATATATATTTTTGGGTTTATCAAATAGATATCGCAAGTATTTTTTACTTTCGTAGATTTGTTTCTGGCCATGGACTAAGAATCCTTCACCTATTAGTCTAAAAAACATATATAACTCTAGGACTTCACTCGCTAGCTGGTAAGAACACTCAAAGGAAAACCTGAATATTGATTAATAATAAAAGAAATCATCCAACTGGTGCACAATTTTGATTATAATGATGAAATTAATTACACACGGGACCTTTGCCTTGGTGGCTAGAGTCTGGCTGAGAATCTCTCCCACCAAGGTTCAATCCATGGCCCAAGTGTGTGTTTAGGGAATGGTGTTCCCTCCATTGTGTGGGTCTTGTCCCACCTAGGTGTGTGGGTAGTCTCTCCCCTCTAGTGGGAGTCGCGTTCCGGGCTGCGCTTGTAGAGCCTCATCTCGCCGGTCCCGACAGTTGTATGTTATCAAAAAAAAAAAAAAAATTGATGAAATTAATCAATTCTCTTCTCTGCAGCTTCTATTGACTATGCCGCTAATTTATAAATTTATTAAGTAGCATATAACATCATGATAGGAAAGATTACAAGTAGAGAATCATTCTAACAAACTACCATTAAACGAGCGTGATAATTGCCAATAGTCTTGGCACTAATCTCTAATCAAATTAACAATAACTCATGTTTGTAGAAATTGACTAAATCTCGTTAGGAAAGTATATTGGATGTCTCTAATTGGATCTATTACCAAGATGTAGGAGGCATCTCCAATGTAAAAGTGGCTTGTGAAAAAAAAATGCTACATATGATAAATAGACCATCTATTAAAAAATGTATTTCCAATGCAACTATGTATATTCAACATCACGTTGATGTGGCAAAATATTAGACATTGTCAACATGACCGTTTACTTTCAGACGGCCTGTTGCATAACTATTTTTTCGGTTGACTCAGCAAGTATTTAAAATTGACATTAATTTTTCATCTATTTTTAGTAAGAAAATAAAATAATAATATATATATATATATATATATATAAATGGATACGTTATTAAATATAAATGTGTTTTAAACAGAAGCATTAGAGACTAAATTTTGAGTTGATTGTCTATCAAGTCTATCTTTATACCACATAGGAAGCAAGCCTCTTAACATTGTTACCATGTCAACGATTTTTAGTATTCAAGCCACTTTTACATTAGAAATGCTCTAAGATGTGGCATATATACCAATTCGCTAGAAATGTCGGATATGACATCGTCTTTTAATATAATACTTATGCGGTTTAAAAAAAAAAACTTATTTCCATTTAATTTTTTTTATAAAATTAACTTATTTGCTTATAACATATATATATATAGTAGCTAGAGAGTTTGAATAATGATAAAAGTGGTATCAAACTCATTTATATGATATATACTTTTGAAAAAAATAAAACAAATTTTATATTTATGTTCGTTAAAAAAAATAAAAATAATACTAATAAAAAAAAAAGTAACATCAAATCACCTTTTAGTAGAGATGGTAGTGCACCTCCCTTCTACACCTGGTGGTCAAAGCTTCAAGTCCTACTATACGCATTTTATAAGCATGTGTGGGCCCGGGATTTATTTTGTGTTTAAGAAATGTTAAGAGTGCCTTTTATTTATCAATCCAAAACTTGTTTATTTTGTAATGTATGCTTTTAAGAGATGTTAAGAGTGCCTTTTATTTATCAATCCAAAAAATCTATTACAATCCGAATTAATTTTCTTTTTCTGAAAGGAACTAAATTCCTGATTTGTGTGTGGGTCAGTGTAATTTAATTTTTAAATTTTGTTGATAAACATAGTTATTAAAAATAAAAAATTAAGGTTTTTATTTATTTATTTAAGAAGAAATTAAGCTCTTCTTTCCTCGTTTTAATTCTTAATTAATAAATGCACCCTTACAATATTATAAGAAGTAATTACTAGTACCTACCTGAGGTTTACCTATTTACACTCAAAAACAACTTTATCAACAATTGACACTCACTTCTGGTGTTGTTGGCTTTTGCCTTCCTTTCTTTAATAATATTTGCTGTTTCAAAAAAAAAAAAAAACAATTGACACTCATCTCCCCTGTCGTTAGTGTTAACCAACTTTTTTGAAAAGCTAAAAAGACAAAACAACCCATAACACCTATAATTAAAAAATACAAATTTAAGAAAAATCAAAACAAAAAATTAAAAAGATTTGGAGATCCAATCTGGATCTCATGGAGATCCATCAGGATCTCCACTAGGGGGAGGCTGGAGCCTCCCCCGATGGCGACGGGGTGGCTGGAGCCTCCCTTAGCTGGCAACGGGGAGGCTCGAGCCTCCTCTCACTACAAACGAGGGAGGTATCCAGATTGGATCTCTACCGTCCATCAATAGTAATTGACGGTGGAGATACAATCTAGATCTCCACATTTTTTTTTTCTCTTTTCTCGATTTTTTTAAATTAATAAATCTCCACCGTCCATCTAATAGCTTAAAAAAAATTGTATATTAAAATTTAATTTTTTAAGAAATACATATATATATATATATACGGATTTTCTATTATCAGTTCGAACTGACAATAAATATATCAGGACGAAGAATGTAGACCACTAGATTTACATACTTTGACTCAAAGTGTATGTACTTGTCAAAACTTCTCCATAATCTGTGGTCCACATTCTTCGTCCTGATATATTTATTGTCAGTTCGAACTGATAATAGAAGGACTGTATATATATATATATATTTAAAAATGAATGAATCTCCACCATCCATCTATCATCTATGTGATGGAGGGTTGAGATCCATCTTCTTTTTATTTGTATTTTTTGATTTTTTTTTTTAATTTATGATATTATTAAAATAAAAGCAAATGTTAAAAAGACGATATTACGCTTTGAAATATTAAAGTTAACATTCAAAGTTGGTCAAACTCTAATGGTAGGGGAGGCGAGTGTCAATTGTTGATAAAGTTGTTATTTATTGTAAATTGGGAAACCTCATATAGGTTCCCAGTAATTACTTCATATTATAACTAGCTAGGTGATTAAATGATCATCCACCCGGTGTGGGTACGCCTTTTTTTTTTTTTTTTTTTTTTTATATCGAGGATCCCAGACTTCGTCCAGGCACCCATCCGTCTGTCCTCCCCAACTGCGTGACACACCCATAGCCAACTTGTTGGTTCTGATGGTCTATTTGTTGGATGTTATGGAGTAGGACAGACAGGAAACCTCGACCCACATCCCCGGCCACACAAAGATGCAAGCGGGTAAATCAGAACTCGCCTTCACTTGGGTAGAATTCGAACCGCTGACCTGGGAGTTACCCGTGCCCCAAGCCCCGTCCTTCCACCAGCTGAGCTAGTGCCCTGATGACTGGCCACAATGTAATTACCAAGAGTAGAACCAAGTACTTGGGTACGCCTTTACTAACAAAAGAAAACATGTTTCGGATCTTGACAATATTAAGACTAAGTTCAAGTTTCTTGACTCAATTTATTGACTTTAAGAGTGTATATAGCACAGTACGTGAACATGTTAATTATATATTTTATTTATGTAGCCAGAGCTTGAAATGTTTTCCCATAAACAATGAGATATATATACAATGACAATATCAGATTGATATAAGGATATGTTCATTATATTTAACACTATTAAGATTGTGAGTTCGAGTCTATCTCCTTCGATTCACCCAAATCTCAAATTAATTATAAAAAAAAAAACAATAAGGTACGGTTTTCGATTGAAAATTAATGCATTCAACGTTGACATCAACCGGTCCTAGAATAGTTTGAATGATTATCACAGCAGTGATCCCGATGAATGTCTTATGAGAACTAGACTTGTTTCAAGTAATTATAATATATATATATATATGAAAATGGCATTTGTGTAGTTTGTTGAAAGAAGAGGTGTGATCCATTAGCCTTACGGGATAGAAATAATCCCCACGGAAATGTATGCCCAGACAGACTTTACTCAGAAACCTGCAACAGAAAATGACACTGCACTGAGAACTTTACCACCCTATCACTCAAACCCTAATTTTTCATTTATTTATTCTTCTTATTAATAAATCTTTCTTTTCTTCACTTTTTACAGAGTGCTTTAAACTTTCTTTTACTCTCTTTTGCCTCTCCAGCAGCACCTCACTGCACACACATACACACTAATGAAATTATCAAGAATTTTAAACCAAAAAATCTCACACAAGTCTATCAAAACTAGACTGTATAAATCTTACACATCAATGGCACCCTCGATCTTCCTCATACTGCAAGCATAAGTAAATCACAGCAATTTCTTGTTTGTTTCACGACGGTGTTGGTCTGTGCCCTAGGCGAAGCTCGAGATCGAGCTCTTCAATGGCTGTCTCCTTGCAGTTGTTGTTGCTGTTGCCGTTGAAATTGTTGTTATCGTCAATAGATCCCTCAGAATCTTTGCCAGAGTAACAATGAGAAGAATTCAACCTCGGTGGTGTTACCGGAAAAGTTACCGATGGAACCATCAAGTTGTTGGGCGGATATGGTGAAATAGAGAGATGGGTAGAGGGAGGGTCAATAGAACATGTAGTCATGGTGGTGGGAGTATTGAAAACCCCATTAGGGTTGGGTACTTGGTAGAATAGACACAATCCACCATTGGTGGCGAACTCTTGAGTTGGAATTATAAACGTAGATGAGGAAGTTGAAGGAGATGAGGTTGGAATATTGATTGAACCCGGTTGAGTTTGGTGAAGGCGAGCGCGGTCACGGCGGTGCACATTCATGTGGCCGCCTAGGGCTTGAGCTGACCGGAATTCCCTTCTACAAAAGGTGCAAGTGTAAGACCTTGGAGGCCAAGTGGTTCCCATGATGTTACCTGTGTCCTCTGCAAAGGCTCTAACCTCCCACGAATCATCGTCTTCTTGTGGGGCTTGCTTAGGGTTCAACATCCACACCGCGACTGAGCTAGGGTTTGGTTGATTTTGTTGAGATTGAGCTAAATTTTGGAGCTGAGTTAAGGAGAGAAGGCTGAGCTCAGTAGCCATTTAAGATATGATAGAGGTAGAGGTGATGTGGAAGGGGAAATGGGTTAAATAGAGAATGGGCTAAAGTGGGAGGAATTTTACCAAAATTGTGTTGCAAGCAATTGGATTTTAGTGCCATTGACATTATAATAAGTTTAAGTTGCTCTTCCAATTTAGTCATCTTATGAGTACACAGAGACAAATTCTTACTTTGGCTTTTACGCCCAACATTTACTGGTTCAAATATCTCAACCTTTTTTTTATTTTCTTTTTCTTTTTTTGCTACTCATCATTCTGGCATTGTGTATATGTGCATAATTTTGATTAATATTATACAGTTTTTGAAATGAAAGAGAAATAAAAATAATTATTAATTAGTAATTGAGATGAAACTACTGTCGCTGCCATTATTTAGACTTGATTAGTTAGTTAATGCTATTGGGTTAAGTCAGGCAATTGGTAATGCCGATGAAGTTTCTTGGCCTGGCTTGTAGCCTAGCTAGTGTATGTCTTATTTCCAATCGCTTTCTTAAGTGAATAATAAAATTATCCAATTCATGTAAAAAACAAAATTAAAAGTATCCAATCAACCCAAACGTGAGAATGCTTAGGAATATATGTATGGCTTTCTCTTTCTACATCTCCGTTTGGCTAGCTGCGCCTTATTTATCTTTATCTAATTACCTACAATTTACTAGAAGTATAATTAATGCATTTCATTAAGTTCCTTGGACACAAGCACTAGTCCACAATGTTTTTTGTTCCCTTTAAACTGATACCAAAATCAAACTAGAGATCTATGGAGATTGAAAACACAACTATTACGATTTGAAATAGAACTCAAATTTCTTCACCAATACGGAAAACAAAGCAACCATATATTCAACAATAGTTGATGTAGAAAGTTCGATATTAGAGCATCTCCGATGTAAATATATATTTTGGAGTTTCTAAATAGTGTCACATCAGTATTTCTATTCATCATGGGCCCACCTTTGAAATTTTTTTTTTATAGAAATACATATTTACATCTCCAATTCAATTATCTAAAGTCAAATATGTATCAATTTTATGACCAATCATAATAAAACAATTATTCCACTTTCTCTCCTCTTTTATTTTACAATTAAATGAGCTTTAATATTATTGATGGAAATAGTTAGAAATCATAGTCAACATTTCTATGAGAGTTTATAGAATTAGAAACCTAACTCCATATTCTCTAACTTTTTTTTTTTTTTTTGCCACATTATCTCCATATTAAAGTTAGATAATTGTATTGGAGAAAGTTTTTCTAACTTTTTAACTATCTATCCTTGTGGCACTTAATTTTTTTCAAATACATATTTGTATCGGAGATGCTCTTATTTATTATTTATGGTCAAAACTCAAAACACTATTTAACTACAGTCAAAACACCCGACTCACACATAGTAGGTCCGCAGACCCATGCAATCGGTTTTAATCTTGAAATTCAACTCCTTATTTAGCAATTTGAAACATTTGACTAATAAACGAGAATGAAGAAATTTTAGAGTCGATCAGTCAGTGAAAGCATTAATATTCAGAGACGTGAACAACAACAGCACCATCATCATTGAAGTCTTCCGTAGGGTGACAGCCTACTCATATCATTTCATATAATGTCAACACCCAATCACATATTAAGATTATGTCATGTGTAGTATATGTTGCAGGTGGGATGAACTACATTAATTGAACCAACCCCTCCAAGTTTTTTTTTTTCTCAAATCTTATTTTCATGGTACATAGGCCTACATATCTACTCCAATACATAATTTGGAGGTATCTAGCTATTTTTATCGGAGACAAGGGATCTCCCCATATTTTACAATTTTATGTCTAAAAGTAGATCAAACTTTAGTAGTGGAACTTTATTTTGAAAACTCCGACCACTAAGACAATCCCAAAGGGAAACCTATCGAAGAAAAAATAGTGCAGCTTTCGACCCCAAATTAAGCAAACCTCAAAGCAAGGAAAATGCAGCCCATGGAAACACAGCTAAGAATTAATTAATTAATAACCTCTGTTTAACCTCTAATAAAATTATTATTCAAGAATCTCTATAGGCATAAAATTAGTATCCAGGTTCTCTCTATAAAATCACTAAATAGTACTCCTTCCTAGGAAATTAACAGAGATAATTGATAGCGCGTTAAATCGTATGTATTGTCCGATTTGTCCCTTACTCGATCGGATGTAGACTGTCGTTTTTACAACTTATATAAATATAAATATATATATATATAATATGTAATTATCGGCACTCATCACTTAAATTCTTTCTCTTGTTAGTTTCTTCTTGTCCCACTCCAGCTCTAGCAAGAAACTTCTCTTCAACCTTAAAAAAATTGTTTAACATACAAAGCTCAAATAACATGGACCCATGCTTTATTTTTGATGATATTTGTTCCCAAATTGTTGTAAGGAGTTGATTATTATATATATAAAATCCCTGTTCAGAGATAGCTAGAAGTTAATGATGAGAGAAATATAGTGTTGTTCATAGCTTTTTTCGCCTACGACTTAAACAAGAAAAATCAAACCTTACTTAATTAATTTACACTTTAATTAAACCAATATTGTTTACATCGTCTTGGTTGCTTGCCACCAAGTAGCAAGACATATGTGGGGACTCCTGCAACATTAATATATTCGTTCTTTCTTAGTTTCCATATCCTACTACAAGTATATACATTTATTAAGCAAAGCATTGACTTCAAGTAGTTAAATTTTCTGAAACTTGTACAACATTTTGTCTCCTTTTCTTCATCTTATTTTTAGTGACTAACGAGGTTTATATATATAGTAACAGTTTTGTAAATACTATCTGTGAAATTTACAGCTCGATTGTCGATCTTATCGTTCAAAAGGATATTCACTCGTCTCTCATGATGTTATATATTATAATTCTGAGAGATGTTATGCTAAATTTAAGACAAAGATGTGAGCCAAACAGAGAAGATAAAAGACGGAGAGGTGCGTATATATATATATGATTTAACCGGTTCACAAACCGTGTGGATCTATCATACATGTTAATGTTATAGTAGTGAAAACTGACCCATATCTCAATCACATCAAAAAAGAGCGATGCATCTTTTTATATATAATTATCTTCAGCAAATTCCAAAGAAAGATATAATATAATTTATAAGAAAATATCACATCACAGGAATTTGATTGAGAAACAAAACTAAATTGTATATATATTCAGCAAACAAGAGTATTAATTCTTATCTATTTCTAAAAAAAATAAGACTATTAATTCTCATCTATCTCTCTATCTATACATACACGCAACCAATCATGCAAATATATATATATATATATAAAGGTAGCTTTCATTATTATTATTATATGATTAAATTAAACTAGCCAGTTGATTAATTTGTCATATAGTATTTTTCAAAAGAGAGAATTCGATTTTTACAATAGTGAAAGCCAACAAGCAGCTGAAGTACTTGTGACGTGGCAAAAGATTAAAAAAAATATAAAAACAAATGTGATAGTTGCAACTCAAGAACCGAATGATTTATTATTATTATTATTTTTTTTTAAGAAACTGAATGATTATTATTATTTCTTAAAAGTATTACATTTTTATTGATATAATGCTTCATAGGAGAAAACATTTCTATCTCTATGGGTGGTAGCACAAATTGTAGCATGGAAATGTTGAGGATCATTAATTAAATAATTAGCTACTTTAGGAAAGCAAAAGATTACTTTTCTTTAATTTTAATTTTTTTAAGAAAATAAAGATTGATAAGTTTATATGGGTTCAAAATTTTTCTAGCACTTTTACTCCCCAACTTTTAAGGCTAGCACCAACTCAATAACTTAAGTTTTAATAGCACCTAAAAAGTGAATCCGATAAAAATACCTTTAAAGCACAATCACAAAAATAAGTCTCGTGCATTTTTTTTCCGAGACTTATTTTCGTGTTTCCAATACTAATTATTTTGGTATTTTCGAGACTTATTTTGTAATTTTCAAGACTTATTATAAAATTTCAGAGACTTATTGGGTATTTTTGTAAATTCCGAGACTTACTGGGCAAATACAAAATTTTCTATTTTTTTTTTCTTCATCAACCTCCAACATTGGAGGTCAAACAGACCTCCATTGATCTCCATTGGAGGTCTGTTTCACCTCTATTGGTCCTCCATCAATAGAGGTTTTTGAAAAAAAATAAAAATAAACCTAAAGGCAGAAAAGTAATAAAAGAATAAGGTGAGGGTATTTTTGTCTATTGATGCCATATAAACTCAAATTATTAATCTTTTAAAAAAATTAATAATAATTTTAAGAAGAAGTAACAATTTTTTTTTAAAAATAACTAGTTGAGATTTAAGATTGCCTAAATTTTGTGTGCCTTCTTGTCTTGTATATTGGATTAATCGAAGTTGTAAACTTTAAATTTGTTTTGACTTTTATTACTCTATTATAAGTATTTATATTTATTTTGGATTTTTTAAAACCAATTATATATTTTAGAACAGATATTTTGATTGCTTTTTTGATTGGATATTTTAACAATGTCAAACTAGAGATTGGGATGACCAGATTCCTGTAAGTTCCACCATTTTGTGATTGGCTTATTTCGTTGACAATCCACAATAGAGTTAAGGTTGTAAGGGTAAATTTAGGCGATTGGACTTGATCGTGATAAAAGCACCCTCCGACATCCCCAAAGCTTCAAGAGCAAGCTATAAAGGTATAACACTTGACTTGTACTCTTGAAGAAATTAGGTGCACACACACTCATGACATTCATATGTGTTCTTTTGTGCGTATTTCATCATTCACACACTTGCACATATTGCATATAGGTTAGTGTGTTAGACCGCATGAGAATGCCTCTTTCTTCTCATTGTCACGATCTTGGTGTCGTCGTGGTGAATCGTAAAAAACCTTCCGATGGTTTTTGCGGTCCAAGTTCTATATTGGACCATCGTAACAAATGGGTGCAACATTCCTTCCAGAGGATTTCGCAGTTCAAGTGTTGTCTTGGACCATCGTGAAAAGCCCTCCAGTGGTTTTCGCTATCGTTATGTCATCATGGAGAACTGCAACATTTGGTGCGAAGTTTTCTCCAATGGTTTTGCGGTCGATGTGTCATCATGGACCACCGTGAAAAGGGGACCATGACTTTCCAGCTTCATTTCAATTGCCTATGTCGCGGCGGGTTGTTGTCTTGGTCAATCGTAAAATCGGGACCGCAACAATCCGTTTTTGGCCAAAACAATGTAGTTTTGGTTGCCCCTATTTAAAGCTCAAGACTCTTTCTTGTTCAACAAGAGCTCTGGATTTCATACTCCTTAGAGAGAGAATAAAGTTCCTAGAGAGAGAAATCGCCAAGATTGTTTTTTTGACTCTCTAACCCAAATCCATGAGCATCAAAGTATCATCAAGTATCATTCAAGCATGGTCTCATAGGTTTCATAACTTAGTAAGTAAGAACAAATATTCTAGTTCATTTGTTGTTCTACTTAGTCAAGACATAACATGCTAGGTTGCATTTTATTCATCTAGCTAAGTCTACTTATATGTTCATTTAGACACCTTTGATAACTAGGATTGTTAGATTGCATTTATATCTTTTTAGTTAAGCATGTTGTGTGTTGTCTTGCACTATATTGCATATAGGACATTATTAAATATTCACATAGACTTAATTCTCTTCATTAGAGTCCAAGTCTTGTGGCTACATGTGGTAGCTACCCAAGCATTGTCAAGACCCACTTTTAAAGGCATGCAGGTAGAATAGTTTATGTTATGAACCTTGAGAAGAGTGATCAGGATGTCAACTTAGGTTGTTAAAAAATATTCACTTAGTGGAGTTTCTGTGACTAAGTGGCTAACGAGACTAGTCGCGTGGGTTTTTCCCGATTGGAAGGTTTCTCACGTAAAAATCAAGTGTCATTTAAATTCTGCACTTACATTTGATTTTTGTTGTTATTTTGATCTGGATTTTTGTTATTAATTTTGACTAATCGAAAACTTGGTAATTAATCGATTAACAACTCAATCATCCCTCCTCCCCTCTAAGTTGTTTAGACATATATTAAGGTATTTTCAATTCCAAATATCGAATTTCGATTTTCAGATTAGGATTTGAGAAGTTGGGGCTAGAAATGAAAAGAAATAGGGAAAATGGGGTTGGGGTGGGGCCGGGAACCTCCCCCCAAATGGGTTTTTTTTTTTTTATTTCTTTTTTTTGGGGGGGGGGGAGTTGCGCTCCCCCACCCCAATTGGCTATCCCTAGTTGGTGTGCAAGACACGCTAAAACTTCTTTTCTCTTTCCTGCCAAATTAAATAAGAGAGAGTGTTTGACAAATGTTTTATAGTGATTGGTTTAAAGTTGAAGCATATTACTCTTTAAATAGTTGCATTAGAGATGAAAATATGTATTTCTTCGATTTCTTTGTCAAAGTAGATCCATAATGAATAGGGCCTCCCCTACCCTAATTGGCAACCCCTAGTTGGTGTGCGAGACACGCTAAAACTTCTTTTCTCTTTCTTGCCAAATTAATTAGGAGAGAGTGTTTGACAAATGTTTTATGGTGATTGGTTTAAAGTTGAAGCATATTACTCTTTAAATAGTTACATTGGAGATGATAATATGTATTTCTTCGATTTCTTTGTCAAAGTATATCCATAATGAATGGGGGGGACCCTCCCCCACCCCAATTGGCTATCCCTAGTTAGTGTGCAAGACACGCTAAAACTTCTTTTCTCTTTCCTGCCATAACCGTATACCTTTGCTAATAATTTATTTATTTATGGGTAGTATTAACATGTGTCCTTGAGGCATAGGTTAACAATTAGAAATTTACTATAGGGTGCCAATAGTACACCCATATTTTATTAAAAAAAATTAATTACAAAAATATCCCAATATAAATTTACCAATAAAGATAAATTACTTTAATTAAAAATAAACCAAATACTATATATACTCATTAATTACACCCATATCTTCAATTATAACTTACCTTTAAAAAAATAATAAAAATAAAAAAACTTATGATAAACCCTAATTAAACTCTAATTTTATTTCAAGTTTCAAACTTTCTCATTATCACATGATTATCATATTGTTTTTGTCTTTATTTTTAAACAATATATATATATATTTAACAATAGCTATAGATATCAACAAGTTTTTTTTTTTTTTTTTTTTTTTTTTTTTTTTTTTTTTTTTTAAGATAGCCGTAGATATCAATAATTTTTATATTTTTTTTAAGATAGCTGTATAAATAAGAGAATTCCAAATGGAAAATCTCTTGACCCCATATACTACACATATTCCCTTTTATAAGACTCCTACATTCGAGATATTTCCAAAAGTAAATTGGACATTATTAAAAGAGGATTTAATTTCAAAAATAATATGATTTTTTTTAATAAATTGGGTGTGATAATAATTTAAAAGTGTTTATAAATAATATGTATTAAAATGAATATATTTATTTCAATTAGAGTACTGTTGGTATTAGGATTAGGGATGGCCATTTTCCCCCGGGGCCCCAAATCCCCGCTACCCCATCCCCATTTGGGGGGGATTTTTTGGGGATGGGGATGGGGGTAGGTGCCCCCATCCCCATTTCCCCATTTCCCCCAAATATAATATATAATATATTAATATATTTTTATTTTTATTTTTTCAATATTTGTATTCTTACTAACTATATATATGTTGTATGTATATTTTCGTCAGCATGACACGTTAGCAAAGATAACGGTTAATACGGAAGTACAGTAATTCAACGTCATCCAAAGTCAACCAGTCAATGAAAGGAACGCTGACCAAGGACACGTCATTAGGTATGGACACGTCATCAAGAAAACTAAATATGGAAGTTAGAAGCGTATGCGCCAAGTAAAGTCGTCTAGTTAAAGAGATATTAATGAGCGAAGATCCTGCTCGCCGAAGATCTTTACTCGGCCAAGATTCTACTCGGCCAGAAATCTACTCGGCGAGGAATCTGCTCAGCCAAAAATGGGAAATACAGCCTTACCAAGATACGTCATATCAGGAAGAGATCTGCATAGATACAAAATCTCAGGATAATATTCCAATAAGGAAATATCCTTATTTCCTCTCCAATACCAGAGATGTCTAATCCGGAAAGGATTAGAAGCTTCCAAAAGGATAAGCACCAAATGGGAAACGAGTCCTAATTGGTCTACTCTACCGGAATCCTACAAAGATTCTAATTAATGAATCCACCACTTATACGACAAGAACTAGGGCAACCCTAGATCGAACCATATAAATACAACCATGTACTCATTATAAGAGGGGACATGATGAGCGATTTACACTTACATAAGAAAAAAGATACGAAACATAAGCAATTATCTGAGAGAAAAGCGAGTATTGAGTGTGTAATTATTCTATTCATAGTGAATCTCTTCTCGCCATCACCGGCACCGTGGATGTTTCCCCGCCTTGGGGTTTTACCACGTAAAACATGTGTTATGTTTGATTTATTCTTTATTTCCTGCTTTTCTATATTACTATTCTCAAATACGAACGAATCATATCACATCCACGTGGAGAAAGAGGCTTTGATTATTCAACCCTAGTTTGGTTAAAGCTTTGATATGCCTATGTGTTATTGTTTGACGGTTGACTTTTCAACGATCCAAAAATCACCGTCAACAATATACAACTTTATTATGTAATTTTTGTATTGGATGTTATTTTGTATTTGAATTTAATGAATTATATATTTTTTTTATTATGTAATTTTTAATGATATAGGGGAAATGGGGGATTAGGGAAACGGGGGACTCGGGGGAAACGGGAAAAACGGGGAAATGGGGATGGGGGTGAGGGGACCTCCCCCCAAAACTAAATGGGGGGGGAGGGTTTGGCAAATGGAAATGGGGATGGGGGGACCTATATCCATCCCCATTTCCCCATTTCCCCATTGGCCATCCCTAATTAGGATAAGTGTTTATAGTAATATTTATTTTTTAAATTTTAGACATTGATGTACTTATAAAAATGGGTTTATTAATAAGTTTTATGGGTGTCAATATCCGTACACTTACTATAATAGAAAACTCAATAAATACACGGATAGAAACAAGACAATTAATACAGCTATCATGCATTTATTGGCACAGTAACACTACCCTTAATTATTTATCTTTCTCTGTACTTAAAAACCCGTTTGACTCCAACACAAAAAGAAGATGTACTGGGCCAGACCCAGTAAACCATATGGTACGGATGAGAAACTCCCAACCCGGTGGAAGCCTAAAGAGTAAAGACCCTCGACGAGACAACCCTGAATTTGTCTTTTTGTTGTTCAACTTCACACTCATACATGCTCAGGATTCATGGGTCAGGTCTGCTTTTCCTTCACTTTAATCATGCTCAATTTTCATTTTGTACTGTATTGCTAAATGCTAACGCTGGCCGACATATAATAGCTGTCCTACAGATAACTTCCTTTGCATTCTTCTACTTGCTTTAGCTTTTCAATCTCAAGAATGTTTTATCTTTTTTATAGATTATAATCATGAAGGCGCGCTTGTGCTTAATCTAATGCAAGGAACTATATGTTTTTACTCTCTACTCTTCCTTCAAATTTCTAACATTCTAACTCTTATTTATTGTTAATTTAATCTCTTCCCTATTTTAGTTCATTCCACTATAACTTCATGTTGTATTGCCTTTAAATTGTTCTTCTCTTGAATATTTAAAATGCCCAACTGAGATATATTTCTATACCATGTTTTCTCTGTTTTCCAGGAAATTTGTACTTCAATTTTTGTTTGTTTATCTTGTTGGGATATCAGTGGAGACAGATTTTGTCCAAAAGAAAGTGTTACTTTTGGTACATTATTTGTACAACTTAATTTTCTGTTTTCGGAGTGAGCTTTAAGCTCTTATGACTGATTAAACATTACAAAACATATGAAGAAAGATTGGAATTTCTTTCACTGTGCATAATTTTGTTAAGAAAAAAAAAATCAAATGGAAACCGAAAGTTCAAACTTTTTGAAAGCCTTTAGTGGCCAGGGAAGTGTATTTCATTTGTCAGTGAATTTTATTAGACATCCCTTTCATCTAGTGAAAAACTTTAATTTATAAAACAGTTGCTCAAAGCAAGAAATCATAGAGGGGCAATGACTTCCTGCAATTACTTTATATGCTCACACATACATTTGTTTCTAACATGAAATCTACACCATGAAAATTCGGCTTCTAGAATGCTTTTCTTCACTCCGAACTTAAACTTCAAGTCGGGCTACTAATTAATTTTCTTGTTTATGGTCAAGTAAGATCTGAATGGCATGTAGAGAATAAGATAGGAAGGAACTTACACCTTATGCTCATTGGTGTCCCATAAATCCTTCTATAAGCTTCTAACATTAGTTGAAGAAACCGTAATGCTAATAATACGAAGATAGAAGTTTCTGGCTGCCATATATATAAAGAATCATAAATAGTCAAATTCACATTATGAGAATCTTATTTCTGATTCCATATACAAATTTTTCCATGTTAAAAGTCTTAAAATGGCTATTTTAGTTTCACTACTTTATTTAGTTTTATGTTAAAAAAAGGTTTTGTATGTGTTGGGGAAGTCATGAATGCACTACACGAGTGTTGATTATTTGTGCTAGTCCTTATTTTTGTTTGAGGTTCTCAATGTCATCAACAATTGTTTGGAAGCCTTTGGTGTTATCAATCACTAATTGTATTGAAATAGAGACTTATGCTTTAATACATGCTTCATTGTGGGAAGAAACAGTGAGAAAGGTTACTGTGAAGGTGGGATGTGAGATTTCCATCTGAGATTGTATTTCCTTCACTAAAACTTCATTACTGATTCTTTTACATTGGTGATTTCATTCCACAAACCGACATTTGCTAGAGAGTGTTGACTGTTAACTGAAACTGGGCTGGTTCTTGCAGAATTTGAGCAAAGAAAGTTCATGGAAAAGGCATCCATTTTACCCTTGTTTGCATAGCTCTTACTTTCGACTTTACAACCTAGAACAACTGTGCTTTCAATGAATACCAACTACTGGCTGAGCTTCCAAGATTTTAGCAGGTATCCATATGCCTCTTTCTGCTGTTAGTATTAACATGTAGCTATTGAATCTTTTTCTCCCTGAATCCTATGATCATTTAGATATCTTGGCTTACATTATTAGCATTAGAACTATAGCTTCTAGGATCTGAATTGTAGATTTGGTGATTTATGTTTTATAATGGTCAGAAATAGAAATTAAGTGTTTAACAGATCAGGTAGACATAGAGACATAGGCATATAATATAGGGACCATATTATGGTAGAGCCCTAAAAGTGAGTAGCACCACCATGCAGGAATGTCGAACACCACTGAGTATTGGTGCTATCAATCAAAATTCTCTGTATTTTGATCAATATGTTTCTATTCTCTTAGAATGAACTACTGATGAAGTAGTAAGATTCTGTGCCTATAGCAATTTGGAAACATAAAGATAATGATATTAGAACGCGCCTGAGCAATTTTTTTCATGCAAATACTATATTATTTGGTTTATATGCCAGTAAAATATTGGTTAAAATTATTTTGAGGAAGCTGTATATTTTAATTTATCAACTATAGCCTTCAATGCATCTTCTTGGGCTGATATGAATAATATCTTCTTGATATAAACAACTAGCTAATGATTTCAGAAAACTAGAATACTTGTTATTTGTTAATACAATTGTCAACATTTGTTTTTGTATTTCAATGTGGTGCCTAATGTGGGCTAACCAAGGGAGAATAAAATCAGGAAGGATAATATAATGTGAAGTACAGGTCTGTGTTTTTTCATAAGTCAGTCCTCATGACTGTTGAGAAAGGCCTTTTAATTAGGTTTAGAATAGATTGCTTTTTATTTTAGTTTTGAATGAGGATATGGGAAAGAGTGTTAATATATGCAGTGATATAGATTATATGCAATGATTGAGCCACACATTTTTTATATATAATTCAAATCAAGTGATCTCAACTCAATGATGCATTAGAAGGCTGATAAACTGCAGACTTGCTTTCATTCAATAGTTTACCAGGAAGTCTTGAGTTCAAATCCCCCTACAGGCATATGATTTTGTATTTATTCTGCGTTTGGCATCTTAATTTGCATCTATGGTTGGGCTTGGTTGACATGCCAAGCCCGTTTGTATTCCTTGTTGAGGGCATGTTAGAGAGTTTTATGTCATTGTTTAGCCCTTACCTGCCATTTAACATTTTTGGTTAGGCGGTTTCTAACACACAGGTCATAATCATTTCTTATAAACTATGGCATGTGGTGTTAGTTATGCTACCACTAGAACCAAAAGTTTAAATTAATGGTATGGTCCCAACAACAATATTTAAACTCAAACACACTCTCTCACACGCAAGGTTGGATTTTAATTAATTGCTTTTTCACATGGATCATGTAGAAACATAAAAGCAAAACAAATGATTTAAATACAAATGCAACAGATGAGGGGATTTTTAAATGCAAGGCTGCTTGGTTAAATTGGATTTGGTTCAATGTTAGGTTACTTATAAACCTAAAAGCTTAAGCTAACAAGGGCTCGGTAATAATACTTATGCTTAAACAATGCTAGTAGTGAACAAAGGTGTTGTTGATAACAAGTGTTCTTTGTATGAGTGGTGGCATAGAGAAAAATAAAATGTTATTCACTCGGTGCTTTGTTAATGTAAGGGACGGATAGAATTTCACCTTTTTATATTCTTCATTTGGGATAATTTTTTATTGTGTTTTATTATGTTTTGTTTTTAAGAACTTGGCTAATTGGTGGATTGTTTAAGGGAGGGGATGGACTATAGTAGCTTGGACGCTGGTCCCTACTTTTTCATTCGGTAAATTTGTTTGGATAAATTTTATGGCAGTTTGGGAGAGAGAATAATTATTTATAAGCTAAAAACTTTTTACTATTTTTTTTCGGTGGATTCTGTTTTTAAATCTTTTGCACTATTAAAATGCTTCTGTTATGGGCATGAAATCAAGGCATTTAAAGTTATGGTCTGATTTCAATAGCAATTTTAAGTTCTATCTGTTGATTTTAAACTCCTTTATTGATCGTGTTTTCTCGATAGACTCCGGTGATAAACTTATAGGATAATGATATGCGAATATGCGAATATGCGGAATAAAGTATGAACGATAAAAGAAAACATGCTACACACAAGACAAGGAATTTACCGAGGTTCAGCTAACTTTGCCTATGTCCTCATTTCATCTCTCTTGAGAAATCACATGCACTATGGAGAAAAATGCTTGGTTACAAGAAACTTATTGAAACCCCTTAGCTAATTCCCCAAAACCTTGCTATGATCTCTCTTATCACTCTTGGCTCTCTACCCCTTGTATGTTTACTGTTTTTCTTGTGTGAAAAATAAACTCCCAGCTGCCCTATTTATAGGTATAGGACTTGGGTTACATTCCTTGCTAGAATAGGACTCCTAAATCCTCTTAGAACAAGAAAAGCTAACTTATTTCCTTAACCTAGTTGATTTGGGATTCTTGAGAAAATCTAATTTCCTAATTCCAATGGGAAATTATGTGCACACTTTATTTTCTCAGCTATGGGGTTTCAATAAGTTTCTTGTAACCAAGCCTTTTTCTCCATAGTGCTAGTGATTTCTCAAGAGAGATCACACGAGGACGTAGGCAAAGTTAATCGAACCATGGTAAATTCCTTGTCTTTTGTGTGTGGCATGTTTTCTTTATCGTTTATACTTTATTCCGCATATTCACATATCATTATCCTATAAGTTTATCATCGGAGTCTATCAAGAAAACAAGATCAGTAAGGGAGAGATTAAAATCAACAATAAATTGGACAGGTTACTTGAATGGTGATAGTGGTTTGATAGATGGAGTTGCTTTAGCCAATTTGAGATAACAAATAAATGCCTGATTAAAGACTTGTCTACCAGAATGTTTGTGCAATTTGATAAAAATGCATTTTCTTTAATGATTTCTCTAATTAACTCTATGATTGGCATCCTTTGTGCCTTTACTGACTTCCTTACAATTGGCGGTATCAATGAAGTGTCTGATGAACCAGTCTATGAAGATTTTCAGGCTCGTCTGATACATAATTCATGCTATTATGCAACTGAATTATCGAAGACTGGAAGCGAAAAGTGCTGTTGCTGTTTGTATAAAGGAGATAGATGCAAGTAATGTTGAACTTCAATTTGATATTTGATGCACAGAAAGCTCTCAAATCTTAACCAAAATATATGGTTGCTTATCTCCATGCAGAAACAAATAGGTGAGGAGTTTTAGGGATCACTTATTTACTATCAAAAACCTCGGGAATTGAGCTGTATATGACTTTGTAGTGACTGCACTAACGTCATTGACTGCAGTACCGCAGTAAAAATGAAGGAAATCTGGAAGAAAGCAACAAGGGGGGGTTTTGAGTCATATCTAGGTAAAGCTTGTTCTTCAATTTTCACATATGAAAGGAATAAAAAACGGATGCCCCAGTCTGCTTAGTATAGTTCCATATATGATTATACAGATGCCTAATTAAAACACGGTGTTGTGGTGGAGTATTTTATTTATGTTTCTTAGAGATGCCTTGCTTCTTCTAAGTAGGAGCCCCCTTACTATAGAGCATATAAAAAATAGAGCAATGAAGGTTTGTGCTATCAATGAACTCATTTGAGGACAAACATAATGTTTGTGGGTTTGGGTTGAATCTTACTTGTATAGAAGTTACTGCTTTTGAAGGAGGATTTTGAACAAAAATCAGCTAAGATTGACCTAAACTAGTAAAATTTGCAAGTTAATTGTTCCAAACCCATTGCTGGGGTATATTTGGGCAGAAATGTCCATTCTCAAGGTTGATATGCTGCCAATACTTGGGTTATTAGGACCAATCTAAAACATATATTTCCATTGTAAACATGATCTTAGTTGGATCAACCGTTTCTATGTCGATTGTTATTTTTTTTTTATGCATACTTCGGCAACTTCAACTGAGTCAGATAACTTTTATGCCTATTAGTTTAGTGTCTTCTATATGTTTTTCATTGCCATTTAACTTGCTTATTTGTAAAAGCAAACTCAACTTGATAATTTCATATGAGTCAAACAGGCTTTCTTGGTGCCGGAACCCTCTCAATCTGGCACTGGCTAGACACCGAACACATCAGCATACTGGTGGTTTTGGTTGACCTTGAGGATGCTTTGCGTGTGGTTGGAGGTGATCAAAAGGGGACTAGTGTTTGCACAAGCTTCCCACGAGCGATTGCCAGCAATGTTTAGACATGGAGAATCAATGCAGTTAGCAAAGAGCGTTTCTCGCGGCTTTGGCACCACAACAACTCAAATGCCCACTTGCATGCTCCTTGACTTGCTAAAAAAAGTGGTATCTTCTTTGGCTCTCTTTTGCTTTATCCACATCTAGCTCTATTAGCTGTTGTTTTAATAATGAATACATTAATTGTGTTGTTAAGGGGCTTTTGGTTACCTTAACCATATTATAATAAAATATTCCATTCATGAAAAGACTTAATTATATATCTAGGAAGGAACCCACAAGAACAAAGCTCAAGAGAATCAACTTAAAAAATTGAGAGAAAAGTTAATACATACATATGCTGCCCTCCTTGTCAATTCAAAGGCACCCTCTCCCTCTCTCTCTCTCTCTCTCTAAATGCTGCTTTCGTTAGAGAAAAGTTTTCTTGTATCGTTTGATAGCACTTGGAATTGAAATGATTTTAGCATCCAAAGAATAGAGGTTGCACTTGGCCCCCCAAAAGAAACAAATTGGCATTATATATATATATATATATATATATGTTTGGGTATATAGTCCCATTACATAAAACTGGATTTGTAAAGTCATCATGTCACTTATAAGGTAACAGATAATTAAAGTGTAATTGAGTTGATGAGAAGTGAAGTGAAGTGAAGTGAATATGAGACATCACATTCACATGGGAGGGTGGTGGAAGGAATTTTGAATCAAAAAGCCCAGAACGCACATGCAAGCTCATCGATGTTTGAGCCTCCCAAGTTCATTTTTTTTTTTTATTAATTTAAGGGAAAATTGTAAATAACCACAGACTTTCGATCAGATGCAAAATCAAATCTATGGGTTGAACAATCAGTCAAAAATCCCTACAATTAGTTAACTTTAATTGAAATATAATCATTTAAGTGATTTTTCTATAATTGATGAGTGGTCACAAAATATTCTTTCTCAACGTGTGTTAGGATGTGTAGCATTACTGCTAATTATATAGGGGATTATTATATTAAAAGATAATAATTTAAGGAGATTACAAATTTACAATACAGTAAACTTATCAATATAAATGGTGGACGAGTTTCTTGAAAAGTTGAGAGTCCTTGTTGCTACTATCAATTTTGATTAAATGATTTACATACTCTTTTGAGGTGTTGTAGGGTGCAACTTTTAGTATAGTATTGCTATTTGTATTATGTTTTTTTTATTATCTTTTTCTCATCTTTTGAAGTTTATATTTTGTATAAAATTATCATTTTGAAATGTAAAGCCTTGTCTATTTTTCACTTACCACCGACACATTTAGTGGTTTTGTTTGTTTATTAAGTTAAAAATGACTAAAAAAAATTGTGTTAAAATCACTTAATAAAAAAAAATGGAATTTTTGTATTTGTTACGTAGAGATATTATCTAAAACTGCCCTGGGTTTGCATAATGGTAAATATATATATAGTTTTGGCGCACGAAAATAAACACATTATAGTTTCAACTAATAGTTAAAATATCCTGTATTGTTAACATTCCGGTAAAATTAGAAAGATTTATAATATTAGAAAGTTTAGTGTTTGTTTTAGAATTAATTTAGGGGTTGTTTTAAATTAATTTTTGGTAGATTTGTAATTTTATATATCTTTGAGCTGCTATACAATTAATAGATTTACTTGTCAAGTGAAATGACCAAATTACCCTCCCTACGTTATGTACTAACATGTTGACTTTGAGTTGACTTTGACTGTAGGGTTGTTTGTATTAATTTCAGGTATTTGTTTTAAATCGTGCTAGATTCGATAAACTAAATGAGTAAGGGTGAGTTTTGCAATTAACCCTTTTAATAATGAGCAAATGAATTTCAAACTTCTCTCACGAAGACAAAAAGAGAGGTCGTACTTGTAGAGCCAATTCAACTAAAATTTGATTTACCTAAAACTAAAATGCATTTCATAGGATATAGATTTTAAAAATAATTCTAAAATAGGTCGTAAATTAATAATAAAAATCATTCTATCTATGTAACTATTTTAATATATTGTAATTTCTTAAAATAATTCTCCATTGATTAACCAAATTTCAAATAAGACCATCATTAAAGGAGTTCTAGTCAAATAGCAAAGCACCGGTCATAACTCATAACTAGTACAAATATCACGATCAACGTTTTACACCACTAAAATTGTTAATTATATCGTATATAATAATTTTGTAAGTACTAGCTAACTTATTGGTTAGGGTATAAGAGGTCTCGGGTATGAATGCCTATGCCTCCCGCATTACGGATTCACAGTAACGTGAAAAGGTTTGATTCATTTATTGTAATAAAAGAAATTATATATAAAAAATCATCATACATGACAACTTCATCTTTATATATATATTCTTTCTTTCTTACCTTATGATGAACTGATTTTACTTATATCAGTTTTACAACTATCAACCGATTCACATACTTCAACTTAGTTAATTTTACTTAGTTAAAGTCTTTTTAAACTTAATTAATGACTCACAAGTCTCGTCCCAATTTAAAAAGTTCAGTTCGGTCTTAAGGAGAGAAAAATTGTATGTAGGTAATAAAAAAGTTTAACGAAAGTGTGTTTGGTACGCGAATGGGATGAGACAGGATGGGACAATTGTTCCGTATTCTTTTTTTGGTAAAATTGGACAGTTGTTCCATATTGTGTTTGATATGTCTGGGATAAAACTATTAACTGTACTGTTATGCATTTTGTCTGGTTGGGACAGAATGGGACAAGAGGTTTAAATGACTAGTCTCTCTTATTATATAAATATATATATATATATATATATATATATATATATATATATATATATATATATATATATATATATATATATATATATTATATAGTTTTATGGGTTAATAGCACCAATGCCCCCTGAATTATACGCGAAATCGCATGTTGCCCCTTAATTATTTTTTCCTGGCATTAAACCCCCTAAACTTTCATTTATTGGTAAAAACTGACAAAATAGTAATGGAACTTTATTTCCATCCATTTCTTTGTCATGTGCTCCTCACGTGGGTTCGTACGAAGGTCAGTTATGTCATTTCGTTTTGATTTAAAGAAGAAAAAAAAGTTCCATTACTATTCCATCAGCTTTTGTCAATAAATGAAAGTTCAGGGGGTTTAATGCCAGGAAAAAAAAATCAGAGGCAACATGCGATTTCGCGTATAATTCAAGGGACATTAGTGCTATTAACCCTAGTTTTATTATAATAATAATAATATATATGTATAATATTATAACAATATATATATTGAACATAGATTATAATATATTATATATAATATTATAATATATATATACAGAAATTCTATTATCAGTTCGAACTGACAAAAGTTATATCAGTTCCTTGCATGTGGGCCACTGGATTTAAATACTTTGACTTGGCTGTATGCACTTGTCAGTCAAATTATTTAAATCCAGAGGCCCACATGCAAGGAACTGATATAACTTTTGTCAGTTCGAACTGATAATAGAAAGACTGTATATATATATATATATATATATATATATATATAATATATAGGACATACTTGTAATTTTTGGAAATTTTAAAGGGTAAAAACGTCTTTTTAAAATTTGTCCCATGCATGGGACTACTTGGCCTAGGGTTTTGGATGGAATAAATTTTTGTGTTTTTTGTCTCATCCAGTCCCGTCTCGTCCCATGTTTAAAACACGCTAAACGTGGGATAAGAGGAAATTATCCTATCATGTCCCGTCCTACCCGTGTACCAAGCGCACCCTTATAGAGTTAAAGTACTTCATAATTAATTTTGAGAAGTGAGTTTAATATAGTTCTTCAGTCAGAATATTGAATTGGATAACTAATTCAATTGTTACCTAAACATAATTTTAGTCTAAAATTGCAATATTGTTTTTTTTTATTTTATAAAAATAATAATAATAATAACTGCGATTTCAACCATTAAAAAACTAATCCCAAAGGACTTGGAATAATAAATCAGTTTACATATAGTTACTTAATAATTATAATATGTCATATAAGTGATCATGATCTGCCTATAAATTTAAAGTGTATAAATCTCCAAAATCATTATATTATATTATTATTAAATCGAGAATTATATATCTCAAAATCCTTTATAAGTAATAAATTAATAACAAATACAGAGGCTCAAAAGGCAACGCTTGTATTTAAAATTCCATCGATTAGTACCTTCATACATTCTAATGAATTAATAACAGCAGACTTATATATATGCATTGAAATGATCAAAACATATATAAAAGTTGCAACAGAGAAATGGATAGAATTATTTAATTAAGCAAGCATATGTGATTATGTGAAGTCCAAGCTAAGTTAATTTCAATCTCCCAAGTCTCGATTGCAGGCAGCACTGCATTTACTATATCAATTACCATATAATCTCATGATTCATATGATGTTGACATTTTACGTCCTCATATACCACATCATTTAGAACAGAATTTAGGAAAAAAAATTGGGACGTCTAGTATTACTCTTATTATATATATATATATATATATATATATATATATATAGAGAGAGAGAGAGAGAGAGAGAGAGAGAGAGAGAGAGAGAGAGAGAGAGAGAGAGAGAGAGAGAAATGCTAGACGTCCTAATTTTTGTTTCCCAAATTCTATCACAAATGATGTGACACGTGAGGTGTCAACATCATATCAATTACTATATAATCTCATAATTTATAAGATACTGATACCTCAACATCATTCATTTGGGACAGAATTTGGGAAAAAAAAATTAAGACGTCTAGCATTACTATATATATATATATAGTGGTTCTCTCATAAAAGATCTATTATTTTAATTTCGGTAAGGACTTTGATGAAATGACATCTATTTTTTTGAATTTTGATCTAGATTTTTTTGTGAAGTTGGGTTCAAGAATTAAATAGCACCTTTTGGGGTGGTTTTTGGGGAATAGGCACCAAGTTAATAAGTTAAGTTTAAAAGGCACCATTTAATGGGACCAGACGAAAATACCCCTTTGTTGTCTGTTTCTTTGTTTTGAAACTTTGGAAGAAAAGCTCTGAGAGAAAACCCCGACGGCGCAACAGTGGACCAAATTGTGACGATGAACCATCGTCAACGGAGCTACAGTACCGACGTACCGGCGAAGTCAATACCGACCACGGTATGTCTTTATCTCTCACGCATTTGTTGTCCATTATGTTTGTTTGATGAGTTTAGGTTAGGGTTTTAGTTTAGGAAAAAATTTCGAGCCTTTTGGTAGTGAAAACGATGAAGTTCTGGGTTTCCAAGAGTTTTTGAAACTGAATCGAGCCTTTTTGCAGTCTTATCGAGCCTTTTAGAAAGGTTATCGAGCCTTTTAGAAAGGTTATCGAGCCTTTTAGAAAGGTTATCGAGCCTTTAGAAAGGTTATCGAGCCTTTTAGAACCTTTTTAGAAAGGTTATCGAGCCTTTTTAGAAAAGTTATCGAGCCTTTTGAAAAGTTATCGAGCCTTTTAGAAGAAACTTTTGTCGAGCCTTTTAGAAAGGTTATCGAGCCTTTTAGAAAAGTTATCGAGCCTTTTGAAAAGTTATCGAGCCTTTTAGAAGAAACTTTTGTCGAGCCTTTTAGAAAGGTTATCGAGCCTTTTTAGAAAGGTTATCGAGCCTTTTTAGAAAAGTTATCGAGCCTTTTAGAAAGGTTATCGAGCCTTTTAGAAAAGTTATCGAGCCTTTTGAAAAGTTATCGAGCCTTTTAGAAGAAACTTTTGTCGAGCCTTTTAGAAAGGTTATCGAGCCTTTTAGAAAAGTTATCGAACCTTTTAGAAGAAACTTTTGTCGAGCCTTTTAGAAAGGTTATCGAGCCTTTTAGAAAAGTTATCGAGCCTTTTGAAAAGTTATCGAGCCTTTTGAAAAGTTATCGAGCCTTTTAGAAAAGTTATCGAGCCTTTTAGAAGAAACTTTTGTTGAGCCTTTTGAAACAAAATCGAGCATTTTAGAACCTATATGTTATCGTGCCTTTTGTTACTGTTATCGAGCCTTTTGAAAAGTTATCGAGCCTTTTAGAAACTTTTGTCGAGCCTTTTAGAACCTATATGTTATCGTGCCTTTTGTTACTGTTATCGAGCCTTTTTGAACTGTTATCGAGCCTTTTTGATATGTTATCGAGCCTTTTTGAACATTGATGTTATCGTGCCTTTTTATACTTTTATCGAGCCTTTTTGAACCTTTATGTTATCGTGCCTTTTTGTAATGTTATCGTGCCTTTTTGTAGTGTTATCGAGCCTTTTTGAATTTTGTCGTGCCTTTTTGCACTGTTATCGTGCAGTTTTGAATTTTACCGTCAGTTTTCAAGCCTTTTCAGTAACTTATTTGCTTTTTTTCCGTCAATATGCAGATGGCGAATCCGAATGATTTCCTTAAAACCCCGGTGGGAGAATGGTTCAATGGAAAAATTATTCGGCATGACCATTTTGATGACCTTAGAGATATCGACAATGCACTTGAAAGAGTACCTGAAAATCTGAGGATCGAAGACCGACGTCAGTTTACTGAGTCATGTTTCGGTTATTTCCTCCAGATGCATCGTGAGATTAATTTTTCTGGCGGCATTGTCCATCGGCTACTTTTACGTGAGTTGCATCACAACGGGCCGGAAGATGAGATGCGATTTCTGTTAGGGAACCATACGGTCCGGTTCTCGAAGGTTGAGTTTTGTCTAATCACCGGATTGAAGTTCGGAGTGATTCCTGACACAGCGAGTTATGATATGGTGGTACAGAATGGCATACACGACCGGTACTTCCAGCGTCGAGTCATCGAGTTTCAAGAGCTGAGAGCGGTGCTTCGGATTGGTGTTTTCCATTCGCAGTACGATGCAGTGAAGCTGTCATTATTGTTTTTGCTGAACTGGATACTGATGGGGGTGGACGAGAGATTTAAAGTTCCAGCATGGCAGTTTCGAGTAGTCGAGGACTTGGACACTTTTGATGCGTTCCCGTGGGGCGCATACGTGTATAGGCGGTCTATTTATGGTTACATGCATGCTTTGGATAGTCCACGGCAGGCAGCACGACAGGCAGGACAGGGCGTTGACACCATCGAGTCCTACAACATATACGGTCTAGCGCACGCACTATTGGTTAGCATTTACAATTTGCATCCGTACTTTAATTGAGAATTTTTTATATGACTGATGTATTTACTTGTGATCGTACTTGTCTATTACGCAGGTATTTGCTTTTGAGGTTATCCCCTGTTAGGATTATGCTCAATAGCAAGAGTGTAATGTTGTAATTAACAATCTTTTTCATATTAATAAAGTGATTTCTGGTTTAACAAATCGTATAGCATTTATAGTTTAATATTATAATTGTCAAAGTAAATAATCATAAGGTCTAAAGACTATGAGAAAAGAAGAATTGTTCGTACATCTGGATATGTATGTGGTAGACACAATTCTTTAGTTAGTCTTGAATAATGTTCACAACTACCTTTATCTTGTTAAAGTTGTAGAATTCTTTTGCTAGCATTTGAGTGGGATCAAATGAGATATGATGAGTCTAAAATCATCGGAGTGTCTTCAAGCAAAAGGATCTAGTGCACTGGGTGTATTGAGCTGGATCACAATGAAATACTTTATCTATAATCGTCAATAGATAATAGTCTTTTCATTATCAGGACAATCGGAGAGTCTATCTTAATCCTGAGATAAATGATGGACTTATGGTTGCAAGTGATATCATTTGAGTTATCAATGAGTACGATTATATCGCATTGTCTATCCTCGATAGTTTGGTGATATTCATTTGTTAATCGATAGAGGACTTCATTTATAGATATGGACATCGTGGCTCCATTTATTAAATGAGAGTATAATATCATCATATGGATGTTTTGAGGTAATTGGATATTAAATCTCAACGTTGAGTTTTCGATAGTGTCTATTGAAAACATAGCTTCTGGACAAGTCAAAATATCCAAGTTCAAAACGTGGTCATATGAGTAAATATGGTAACTTGGAGAGTTATAGGCGGTCTATGAACTCTTGGCGATTACTGATATTAATCACGAGGATACACTATCTCCAATATGATTGTCTAGGGTATGAATGAGGAGCATTTTCCTTTTCTATCTTTATTTAAGAGTTCAGTTTTAGCTCTTTAGTGGAATGAGTTAAAATTAATGGATCGGACCTAAGTGAATCATTTGTTGATTGTGATTAGATTATGTCTATTGAAGCTTAAATTTAGATGGCCCGCCAAGATCCTCAATCCACACGGACTTGCATGGATCACTTGATATATTCTACCGGACCAATTTAAGGGTCCATCTAGAATTGCATTTAATATATTAAGAATATAATTTGCACATTATTTATGTAATGGGCTGCTCAATTATATTAATATATTAATGAAAGACATGTGGGCTTGTTTCTTTTAGTAAGAATAGGTATGGTTCACATGTGGGCTTTTTATTTAAAGTCCAATGGATTAAATGAAATAAGAAAATAATATTTGGCCCAATTATTTTATGTGGGGCGGCAAGGTTAAATTTTTAACCTAAGATATTATTTTGTTTTCATTGTTTAAATTAAATAAGAATTAATTAATTTATTAATTAATTGTTTAATTAAGAAACAAATCTTTTCTGATTAGGAAATATGATTCCTAATGTTATACTATTGTTGGTAGTATACTAAAAGTAAAAGACTTATTTGGTAAGAAAATAAATAAATAATTTTATTTATTTAATCAAATAAGGAGTCTTTTTATTTAGTCAAAATAAAAAAATAAAAGATCTATGAGTTGGATTAGGGTTTGAAGTCTTAAATGACATGTGAATTTGGGTGCAACACAACTCCTCTTTTGTAGAGGAAAATTGCGGCAACCCTAGGAGAAACACATGAAGAATTCGGCCACCCTAAAAGAAAGAAGGAAAGAAAATTTAGCCACCTATATATTCACTCTTATAGAATTCGGCCACCCTATGGTTTTCACTAGAGACAATTTTCTTCTTCTTCTTCATTCATAGAGAGTTATTTTTATTCTACTAAAAACATAAAAGAGTGATAGATTATTCTTTGATGGTATACTTTTTGCTTATTCATCAATAAGCTTGTGTGTACAACATCGATCTAGGTTCACGCGAGTTTCGATCATTAGATTGAGAACTCAAAAGTGACCGGAATAATCTTAGTATTCTTTTGATTGTTTTTGTGACTAACAAAGAAAAGAAAAGTTTGTTTGTCCATTCACAGGTTTGCAATTCAAAGAAAAAGGGAGACCACGCTCCTAGGTGATCCACGTTCGTGCTAGGATTGAAGATCTTGCGGATTACCATCGACGTAAGTCAATCGGATCACGCGACAAAATGTATTCTTCTTTTGTTAGATAATATATATGTTTAATTGATTAAAGGGTTTAAGGTTCATAAAAAGGAAAAATTTTAAAAGTTACTAAATCTATTTTTAGTCTCGCTTCCGCTGCGTGTACTACGGTATTTTTCCCTACATCCCCTCCCTTGGCATTCAAAAATGTGGGATCCGCAGGGTTAACCCCGAGCTACCCCCTCCACGTATTCTGAAATGGAAGTTTACTAAGCGACCGCGAGGGAAAAAGCTGGATGAGATTTTCTCTGAAACTGTAAATATTGTTGTTGTTAATGTTTATAATTTTTAGTATGTGTATAATTATAATAATGTAATTACAATGATGTAACTCCAATTGCAGATGTCTGCGCGGTCTAAATTGGTGGCGACAGCTGTTGAGATGGGTCAACGGTATTACGAAGGCATAGATCAGCGACCCACTCTGTATGATCACTATGCTGTAAATTTATCTGGAGGCCTCCCGGATCTGGAACTACATAGGACTGGCGGACCCAGTCATACGGAGGATTCTTGCGGACCTAGTGATATGGATCCTTCGTACTCTGGACCCAGTGATACGGAGGGCTTAGACCCGGATGTCGGCAATGGCCGTGGGAGTCCCACGAGGTCTAGGCGGGTACGCGTGACTTTGCCCAGACAACCTACAGCTGGACGTGATTCAGAACCGGAGGTTGGCAGTCCTACTCCCGTGAGGCGTAGGCGGGTACGATTCAATTTGGACAGACAGCCTGGACCTAAAGGTCATTCACGGGGAGGTGTCGGAGAGCATCCACAGGTACGTAAGCATTTTTAGGACCACATGATTTAATTTCAATTGACTTAATAGTTTTAGTACTGACAGAGTTCGAATTCCTTTCAGGCTTGGGAGCATAAATTGGCAGAGGTGATGGATGCTGTTCGAAAATTACGGGAGGATGTCATGGAGGCTTTCCGTACGACTGAAGAGAAAAGAGCTACGCAGCATTTTGGAGTTGCTGGATTTGATCCGGGCCCAACAGGGTCCGACGTCGCAGCACCGTATGGATGGTCCACCATTCGATGACCAACCATTTGATGACCATGACGGAGCATTTACTCCCACAGGTACAGGGTGGACAGACCGAGGGACCAGCCATGGGCAGCCACGTACCACAGACACAGTCTCAGATCCGCAGGGTCATGATGTGACAGCACGAGAGGAGGTGCGCGGTGGTACACAGACAGCAGGTGATATAGAGCCAACGGTCTTGGAGCAGGTACTGCCTGAGGACATCACCACAGTCCGCTCATCACAGCTGCTGGATGATCCTGTTCACTCCCAGGAGCAGGTACTGCCTGAGGACATCACCACAGCCCGCTCATCACAGCTGTTGGATGATCCTGTTCACTCACAGGAGCTCACACCTATACATTTCCAGGAGGTCACCCCTGACGCCACATCGCAGCGCGATCGTCCAGTCGATCCCAGCGTACGAGGTTTCTCCTACGAGCATAGACCTTCGGTCGACCCGAGTGTAGCCGACCCCTCCAGCCGACCTCCGGTCTGTCATTTGACACCCCACCGGTCGATTTCAGGTGATCAACAGGGAACGAGTTCCTCCTCTCACCACACCGATCACCCTGATTTGGACCGGAGTCCACCACCCGTGAGGCGTGGAGACCGGATTCGACGTCGAGGTTGGATGGAGCGGAGCCCATACACAAACCCCTGTGAACCGAAGAGGCCACGGACGATGCCGCATCCGCAGCCAGCACATGAATGGATGCCACACGAATTAGTAGATCCTGACCAGCTGGAGGCGTACCTAGCCTACAAGAGGAGCATGACAGGGGAATTGTAAGTATAATCTAAAAAATTACAATCTGTTTATAGTTTTTTCGTCCACAGGTACAAGTAAGTATTATGTTAAATTTGTTTCCAATTATGCAGGCGTGATATGGATCTGCACCACCCAGTTGGTGTCAATGTGACGTGGTTCCACCAGTTTCAAACCAACTTCATGGAGTTGGACGATTCGGTATGTTCCTCACTTGATTCACCTGTAGAAGTTTCATTCACAAATGGTTGAATCCTAACAATATGAATTGTTGATATTTGTCAGCACATTGACGCATACTGCAACGTTCTCCGGAAACGTCAACGAGCATTCCCCACTGTGTACGAGAGGAGGACCAACATACTAGATTCACAATTCTATGTAAGTGTTTATTGAGTACGGTTTTCGCTTTTACCTTGATGTGTTCAAATATTTTTTGCCTGACGTGTCGGTTAATTTTCTATGTACAGACATTGGCATATCATATCTGGCAGAGAATCTGCATGGGTGAGGACAAGAGACCCCCAGATGGTTGGACTGTGCTGGATCGCCAGTATCCTCGTGATGACCTTCAGGTGGTATGTGGCCTGCTCCCGCAGGCAAACCTGCCATGGTACGACGTTGACACGGTCAGTGTAAATTTGACTTTGCGTCCATCTGTATAATAAAAAAATTTGCTAACACTTTGGAGAAACACCTGCAGGTTCTGATTCCTTGCAACCTCGGAGGTTACCATTGGGTCGTGGGCAGCGTCAACCTTGCGAAAGGGCACATTTTAGTGTTTGACCCGTTCAGACAGCAGGTCCGATATAGCCATAGGAATACCCAGTTCGCGTGCTTAAGGTGGTTGCTACCCTCGATGCTGGATGCAGTACACTTTCACCGGAACAGACGGAGAGGTGATACGACGTACAAAAGGGAAGAAAAGCCGTTCCGGATGTTCTTCATGCAGGCCAACCGTGTGCCGCAACAGGAACGGGGGTATGACTATTTGAAGTTCTTATTCTATCACAATCGGTTTTAATAGCATCCCATTGTAATGTTTGTTCACGTGGTTAATTGCAGGGGAAACTGTGGGGCCCATACATTGAAAATTATTGAGTACCTGGTGGCGAACAGGGATACCTTCGACTGGTCCGAAGCTGATATGGCCACCATCCGGGAGAAGATGGCCGTCGAGGTTTTTTGTAACTCGAAGCCCATATAGTTGATGTAGATGTAGTTGATGTACATAACATTTTTTGAGTAATGAAATGATGAATTTTTTTTCTTCAAGTGTTTGAAGTGTTTGCAGTTCAAAGTTAAACACACACATTTCATACATTGAAATCCATAAACAATACAGCAAATTCAATAAAGCATCTAGTATGACATTAGACGAACAACTAAATTCTAATATATTTTCGAACATAAAATCAATCACATTAGTTCTACATAAGAACCAAGGGTCTCACCAAACAACTGTATCAAGCATGGTTGTGAAAGTTTGAACGATGTTGGAAGACATCAGGTTGGAGACATGTACCTCATAAAACAAAGGTACTAAAGCGGAAGTTGATAAGCATCTAAGGATTGAGAAAGCAGAGTATCCCACACGGATAGTTTACTGTTTTGGCATTTCTCATGAGCATCCGGGAACATTCATTCTAACTTATATACGAAGTACAAATCCCCATCATGAGTATATTGGTCTATATCCCAAGGGATTTAAGTTCAGTAAAAGGATGTTTGAGGACATTGATCGGCTTGTGGCATATTTCCAGAAGCATATCGACGATCCTCAGCATGAGTCAGCACCATCAATTAGATCAGTTGCTGCTATGGTACCAATGTGAAGCCCTGCAACTGGGGGCTCCTCTGTAGCTAGAGGTGGCACGGTTTCGGTTCCAAGGTTTGGTGGAACCGGAACCGAAACCGAAACCGAAACCGAAACCGAATCCGGGTCCCCCGATTTCGGTTCCGATTCCGGTTCCGATTTCAGTTCTGAAACTGGGGGTTCCGATTCTGATTCTGGAAACGGAACCGTCGGTTTCAGAACCGAACCTTTTGTAATATATTTTCAAAAAAATTAGAACCAAAACCGGAACCGGCCTCCCCCGGTTCCAGTTCTGGTTCTTGAATCGGAATCGGAACCAGAAATTCGATTTTGATCCTGGTTTTCCCGGTTCCGAACCCCCCCGATTCCACGGTTCGAACCGGAACCTTGCCAGGTCTATCTGTAGCATCTGGGGGTAGTGGCTGGGGAAGTTCAAGCAATGAAGGTGGCTGGAGAGATCGATGTATTAAAAGTTCAACACATTTCATACATTGAAATCCATAAATAAAGTTGGGATATACATAAACACTATAACAAACGAAATTCGAACATGAAATCAATCATAATACTTCTACATAAAACATAAGAACCAAGGGTGGCAATTCGTCTTCCTCTTGTAAGTAAGGCTCCATTCATTCCACGGTACAGTCTTTCTCAGGGCACGTTTGTTTGTTGTGTCCAATTTTATGACAGATACTGCACTTGCGGCGGTATTCCTCGGGGACAATTATGCTGGGACCTTCATTAACCATAGGTAGGTTGGAACACCTCCTGCTGTTATGTCCTGGTTGTCCACACCTTCTACACGACTGTGTGGTTGTCCTCTCTGAAGACGAGGCATGTCGACCCTCCATCGGTCGACCTGATTGCCTCTTCGCCTTTGGATTTAAAACCACCCGTGATGCGATGTCGGATGGCACAACCCATGAAGCAGGATGGCCAACAGGCATAATAGGAACTGAGTATGCATCAATAAGTGTCTCCCTCTTGTAGTAGTCCGCACACAAAGATGTAAAATCCAAATTCCGCTCCCTGCAACAATGAAAAGGGTGAGACTCACGTTTGGATAATATAAACCGTTAACTGTAAATTGTAATGTACCTTGCCGCTGCAAGTGCGTGTTTACATGGTAAAAAGTCCATTTGGAATTTGTTGCATGTGCATGTCTTCCGGGCTAAGTCAACCGTCCACTGTTTTCCCTTGTGTCTGACGGAGAATATGTTCCAGTCAACTGGATTTACGGTCATATAACCGCACTTCTCGACACGTTTGAGGATCAAAGATGTGCTGCGTCGGTCAATCGATGACGCATGAACTGTGCATTTGCATGACGATCATGAAACCACTTCTGTAGCATATTCCGAATGAACTCTGTTAGTGTCATTAGTGGCAGTTGCCGAGCGAATTTTAGGCATAAGTTTATGCACTCTGCAACATTTGTGGTCATCAACCTGTACCTTCTTTGGGGACAGTGAACGCGGGACCACTTCTGTGGACCGGCATCAATGGCATAATCGTATGCACCCTGGTGTAGCTTACTTAACTCCTCCATGTGCCGATCATACTGGATTTCAATGTACGACCTAGCAGCGTAATCCATTATCTGGGCAACATCCTTTCTGTGGAATCGCTTCTTCATATTTTCACCAAAATGCCAGACACAAACGGTATGGGTTGCATAAGGGAACGCTTTAGAAATCCCTACTTCAATGCTTGGATGGCGATCGGAAATGAAAACCAGATCATCTATATGACCAAGGGCACCCCTCAAGCATTCTAAAAACCACTCCTATGAAAGGTTGTTCACTGAGTCACCGTACCCAAAAGCAATTGGATACACCTGTTCGTTTCCATCTTGTGCAGTTGCCACAAACATTGTACCCCCGAATCTTCCCTTCAAATGGGTACCATCTACTGCAATAACAGGACACATACACCTCCGAAAACCTCTAATTGAGGACCCTAACGACATGAAAAAGTAGAGGAATTTACCATGGTCATCGCACTGTAAGTCCGTGATTGTGCCCGGATTTTGCTGTTCGAGAACATACGCAAAAGATGGGAGCAGTTGGAAACTTTCTTCATGCGTTCCATAGGTTAATGACAATGCATATTGCAAGGCATCATGTGCCTTACTGTACATGATTTGGATGCCATACATTGTTTTCATATCGGCGATTATGTCCTTCGGACGCATGAGACGACCATCGGTTTGTTGAAGTCTAGGGGTAACGACTTCTCCGATTATGACTGCACCAGCTTGTCGGTGGCGACGGTGAATCTCCTCCAAGGGACAGCTGTGTTCGTTGACAAAACTTCTGACTTGAAAGTAAGTACCTTCTTCTCTCCTCACCGCTCTTAATTTCCACGTACAGTCGTCAATAATGCAAACCAAATGTAAAGTTGTCTTATTAGACCTTTTCACCTTCCATTCAAAGTTCTGCCGCATCGCAAAATGGCCAACTAGCCTCTTCAAATCCTTTTTACTCGGAAAAAATTGACCTTTATAAATCATGGTTCTCGGTTCTTGCGCTGCCAAGATGCTGCTTGTACCAATACCAAACGAGTATGAATCTGCTCCTGGAATAACCCAAGTTCTCGCATTAACAGAATCAGATGATGTCATATTACAACGGACCTCGGAAGTCCCAGGCATATCTGGTGCAGTGCAACTAACTCCTTGTACACGTCTACCGCTTGTTTGCATTTGTGCAGGCTCTTCATCTACATTTTGGAGATCATGAACATGTTCATTATTTGCCTCAATATCAACCTGTTCATGGTCCGGGTAATTGCTCTGTTGATTGTACTGCGCATCGTACTGTTCATTGTCCTGTGCATCGTACTACTCATTGTACTGCTCATTATACTGCACATCGTACTGCTTATTGTACTGCACATCGTATTGCTCATTGTACTGCTCAATTCGACTGCCAAACACATCACCCACATCACCCAATTGAATTTCAGCTGCATGTGCATGGTCGATCGTAACTTGTGGGACACCACACATGTTTCCCACACCTTCGCTGGGACCCCCTTGGGTGAACACTTGGTTGCTACCGCTAAAGGATCCAAACTGTTGGGTATTTTCAGGAGGAGGAATATTATTCCCTACCACATCTCCAGCTGTCCGCTCAGTTAGACTGACACATACTTGAGGGATCACTCGATCTTCCCCTAGCATAAACTGGACATCGTCGTCATTCCTTATCAATGTGCGACACGTACTGCCAGGAACGAGTGATATTGATGACAACTCAACATTGTATTTGTTTACATCATAGTTCACAATAGTATGCACGAACGTCACCAATTCTTCGTAAGTCATATTGTTTGACACGTACATTCCCCGGTTATCGGATCCAACAAACCTCTGACTTCCGTCGGGTAACTGGTCTCATCGACCGTTGTAAGATATTACTATTCTAACCCGATTCATGAGGCTGTCAAATTAATAATCACAAACCATTAACAAAAACCCATGATTACACGATGTCTTCAAATATTACATGAAAAGCCTCGAATATTTTTTGAAAAAGGCTCGAATTTTTTTTCAAAAAAGCTCGAAATATTTTTGTCAAAAAGGCTCGAAATCAATTTCGAAAAGGCACGAATATTTTGTTAAAAGGCTCGAAACTTTGTTCAGAAAGGCACAGATATTTTTTGAAGAAGGCTCGAAATCAACCAAAAGGCTGGAAACTTTTTTCAAAAAGGCTCGAAATATTTTTGTCAAAAAGGTTCGATAATAACTACAAAAGGCACGATGACATTGTTAAAAGGCACGAATAAATTTGAAACTCAATCGAGCCTTTTAGAAAGGTTATCGAGCCTTTTGAAAAGTTATCGAGCCTTTTGGAAAAGTTATCGAGACTTTTCCAAAAAGGCTCGATAACAATTTCAAAAGGCACGATGACAGTGTTAAAAGTTATCGAGCCTTTTGGAAAAGTTATCGAGCCTTTTAGAAAGGTTATCGAGCCTTTTGGAAAAGTTATCGAGACTTTTCCAAAAAGGCTCGATAACAATTTCAAAAGGCACGATGACAGTGTTAAAAGTTATCGAGCCTTTTGAAAAAGTTATCGAGCCTTTTACAAAGGTTATCGAACCTTTTAGAAAGGTTATCGAGCCTTTTGGAAAAGTTATCGAGACTTTTCCAAAAAGGCTCGATAACAATTTCAAAAGGCACGATGACAGTGTTAAAAGTTATCGAGCCTTTTGGAAAAGTTGTCGAGCCTTTTAGAAAGGTTATCGAGCCTTTTAGAAAGGTTATCGAGCCTTTTGGAAAAGTTATCGAGACTTTTCCAAAAAGGCTCGATAACAATTTCAAAAGGCACGATGACAGTGTTAAAAGTTATCGAGCCTTTTAGAAAAGTTATCGAGCCTTTTGGAAAAGTTATCGAGACTTTTCCAAAAAGGCTCGATAACAATTTCAAAAGGCACGATGACAGTGTTAAAAGACACGAAAATATTTCAAAAAGGCACGAAATTTTTTTCAAAAAGGCTCGATAACAACTTCAAAAGGCACGATGACAGTGTAAAAATGCACGAAAATATTTCAAAAAGGCACGAAATCATTTTCAAAATGGCTTCAAGTTTACATACTAAAATGTGAACAACTTAAAAGAAGCAAGTTCAAGAAATATTACCTTATTTTACTGAAGAAGAAAGTCGGGGCAAGACCTTGAACTTTTATTTGTAGAGAGAGAGTAACTGAGTATTTCAAGCCTTCGTTTATGTTGCAGAGAACAACTCAAAGAGAATAACATAAATGTTTAACTAAAGGCAATTTTGGTAGTTCACCATAATAGGTGCCTTTTAAACTTAACTTATTAAACCAGTGACATTCTCACCAATTCACTTTAAAAATGTGATATTTTGGACCAATTCCACTTTTTGTGAATGATATATTCATTGAAATCTACCTATGAATAAAATTTGAGAATTTTTCAAGCACTACAACTATTTTTCTTGAATTTTCCTATATTTTGTTCATTTTCTGATGCCTTCATATTTAACAAAACTAGGATAAATAGTTGTAGTGCTTGAAAAATTCTTAAATTTGATTGACAATTAGATTTCATTGAACTTATCATCCATAAAAAAAATTCATATCAAAATTCATAGAAATCAACGTGATTTCATCAATGTCCTTATGGTTGATAGTTTTTCTCTCGTAAGAACCGAACCGAACCGAACTTTTAAGATTATGACAAGACTTGTGAGTCATTGATTAAGTTTAAAAAGACTTTGACTAAACTGAAGTATATGAATTTAATAGTTGATAGTTATGGAACTGATATAAATAAAATCAGTTCGTCCTGAGGAGAAAAAAACTATATATATATTTATAGCAGAGCTTCTCGGATGCATTTCCCCCTATATAAGTATATATACAAACTTGATTTATAGTCATTAAATCAATCTTGTGGCTGTGATAAAAACAATATTAAATTGTTATTTCTCTCTCCTCTCTCCTATCTACTCAATATCCTATGCAAAATCAATTTGTTCCCTTCTCTCTCCTTTCTTCTCTTCTCTCTCACTTATAAATCTTGTACTGATGATTCATCTCCCCCTTACACACATACATTGCATTTTCTCCGGTTCTCAACTCTAGCTATGTACTATTTCTAAAAAACCTTGGTTCTCAAATAAATTACTATAACCTCAAACAAATTAAAAAATAGGCTAATTGGCACTGATGCCCTATAAACTCTTCCAAAATATGCACTGAGCCACCTATACTTTTTTTTTTTCGCCACTAAACCCCTTGAACTCTCGTTTTTTTGGCAAACACTTGGGTTTTTTTACCTCCTGTGAAGAGGCATCTACAGTCGAAATTTGCCAATTTGTGAGAGTTCAAGGGGTTTAGTGGCAAAAAAAATATATATAGGGGGTATAGTGCATATTTTGGAAGAGTTTAGGGGGCATCAGTGCCAATTAGCCTAAATATATATATATATATATGCATTGATATGCCATAAGTGAGATGTATTTCTTAACATCTTCAAATGCAATGATTTTTCTTTCATTCTTTTTTTAGCTAACTAAAGTTTTAAAATTGAAATTGTTGATGTCGATTTCTAGTTAATCTAGTCAATAGTGAAATTTATACAGATCGGCGACCGATACAACCAGTGAAATGTGACCAGGGCACCTCACTAATAAGTGTATGAATTAATGAATAAACAATTAAATCAAAGATGAACGTAGAAATAATAAAGACACCAAGATTTTTACGTGGAAAACCCAAAAACAGAGAAAAACCACGATCATCGTAACGACAGAGAAAATGAAATCTTCACTATATAAAAATGATTACAGTTTATAAGTGATGTCTTGCTTGTGGTGCCCTCATCTTCTTTGTTTGATACATGTGTTTATATAGGGATTAGGGTGCTACCCTAACCCTTGGCGTACAAGTAAAGACTATTATTAGGCAAAATCTTATGAGGACTGTATCTAGGCGAGATTCTTGGTGAATCGAGTCTTTATGCATTTATGGTGTAAGGATCTTCATTCCTTGTAAAAGTGGTTTTCTGAATCTCCACATTTATTACTGGATTTGTCAACTGTTGGATTGTAGGTGATTATCTTGCCTAATCCAGGGCCGCATTTTGTGGACGATATGTTGAAATCTAATGTTATTGATGATATTTTATATTTGCTACGTGGGTGGCAAGATCATGTCAATTCGACTATTTGGGGATTCTCCGGCAAACAAGTTTCTTTGATGAGCAAGTTGCTCTTTGCTTCTCAATTTGCTGTTACTGTGCGTGGCCCGTCGAGTTGATGTGGCCTAATGCCGTGGAAGTTTGGTTTTGTGAATTCCGGGTTTTGTGCTGTCGTGTCAAAACGAATAAAATTACCCCAAACAAAATTTAAAAAAAATTTGTCTGGTTTTGAACTAACAAGACTAACAAAATCTTAAATTAGTATTTTTTTTTTTTTTTTTTTTTCTTTAACTCTTAACAAAAGCAGGCCAAAATTTAAGAAAAATAGAAGATTTGAGATTTAAGAACATGTTCCAAAATAGAGGAAGAGTTTCAAAAGAGAAGTTTATGTGAGGGAGAAAATGTAAAGTTTGTGTTATGAGGAGAGAAAGAGTGGTAGGTGAAATAAATTGATTCTGCATCGGATATGGGGCAGATAGAAGAGATTAGAGAGAAATAACAAGTTAATATTGTTTTTATCACAGCCACAAGATTGATCTAATGACTATAAATCAGGTTTATATATATATCAGGGAGTATACACCTATGAAGCTCTGTATATCTTAGTTTGAACTCCTTTTATCTAATGACCTCTTAAATATATATGGTGACACCCAATTTTCCAACGCATTCTTTTAAGACCATGTTTAGCAAAAGGAGTCGATCCCCATATCTCAATCATAAATCATGATCTTCTCATTACTTTGAATGGTACTTTGGGGCACAATCCATTACATGACACGGTCGATTGGAACTTAATTAATTTATCAGAATTGGTGCAACATAATTAAACCATTAAATAAATAGGTTATATTAATTGGATTCACCATTTAAAACTTAAAACTTAATTTGTGTCCATCAAACTTTATGTTTTGAATATTTTTTATTTATTAGTTAAATGTACGTACTAGTAAATTTTGTCAGTTAATATTGTTTTAGAATTTAGAAAGTTGCCTTCATCTGTTGAATTGGATAAGGAGACAACCGTTGATAAAAACATTTTCTTTATTTCTATAATAATAAAAAAAAAAATGCCTTGTTTTCTTGACCATAATATAAATTATAGATATTAAAAATAAATAAAAAATAAAAAGTAGCGGTTTATTAAATAAGTTTGGAACAGATAATCAAAATTGTTTAATAGGAGCTAAACAAGTTGAGAATAAGATAAAGTCCAAGCCACATGATAATAAAACGACAACAGGGTCATTATCAGCCACGTGGGCCGCTCATGATCATAGTGTAGTACCACCCATGATTTCAATTAATTAATTTCATTAACTTTTCCTTTCGCTTAATTAATTAATTAATTAATTAAATCATGGAATCTATGCGGTAATGGGTGTTGTTTGGACATTTATTATTTAAGTTTTAAATTAAGTAGCGTAGGGCCTTGATGAAAGCAACAAGAAACGTTTTACTATAATTAATTGATAGCATATTATACGGTGTTTAATTTACAAGTTGGCTTCTGTATAACCATTTTTTTTTTTTTTTTTTTCAAAAAGGATGGTCGGGATGTATTTGGATTTATTTAAAAAGGAATACTGCTAACACCATTATTTATTACCGCTCAATGTGGGTAGGTGGAAATGACTTGAACATCAAGTCGGTTGTAAGGTGATATATAATTATATATATATATAGTCTTTCTATTATTAGTTTAAATTGATATAAAAATATCAGTTCTTTACATGTGAGCCATTGGATTTAAAAGATGCTTTGACAAGTGCATCAGTCAAGTCAAAGTATTTAAATCCAATGACCCACATGTAAGGAACTGATAAATTTCAAACTAACAATAGAAAAAATATATATATATATATAATTATTTCTTCGTACATATATAGTGCTACAAATGTTTCCTCTTTTTTGCTTCAAACTTTGCTGCCCTTATATATTCGATCTGGACTTCATGTAAGAACATCATCCATTTTTTGTATGATTTTGATGATAATTATAGCAGAGAATCAACACTAGTCACTGGTGTTTTCCACTTTATTCGCAGAGAAGAAGTACAGATCTCTGTTTGAACTTTGAAGTAGGATAACAAATTTTAATGAAACCCTAAATAAAATAGCTAAACAATTAACAATAAAAGGAACAGGATTTAATTAAAAACAAAAAACAAAAAAACAAAAACAACAAACTTTTATGTCCAGAGTTCAAGAAAATTAAAATTAAATAAACGTGCATGAAATTAATGTCCTTTTCATGCTTACCAAATAATGATCAGTCTTGTTATTTCATGAAAAAGGAATTGTAGTAGTATAATTCACTACTAGACCTAGATGATCATGTGTAAACTTGAAAAAAAACATGCAAGGACTGACTTAAAACATATATAAAAATTAAAATATAAAAATAAAATCCCCAACAGTCCAAATTAAATTTAATTATCCTTTGTCGTTGTACTTGAGATATACCTTCATCACTTGAACACCTTCTTCGTTTTCTATAGTGTCTTTAATTAAATTAAATCTTTTTAAAATATTTTAGTATTTTACAATATCTAGACAAGATTTACTGAGATCTAACATTAATTGTTTACTGAAATTTATATATTTATATATAATGATAAGTATCACATCCTTCATTTTCGTTTTTGATAATATTTCGTTAAACCACTTTTTGATAACCTATGCAATACTTTAATATTTGACCGGTATATAAATTAATCTATGTGTTCAATTTGTAAAATAATTTAATTTAATAAAAACAATTAGAAACTATTATCTATGTCACTGTGGGTTGCTATATATATTTATATATGTTTCTGCTTATATATTATTTTTAAACTGGAGAAAGAAAGAACTATATATTAAATTACATAATCCATAATAATTATAACATATAGAAATAAGAAAAGGAGAATAATATTTTACTTTATATTAAATAAATGGATACTTACTCGTGTTAAGAAAACTAGAAGTGAAAGTGCTCATTATATAATGATTGGCCAGAAAATTAATTAATCCGAGGTAGTTCACCAATTTTCATTAATATCCCAAATCTTTCATAATCAAATCAAAAATAAATTAAAATAAGCTTATATTTTAAACTTCTAACTAGTAACTCATACCTATCACATAAATTATTATATTTTCTCTGTTTATTTAAAAGAATCAATAGTATACACATATTTTTAGTATGGTAACTTTCTAAGCTCGGCAATATTTAAATTAAAGTAGTTAAGTTTTAAAATCAATAAATAAATTAACTTAAAAGATTCATGATCATGTCCGATAAATTGTCATGAAGACGTGACAGTTAAAAGGATTATTAACATATATGTTAACTATTATTTTTTTATTTTTTCTTGTGATTTTATTTTTACTAATTCCACCAACCTTTGGTAACAGTCTTGTTAAAAAAATTCAGCTGGTGGAAGGACGGGTTTGGGGCACGGGTAACTCTCAGGTTAGTGGTTCGAATCCTATCCAGGCGAAGGTGAGTTCTGATTTATCCGCTTGCATCTTTGTGTGGCCGGAGGTATAGGTCGAGGTTTCCTATCTGTCATACACTCATACTCAATAACATCCAACAAATAGACCGTCAGAACCAACAAGTTGGCTATGGGTGTGTCACGCAGTTGGGAAGGACAGGCAGATGGGTGCCTGGACGAAGTCCGGGATCCTCGATACAAAAAAAAAAAAAAAAAATGTCAATACACTTGCTTCCTATATAGCATAAAAATATACTTAATAGACAATCAACTCAAAATTTGGTTTACAATGCTTCTGTTTAAAACACATTTATTTTTAGTGACGTGTCCAATTTTATTTTATTTTTATTTCCTTACTAAAAATAGATGAAAAATTAATGTCAAATTTAAATACTTACTAAGTTAATCGAAAAAAATAGTTATACAACAGGCTGTTTTACCACATTAGTGTGAGGTTAAACATGCATAACTGCATTGGAGATACATTTTTTAATAGATTGTCTATTAATCGTATGTGGCATTTCTTTTTTTCACAAACCACTCTTGCATCGGAGATGCTCTAAGTGTGATAAAGGCCCTATTTCTTCTCCATTTTCTTTTACTATTTTTTTATAAAAAATAATTATATATTCTTTTAATGTATCAAAGTAGTGAAGATTATTTAAATGAGTTGATTTGAAAAGCAAAGATAGTGGGGGACCTCGGATTTAAGCATTGATTAGAGGAAGTTAATTACATCTTTGGAGTCCGAAGACGAAATATGATTGGTCGAGGACGATGTTATCATAGAGATTATCAAAAAGATATTATTAATATTTTTATGATGAAAGAAGACAATTTAACGCATGCACAATGAGAGCACTTACTTGGAAGAATCATAGAAGCCTAGTGGTCTCAATTATTTGAGCTAGTCAATTTGTTCGAGATAACTACTATTATCATTATTATTATTTAAAATAAATAGTCACATAATAACACCTCAATGTTTACCGTCTTAATTAAGTATCATTAATTAAATTAATATAAAAATAGAATACAAACAGAAACAGTATATATGTCAAAACATTAATTGTTGACACGTTACCATATTCTATGCAACATGTATGTATATTTAATCTTAATTTCAATTTTTTACCTAATTAATATAAAATATGAATCATCTAAAAAGCACACGTTAGTGTTAATTCTTTATATGATTCAAAATAAAGAGTAATACACTATACAACTTAAGAAATTAATCCAAAATTCAACTGAAATGATGTTGTAAATGAGTTGTCATCACCATACAAATTATGAGGTGATGTGGTGAATGATATGGTAATGACAAATCATCTGCCACATCATTTGTATTGGTTTTTGTGTTAAATTTTTGGGTTGAATAATATTACTCTAAAATAAATGTCAATTCATTGTTATATTTCTTAATTATTACATTTAAGGGCAACTTGCTCAAAAATACCATATCATTTGACTTAATTGCACTCATATTCAACTTTTACTAATAATTAATTACATAAAGATACCCTGCCGTTAGTGGTGCACCGTTAGATGTTAACATTAGAGGGACAAAAATGTCATTCGGCCTATTAAAATGAAAAAAACATTATTAATTATTTATATAATACTTGATTGTTTTTATATAAAAAATGGATAGAGGAGATCTGATCTCCTCCCTCCATTTAAATCTCCACCATTGAATTCTTTATTCTTTTTTATTTTGAATTTTTTTTTTTTTTTAAATTAAAAACCCAAAAAAAAAAAAGTTGGAAAGATCGGGAAATTTTTTCCAAATCTCCTTCTCCAAACTCTATCAGATGAAGCATCAAGCAGGTCTTCTATTTGATGGAGCATCGAGCTCCATCTGTTTGAATTTTTTATTTTATTTTATTTGGAAAAGCAATTTAAAAAAATTTTAAAAAAAATCTGGAAAGATTTGAATATTTTTCCAAATTTTCTTCTTAAACTCCATCACTAATGGAGATAGAGCTCTCCATCTTCGATGGTCCATCGTAGATGGAGAAGATGTTCCATCTTCTCTCCATCTGCGAGATGGAGCTCCATCTCTGCAATTGACCATCGTAGATGGAGGTTCTTCTCTTTCTATGCGATTGACCATCGCAGATAGAGAAGAAGCTCCGTATGTGATGGTCCATCAAGAAGAAGCTCTCTCTTCTCCATCTAAGATGGATTGACTTACTCCATTGCACCGTTTTCTCGAATGATTTCTTTTTCTTTTTCTTTTTTGGTGTGGATTTTGATTAAAGATGATCGAAGAAGAGGTTTGGATCTCGATTGATTTTATTTTTTTTCATGGACTTTGATTGAAGATGATGTTTGATTGAAGATGAAGATGAAGTTTGTACCTGGATTGATGAAGACAAGTGATTGTTTGTGAGATTGTTTGTTTCGGAAAAGTCAATGGATTTTTAAATATAGTTAATTTTTATTAAAAAAATAAAATAATCAAACAAATGTAAAATTTAAGTAGGTGTATTTATGACCCTTTATATGGTTAAGAGAGTCAATCGTTAACTTTAACCGTTTTTTTTTTATGCAATTATAAAGCAAAAGTTGAATATGAATGTAATTATGTCAAATGTAAGGGTATGCTTATGCAATTTACCCTACATTTAATTTGAAATTTGGGGAGATAGATACCACTCAAATTCACAACCCTAATGAAGACAATCTTGCACGTCCCATTATATAAATAATTAATAGTCAACCATTAACATAATCCCAAGAACATAATTTGAGGATTAAAAATTTACAGTATGGGTATCTATAATTAATTAAACAGGCAAGTTGAGTTGAAGATTTTGCAATTAGGGTTAGACACGTAATTAGGGTTGAATGATGCTATAAATTACACGTTTTAATGGTTTCTTTTAATTGAATTGCTTCCCCCATATTTTATAATAAGGCGATCGAAATTATAGAGAAACAAAAAGATAGGAGTGAATTTCATATTCTCATAATATGACGTTGAAGTACGTTAAAATATGAATGATAAAGGTAGAACCTAGAGAGCAGAGCATAGTGTACATCATACTATCATGTGTGTAATGTGTGTGACACGAGGGCCATGCAAGAGTAGCAGGTCACGCCAACTCTTGCCCCGTGAAATAGGGAGGGTGTGTTTGTATATATGTTTTGCAAAGGAAATAAATTAGTACATGAAACAAAATAAATCCCTGAAAAAGCCATATGGAGCTAAAGAAGACGTGTGATGGAGACAAGGGTGGATACGGAGGCAGAGTTGGTGGATCTTCCAAGGACGGATCCAGTCCAATCAACCAAGCCTCTGCCTCTGCCTCAGCCTCGTGGGTTTGGCTTTTACTACCAACTTCTCAGTACTCAGAGTCTCAGCGAAGCTTTTTTGAACAAGAAGAAGAAGTGAGACTGAAATTTTGCCTACTTTTTCTAGGATTTGGTTGGAAGGGGATATCTATGATCTATCTTTATAGGCTTTAACAAGTGAAGAAGTAATTGACTTATAAAAACCTCACGCGCCGGTTGAAAGGCCATAAATGAGCAGGTACCTGGAAGATTAGTTGGGTTTCTTACAGCCTTCCGGGATTTAGGGGAGAGCAATTCCCAATGCTGCCTCGTGGCCGACAGCTATACGGTGACCTTAAACTCCTCTCCCTATTTCTCTCCCTCGGAGACCACACGTGATCCCCAGGCACGACCCCATTTCTTTCAGTAGTGTTTATGGAAATCCGACCTTTCACTTTTACTGTTACACAGTCTACTTCTTTTGTTATGAAAAACTAATTTATATCTTAATATATGATATTACAATTTTATTCAACTAGCATGTCATGCCATGTGTTAATTGAAGGGAAATTGGTAGTTTACTCATTAATATAGAAATCAACATTTAAGTTGAAATATCTAATATATGTTTACAAGGAAGAGAGATTGAGAGGAGAAGAGAAGAGAAGAAGAGAGGGAGACACTTGTAGTTGTGGTGGAAAAAATGTACAAAAGTAGGCTTTACAGGCTTTGGGCACAGATAGATAGCTTGTGTTTTTAGTGTGATATGAAAGCAGATGTCACATTTGTAGGGATTTTAAGTACGGTTCAACCATACTCTGTCATATATATATATTTTAAATGTAACATTTTCTATTATTTTTATTAATGATACAAGAAAATTTATATTTATATATAATATAAGGAGAAACTATCAAATGCTGATCCCTTACTTTAATTTCGATAAAGACCTTAATGAACTCACATCGATTTTTATGAATTTTGATGTGAAATTTGTTTTTTTTTTTTTAAATGATAAGTTTAATGAAATCAACCTATAAATAAAATTTAAAAATTTTTCAAGTATTAGAAATATTTATCTCGATTTTGTTAAACATGAAGGCATCGGAAAAATGGGATAAATATAACAAAATTCAAAACAAAAAAAAAGTTTTACAACTTGAAAAATTCTTTAATTTTATTCATAGGTAGATTTCAATAAAATTAACATTTAAAAAAATCATATCAAAATTCATTAAAATCGATGTGATTTTATCAAGGTTTTTACCGAAATTAAAGTAAGGAATCTCTCAATTAAAAATTACTATATATATATATATATATATATATATATATATATATATATATAGTTTTTCTATTGTCAGTTCGTCCTGATATAAAATATACCAGGACGAAGAATGTGGATCATTAGATTTACATACTTTGATTCAAAGTGTATACACTTGTCAAAACTTCTCCATAATCTATGGTCAACATTCTTCGTCTTGATATATTTTATATCAAGATGAACTAACAATAGAAAGATGGTATATTATATATATATATATATGATTTGAAGTGTTGACAGCATGGGAGCGCCCACATGGCCATTCTCCTTCTCAAAAACAAATATAATTTTCTTTTAAAAAATTACGTATTTATTATCAAATCTTTCAAATTTTATTTTTTCAAAAAAAAAAAAAAATCTTTTAACTTTAATTATTTTATAATATGTTTTATTTTAGTATCATGGCCTATCCATATATACAAAGTATGTTAATTAACTCATGAGACAAAGTGACAGGATTGTAATTAAATTTGTCCCATATAAATAACATTTAATATATTTTGTATGCTTGCTCAATTAAAATCCATAAACTCGCTAACATTTTAGAAAGAAAAAAAAAATGGTTGCTTAATTAGCAACCAAAATCATAATTGATAAGACAATATAAGATTGCCATATATAGTCCTAACCATATATGTTAAGGTGATATATTTATAATTTACTCTATTAAAAAAATAATCATATATATATGATACTTTTTTATAGAGTAAATTATAAATATATCGCCTCAACATATATAATTGAATAATGCTAGACTTTTCAAATTTTTTTCTAAATTCTTTTTGAAATGGTATTGGCACGTGAGGTGTCAATATTTTGTAAATCATGAGATTATGTGGTGGCTAATGTGATGTTAATACCTCATGTGCCAATTCCATTTGGAAAAGAATTTGGGAAAAAAGTTGATAAGCTTAGCATTACTTTGCATAATTACATATTCTAATGACGAAAATTGAGGTAGTTCAATGATCAGCTTCTTATACATAGAAGCTTTCTTCTTATATCTGTTTAATTGTATTTTTTTTTTTATAAAGTAATTATACATATTATATTAATATAGCCTAGGTTATCATAGTACTAAGCCCCTCATTCCTTTACCAATAAGATTGGTATGTTTGACATGTGTTTTTCTTTGACAACACCCAAATTTGGTAATATTTAAAAAGAAAAGGAAAGAAATAAAATAACATCGTGTGTCCATATAAATCATAAATGTAAGAATTTATTTATTAAGAAAAAAGCAGTTAATGCATTTGTCCTCTTCATAAACAATCTTATAGCCAAAAGATGACAAATATTAAGACAATTGACTTCATTTTGTTTTTCAAGTTATCTTATTACCCACCAAAAGCGTGGCTTAGCAAAATGCTTTTAAAAAAAACACAAACGGCGATTAATTTGATTTGATCACACTTTTAATTGTTAGGTAATTTGGTGCGTTTGACTATATTATTATTTGTTATGTCAGACTTTAATTATATATTTATTTTTTTAATAAATTGAATGAATTTGAGGTCTGAAGATTAAATGATTGGAATTTGGAAATGCATGATTGGTTAATGAAGCAGAAAGATCGAAATTTGACCCAAGAGACTATGCTAAATTTATAATATATATATATGGTGCCCCATAAATCACTATACCTCACTAGCTTAAAAAATATTAATTACATTAAATAATCAATACTACTAGGAGAAAATACAAGATGGGATGGACCCACATAAGAATAGGGAGTAACATAAAGTTACATAACATACTCGTATTTAAGTTTGGAAAGAAAAATAATTATTAGTTAAATAAATAAAAAGAAATTGTCATTTCAAGAAGATGAAGAGTATAAAAATAGTACGACAAAGGTATATAAACCCTGGATTCTGCGTTGAGGTTACGTGGATTCAAGAACTGGATTTGACGTTTACGATTCGTATTTCAATTTTCAATATCTTCTCTTTTATTTTCTTTTCTTTGTTTTTAGTTTCTCCTTAACTACGACGAGACAACTGTAACTCTGTAACAAGTAAGAAGTAAGAACCCTAACCCTCCATTCACCGGAGTTTCTTCCACACGCGCCCTCTTAGGGTTTCTGAAATCCTTAATGTGGTTGTATATACATTTATCATTTATGCTAACGTAAAGTCGTAAACAAAATTACGATTTAAGCAAAAACCATTTATGATTATATATGTACAAATTTTCAAGTACTATAATGGTTAAAAGGTTTATTATCAAATAAGTTCAGTTACATATCATTATTAGTTTAGTTAGTTAGCACTTCGAATCACCATTTTAATTAATAGTTTGAATCCTGAATATGTTTAAATTTTTTGATTGATTGATAATAAAATATTCAACAACAAAATAATTTTATTTAACCACTTTGTCATTAATTATAGCAACTTGTTAAAAGATTTTTAAATTTTCAATTACTCTTCAAATAGTCTTGGATTATACAATTGAATACTATAAAAGTAAGGCTCAAATAATATTTTGTTAATATGGGTTTTAATTAACATGATGAATTCATTTAAAATTCGTGATTGTTATTACGATATGACGTGTTACTAGATCTTTGAACCCAAAAAAAAGGTCATATAACTAGCTAGTCGAGAGTGTTATTGTTTAATTCCAATGTTATACAAAATAAATAATCTAATATGCCAAAACTGTAATTATTCTTGCCTCAAGTATGTATAACATAATAAATGTAACATACATTGTGCGACCCATTTATATAGTTTAATAATTATTCCAACTATAATTTATTACCAATAAATTATTACAAAGTGTATAGATATATGCTTCGTTTAATTTGGTTCAGAAACTAATATAAGAATAGAACTTTTTGGAGAGTATGGAATTCCACAATGATTGTTTTCATTTTAAAAGATTTTCATATATATAATCACCTGGTTGGGCATTCATTAAACCCCACTGCTACGTACCTATTGATCCCAAAGTTCTCTCCTTTCTTAAACACTAAATATTATAAAAATTATTATTATAAAAAAAAAAAGGATCACTTTCAACTTTGGATTAAAGAATAAAAAAACAAAATAGTACTCAAATCACAACATTTTTTTTTCTTTATATATCCCTAAAATGACCTTTGATTAGAAATATTAAACATTAATTATGAATACTAGGTAGCAGGAACGACAATAATATTTTAATTATAAGAATGAAAAGTATGTACTATATGCATAAACTTGTAAATATATCGGAGACCAAATAAATTAAATTAAAACAAATTGCAATATTTTTGTGTTTTACTTTTAATGTGTTATCTCATCAATCCATAAGTTTTATTTGATAAAGAGAAAACAAAATTGGTCAACTTTAAGAATGAAAATTTTCAATTATTCCATATATATGAACGCATATCGATTAGAAAAAAAGGAGGGTATACTAAACTTCATGTCCGGTAAGAATTTTTTAAGAAGAGCATTGTTAATTTCTTGTATTTACACTTTCTTTATGATTGTTTATGAGTTAGGTGAGTCACGGTCAACTGTAATTTAGCATTATAATCAAATTTAGTTTCTCCATTCGGAGTAGTCTTGGACTTTGTGATTTCTTATGCTATTGCCTTTTAGCATTTTTTTTTTCTTCTTGTCTTTCTCCATCTTCAACCTTGTATTAACATAAAGCCAATTGTTGTGTTAGGTGTAACCTTGCGTGCTTCACAAAGGTCAAAAGCAAATCGTGTTCCCTTTATTTGGCCTCATGGATCATGCATGCTCGTATCTCTCAATGTAGTTACTTGTAATTGAGTGTGTGTGATAGGTTTTGAGATCAAATTTTTTTAAGTCAATATTTTCTTAAATTTGTTATGATCCCACATTGATTAAGTATGGGATTAATCAATGGTATATAACTCATTGGGCACCCTCTCCTTACAAGCCGGTTTTAAGGATGAGTTCTACCCAATGGGTTCGTATCAAGTGGTATCAGAGCTGGCACCATGCCGAGCAGTGGGTTCGTCACGGACGTGGCGACCTGGGGAGGGCTGCTACCCGAGAGAGCGGGATCCGCAAAGTCACCTAGCTGGGAGAGATGGGCCGCCGTGGACGACGGCTGTGGAAGTATGGTGGAATGTTATGATCCCACATTGATTAAGTATGGGATTAATCAATGGTATATAACTCATTGGGCACCCTCTCCTTACAAGCCGGTTTTAAAGATGAGTTCTACCCAGTGGGTTCGTATCAAAATTATGACCTAATTATTAATTAATTTGATGGAGTACACACCAAAAAATTGTGTTAAGTTGCTCATGATAATTAACCTAAAGCTTGTAATCTTTTTAATTATTGATTAAGCTATTCAATTTGAACATTATATGGTTCTATAATATGTTTGCTGAACACGTGGTTAGGTATCCAATGTACTTAAACCCTGAGTTTTAATTAAAGGATTTTAATCAAGATTTTCTATGCTCTATTCAAACATTAACCTATATATATATATTATAATTAATCAATTTGAATAAGATCAATTAATAAATTCGCTTAGTGAATCCTATATATAATTGAATAAATGATGAGAGTTAACCATAAGATAACCCTGATATAGAATTAAGGTTTCATCGATGATTGATGGCCTGGTCAGAGAGCATCACTACAGTGGCAGTTAGTTAGGCTATCCCTTTCAACTTTCAACCCTGGTTCCATTGTCACCTCTCTCCATTCTCTTAACAAAATTAATACTCAACATTAACATATTACCAAAACTGGTCATGCTTGTAAATTTATTTCCACTATATATATATATAATAACTCTAAATTAAATAATAACAATTCATATTCTAGACGACATTAAATTGGCATAACGGTTTGTTCCTTACGCCTGTACCATGTAGAGGGATGAAACCAAGATTTTAGCTTTAGGGGGCAAAAGACAAAAACAAATATTCAAGTTAACCCACCAAAAAAAAAATTATTAATATTTAAAAAGCAAATGTAATTTTGTTTAGACGGTGACAAAGATGAACCAATGTTTTGATTCTTTGGTAAAATTCATCAATTGTCGATGACTTTCTCATTCGAATTCAAAGATCAAAGAAATATGTAACGTATATTTATTTTGTTTTAATACTAGATATATATATCAGTTATCAGGGGTGGGATTCCGTATGAATTTTTTGTACGGGATCCCTAACTTAATAATTTATATATATATATAGTTCATGATAAACCATATCCTAAAAAAGAATAGATTTTCGCTCCTACATTAAATGCGGGTTTACTAATTAGGAATCCTAATGAAAGATTAGTTGGGAATCAAATTATGTGAGTCACATACACAAATATTGAATTACAAATAAAAAAATAGATATTGATGCCAGATTTTTCCTTTATTTATTGTAATATTTATGTTTTTAATTAATAATTATGCTTTTAATTAAGAAATAATAAGGGGGTTCATCAGATATATTACATATCAACATTCAAATGATCCAATGATATATTACATTTCTAACTATTCTTGTTAGATATTGTAAATAAAAAAATAAAAAAAATCTTAACCTAGTTATGAGTTTGAGTCGTGTTCTTTTCCATAAACCCCAAATTTATTGTAATAATAATAAATAAATAAATATAAAATTAATATTCTAAATCCGATTGCTTAAACTTAGCTATAGATTATAAGATCTAGATCAATATATATACTAAGATCATTAGAGTAAGTGTATAAAATTAGAGGAAGATCTTCCCTATTGTTTTATGAGTAATGCTAGACGTCCCAAATTATTTTCCCAAATTCTGTCCCAAATGATGTGGCACATGAAGTGTCAGCATCTTATAAATCATGAGATTATGCGGTGTCTGATATGATAATGACACCTCACGTGCCACATCATTTGAGACAGAATTTGGGAAAATAATTTGGGACGTCTAGCATTACTCTTGTTTTATTTATTTATTTATTTACAAACATGTTATATAGTAGCAAACTAGCATAGACTCTCTGGTGAAATTAGATATGAAAAAGTAATAAGAATGGAGGGAGTCAAGCAAGGAGGGCAGAGAGGCTGAAAAAAAGAAGAAGATGAAGAAGAGGCTAGAGAGCCGTCCAGGGTGGGGACTGGAGAGTAGAAGACAAGAGTAGGACCCACGCGCCGCAGCACCATCTCCCACTTGCCCATTTGATCTCTTTGTTCTTTTAATAATTTAAGGAAAATTGTCCCTCTCCTCTCACACGTTTGTTTCTTTCAAAAAACTTTAACCTAACAGCTTTGTCAACTTTGTTTGCCTTTAACCATGGTTAGTTTCAAGCCATCATCAAATTAAAAGTCTAAAGTCCAAACCTCCAAGACCAACAATCATCTATGATCTATCATCTAACCCCACCCACACACACAATTGACAATATCTCTCTACTCTAGGGTTCATCTCCTCTCTTCAAATGTTTTTATCATTACATCACACTACTTGTATTTCGCTTCTCCATACGCTTTCCTTCTCACCCGCGTGTACCTCACCATCCAATCGCATCATTTTTCTTTGCAACACCAAATCATTTTTATATTATTTATTTCTTAAATTAATTTCATTGGTATTTGGTAGACACAATCCCTTCTTGTTTACTAAAATCTTCCAACTTAAAACATCGATAGATTTTACCAAACTTTATAATATAAAAAAAGACTTAATGTTACGAATAGCCCCTGAATTGTTTACAAATTACAGATGTGTCCCATTAATTCTTAAAATAGTCATTAAACTCCTTGAATTTTCATTTTCTTTGCACCATCCTTATATAGATGCCCCCTCAAGGGGGGCAATAAAAACAAGCTGGTGCTTATGCATTTTACAAGTATTTACGGGGAGTTTTCTTTCGGATAGTGCTTGTAGAATCTAATTAATCTCACCAGATCCTGACAGTAGTTGTATTTCAAAAAAAAAAAAAAAAAGCTGGTGCAAAGAAAATGAGAGTTCAAGAAATTTAGTGACCATTTTAATAATTTAAGAGGCGCACCTGCAATTCGTGAACAATTCAAGGAGCATTCGTATCATTTAGTCAATGAGAAATGAAAATGAAAACATCTTTTATCTTTATAGATATACATAAAACATGGAATTAACAGCTTATCATATTAATATATTTGAAATAATTTTAATTATAATATATATATTAAAAAAAAAAAAAAAAAATTCCTCCAGTTCTCCTCAACTTCTGCAATATTAGACCACCTGCTTCAGAAGACTACCAGTCAATTCAATCTCTTCCAAGATCGCGTTTCTTCCACGCTCTTTTAGAATGGGTTATGGGTGTCAGGACTTGAATTCTGAAAATAAATAAAAATAAAAAAGAGAATATTAAAATGAGATTATTTAAACTTTTGGGGGTGAGAGAAATGACTGCGTTTTAGAGTGTTTGTCTCCTCTTTCTTGCTTTGCTCTCTCTCTCTCTCTTTCTCGTTTCCTTTCGGCCTTTCCTTTCTCTGCACTCGATCCTCCATCTTCTTTGTTTTTTTTTTTTTTTTTCTTTAAAAATATTTCATATCTTCCACTCCCGGAGCCTTCCCTTTCTCTTCTTTATATTTTTTCCACTTCCCCTTATAATAAACTAACCCAAAAAAAAAAAAACTGTTATTATTATAATTTTTAATTTTTAATCTTATTTTTTTGTTTTCCTTGTTTTGTGTTTTCTTTTGATGTTGGCATGGCCGGTTTGGATTTAGGCACTGCTTCTCGCTACGTTCACCAGCTCCATCATAGACCTGACCTCCATCTCCAACACCAACCTGAGCCTGAAGATCGTGGTCAGTTCTCAACACACCACAACCACCACCACCACCACCATCACCTTCACAACGGAGACGGCGATGATGATGATCACCACCAGGGTCTTGACCTTGTCAACGTCGGAACCAACTCTGGCTCCGGCGGTGATATCGTGGGTCGTCGACCCAGAGGTCGTCCACCTGGTTCCAAAAACAAACCAAAGCCTCCTGTCATAATCACTCGCGAGAGCGCCAACACGCTACGTGCTCACATTCTAGAGGTTGGAAACGGCTGTGATGTATTCGACTGCGTAGCCAACTACGCGAGAAGAAGACAGCGAGGAATCTGTATACTGAGTGGTAGCGGAACAGTGACTAATGTTAGCATTAGACAACCAGCAGCTGCAGGAGCCATAGTCACGCTTCATGGAAGATTCGAGATATTATCTCTCTCGGGGTCCTTTTTGCCACCTCCAGCTCCACCAGGTGCAACAAGCTTGACAATCTTTTTGGCCGGAGGACAAGGGCAAGTAGTAGGTGGGAGCGTGGTGGGGGAGTTGACTGCAGCCGGGCCTGTCATCGTCATCGCCGCTTCATTTACGAATGTGGCGTACGAGAGACTGCCGTTGGATGAGGAGGACCAACTGCAGATGCAGAGTGGTGGAGGTAATAACTTGTTTGCGGAAGGTGGTGGTGGTGGTGCGGGAGCGGGGTCAGGGGCGCTGCCGTTCTTTAATTTGCCGCTGAATATGCCATCAAATGTGCAGTTGCCGGTGGAGGGGTGGGCAGGAAACCCAGGTGGTGTTAGGCCTCCCTTTTGAAGATTAAAAAAAAAAAAGCCTAAAATAAAAATGAAATTGTTGGATCGATGTTGGTATACTTGACTTAGAATGTGATCTACAACTGGGAAATTTGATTGTGGCTGTTTGCATTGGGTGAGAGAGATAGAGATGGGTTCTTTCATAAAAAAAAGAAAAGAAAAGGTCAGAACAAAATTCATGTACTACTATTCCGATCACCATCTTTGTTTCTTGTTTCTTCTTCTCCTTCCTGTTGATGTCAATTAATTTTAGGTTTTTTTCTTCTCTTTTTTCTTTTCTACTTGATCTTCTTGGGTTTTTGAACTATCATGATATGGAAATAGTCTTCTTTGTTCATGGATCAATTCTCGATCTCTCTTTTCTTATAAGAAATCATTGGTTTGAGGATGTATTAATTATTTTCCTATAATGTTTGGAAACTGAAGAGAAACTAATTACAGTGAAACTAGAAAACCAACTAGCTAGGGTTTTCTTCTTTCATCCAAATCGTTGATGATTTCCATATAATTTGTAGCGGCTATTCCTTTTCTATTTGCAATATATTTGTTCTCTCTATGGTTATCAATAAAATCTGTCAGGATTTAATGGCATGGAATTGTGTTTTCTGCATTGTTTTCCGGAGAGAATAGATACACATGAGTTTACAAATATAATCAAGTGTTGTCTAGCGACAGTGATTCTTCTCTGTTGGATATGGATGGACTTGTGCAACACGAGTTTTTTTCATTAATGTTAAAGCCGACTTTTTTCTTGATCTACATCTCTTAGAAATGATGAGCTCCATCTCACTGTTTTCTATTGTATGACAGTCACCTCTCTCTTCTAAATCATTTTTATTAAAAATAAAGAAACCCAAGCAACTGCTTCCCATCATCAAGTTTCTAGCTCTTCGATCGGACTGAAAAATAAATATATATACAAGACCAAAACCCACTTGTTTCTTAAGCTAATTAATAGTTTGACGAGTGATCCAATTGATCTACTATTGTGTTTCCTAGAAAGGAATTTGGAAGCATTTTTAGAATTTAGACACCTTTAAAAACTTGTGGTCTATCCAGAGTTTGTATGTATGTCGTAGGTGATCCATTTTATATGTAGTTGAGCAAAGTGTCATGGCATCGCATACAAGTACTTATATATGCTTATATTATATGCATGGTGATCTTCACGGATTCCAATATTGCCATTTTTGATACATTTAGACATCCGTTGGGGTGTATATACAGAAAAGCATTGTCCTTACTCCTTAGATATCTGAAGCACATAGAGAAGCAAACAAAACACCTACTCCTATTTTTGTTCTACTGTTCTAGTGCAGTGATAGATATTATTTTCTCCATCATCGAATGCTGTGCTTGCATATGTTTCTTCTCTTAATTCTTCATATATATATATATATATATATATATGCAGTATATATGCAGTTTATAGGCAGCAGCATTGCTTCTCAAACTTCAAAGTGGCTGGTCGATCTGTTTTAAAATCTTATGTTCTATTATAATATATATATATATATATATATATATATATATATATTTAGGTGATAAGTACATATTGGGGAATGACAAATTTTAGCGAGTGCTGTACACACAGTTGTTAATATAAGAAGCCTGTACTGTCATCCCCAGTACTAGTAGCTGTTTCCTAGCTCATTATTATTACATACAACAAATTATAGAATATTATATAATATCCACAGGCTAATGACCCTTTGGAGCTTCTTTGCCATTGTTGAACAGCAGACTGGTTAGATGAGGCTGTTACTCTGAGTACTGACCAGTTGCTATATCATAAATCTATCAAATTAAGTTATCAATAAGAACATGATCAAAATCCTATATATATATATATATATATATATTGCGTTTTCCAAATTACTTACAATTGTATCCTTTTTTGCAGCCAGTGTGTCTCAAATGTAGGTCATCATAACATTATTTAATCACCAAGTGTTTTGCTAACCAGTTAGGTTTTGAACGGACAGTTTATATATATATATATATGGACTTAAATAATGTAGAGATGAATTGTCAACTGACTTTATTCTCCACTTGGAATATGTATATATGCATGCCTAGGTTTGGTCCTGATCTTCAAGAACAAAGTGGCTGATGCGTGCATCCATTAATTCAAATTGAAACCCTTATGATATCATGAACAATATTGTTATATATTGATCAATAGAATTCTCATCTCAATTAATGTGCTTATCTTGGGAGAATTGCATTTGATTCCTTAAAGCACTTTAGTTTAGGAATATGCTTGAAATATTTCTTTTCTACTGATTTCTTATTAGATCTTTGAATTAATCTTTCTTAATTTGATGGCGTAGTTCAATAATTAACGATGAACTATTACATCCAACAGGTTAAATGACAGATGACTCTCTTGTTGTGAATATGATCAACAACCATAAACCATGCCCTTATTATTTTTATGTGCAATGTTTCATCTACAAGTATTTTTTTTATTTTTTTATTTTGGATAAAATTAATATATGAAGCACTCGTGATTACTGCAGTACGTAAAGACTAGATGTCTAGATGTGTGGCAATGGCAATTAGAGCTTGTGCATGATTCAGTGTTTTCATTTGTCGAACGTCAAAGTGTTAACAAAGGCTCTCTTTTTTAGTAAAATCATCTGGGATTCACATTTCACAAAATATTTCAAATTTATCATTCAATTGATATGACCATCGATTTCAAAAGATAGTTTGGTGAGCAGTACGAGGAAAATATTGGGCGAAGACATGCATTGGATGTACCATACATCTCCCGCTGTGATCTTGTTATGTGGTGTAATTGCAACATGGGATGCATATGCGTTTCACTGCACCCAAGTCTCTCTCAAGCAGTACTACAATTTCAAAATAAGCTAATTACATTCATTTGGGCAAATGCAATCGCAACCGGGAATGTATGGTGCATCACAAGTCTCTCCCGAGTAGTATGACAATTTTAAATCAGCTATTACATTATTTGGGCAAACTTTTTGTGATGTTTATTTAAACCTGTTGTATTAAATACTTTAAATAAATAATTTATGATCTTCTTTCAAATTTGGATCATCTTATTAACTTTCTATAACTTCGATTGCTCAAGAAATTGGTTTGATATATAGGTTAATAACGGTACTTAGTACACTCTAACCCGAATAAAAAAGAACCATCTATAAAAGCAATCATAAAAACATAGAATTCAGCTTTTCCAATTCATTCCTGATGAAGAAATATTAATGATCAAAAGATTGAACAGAAAAAAATTACAATAAAAAGATCAATCAACATGAGTGCAAAATTACCCATGATTATGTGAATATCGTCAGCGTGTATATTAGGTTGTTAATAAACAAAAAGTGTCGATATTGTCATTCATAAAACTAATTAGTACAATCATATTTTATTAAAAAATTAATTAAAAAAATATCACAATAGAAATTTACCAATAAGGACAAATTACTTTAATTAAAATAAACAAAATACTATGTACACTTATTAATTACACCCATATCTTCAACTATATCTCTTTATTAAAAACTCTAATTTTATTTAATGTATCAAACTTTCTCATTGTCACATGATTATCGTATAACAAAGTAATGGAAAAGAATTTTCAGAGGATAACACAAGGTAGGTATTATTTTACCTTTTTTTTTTTTTTCCTTCTAGTTATGAACTCTATTAATAAACAAAATAATTTTTTAAAAGATAGCTTTAGATATCAATGAGTTTTTTGTAAGATAGCTGTTTATACAAAAGATTCCATATTGAAAATTTCTTAACCTCATATACAATTCAGTTTTACATCTTCCCTTTTGTAAGACTCCTACATTCAAGATATTTCCAAAAGCAAATTGGACCATCATTACAAGAGCATTTGATTCCAAAAATAATATGATTTTTTTTTTATTTTTTTAAAATTGGGTGTGTTAATAATTTAAAAGGGTTTATAAATAAAATGTATTAAAATGAATATATTCATTTCAATAAGGGTACTTTTGGCATTAGGATAAGTGCTTATAGTAATATTTATTTTTAAAATTTTAGACATGGGTGTACTTATATATATATATGACAATATCTATTAATCTGGGACTAGATATTTTTTTAAAAACTTTCACATTGGTAGGATTCGAACCGCTGATCAAAACTTTCACATTGGTAGGATTCGAACCGCTGATCTGAGAGTCATTTGCACAAGCCCCAAACACATCCATCTACCGTTGACCTGGGTGTACTTATAAAATATGTGTACTAATTAGTTTTATGGGTGGCAATATCCGCACCCCATAAACAAAATGTGTTTTTTTTTTCTTTGTACTAAACACCCCATTGAACCGAATATCAACACAAACAAAAATCAAGCTAAAAGTGCCTAATATGGTTGGTGTGAGATGATTTAATCAACAAAGTTATTCGCTTGGGACAATAACAAACAACCAGCAAATTGTCAATGGGGGGTATGGTAAAATCTTCAATTGTTTAGCCATCTTTTTGATCAATCCTAGTGCCAATTGATTGATCTCAATGAAGTTGTATTAGATTTTGCCAAATTCTGGTTATATTAATGATCATGATGTACTAGAGAAAGAAAGGAGCTAGCAGCAGCAGGAGAATATTAAATGGCCATTTAAGAGACTTAATTTAATAGTAATTAAGAGAAGAGATAAAGATCTAACTAGATAGCTTGGCAACATAAATAAAGTAGTGCAAGTGTGGTGGAATAATTATTAAGAAAAGTTAGATTGAAACACGAGCTGACCAAGTCATATATGTGTTATATAATATTGTCAATAATGCCGATTCTAAGCTGTCGCCTTTGTAGATAATCAATCAGGAGCAGTTGAATTTTATAATGACACAAGAAAACATATATTAAACAATACCTTCTCATTAATTTATGTTTAATTATAATAAACAATGACTCAGTCTAACCACATTTCCAAGAGACAACGATGATGACATCGTACTACTGCGGAGTCTTCTTTTAATGGCCCTGTAATTTGTAATTAGTGAATTAATTTCTTTTTTTGAACGAGTATTGGATGGTTTTTAAATCAAAATTCCTTGATCCTTCAAATCTAACTAATTGGATAGAGGTGACATAAATGTGCTAAGAAATTTAATGAGGTGTTGTCTTAAATGTTACAAATAACTAACCGAGATTAAAAGATTATATATACTAAGTTGCAGCCCCCACATCGTGCGGGCATAGTAAAATAGTTATTTTTCTTAGGGACTATTTGTTTTTTTCATTATAAGCTAGACTTATTGCCTCTTATATCTTAATTTAAGATAAATCAGTTTGTTTGTTTTTCCAACTTATATCTTATTTTAAGATATATATGTCATTTAGAAAAAATAAAATTTTTTGACTTTTATCTTATTCAAAAAGTGATACGGTAGAGTTTTTTAATAAATTTCCACAAATGTCCTATAACAATCCATACATTTATAATTTTAACCACACATAATAAAATCCTAAAATTCAATTTTCCAAAAATTTCAAATTTTGAAGAAATCCTAACACAACCTAATCAATTTTATATTTATAAAAAGTCATCTAAAATGAAAAAAACAAACATATCATAGTATCTTAAATTATAAGACTTATCCATATGTCTAATAAATTAAGGTCTTATAAGACTTTAAATAAAAAAACAAACAACCCCTTAGTCTTTTTAATCAAGGGTTAATTGTATTTTCTAAAGATCATTCTCTTCACGAATTGATCTAAAGAAGAAGGTGTAGAATAATATATAAAAAATAAAATAAAATATTATTTTCGAAGGTAACTTAATTCTTAACATGACAATGCACATTATCTATCCAGGGCCGGCCCTTGTGTGCGGTTAGAGGGGTGGCCAACCCAGGCCCCTTTTTTAAAGGGTCATGTTTCTATGTTATGAGTATTAGTTTAGGGGCCCATTTTTGTTTTATTTTAGATTATAAAATACCCAAATATTTGTTTGAGTAACGATATTTACACTTCTCAAAAACTGTATTTACACCCCTAATTTGTATATTTTTAAAAATCCAATATTACCCTTTAGTGTAAAATACTAAAAGAACAAAATAGTTTATAAATACTGTACACCCACAAATTATTAATTAGTTTCCTAACTTTTTAAAAATGTAAGATTATCATTCTAAAACTAAAACACAATTACATCAAAATATTGATATTCTTACAAACCAAAGACTCAACAAAAAGAAAGAAAGAAAAAAGTGATTACTAAATATAGCTACCTTAGCTAGAGAATGAGTCATCCGGTACAACCGTACAAGGTAAAATTGTTTGGATTTTTTAATAGATATTTAAGCTTATTTTTCTATAATATTTTATTAAGTTTCACAACATTTACTTGGTTATTTTTTTTTTCGGATAAATTTTTTTAGTTGTTTGTGCTTTTTAATTTTAGTCGTGTACAATAATATTTTCTACAAATATATATATATATATATATAAATCAGGTATAACTGTATAAGCACTCATGTGCTCGACATATATTGCATATTTGCATTATCTTCTTTTCATTATTTTTATCTACCTGTTAACAAAATTTATTCAAAACTTAATTCATTTTGGTATACTCTCTTTTATATATATATATATATATATATAGGGGTTAAAAATTATTTATTTGAAAAAAAAAATATATATTTTTTGATTAATAATAAAGTTTATAAAGTTGATTAGATAACAAAATAAAGGTAGATGGGTGCACTTACAAAAATACAATAGAATAAAAATTAAATCAAGGGTATTTTTGGTATTAAGTGGGGTTTATTTACAAATTACATATCTTTTTAAATTTTTAATGGGGTGCACTTATAAAAAGGGTGTAGATACAGTTTTTTAGGGGCGTAGATATCGCCACTCTATTTGTTTTGAGTATTAGTCCAAATGTTTGGAATCAAAGAGGCTCTTATCAAAAAAAGCTTAAAAGTTAAAACAAAACAAAAAAATAAAATTAGGTCCATGACAAACAAAGTCCAAAAAGAAATGTTTGATTTTGGTATATCACCTAGAGGTCCAATAGGGTTTCTTCACTTTCTTGTTGCCAAATTTGATTTCTCATTTCTTTTAACCTCTTAACTCTCAACAACTCAACACTCCCTTTTTCTACTCATAAGTCATAACTCATCTCTCTAGTCTCTACTTCCTCTGTTCCAGCGTTCCTCATTTCACTTCAATCTTCTACTCTTCGTTACAAATTCTCACAGTTAATTTCTTTTTGCTATATATTGATGTAGGGAGGTTCTCCCATCCCAACCACAGCCACATGTTCAAATAAAATGCTGATTTTTTTTTTTTATACAAACATTTTAACACATTTGAATATATGACTATTGTTGGTCGTCCTGAAATTACGACCTGATGGGAGAACCTCCCTATTAATGTATATATAAATTATATATAATCCTATTATACTATTGATTTTTTCTTCTGATTTTGTTGTTCTTTTTTTTTTTTTTTTATAGATTTTTTTTTACATTCACACAATTTCGTTTTCTTAGGGTTTTAATGTTGTTTACTTGTTTTTAGATAAGATTATAAGAATAAAGATATAATTATATGTCTATATAAGATTTGATTTGGAAGATTAATTGTGCTCTTTGGTTGATTGGATTTTGGAGGCACCGATTTAGGATTTTTTTTTTTTTTTTTAATAAGTAGCTATGAGAAATTATTATATATTTATATCATATCAGATTATCAGCCTATTAGGAAGAAAAAAAAAAAAAAAAAAAAAAAGATAAATTAATGTGAATCTGGCAATTTGATTGATTCCGTGATTGTAGAATACTTGTATTGCATAGGATAATTTCGCTTGGCTAACCTTTTAAACATATGAAGAGTATGTTTCCTAATATTTCATTTAATTGCATTTACTAGAGAAAAAAAATTCAATCTTGCAGCATTGCAGGACCGGTGCGACTTGTTGAATTCAATTGCTTGACAGATTTTATCATTTTATTTCACTTTAATTGTTACTTTATTTGTTATTTTAGTAAGTTTTAATGTTTTTTTTGTTTGTTATTTTATGTTTGTTATTTTAGTTATTAGTAACATGTTTAAATATGTTATCAAAGTAACAAAACTTAAAGCAATTTTTGATGGTACCGCATAAACTATTAACTACGTCTGGAATTAAACAAATGGGCCCATTTAAAAATTTTCACCCCAGGTCTCCAAAAGCTAAGGACCGGTCCTATATCTATCCATGATAAAATGAAGCAAATAATATCATAGACAAAAGAATTAGGAAAATGTGTCATGGACTTTAAATGATAGACCAATAAAGATCGAAAATAATAAGATATTGGTTCAAACAAAAACTTAAGAAATACAGAAATATTATTTCTCAAAAATTTAGATATTTAAATAAATAATTATTCCCACTCATAGGTTCCAGCTGCAATGCTGTAACCCAAATTTCTTAATTTTTTGGATGGGTGGAACTTGAGTTCATCCATTTTTCGGTAGCGTAAATATCACTAATATAGTAATATGCAAATATATGATCCATATATTAGACCATTTAATCATAGTTAAATATCACTAGCATTAACTGTTTCAATGTTGATCATCCTATGATTCGTTATTTGGGCTGGGATCTAACCAATTCTCCATATGTCGAGTCGCTTTTCTAGCTTGTAAAGAATATATAAATATATATATATATATATATAACAAATTAATTGGACCATATATATGTAAATAAATAAATTTTTTAATTGGACCATATATATGTAAATAAATAAAAAATTTTTGGTATTCATCGGCGCACAGAAACCGTTGGTGTATGCTTGATTTTGGGTTAGAAACTCATTGTACATCCAAGTAGGTCCAAGCCCAAGTCTATGAATGGCCCAACACGAACTCATACAATTTAACTGCATGAGCAGTTATCTAGAGAAAAACTGTTTAAACAGTTTAAATACACAGGTACGTGTATTTGCAGGGGTTGGAACTTTGGGCAAGTTTTTGTACAGTACGTGAAAGTGTCTGTGCAAGTGTGGGTGTGTGAAAATAGAGAACAAACACAGAGAGCAATTGTTAAACAGAGTTTAACAAAACACAGATTATCAAGTATAAGAGTATTTATACTGTGAACAGGACTTTCCAATTTTGTGATTGTCCTCCGACCTCCGGTGATACAACTTGAAGACGATCCCGCTTCAGCTACGAAATTTGGATTTTCGACGGTCTACGGTATGAATCCGAATTTACTTTATTTATTGATTTATGTTTAATTGAAAAAGTCTACAGAAACTGAGTTAAATCCCACCTCTTTATCCCAACCACATCGAATTGCTATGATGGCAAATGTTAAGGTTTGAACAGCAGTCCCTCCAAGAATCATCCCACCCCAGTTGCCCTGCAGCGCGTACATGAATAATATTCTCAATTATAAATCACATCGATCAAGTTAATTTAATAATAAGCAAAAGGCAAATGCATATACCATTATTCCAAAATAAGGAGTAGCAAAAGCCAAGCAAGTTCCAGCGATAAAAAAAATGGGTGCTCTAAAGAAGATAATAGAATTTAATAACATACATGAAAACAATTAAAACCCACAATCACCTATTTAAAAAAAAAAAAAAAAAAAAAAAGAGAATCTACCATACGTCCATACATGAGAACAACAGTAAAATGAAAACAACATAACGGTCGACTATAATGGAATTTGTTAAAATACAATTTTACCCTTTATTGTTATTTTTTAATTTTTTCTTTTAGTCTCTCTAGTTTCAATAATATCTGGTTAACCCCTAAAAAAAATTAAAATGCCACCATCAGGGATCGAACCTTCAACCTTAAGGTTAAAAGCCACAAGCTTTAACCAACTAAACTACTCTAGCTCATTGTTAAAAGTTTGTTGATTTAAATGTATATATAGTTATATAATTTGTTTAAACTAATTTAAATCTGTTTATATAATTTAAAATAAACTCATATTTAATAATAATATATAAAAACATATTTATGAAAATGAAAAAGAAAATAACCAAACAAAATGAAACCTAGAAAATCCAGAAAATCAAAGCCCGTAATTTTTTTTTTTTGTGGATTTTTTTCCTTTTCAAAAAATATATTATTTGAATTTGATAAAAAAAAAAAAAAAACCTAGAAAATCAAATCCCATAAATTGAAAAGGGAAAAAAATAATATAAAAAATGAACTCATATTTATATAATTTAAAATAAACTCACATATAATAATAATATATAAAAACATATTTATGAAAATGAAAAAGAAAATAACAAAACAAAAGGAAACAAATTTAAATTAGGTTTCATTTTCTTTTGTTATTAAATATGAGTTTATTTTAAATTATATAAACAGATTTAAATTAGTTTAAACAAATTATATAACTATATATACATTTAAATCAACAAACCTTCAACAATGAGCTAGAGTAACTTAGTTGGTTAAAGCTTATGGCTTTTAACCTTAAGGTTGAAGGTTCGATCCCCGATGGTGTTATTTTAATTTTTTTAGGGGTTAACCAGCTATTATTGAAACTAGAGGGACTAAAAGAAAAAATTAAAAAAAAAATAACAATAAAGGGTAAGATAGTATTTTAACACATTCTGTTATAGTTGACCGTTAGTTTTTCGGTCAAATAGACTAAAGTGATGTATTTTGAAAAAACACTAGGGTATACAGATGTTTATTTCTTGAAATGAAATAATTTTAATAAATGATTGGAGGGAGTATAAGTAAAGACTTGATTTATTAAGTAATATCCATATGAAATCTTTTTAGAATCTTTTCAACATATTCTGATTGATGGACAAACATTCCATTTGATCCATGCTCGACCTTCAAATCGAGACAATATTTCCTTTCCCATGTCTTTTATTTTTAAACTCATTTACCAAAAATTCAAGAGTTTTCAAGAGCTCTACAATAGCTCTAATTTAAATTCATATCATCAACATATGTTGTGAATATAGAAAATTTGGATTCTGATTTCTTTGTGAAGACACTTGGGTATATAATATAATTATTATACCCTTACTTTATCAGATATTCACTGAGACGGTTATACCACATCCGTCCAGATTATTTTTAATCCATATAAGGATTTTGTATGTTCCTCATATACAGATTACGAGATCTCGATTTACATGCTTCTAGCATTTTAAATCCTTCCGGGATTATAAATATCTGCATTGAGTGAATCATATAGATAAATGATTACTACGTCTAGAGGACGTATTTCAAGCCTTGTAAAGGCAGTCAAATTTATCAAAAATTTGAAACGTAATTGTATTCGTCACTACTGAATACCAAGTTTCTGTGAGAAACCTTGTACTATGAGTTGTGCCTCATATCTCACGATCTCGTTTTTCTCATTACGTTTCCGTATAAAGACCCATTAGTATCCAACTAGTTTGACATCTCCAAGTGTCTGGGGTATTATTGGTCTAAATACTTTATGTTTGGCATATGAAGTCAATGCTTATTGAATTGCTTCTTTTCACTTAGGTCAATCATGCCATTTGTATACAATCATTGATATTATGAATATCATAATTATCATTTATAATTCAGTAGCGCTACTGTGTATAAAAATACATTATCAATAATTGTTTCTTTATGATTCCACATTTCTCTTATATGATTTATAGAAATTTTCTCAATTTCAATATACTTGAATCTCTGTTGAGATTTCTTCCATTTCAATTGATTTAGTCACTATATGGACTTTATAGAAATTTTCTTAATTTCAATATAGATGTATCTCTGTTGAGATTTCTTTCCATTTCAATGGATTTAGTCATTTCATAGACTCGTATAGAAATTTTCTCAATTTCAATATACTTATATCTCTATTGAGATTTATTCCATTATAGTGAATTTAGTCATTTCATAGACTTGTGTCTCATTAAATATATCAGACTCTTACAGAGTTGATTTAGAGAAAATGGATTTATTTATAACTCGAGTTTTGTTTACTTTTGGATCCTGATAATAATACCTTTCAAAAAGGTTCATAAGCTTATGATATAAATCAGATAATTTATTTGTTGTCATTTACTCTAATCATTCTTTAAGAACAATCACCCGGCCGGGGTTTATGAGGTGACAACTTATAAAATCTTGTTACCTTTAATATATCAAGTAATAGATTAATAATTATTTGATGATTAATTATCTTTCGTATTTGAGTGATACAAAGATTGAAATGAGACACATTTATATATAGAGAACCGAACTGGTATCTCTATTTTGTATAAGAGTAACTTTTCATTTACTCTTTCTGGAGAAACTTTTCATTTGGAAATTAATCAATATAATAATACACAGATTGTGCGTGAAAATATAAACTCTCAGAAGTTTAAATGATCTAATAGAAGATTAATCAAAATCAATAATAATCTCATAATGATATAGAATTCTTATCTTAGATCATGTCAAAGATACAATAAGGAGATATACTACACAATCAAATATCTTAAAAATGTGAGCAATTCAATGACCAATTACAAGTTGTAATGGTAAATACCGATGATAGGTAGTGAGTCATAGATGAATGCATCAACATGTAATATAGAATATCCCATATAGAAATCGGTAATTGTATTGAAATAATAAGGTTCTTGTAATTACCTAGAGACGTTTGATAAATGATTCCACCGATCCATTCTGATTATGAGTACATGCGAAAAGCTGGATGTTGGACGTCGATCTCAACTGGAGACGTTTGATAATACACAAACATGTGACCATCACGTAGACGCATCAATCAATACCATAAAATAATGGAAGGATTCATTTGGTGAATGAATATATCCACATATACCCTCTTGAATGATGGGAATTCAAAACCAACTTTAGAATAAGATGGTTTATTTGGTGGATGAATATGTCCACATACAACCCATATTTTATTTTTATTTTTATTTTTTATCAGTGATATAATCCAGATGATAAATCACACAACTTTTCTATAATGAGTTTCTGGCCTGAATCATGCACAGATATTCAACACTCTTTATTATTCATAGTTTAATATGACATTAATAAAATTATATGCCTTTGATCTAAGCAGATTTCTTTATGTTCTACTTGAATGATATAATGTATCATTGATACACAATTTAATACCATCTGATAATAAGATTGTGGCTTTTCTAGAGCCTTTAATCAGATCTACTGGATTTGATCTGGTATTAACCTTATATGCTTTTGAACTAAACATATTTCTTTATGATCTACTTGAATAATATCAAGTATCATTGATACATAATTTAGTATTGTTTGATAACAATATCGTGGCTCTTCTAGAGCTTTCTATCAGATATGTTGGACCTGATACGGTATTAATATTTGCTCTTAGCAAAGTTAAATCCATAAACTTTAGTACTGTTAATTGATAACAATATCATAGCTCTTCCCGAGCTTTCTATCAGATCCGTTGGATCTGATTCAGTATTAACATTTGCTCTCAACAAAGTCAAATCCATAAAATATTTCTGACTCCGCAGAATTATATGAGTTATTGCACTTTAGGCTAGACATATATTTTTCCTAATGGGAATTTTATGGGCATTATTTGTAATGCCATTTTATATTTTATCTGAAATGATAATAATTCCGCAGAATTATATGAATCGTTGCACTATCATCATTGCATGGATATATTTAATTATCCCATTCATATAACAATCATGGCCTGGATCCATGCTTTCAATTTTACAATAAATATATATACATAACACCATTAATACAAATATGGAATATCAATAAGTGAAACAAGAGAGAGAATAGTACAAACTTGGATGCTCAGTTCGAGGTGTATATCTCTTTGCGGAAAGTTCCGATAAACAATCCAACCGATCATATTGTAGAAACATGAGTGAAGAACGTTCTGACAAAATTTCAACCCGATTGGACCACAAATCAAAGAGATATCACTCTTTGATGAAACCTACGCAATACTGGAATTTTCTCCCCTGTTTTCTGCCCAGCCCTGTTCGGAGCTGCAGAACTCACTATAGGGAATTCTGATTGACAATCCCACCGTACAGATTCAAGAACTACAAGAGTAGAATGTGCTGACTAAATTTCAGCTCAAACTGACTTAGACGAGGGAGATGCAATAGTTTGATCAAGATTGCGTAGTGATGTTCTTCACACAATTTCTGCACACACACCTCATTTTTCTTCTATTTTCTTGTAAAATATTTTTGCAATTTCATTATACATGATATTAGGATCTTAAATCATTTTTATGATACTCACAACATCCTGTTGGATGTGTAGATCCTTCTTTGAATATTGCTCTTCATGAGCATTAAACATGAATAAAATGGATAAAATATTATTTTCAGTTTCATTATATGTTAGGATCTTAAATCCCTTTTGTGATACTCACAACATCTTGTTGGATGTGTAGATCCTTCTTTGAATATTGCTCTTCATGAGCATCAAACATGAATGAAATGGATAAAATATTATTTCCAATTTTATTATACGTTAGGATCTTAAATCTCTTTTACAATACCCACAACATCCTGTTGGATGTGTAAATCATTTTTCTCAAATGAATGATATGTAAACATATCACTTCATATATATGAGATAAAATAAAATCATGGATCATATTAATTTTTCGAACTTCCGGTTCGACCATGAACTCTAAGTTCATATATAAAATTCAGAAAACTTCAGATTCTGAATGGATTTAAAAACCCCAAATTTCAAATAATAAATTATGGAATTCTTGTATATAACATTGGATCTAGAACTTCAAGTTCTCATCGGTTTTTAAAACCATGCCGACTTAAATATCATAATTCTAGAAACTTTAAATTATGGTTAGTCAGTCTAGTCAATCTCATATATTGTATAAAAATAAATACTGAATATTTATACAATTTATTTGAAGACACAGCATAAGCCAGTCTGGAGACACAACATAAGCCAGTCCCGAGACACAGCATACGCCAGTCTCATATATTGCATAAAAATAAATACTGAATATTTAAACAGTTTATTTGGAGACACAGCATAAGCCAGTCCCGAGACACAACATAAGCCAGTCTCATATCTTGCATAAAAATAAATACTGAATATTTAAACAATTCCAGGAGGCTGAGCTCACCTGTTATGTGCATACAAATAGATGCAAATATTTAAACAATATAAATAAATCCAGAACTATATATAGAGGATCCGTTAACGGCATAATCCATCTTGTATACGGAAATATATATGAATCCAGAATATTGAGATTTAAAGAGAATAAATAAATAAACTCAAAACTATATATATATATATATATATATATATATATATATATATATATATGTGTGTGTGTTTCGTTGACGGCATAAGCCATCTTGTATAAGGAAATATATATAGATCCAGAATATTGAGATATAAGTAAATCACCTATTAGGGGATTCCTTTTACTTACATACACGAATATATAGCCATAAGTAAATCACTCATCTGGAGATACTTTTTTCTTATATACGATCGTGCTGAGAACGTGTTGTAAAAGAAAATAAGAATATATGAGATGAATGAAGAACAGTTGAAGAACATATATGAAACAAATATTAAAATGAGAGAGAGACAAGAGAGATACGCAAGAGAGAGTGAGAGCACTCCTTTTATTTGATATTTCAGTAACTAAAAAAATACTTATAGAGGATATGAAACATATATATAGGCAAGAGGAGGAGTGACGTGAATGATGATTACATTGTCCACTATCCACTAGTGTCATTACATCATTAACTTAACCACTAAGCAAAGGACGTGGCAAGTGCCACACAAGTGGTGTTTAATCCAATATTTTATAACAAAACCATTATAATGGGTAACAGATCGAGTGTCTCTTATAGAGTTAGGCCCCGTTTGGTGCACGGGATAGAATAGGATTATTTTCATGGGATTGGATTGGATTGGATTGGATGGGATTGGACTGGACAAAATTTAGTACTGCTTTGTGTTTGGTGCAACATATGATAGGATTAAAAATAGAGTAATCTCATGTTTGGTGCAATACAGGATAGGATTAAAATTAGGGAAATTGTATTTTTTATTAATTACAAACCCACCCCCAAGCCCAAACCACCCACCGTCGACCACCACCACTACAAACCCAAAAATTACACAGAAATTAAACAAAACCACCACCACCACAACAAAACACAAACCCAGAAATTACCCATGCACAGTCGACCACCACCACCACCACCACCACCACCACAACACCCAAAACCGAGATGGAGTTCCAATTCGAATTTAACCCACAAAATCAAACCTTATATTAAACCCTAAATCAACCCAGAAAATCAATTCGAGTTTCAATTCGAAAATCAATAGAACTCGAATTGATTTTGGAAGAGATGTTGGAAGACGAAGATGAAGAAAGAACAAAGAAGCAGCGGCGAGGAATAATCGGTGAAGAGCAAGCAGCGGCGGCGGTGAAGAAGCAGCGACAAGGTAGGATCTGTGGCGAGGAAGCAACGGCGACAAAGGAAGCAGCAGCGGCGGGTAGGATCTGTGGCGAGGAAGCAACGGCGACAAAGGAAGCAGCAGCGGCGACAAAGGAAGCAGCAGCGGCGGCGAAGAAGCAGCGACGAGGAAGGATCTGTGGCGAGGAAGCAACGGCGACGAAGGAAGCAGCGGTGACGAACGATTGGTGGCGAAGAAACAGCGGTGGCGAAGGAAGCAGTGGCCGCGAAGGATGGGTTGAAGAAGGAAGAGATGGGATTCAAATGAATCCCATCTGTTTTGGTGGGATTCGTTTATCCCACGTTGGTGGGATTCATGGGCTTGGTGGGATAAAAATTATCCAATCCCAAGTTGGCACCAAACATGGGAATGAGATTAAAAATAGTCCCTATCCTATCCAATCCCGGCTGCCAAACGGGGCCTTATAGTCTTATAAGCTATAATACAAACATTTTCCCTTTATCTAAGTTTTTATTCAATAAAGGTAAAGTTTGTAATGTTAGAAATCTTCTAAGTTGGTAAGCAACATAGTCATTTATGTATTGAGTAAATAGAGAGTTAACCGGATTAGTGTCCATCATTGCTTGTGAATTGTGATCAATGTTTGTTTATTTAGGGCTTGGAGCACCTTATATACACTATTAGTAGGAGTTGGTATCGATTATTTTATATGTGTAAGTCTAGTTATAATCCTACTAGGATATTGAATCCTCATCCTTTATAGGTTATGATTCAAACAAGTAACAAAATATATATATATATATATGCACACACCGAATCTAATAAAATTATTCTAAGACTTGTGAGCTATTGATCATTATTCATGAAACATATGTGAATGTTGACTAACTAAAATTATATGTATTGAATAGTTGATAAAGGGATATATATATATATATATATATATATATATATATATATACATATGAATAAAATTTGAGAATTTTTTAAGCACTATAATTATTTTTCTTGAATTTTCCAATTTAACAAAATCAGGATAAATAGTTCTAGTGTTTAAAAATTTTTCAAATTTTATTCATAGCAGGGTCAGCCCTGGGCTGGCCCATTGAGGCAGAAGCCTAGGGCTCCCAAATTTCTGTTAATTTTTTTTATTTCAAAATATGGTCCATATACTAATTTAAACAAAACAGACCCACAAATGACTTTAAAAAAAGACCCACCCACCTTACACATAATTTATATATATATATATATATATATACAGTCTTTCTATTATCAGTTTGAACTGACAAAAGTTATATCAGTTCCTTGTATGTGGGCCACTGGATTTAAATACTTTGACTTACAAGTGCATACAGCCAAGTCAAAGTATTTAAATCCAGTGGCCCACATGCAAGGAACTGATATAACTTTTGTCAGTTCAAACTGATAATATAATTTCTGTATATATATAAGGCCCACCAATGGAAACACATTTATCATTCTTAGAACAAACAACACTGGATCAAAAATCAAACAAAAATTAAGGTTCTTGACTTGAAGTCGTTGTTGTTTCAAAGATAACTAAATCAATACACTTTATTTTTTGTTTTTTGAAAAACCTCCTTTAGTTTTTAAATTCTTTATTTTGGTAACCTTTTTTTTAATATTTTGTTGCAAGTCTTGAGTTTGAGTTATTATATTGATTTTTACAAGTGTTTACTAGAGAATAAAAATAATGACAAAGTAAACATACATAGAGTACCGATGACCTCATTTTCTATAGTTTGCCTCGGGCCCGGAAAATTTCAAGGCCAACCCCGATTCATATGTAGATTTTAATGAACTTATCATCCATAAAAAATTCAGATCAAAATTCATAAAAATCGATGTGATTTCATCAAGGTCCTTACCGAAATTAAAGTTAGAGACGCCTCACTTGATAATTCATATATATATATATATATGGAAACTTTTCTCCTCAGTGCGCATTGATAAGTATATATCAGTAAGGGCATGTGGATCATTAGATTCAATTGTTTTGACTTAGTCTGCATCCACTTGTCAGCGTTTATCCATAATCTATGGCCCATATACATTGCACTGATGTATTTTATATCAGTGTGCATTGAAGAGAATATAAAATACATCAGTGCCTTGAATGTGGGTCATTAGATTCACATGCTTTGACTTGGTCTGTATGCACTTGTCAGTGTTTATCCACATGAAATACACTACACTGATGTATTTGTCAGTACTTATCCACATGAAATACACTGATATATTTTATATCAGGTCGAACTAACAAGAGAATAACTATATATATATCCCTTTTTCTAACAATTATACTCACTTTATGAAATCCTATCAATTTTAATCCAAACATACCTTTTTTTCTCATCTTTCTCATTATTATTTTTATTTATGTATCTTATCTCCTAATTGTTTTGTCCCTATATATCTCCAAGGTTAAAAATAAAAACCACTTGACTTGTGTTGTAGACAAAAATTACAACAGTTTTTTAAGCCGTGAAACAAAAATGGGCACGTATCATAATTGAAGTGAAGGGGCACATCGCATCAGCAGGCAAGGTTGTGCATTTGCAGTTTTCGTAGCAAGACTGCCTTGACTTCTTCATCCAACATCATTTTTTCGTGCTACTAAATGTACAACCACATATACTTTCTTGCTGCACCCACTTTTGTATGTTAAACAATTAGGGTTAATTGCACAAACTTACCCTGTGTTTTGCCTTTGTAGCAAAATTTTCAACAAATGACTTTAATTACACGAACAACCCCTGCTGTTAGTGGTCAAACGTTAGATTTAACGGTTGACTTGAAAAAGACTTAAATACCCTTGCATTTTATTTTAAAAAGTTTTAAATTAAATTAAAAGACTCCTTTGCCCTTTAAATCATTTGAAGGAAAATAACAAAAAGGGGTACATAGGTAATTACAAAAAGATCTATTATTAAAAATATATTTAAATTAAACAAGTCTAATTTTCTCTCTCTCTCTCTTTCATCATCTTCAATCTTCACCGATCACCAGTTCACCACCATCAAAACCAAACTCTGACCCTAACTTTAATCAACCATTACTCAAACACAAACCCCAGCCACCACCCTAACCCATTGAAATATCACTGCGTTTCATTGAGATGGAAAGTGATTCTTCTGTACATCTCCATTCTCAGTCAATCGAACACAAACTTTATTTAGTTATTATTCAAAAACACTCAAATTGTTTAAGAATTGGAGAACTGGTCCCTCGAAAAACTAGAAACTTTTAGTTGCAATTTTTTTTTTGTGTCGAATCACACCGGTTCACGGATCGATCTCATCCATGGATTGATTGATTGATTTTTGTGTGTTAAAAAAATACTGGGTTTTTGGGGTATTGTGATCTGACTTTAAATCTGCAAACTTTTTGAAGTTTAGCAATGGTTTGGATTGTGTGAGAGTTGGTGTATAGATATTTTGCAGATTTAATATCAGCTTCATAGAGAGAATGATAAGATGATTTTGTTTTTTGTTTTTTCCTAGGTTTCCAGTTCCATATCTCAAATGGAGATCTAGATATATATATATATATATATATATATATATATATATATTTTAAATTCTAGATCTCCATCCATTTGGAGATTTGGACCTGTTATTAGTATTTTTATTTTTTTTCTAAAGGTCATGCGGGGCTGCGAGAGGTATGGCCCTCTTCTATTTCGGATTTTTTTTTTTTGTTGAATTATTTTAGTTTTGTTTTGTATATATTTTCGTTGATTCGTATTTTGTTGATGGTTTGTTTTGATTGGGAATATTTGGGATGAAGGTGATGATGTTGCCAATGTTGGTGCTGGAGATAGGGATAAAGATGATGATGTTGGTGTTGGAGATGGGTATAAAGACTATTTTACCCTTGATCATTAAAGTCAACCGTTAAATCTAACCGTTGACCACTAACGGCAGGGGATGTTCATGTAATTAAGGCCATTTGTTGAATATTTTGCTACAAAGGCAAAATACAGGGCAAGTTTGTGCAATTAACCCAAACAATTATTTAAAAACGTTCAAAAAAAAAAAAAACTCATTTTATCATTAAAAAAAAAAAAAAAAAAACTATTTAAACTATTACAATATTTCAGGTAGGGGTGGACGTTTTCGGATTGGGATGGGTTGGATTGAAATTTTTTTGACCCAATCCAATCCAATGCAAATTATAACCCAACCCGGCTTTTTAAGCCTGATAGAAAACAATTATTTTATATATTATTTAAAATGTTTGAATTCAAATTTCGTTATATCCAAATTCATATTCAAAATAATTTTTCACCCTAATATATCATATTAAATAGAGTTTAAATTTCTTACGAGCATCAAAATCAAAACTCAACATATAATACAAATTGTTTAAATGCTTGTTGCATAATAAAAACAATAAAAAATTAACAATTTATCAAACTTGGAAAGTCTCTATCTAAGCCTTTTATAAATTTTACAATTATAATCACTTCGTTGAATAACTCGTTGTTGGAAAATTTATTATTTATTTCAATCAACATAATAGTTAGAGTTTGTATACAATTATTAGACATGTTTCTACCAAATTCTTAATTAAATTCTACATTAACTTATTAAGAAAAAACAATTTAAAGTATAATCAATGAAAAAAATAAGAAATTGTCTAGGTTCTCGTTACAAGATTCCAAGAAAAGTTTCTTATCTTTTTGGCATGGAATCAAGCTCTCTAAGGAGAAAGCTCCTAAGAATGAGCAAGAAAAGCAATACATGAGTAGGATTCCATGTGCATCCGCGGTTGAAAGTCTTTTGTATGCAATGCTCTATACAAGATCGGATATATGTTTCATTGTTAGAGTTGTTAGCAGATACCAGTTTATACTAGAACCAAATCACTGTGTGCCAGTCATGCCTATATTCAAGTACTTGAGAATGACTAGGAATTATATTCTTGTATACTCTGGAGAGGAACCAGTACCCGAAGGGTATATAGATTCTGATTTCCAATCAGATCTGGATCCAAAAGGTCTACCTCAGGTTCTATGTTTACATTTGGTAGATGAGCTATAATATAGAGAAGTATCAAGCAATCTTGCATTGCTGAGTCTACCATGGAAGCTGAGTATGTAGCTGCTTACGAAGTAGCCAAAGAGGCTGTATGGCTCCGAAAATTCTTGATAGACCTTAAGGTTGTCCCTAGTGCAAAAAAGCAGATCACTTTTTACTGTGATAGTAGTGGGGCTGTGACTAATGCAAATGAGCCGAGGATTCACAAGAGAGAAAAGCATATAGAAAGAAAATATCATTTACTTAAGGAAATCGTACAATGAGGGGATGTGACGGTATGTAACATAGCATCAACAAATAACCTAGCAGATCCATTCATAAAGACTCTATCGCAAAAAAGTTTTAACAGTCATCTAGAAGGTTTTGAGATGTGGGATGTGGGATGTGACCCACCTGCTTTAGTGCAAGTGAGAGATTGTTAGGAAGTATGTCCTAAAACAGTTTTTTTCTCTAACAAATCATTTGATATCGATAAAAGTCTTTTGTTTACAAATAAATTATGTAGCATGTATAAATCGTTTGTTATATATGTCAAAAGCAAACTATTCTAAGGTTCCAAGAATAAAATAAAAATAAAGAATTATTCACATAAAGAAGTTTATGTGTAGTAGACATTATTCTTTATTTGGTCTAAAAAATATTGTTTACAACTTAAGATACATGTTGGACACCTTATCTAGATTAAAGTTGTAGGTATTTTGTTTTCAATTGAGAAGTGATGAGTCTAGAATCACCAAAGTGAAAGACTTTGAACAAAAGACCTAGTACGTATGATATATTGAATGGATCACGTGAATAGTATATTTCCATTTTACCGTTAATGGAATAATACATTCACAATAGAGAAATTGAAATATCTATCTTAATCTTGAGATAGATAATGTACCATATGTACTATGAGTTGTAACATTTGAGTTATCAATGGGTACGACCACGAAATAACGGTTTAATCCCGATAGTTTTGTGTTATTAATTCATGTCATAGCGGACATATATTTATAGATATGGACATTATGACTCTTATAATTAAATATGAGTAAATACCACCTTATGAGTCTTACGATGACTTAGCTTAGATAGTAAATATTTGGTACCGAATATTCAATAAGGAGTTATTGAATCATAATTTATGATAATTCAAATTATCCATTTAGACGTAAGGACGGTCTTATAAAATAAAATAATAAAAAATTCAACGGTCAAAAGGCATTTTGAATATTGGTATTTTTCATGAGAGTATACATTATTTCACACAATTGCTTAGGGTAAAAATATTTAATATATTCTATTTTAATTCAAGAGTGCAATTTTAGTTTTTTAGTGGACTAAATTGAAATTAATATATTCGGGCTCAATTAATTAAGAGTTAATTGGTACTAGGGCCAAATATATTAGAGCTCGTTATTAAAATAACTCGTGGATCCCCAAACTTCACAAGTTAAATTAGATCATCTAAAAGAAACTTATTGTACTAAAATGTTAAGTCTCAAGACAAGACCCAAGTATCCAAAATATTAGGGTGGCCGAACCCTAGTTGCACAAAAAATGGCACACGCCACTTTTGTATATGGGGCCAAAAGGGATTGCCATCTTGCTTCTTTTATTTGGTTTCCCATTATGAATGGAAAACAAATCAAAATAGGATTTTGATGGAATAAATAAATAAATAAATAAATAAAAGGAATAGATTCCTAATAAGATTAGGATTACTGAATTACAATAGGATTGTGAGTCTTCTGTCCTATGAGAAAACAAATTATTCTTTTATAAACCTAAAAATAGGTAGCTTAAGAGAAAGAATAGAGAGACATGCCCAGTTTGTCATTCTCATTGTCGTTGACACAAGCTTGAAAGTAAGTTTAAGTTTCAAATTTTATTTGAGCTTTTAATCTTTTTTCTTCAAGTCTTATAGGTGGATTTACACCTTGGTTCAAAGAAAAATAAAATGGAGCCCACACTCCTAGGTGATTCAATCTTGTGCTAAGTGCGGAAGATTTACGGAGACTAAACTACAAAGGTAATATCAATTCAATTTATATTATGTTTAAAATACGATCCAGTGAGGTTTTGAAAAGAAAAGAAAAGAAAAAAAAAAACAGTTCCACATATACATTTGTTTTTCAAAACGGATTTTCCCTACATCACGTGTAAAGTGTAAGCCATTACTCGAAATGCTTAAGCTTCAAAAACAACCAACTCGAATGCCATTGATGTAATTCGCATCGACTCTAAATCTCACAAGATTTCGCTCTTATTTTTACACTGAACCTAGGCGGCCATCAAACATAGGCGAATAGAGTAAGGTTGCACATTTTCCCCCGGATCCCCATTTCCCCGCGTCCCCGTCCCCGTCCCCGTCCCCGTCCCAATCCCCATTTGGGGAATTTTTTTGGGGGGGAAATGGGGAAATGTGTGGGAATGGGGATGATTTTCATCCCCAAATTGAAATGGGGATAAGGATGGGAGACCCATCCCCATTTCCTAATTTCCCCCACTAATATATTGAAATGGGGATAGGGACCCATTTCCCCCAAAATATTATAAATATAATTATATATATTTTTTAAAATTTTATATTATTTGAAAACCTAACTATATAAACCTCATTTACACTAATGGATTATTGAAATACTTTATTTTGTAATGGAATTTTTTTTTTTTAATTTGTAATTTTTAGTTAAACGGGAAAATGGGGAAATGGAAAAACGAGGAACTGGGGTTGGGGATGGAGGTACCTCCCCCCAAAATTCCCCATTGAAATCGGGGGGATGGGGAAGGATCTAGGAAGTGAGGATAGGGATGGGGGGATCTATATCCATCCCCATTTCCCCAATGTGAAACCCTAGAATAGAGTTTATGCACAATAGAGTTCAAGTTATAATCGCGTATGAATTTCATATAGAAAGAAGTTCAAATTCATGCAAAGGATCTCAAGAACAGAATCAGACATTAAGAACAAAGATAGAACACACATTCACCATTACTCTCGAGTTAGAATCCCCCAAAGACCAGTTAAGTCTTTTACACTATTGTAATGGTGGGGCTAATGGGTGAAGGGCTAAAGAAAGAATGAGAAAAGGAAAGCAAAGCAAAGCACATTGTTTTTATTTGCAAAGAGCCTCTCGTCACCGCTGTCGCTATCTCCTCATCCTGTCATCGTCACCGTCGGCTTCAGCAGCAGTTTTCATCATCATTTCTTAGAGTTTTATAAAAAATAAAATTGCTAGGCTGAGTCAAAGCCGTTGACTCTGCCTAGACCACTTAGTCGGATGATTTAGCTGATTTGGTTCCCAACCGCTTAGGAACTCCAATTTGGCCTTATTCGCGGCGACCGTCTAGACTGTCTTTTCAAACACTAGGCCTTGCAGAGATACATTTGTGGGTAGCGTAGCAGATAAACCCTCACAAGACTATAACTCGTCCACTAGAGTCATCTAGGGGTTTAAAGACTTGTGGAATATGCTAAGTGCTATCGTGTTTACTTACGAAAATGGCTTTGTTTGTTTGTTCTAGTTTTCGTTAGTGTTTTTGTTCCAATTTTGTTCGAGAACGAGCAAAAGATAGGTTTATGAGTATTTGATTATACCATATCTATATACTTGATTTTGACCCCTATTTCCTCTGTTTTATGCTCAATTCTTGGGTGAATTTGTTCTTTTAATGTGTTAAATAAGCTTGTGCAGGTTATTTCCCCTCATAAATGGTGTTTGATCTGATTTGGAGGAAATAAGGGGCTAAGAATAGAAGAGAGCGTGGGACCGCACAGCCAGACCACAGGAAAATTCCAGTGGCTCTCAATCCCAAGCCAAGTGCGGTCCATGACTTCGTTGGAGCCAATGAAGTGACCACGAGAAATCTCTAGAATTCAATTCACTTTGTTAGCTTAATTAAATTCAGACTATAGGTATATGTGGGTAAGTGTGTGTGAGTGTGTCCACACACGTATTCTGAAGTTTAAAGATATAAGAGATTGCACATAAGAGCATCTCCAATACAAAAGTGGCTTGCATACCAATAATCGTTGATATGACAACAATGTCAAAAGACTTGCTTTCTATGTGACATAAAAATAGACTTGATAGACAATTAACTAAAAATTTGGTCTCCAATGCTACCGTCTAAAACACATTTTTTTTAATGACGAGTCTATTTTTTTTTCCTGTTTTATTTTATATTTTATTTCCTTATCAAAAATAGATGAAAAATTAATGTCAGTTTTAAATACTTGCTGAGTCAACCGAAAAAATAGTTGTGCAATAAATCATCTGAAAGTAGACGGTTCAAACGGTCATGTTGACAATGTTTAAGAGTATCTCCAATGTAAAAGTGGTTTGCATACCAATAATCGTTGACATGACAACAATACAAGAGACTTGCTTCCTATGTGGCATACAAATATACTTGATAGACATTCAACTCAAAATTTGGTCTCCAATACTCCTGTCTAAAACACAATTTTTTCTTCATGATGTGTCCATTTTTTTTTTTTCCGTTTTATTTTTATTTTATTTACTTATCAAAAATAAATGAAAATTAATGTCAGTTTTAAATACTTACTGAGTCAACTAAAAAAATAGTTGTGTAACAGACCGTCTACTTTTAGACGGTCATGATGACAATGTCTAATATATTTTTTGCTATGTCAGCTTGAGGTTGAATATGCACGGCTGCATTGGAGGAAGATTTTTTAACAGAATGTCTATTAATCCTAAGTGTCGTCTTTTTTTTTCACAAGCCATGCTTGCATTGGAGATGCTCTAATATTTTTTTTGCCACGTCAGCTTGAAATTGAATATGCATAGCTGCATTGTAGAAAGATTTATTAATAGAATATCTATTAATCCTGGCATCTCTTTTTTTTTACAAGCAACTCTTGCATCGGAGATGCTCTAAGAGATAAAAAAAAAAATAATAATAAAATAAAATAAAAAAATAAAATAAAAATTGGGTTGTGCCCACACAGAGAATCTGAAGTTTAAGGATAGCAAGAGATTACGGCTGATTATTGAGTGGAAAAATTTGTGTACGTTCTTCAGGTAATTATCTGTCTCTATGCATGTGTATACATAAACAAATCGATCATGCTATAGCTGTGGCGGTGGCGTTATTGTTGCTGCAGGCTTGCAGCGACATTGTAGCTTCCATGTATTGCAGCCATAGCAACAGTGGAAGTGTAAATGATTTTTTTTTCTTTCTATTTTGGTCAAATTTTGGGTTCAACCCTAGTTCATTATAACATAACCCAAAATAATCAACCTTCTAAGAATGATTAACAAGAACCTCAGACTCTGCATGTGTACAATCCTAATTTTTTTTTATTTTTTTATTTATTATTATTTTTTTATTATGTAGTATGAAACTAATTAAATTAAGGGAAAATTGCACAAACATACCCTGACTTTAACACATATATGAGGTAGAATTCAGTTTTGCCTTAAATACAAGAAGATACCCTTGACAGTGGGTTTGACCGTTAGTTTTAATAGTGGTGTTAACCACTGAAGGGTAGTATTGTCATTTACCTAATAAAAAACATATAATTGTTTTTGAGAAAATAAAAAAATAATTTTTTTTTTATAAAAAGCTTATCTCCTTTTCTCCATTGATTCTTGCTCGATGTCTCTCGCCTCCCCGTGCCCGGTCACTCCTCAGGTTCGATCATTGTCGAGTTTTTGAAATCAACTAGAGTAGCTACTTTCTCGTCATCAACGAGCTCGACGGCGGCAAACTCTCGATCAGTTATGGAGTTCTCGTAAAAGGTGAGCGATTGGAGATGTATGGGAGATGCCGGTGCTGGTGATGGTGATGCGTTTGGTAGGGGAGGAGTACTCCATGGAGACTTTGAGTTTTGATTGACTTTTCATTATTACTATTATTTTTGAAATTTCTGGTTTGATTTTTTTTTTTTTTTTTTTTTTTTAATGTTGGATCGTTTTTCTTTTGTCTTAGCTGATAATCCATTGAGTGAAATGGATTTGCTTTTTTTTTTTTTTTTTTTTTTTTTTTTTTTTTTTTTTTTTTGTGTAGGTGTTAAATCAATGAAATGGAATGATTGTAATTGTGTAAATGGGATGATCTCCATTGAATGCAAAAATCTGGTATTTTTTTTTGTTGGTCTTGGATGGGTGCTTAATGCATCGAGTGAAGTGGATTTTTTTTTTATAGTGGGTGAAACAAATTTGGTTGTTATGTTTTTGTAATTTTTGGTTATTGATTTTTTGTCTTGATCGGGTATTTTGGGATGATCTCTATTGAAAATCTGGAAAATGTTTTTATTTTATTATTATTATTATTATTATTATTTTGGATTGTTTTTCTTTTGTCTTAGCTAGTAATCCATTGAGTGAAATGGATTTGATTTTTTTTTTTTTTGGTCGTCTTGTGTGGGTATTAAATCAATGAAATGGAATGATTGTAATTGTGTAAATGGTATAATCTCCATTGGAGATCATGCAAAGATCTAGCAATTTTCTTGTTGGTCTTGGCTGGGTGCTTAATGCATCCAATGAAGTGGATTTTTTTTTGATAGTGGGTGAAGTGGATTTGGTTGTTATGTTTTTGTGATTTTTTGTCTTGATCGGGTATTTTGGGATGATCTCTATTGAAGATCTGGAAAATAAACTTCAATGGAGATCTGTTGATTTTTTTAAATATATTAAAATAATTTAAACATATATTGTTGTTTTTGAGATAAAAGTTTATATCACTATTAAATTTAGGGGGAATTGCACAAACATCCCTCGAGATTTGATAACATTGCACAAATATGGCAGTTTTGGCCATATACACACAAACTTCCCTTAACATTTGAAAATTATTGCACAAATATCCCCTACCGTTAAATAAATCCGTTAGTCAATGGTCAACAGTGTAAAAAGTCTAAAATACCCTTTATTTTTATTTTAAATAAACTAAAAAAATTAAAAAATAAGATTTTTTTTTTTTTTTTAAATCGATAACATGAATGTATCTTAAATCTGAAACTTGGAAAAAAAAAATCATCTTTACAAATAAAAAAATAGTTTTTTAAACAATTTAATAATAAATAATTTTTAAATTTTAAATTTATTTAAAATCAAGGGGGAATTGCACAAACAAAATTTTTTTTTTTTAAGATGAATTTTCTTTCCAACTTTCGAATTTAAGATACATTCATATTTTCTAAAAGATTTTTTAATATTTTTTTATCTTATTTTTGAATTTTTAATAATGTTTAAAATAAAAATATAGGGTATTTTGGACTTTTTACACATTTGAGCATTAACTAACGGATCCATCTAACGTTAGGGGATGTTTGTGCAACAATTTTCAAATGTTGAGGGAAGTTTATGCGTATATGGTCAAAACTGCCATATTCGTGCAATTTTATCAAATATCAGGGGATGTTTGTGCAATTCCCCCTTAAATTTAACAGTCAACCCTAAGTCAAGGGTATTTTCTAGTATTTTTGGCAAAACTGGATTATACCTCATGTATGTGTTAAAGTCAGGGTATGTTTGTGCAATTTTCCCTTAAATTAATTAAGCTACCAGAGGAGTTGTTAATTGACCCATGAGCCTCTTAGCTCCAATTTAAAAAATCAATCCAAATCATGTCAAGACCTACTAGTATTTTTAGATTAACTTTATTCCATTAAAAACTCAAAGTTGTAGTCTAGTAATTAATGTTATAATATAAAACCCATTTTAATTAAAACTATTTTAATTAGTATTTGCCTTGGACCGCTTTGGTGTTAGAGCAATAATAAGCTAACAACCACATAATTAACTCGTCTATCATTTCCTCGTAATTAAATTAATATTGGGAATAGGTTGTTGACAAGTTGAAGAAAAGGTGAAATCTGGATAATAATATTTTCTGTTCCCATATTATTTTTAGAGAAAGAAACGTAACTACAAGGCTAGAGTTATTTCGATGATCTTCTCATAATTAATTATATCTAAAAGGCAGCAGCTTCTCTTCAACACTCTCTAGGGATGGATGCTCTCTTGACTAATTCAACAGGTGAAAAGAAAGTGCAAGAAACAATTAAATTGGTGAATTTGCTAAGTTTGGTATATAATATACAAACTGTGACAAGTTTTCAATAACATCAAGTAATATACTTTGGTAACTTTATTCTGTAACTTGCCTTGTTCAATTAAGACAAGCATTGGATCGATATCAGACTTTATTTGTAACCAGAAAGAGTAAAATATAAAAATCAATCTCGAACATGTCATGGAAGAAATCTTGAACAATCAGAACCGTTAATTAAAAATCAATAGGACAGGATCAGCAAAGCAAACACCAGATAAAAAGAAGGAAAAACTGTATGTATATATTTGTGAGAATATAGGTTGTTTACAGAGAAGGATATGTCAGATTACAGAACATAAAATGTTTACCTTTGTGTACATCTAAGAATCTTGAGCATAGAAGTCAATAATTTCGCTGACATTAAGCTGAAAGAGTTCTGAAGAATCGTTGTGCATCAACCACAACATATGCTCGAACAAAATGGCATCAACATCTACAAAAACGACCCTCTTGTCCCTCATAATTTTTGCATAACCACTATCTATCAATACACGAAAAGGGTTCTCCTCCAACACCAAAGCCTCCACCAAAAACTCTCTTTTTTCTTTCCCTACCACCACCGTGACTAAGTGATCACCCAACTCGGGTTCCTCCGTCAAAGGCTGGTATCCAACCGCAGAGGACCGCCTTCTCAGAATGGAAACGGGCAAAACCAAGCAAGCCATTTTACAGCTACCAGATAATATTATGTACGCGTTGTAGTTGAGAGAGAGAGAGAGAGAGAGGACAGCTAACGGATAGTGAGAGGATGAGATGGTATTTATAAAAAGCGAAGGCCAAAAAGAGCCGTTGGAGTGAGAAATAATCAAAATATCAATTAATGTTGCTGTTGCTGGTTCAAGAGGCGAAGTCATACACTCATACGCGTGTAAGTTACTCGTGGTAACATCTTAACGTGTGTAAAATCATAAATAAATAAATAATTTGTTGGGTGTTGAGCACCGACTTTGACAGCTTCTGTCTACTCTGTAAGCTCCGCTCCAACTGAGTCCAACAATGTCTTGCATACACTTCTTACAATCTTTCTATTTAATTCAGTTTTATTAATTAATCATGGCAGTTTTGTTTAATCACTTAATGGGCTCTGTCAAACAACACATGATATATTATTTATGTTATTATTTGACGGGTGGTTCTCTAGTAAGGACATCCTAAAATTATAAAGTCAGAACGTTCAACCACAGTCACACATTCATATTGGGTGTGAGTATTTTTTAATATAAGACTGTATACCCAATGTGAATGTGTAGCTATGGTTGGACATCCTGAAATTATAAAGTCAGGACGTCCTGACTAGGGATGGCAATTAAACCCGAATCCGTGGGACCCGCCGGAACCCAACCCGCTTAAAGAGGGTTTGGGTTGGGATATGTGTACCCGTGGGCGGGTTTGGGTTTGAAAGTTATATCCGTCACGGGTTCGGGTTCGGGTATGGATTTGAAAAAAAATCCATACCCAAACCCGTGTACCCGCGAAAAATAAAAATTATATAATATTTTATTATTTAAAATATTATAAATTTAAACTCCAATAAAAACTTTTTAATTATATAAAAAATAAAATGTAAACATTTCAATCTATTAAGTATTTTTATTTTTTAAAATTATAATATCTCATATATTTAAATACTATAGAAACAATTTTTTTAAAAAAATGGCGGGTTCACAGGTTTTACCCATGAACCCACTTGTTTCACGGGTTTGTGGACGGGTTTGGGTGTCCCTCAAACCCGTGGGTAAAACCCGAACCCGAACTCGTTTATTTTCACGGGTTCACGGGCGGGTTTGGTAGACATAAAATTTCATGGGTTTGGGTTTAGATTTTGCTAAACCCGCCCAAACCTGCCCCATTGCCATTCCTAGTCCTGACTAGAGAATTATCCGTTAGTTGTTAGTTGGGTATCCTAACTTTGATAAAACAAATAGATAGATAAAAAAGACCGGCCACGAGACCGAGTCCCCATGCATGCTGTATTGTGGTGGTTCTTGAATTTTGACCTTGCTATCAAGAGTTGACAAGGTAGATAATTGCAATTTTAGTTCAAATTAGGTGTTGAATGGTGCCATTTACTCAGACTCTCTGCTTGCTCACTACATAATATATAATATGTAAAAAGGAAAAAACTACTAATAGTTAAACATAAATGCTAAAAGGCAATATATTAATTAAGAAAAGAAAAAACGCAATTATATCTTCTAATGGCATTCTACCAAACTGGTGGCATTTCCTCAGTTATCAACAACAATCATCGCTTGAAAACTGAGCAAAATACCTGATCTAAAAGGAAAATGAAATGATTCTCTACCATTTCTAATCAATAATGCCTTTGTTAGCATTTTGAATTTACCTCTCTATTATCACCTACAAGAACAATAACCTCTCATCCTCTTCATTGCGGAGTTTGGCCAGACCATAGTTGGTACATTTGCATATTATGAAGGGGTTGTTGACTGGCATTATTGTAAAGTCCAGTCCTGTTAAGAGGGCTCGGGCTACTACCGTTGTCATCAGAAGACTCACTCGAACCTCCTCCTTGTGATGGAGGACTAGATGTCATAGGTGCGCCAAAGCTCAACATATGGGGTATTGGTGTCGAAGAACCCCCAGGTTGTTGCAAAATATTCGAGCTTGATTTTTTCCCCTCCGCAAGAAAACTTCCCAATATTATCTGCCAGGGACATAATTACAGTTCAAACTTTAAACAAATTTCATTCATATCTTCATCAATCATTTCATTTTATCCTGATTTACAGTTTTACACATTGGTAGATCAATACCTGCACCGGTGATGCTGCCATTAGCACTCCCACCACTCCACCACCCAAAACTCGGCCATCCGGCCCGGCAAGGGACACACTCAATCCACTGTTTCTGCGAACACCATTATTTTCAAAAATTGGGAAGGACCCTGCTAGAGAAATAATTTCAAACCGGCCCTACAAAGGAAAAAGATCACTATGAGAAAGTAAAGTCATGTAAAAACATAGAAGATAAAACGAATAAAATCTACTAAAAAGATAGGGCTATATATTGATTTGATGAATGTATTACACTATAAAAGAACTGGCTTGCATGCTATTCAGCACAAATTTGCAGCTTATGAATGATCAGAGACACAAATGGAGAGAATATCAGCTTCCAATTAAACTTCACGGTGCAATCTGTGGGATATCTGACTCAGGCTCCTTTAGGTTCTTTAAATTCTATGGGTGGTGTAGCTATCCAGATCAATGCAGTTTATTATGTCTCATCGAGAATTAGCTACTTCTCGGTATGTTCTAGGATTTTTCCTATCCATAGGCCATTTATGGCATGCAAGAGGAACTCATGCAGATGCAGCAGGATTTGAAAAAGGAAATGATCATTATTTTGAAACTGTTCTTTCCATGACTCGAACAAAAAAGGTGGACTGGGAATAAAATAACAGCATGTCAAGGTGCTTGCTTATAATCTAAACCCTGAAGCTGCAATTTGCCTACTTCTGAATTCTCTTTTAGACATCCAATTATTCCGAAACCTTAGCTCACATAAATTACACTAATCTCTTGCTGTCTCACGTCAGCTAGGACTGAAGCATATTCTACCCAACCACTAAAGAGCATTTATATAACCAACCCTACCCTCCCATTATTAATTCCATATGCACTTTATGAGGAAATATTTTTTCCTGCAGCATGGTACTCCAGCCTGCTTGTACTGTCATGTATCTCGTGTGGGGCTCAAAAATCCTATAATCAGAAAGACAGCAGTACCACTATGCACCAATAGACATCTCTACTACTTATAATTATTTTTTCTTAGTAAAAACCTGAAACTTTTAATAAAAGAAATGAAGTGGAGTAGTAATCCAATATAGGGATTTACAATCCAAAAGGAAGAAATCTATATCTATACTAAAGTAGTATCAGACCATAAACCACCCCCAAAAAAACTACAATATCATATACACTCCCAATAGGGTACTAGACAAAACCAACCCAAAAACACAAAATTAGTTATAATTAAATTTAAGAAAGAAAAAAAAGGAAATAAATGGTATCACCTCAACATTTGTTAGTATAAAAAGGATGCCTATAACATAATTTGATCTGTCACCCATATACAAGAGGGAAGCAGTGACAAGGGGACACTTACCCCCAGTCAGACTAGTAATTGTGGTATGAAAAAAAAAAAAAAAAAAACCATAAACCAGGTTAAGATTAATTTTTACCAACACAAATCACAGATGGAAAAGTAACATTAGGCATTGTCCATTTACAGTAATCCGGTGCAAGGAAGGCCTATGGAAATTTACCAAGGGGAGGGGGCTGTCAAGAACAAGCGAAAAGGCCTTATAGCTATGAAAAAGTAGCAAGTGTAATTGATTGTGATAACTCAAACCAAGACAAACAAAACTAATAGTTTCGCAGTCTGTTTAGGTCAAATTATACTATCCTAAGGTTCCAGTCGCATAAAAACTGAAAGCTGACCTGAAGAATCAGTTTAGAGTAGTTAATTCTAACTAATGAAAACTGAGTTCAAGGTCCTTGTAACCATCCTCCCCCCGCCCTCGATTATTTCAAGTTGAGTTGATATCCCCAAACCAATCCACGTTCCAGACTCAGTTGCAAATAAGTTATGCCTAAGCAATTTCTTTTTTACTAACAATCCAAAACCTGATTAAAGCACTAGTCACATCATCTCTAAGGTGATGATTGTACCATCTTTTGAACTTTCCAATATATATCAATTACAAATCCAGAATAAGTTTTTCAGTAAGGCTAGCTACTCTCTAATATCTGTCACTTAATTGCAATAATGAGTGTACAGTGTACTTAAACTTGCCCAATATATTTCACTCCACAAAGCACATATTAGTAAGATCTGTAAAAAAGGAAAGATCAACATGCATAAAGTAAAAACTGTAAGGACAACCAAATGATTAGAATTGCAGACCATTGCTCCCCTCAAATAATTACTGAAGCATAAAAACCTATTTTATTTCCTAGACCTCGTAAATAGTATCAACTCCCCTTCCAACTATATCAGCAGGGCTTCTTTTTTATAACAATTAATAAGGTTCTCAAGTTCAACTCATTTACATATCATATTATTAACAAAAATTCATAACATTCTCCATAATATTCCCTTTTGTCACCGATATATAATCAGCAATTAAATCATACATTAAATAATCTCTACTCCCACAAGTTTAAAGTTATATGATAAAACCCATGATAGCATTTAAACTTTGACGAGTATTCAACAAACCACTAATGATTTGTAGCCTAATAGCACATGCCTCTTTGCAGAATCGAAGGTGGCACCTCGATTGCCAGTATCAAGCCCAGGCAAGGGTGGGCAGAGGAGGTGGCAGGGCCAGATACCTCCATCATTAATTCATTATCTCAACCATTAATAAAGACACCAAGAAACAAAAGTTAAATGAAGTCCATCACTCTCTCCCCACCCTTAAAAAGGTTTTATAAAATGGAGAGAAGGCAGTTCATCTCGCGTCAAAGCTATGGATCTGAAGCATTCCGGCAAAATCCTCTTAACGGAAAACTTTTTTGGTTACATGGACTCTCTTTCAAATTTAAATATACAAAAAAGAATGGAAGTTCTCATGCAAATGCACTGCCGAGGAAAGATCATGTTCAACATTTTTGAAAATATATTAGCAGCAAAGTGCCAATTTGTATTTTTTTTTTTAAATTTGAAAAAAATGTTTATTCCATCATGTTTCCATATTTCAAAGGGTATCTCTGACAAGGATAAAGTAAATTATATATTCAAAACTCAACTAAACTATAACTCTTAACTTCCAGGACAGATATCAGACACTACAGACATGTGCCAAAGAAGTGTCAGTGTGCACTGTGCAGATTAGGCTTCAGTTGAATTCATTTACAAAATGTTTTCCCTTTAGGGATACCTTCTAACTTCTTGTAATTTCATCCCATCTAAGCTGGGCCACAAGAAAACCCAGCCACTCAAATACCTGGGCAGAATTTATCAAATGGATAACAAGAGAATATCAAAAGTACCTCATATGTCACAGTACCACCAGTCATAGCTGGTTGGCGGAGGGTAACATTGCATACAGCACCATTTGCAGAGAGAATACAAACTGTCCGAGGCCCTTGCTGTGAAAATGTTGCAATCTTTGACCCTATGTCCTGCAAACAAAAGAGGCAAACATTTCAGAAGGCACAGTATTTTGAACAAACAGATCCTTGTCAAGAAAATAGATAACTAAACCCTTTACACTCCTTCTTCCATGCCAATGAAAGCAATAAACAACTTGCTTGAAACCCCAAATTGAGGGTGTGCACAGATTTCACAACAGAAACTTACAACATAAGAGTAAGACAGTGAGAGAAATGAAAAAAAAAAAAAAAGGATTTTTAAACTCCATTTCAACGTATTTTTATAAAATTTTAATTATGTGATAATTTTATTCCAATAATATTACAGAAACTCCCATTGGCTAAGGCATGCTCAAAACCTCATCTCTAGTGCGCACTTTATGAAACTATTCATTAGCTTGTTAAAGATTTACATATAAAAGCAGTATTTTCTTCTCAACTAAATTATCTGAAAAAACAGTAGAATGAATCAATCTCTTCACCCAATACCATATCACTTGATTCCTAGCTCAGCAAACCACAGAATATGAGTTTGGAACAACAAAACACACGTGAGTTGCATATGGTAATTTCTAAGGTCATAAGCACAATAGTAAATCAGTCTGCATGGAAAAATAAAATGGCCAACAATTGCATAGTCCAACTTAGAAGACTATCTACACCAAAACAAATATAAAAGCCTTTTCAACTGTCACTAAATCTTCGGATTAATTTCCAACTATATTTGTTGTTTCCTATCAAAAAACATCTAAGCATTTTCCAAATCCTTGGCAGCTATTGTCCAATTTGCACACTAGATCAACATAAAGAATCGTGCTTTTCCATTTAATTCTAGCTCCCCTTCCAACCATCCTATTTAAACCTTCAACGATGAAAATATTATGTTGAATCAAGTACATTTACCCTGCACTCAAACATGTCACCATCCTTAACATACAAATTTCCCATGGACCTTGGCACTAAAAATTAAAAAATATAATGGTCGGAAACAAAAAACTGCATAAACTATCTACAATTTTCATAATGCTGACAATGTGATGTAATTGAATAGAGTAAGCAGCACTGAGTTTTTGACTGTTAAGTCATGTATTATTATTATTATTAAACTATTAGACTTGCACTTCATATTTCTGCCAAATCTGCTAAGATTTGTACTTCAAATTTTTAACAATTCCTAAATGGAAGCAAAACTACCAACAATTTTCAGAATACAAAATAAAATAAAAAACCCATGATTTGCATTGTGATCCAAATTAATAATGTATTCAGCAGAAATCAACAATGAATTAATTAAAAAAATTGAGTCCAGAAACAAATAATAAATAATAATAGAAAAGCTTCCCAACCACTGCTGCAGGCTCCAAATATCTTGAAAAGACCAAGTTCATTGACAGAAAGCAAAAGTATCATACTGAGGAGGGAAAAATAACTTTCGCATATAGCAAACATTCCATGTGCAAAAATAACCAAATCTTGTAGAGATTAGCAGTGGTGAATCAGTGATGAAAATTGTAAGATTTATAAACATTTCATAAATTGGCATTTCAGACATGCATAAAGTGCAGCACATGAATAGCAAATAAATGTTCTTTAGGGAGACAAAAGGTAAAATATGATAAGGTGAACCTATCAACTTGGAGGTGATGTCAATAAAACAAACTTACAGGGTGACTGATTCAATGATATCAAAATCACTTGCAATGTTTTAAAATTTGAACTGAGGCAGTGCCTCAGCCGCCTCACGGCCAAAAGCGCCTTGAGTTGGCCGCCTCTACCTTAATCTTGCTGGGACTAGCCTCAATGTGGTTTTGGCCTTGAGGCAGTGCAACCGTGCAAGGCCTTACCTGTACAGATTTTAATTTCATTTTTTTTAAAACCCGACTATATAACTCATAAAACCCTAACTTCCTATTTAGAACAGAAAGTCGGTGCTTTTTGCAGAAGAATCACTCTCACCTGACACCTCTACTCTCACCTATCCAAGACTCAAATACTCCAAGAACCAAGGCCATCAAACCCTAAGTTCTTCTCCAAGCCAGTAAACATCTTTGTTTTTTAGGGATCTTTATGTTAGTAATGTTGATTGTGGACTATTTATTAAATGTTATGGATGATTTTCTATTTTAGGTTTTTTTTTATATTTTTTTTTATTTATCATTTTTGAATTAATGCGATCGTCTCGACTCACGCATTTTAAAACATTGATTACTTGATGGGTATCACAGTTGTTGGATAACCTTAGACACTGACTTACCATATTCTTTGTATGAAAAATCACATTTTTTTTTCTATTTTTAGACAGCATAACTGTCTACATGTTCAGTTTTTTATTTTCATGAATTAACAACCACATCATTTGGTATTTTCCAAGTTCAAAAATGGTTGTGTCTGTATCTATCGATCATAATATATTGTAGAAATCCAAGAACAAGAACATGGACATCCTCTAATCTATTAGTCTACTTTAATTTAAAAATGCCAAAACTGCCATGCAAAACATTTGCTGTGATTTTGTAGTCACCACTCAGTAATTCAAATAAGTATGGAACAAATTCATTCAAACAAAAACAGAATTGAAATTAAGAAAAGCAAAGCAATACCTCCCCAGCTTTGACGCTGATCACATGTGGGGTAAATCCGGACCCTCCAACTCCTCCTGCAGCACAAAACAAACACAAACACAAACACAATCACAATCACAAAACAAGCACAATCACTAAATGTCATGTACAAGAACATGTATGTAAATCACCTAAAGCATCAAGTTGCTTTTTCCCAGAACCAGGAGGGCGACCCCGGTTGCGCTTGGCTGGCTGATCCGAAGCTGAATTGGCGGGAGCCCCAGCGGAAGAATTGGCATGGGAGGCCGGAGACGGAGACGGAGTGGTGGCTAATCTCAATGTCATATTGCTAGCAATATTACCGTCGGGAGTGTACTTTCTTGGCCGACCCCTTTTCTTCTTGTTGGGATCAATGCCAAAGGAACCGGCCCCACCGAAAGACGGCGATCCGTCGAAGGCCAACGAATCAATAGGCTTGGAGTGCGGCTGCTGCTGCAGTTGTGACTGGGAAGGTGGTGAGTGTGGTGGTGGTGCCAGGGAGTTGAAATGGAATCTAGGGGCGGAGGAGGGTTGCGGGATCATGGCGTTTGTGGAGTAAGAGGTGGGGCCCATCAGCATATTTGGTTGGGGTTGTGGAGGAGCTTCTCTTGAATCCATTCTTGCGTTGTGTTTGTTTGTGATCAAGAGTATCAACAAGTACAAGTGTGTGTGTGTGTGTGTGTTATAGTAGTCAAATACCAGTTTGAGTTGTGTGAGGTATCTACTTGAAGTAACTACAGTTTAGTAAGTTTTAGTTTGATGAAAAGGGAATGGGTTGCTTGGGTAATTTTAATTTAACTAGGGTTTTTCGGGGAATTTAAGGGGTTTTAAGGTTTTTTTTGAGTTTTTGCTTTTGCAGATTTGTTGCTTGTTTCGCCCACCGTTTAAGGAGGAGTTGGTGAATACGTGTCACATCATAATAAGGTTACATTACAAGTTTCGGTTGCTGAATGATCCCTAGATTCACAGGAATCTTACATGGATCATCTATTTATGATTTGATTTAAATAACACACCAGTTTTTTAGATTCACTCACCATCTTCTTGCGTGTTGTTGGGCTAAAAGTTGCTGACTAGTCACTACTCATTTACTCTACCACAAACTCTCATAAATAGCTTTCTTCTACTTCATCGCAGAAATCCTATTAAATAGTAAAAATCGCTTATGAGGTTAATTCGTCCTCTGTTTTTCCACAAAATTGTAACACGTCATTGATTGAACCTCACCTCAAAGAGGCAGTGAAAATCTAAAAATAGGGCTCTAGTAATTGTTTCAATGCATAATTCAAATGACAGAAATTCTCTTCTCAACTGCAATGTGAATATGTGATCCTATCTACATGTGTATTTTAATAGTGCTGTATCTAGCACTTCAAAAGTACTTTTTTTTTTCCGGTCTTTAAGCAAAGTGCAAGGAAAAGCCAAAAAGTACTTTGTAACCTTGTTAAAGGAAGATACATTGCCCTTAACAGTCAAAGTTACAACTAGGAATGAAATTATTAGCGTAGCACTTTAAAATTTCTTTGTTTAGAAAGCAAAAGCAAAAGTTTATTGGTTATCAAACAAAGTTTTTTTTTTTAAAAAAAAAAGGTAAGAATAAAACATAACGCAGTAAATCTTGTTCCACAGAATTGTGGTCACTACTTAAGTTACATATGATTGAGTCTTTAAAACTCCAAACAATCTAAAGATTATTTTCACCCACTAACAATTTTATCACTACAAGTGAACAAAACCGTAGCAAAATGCTGCAATAAACAATCTCAGTTCCATAAAAAAAATTGGTCAGTTTTCCCGATCTCTAACATGCTAACCTTTACAACACAAATATCAAATCAAAATATTCAATCACAATAATCATATATTGACACTATGAGGAAAAAAAAAAAAAGCCCCAAGAATACAAGAAAGCAGAATCCGAGCTGCGATGGAGGCTCATTCACCTTTGACAAGGCAAACCTATGAAGTATCATTCAACTCAAGTATAATAGCTAGAAAATGCTTCCATCTTTCGTGATAAGTTTTGCAGCAGCAATCTCATGTTTCTAGCACCTAACCTCATATGAACCAGCTTTAGTGATATAACGAACCCACTCAACAGTGTTGTACCCACTCTTCTCCCATACCTGCAGAACAATGATTGGTTCAACTCTTGAGGGTTTTTTTTTTTTTTTTTATAAAGAAAAAAGATATCCATGTTAAAGTAAATACCTTAAGGAAACGAACACGCAAACCAGATGCTGTGAACATGGGAACCTGCAAAATAAAGATTCTGTCAATTTTCTCCCTTCACAGGAGAATATAAAAGGCAGAAGTGCAGAGACTAAAATCACTAAGATACGAGTACATGTACAAGTGTATGATGTAAATAATAGATATTATTCTATTTTTTTCGTCCACTCTTCATCCTCTCACCATATTATAAGTTTTACAGACATCAATGGAACAATAAATAAAGCTCAAGACTATAGCATTCATATTTGCTAACACCATGATACAGATCTGTTAATCTCAACCCTGTGTTGGCCTTCGAAAATAAATATCAAACAAAACTTTTCTCCTTCAGAACAAAAGGCATAAAGTGCTTGGATACAAATTATAATTATCGGACACCAATCCAAATTGCTTTCTAAACTTTATTCTGAACTGAAAACAAAGACACAACTGGCAAGTCAAAAGCATAGGCGGCATTCATTTACTGAAGTGATAAAACAGGTTATGCTATTCCTTGTCTATAATGACAGGACAAGCAATAAATTCTCAGGTTTGTCAAACCAAAAGTTCCTCTACTTGACCCTTCCCTTAAGAAGTAATTGAAGAGAGCCCTCCAATAACAAGAGATTTTTAATAAGATTGTAAGTTGAACATAGACACAATGTTTTAAAATACGTTTTTAGTATTGAGGCATTTTCTTCTAATGAGGAAAGGCGTAACAATGTGTAAGCCTCACAAAGGATAGTTAAAACACATAAATATATATATAAAGCACATAAAATTTCATAAATCAACCAATAATCACATAATCACATTAATAATCATTAACAACCAATTTTATCCTATAAATATCAAGTTACAAAGCTAAATGTAAGGTTTAGAACTTTACAAACAATCAATAACACGGCATAATTCATAAAATAATTAACATGCAATCATCATACTAACAAAAATGGTTAAATTAATTTCTAGGCTATAGCTATCCCCAACTCAAACAAAACCAACTTCATAACATTATCAATGCATCTTCATGTTGGGTTGTGAAGATTGAATTAGTTTTGTTGCACTACGATGACGCACTCATTGAGGCGTAGTTGTGAGGTGTACGCCTCGCAACATTGAGGCGTAAGCCTCAATAACGAGTAATGAGGCTTACACCTCACTACAAATTTTAAAAAAAACGTATTGTGGGCGTACGGCCTACGCCTCACGACATTGAGGCGTAAGCCTCATTACGTCTCATTGAGGCATAGTTGTGAGGCGTATGCCACACAACATTGAGGCTTAAGCCTCAATAACGAGTAATGAGGCTTACGCCTCACTACGAATTAAAAATAAATAAATAAATAAATAAACGTATTGAGGCGTGCCTCAATCCGTTTTTAAAACAATGCATAGACATTAAAAGGATTATATTTTTGGTTTAAATCCATGGAAAAGACAGACCAACTCTTCATCTAGTTCATCAGGCTTTGGCAATACTGTTATTTCCAACAGAATAACAAGGAAGTTTAAATCTAATTAACGTTTAATAATGGACTAAATTTGAGAAACAGCAACCATGCAGATATAGCATGATGGAGTTACAGTGCAGCACCACTATGACGCAGAGAGGTGGACAACTTGTGGTCTCCGATGCAGAGTTATGAATGAAGTTAACAAGACTACGACAATGCATTATGCACTTTATCATAAGTCAAATAGAACAGCTCACGGAATTCCAATAAGATTAAGTAGAAAATAGAGAAACATAATTTAGAACCTGGAACTCCATCTGGATTGGTGGCCTTGTCCAAGACTTCTTTTCTGCCATTGTGGAAATCAACTCAACTTCTGCACTCATGGTTGGCTCAGTTTGTCCAGGAAATTTTCTTATCCTGGAGTGTAACAAAAACACGGCAGTGCACAACAATATTAGCACTAACTCTAAAGAAGAAACGTTGAATCAGTATAATATAAATGAATCATGATAAAAATGCTAATATGTAAAGGATGCTGCTATATTATTTCTTGTTGAGGGAAGAACAGAGGGTTCAATTATTGCAGCTTTCCATCCATGGAATATGACATGTACGGTACAATCAAATGTTTTAGCTTTAAAACACAAAATGAAAAGCAAAAATGCAAACTCCAAAACACTATCATAACGAGATGAAGTAGGTCGACATTTCATGACATAAAATCAGGAACTTAGACCTCTAGATCCAATCTCACTTCTTTACTTGTCAGCAGACAAACACCAATGTCACCAATGAAAGCATACACTAGATATGTGGACAGCATGTATAATTTGAAGATCTATAAGCTAGTGGGACTCATATCTGAGGATCTCTATACGTTTCTGGTCGAGCTGCATAATTCTTTGGAAACGAAGAAGCAACAGAATACCTTTAAGGTCAATAAATTTCTGAACTAAGAGGACCAAAAAACTAGCACATGCAAGCACAGATACATCTTAAACTCCATAAGTTTATTCTAAGAAATATTCGAGAAAATATTCAAAGAGAGTTTCTGATGAAGATTGTGGAGCCTTAGATCCAAACCCAATCAATTTTCACCTTTCCTTTATCTAGGAGGTAATCAAGATCTCATGATTACATGAACTTCTTTCAATAATTTTCAAAAAAGCATTTTGGCATTGAATTGTATTCACGTAACTAGCCCATACATGATTTCAGACCCATCACATCCAAGTGGACCAATTCTACCCTCAATTGGAATTCAAAACAGTTTCTTAGTAATCAACCTTTGTGAGCAGATGGGGCCCCTGATATGCATTAGATATTACTGAAAATGTGATATAATGAGCAGTAACTAATGCTATTTTTGGTGCATCCACGTTTAAAATGATAACAAGGCAAGCTGATAATTTCTAATAGACAATGTTGAGATAACAATATAGACAACAATGCACAAATGTAAAATATAAAGATTGAATTGGTTCCCTAAATATCGAGTTCAAATACTCACTTCCAAACCAAGCAATCAATTGCAGCATTATACTTGGCTCGACCCGATGTCACTTGGAAACTTGTCTTAGCTGTCTGTTTTGGTACAGGAATTTTGATGACAACCCCAAGTGCAAACATTTTTGCACCAAAAACACTCTTTACCTGAAAGTTAAAATATATAAGCTAACTGTGGAATTATGAATATCTAAAAGACTAAAACCTTGGAAACGTAATATTACAGACCTTAACATTTACTTCTATACGTGTTCGACCAAGTTCCTTAATTGTTGGCAAGACACGGAATGGAAGATTAACACCCTCGGTGATACGATATCTACAACAATAACAAGACAATAGAAAATTAATAATATGGCACCACAATTCACAAAGTACAATACTATACTGCCATGCGTGGATATTCATAGGCAAAATTAATGTCATAATCAGATAAAAAGACAGCAAGTGATACAAATAGAACATCTAAAGAAGAAAAGATGTGTGTGCAAGAACAATTTAAAATTTTAAATACAGTAACTTCAAATCCCACAACACGCTACATCCATGCCCTACAGAAAAAGAAATACTGAGAAGTACAGGTATAAAAGTTGCAATGGAAGAGTTGAACAATCTGCAAAGACAACATCATACATCAAAAGCACAATTGAACAAAATAGCATCTAGTTCCTGTTCCAGTTAAAACTTGGAAAGTAATACTTTGTACCTATTTGATGAAGAAAAATGACAAGCAATGTAGACCTAGAGAAGGCAGAATCCATAAATAACTAAGGAGCCTAATAAATCAGGAATATAACAAGATGGATGGTACAAAATTGAAATGAATGGTAAGCCGTTAAATGTGCCATCAATAATGTTACGCATAATAATTTATTGCTATCCAGGTCTAGGTGTATGGCTAGTATTTATCACCAAGTGACTCTGATATTCTATAGTACAGGTATTTTCAAAGCAATGATAAGTAATCCAGAATTCAATTTCACTTGTATATGAAACATAAGAAATCTTGCACCTTTAACAAATTTAAAGAAATAAACATGTTATCACATACCCATCAATGCAGTTGAACAACATAACGTATAAATCTCAAAACATAAATTAAAAAAATATAAAATCGCGTGAGAAGAGTTTTCAACTTACTTCATCAATTCAAATTCACCATCTGGTGGCACAAAACTCACAGTCTTCTCTGAGTTAAACCTCGTCAAATTTACACATTGATGGAAAGTAACATCATCAAGCTCGATCGTTTTACCACTGGAGAAAATGGCAATATCAAACAATCACATCACAGAGAAAAAAAAAAAGAATACTCTCAGACTGTTATTTCAAATTATATCTACCCAAGACCAAAATGGAACACTCAATATACTGAATGAACAGATGACATAGCAAAAGAGTCATACGTGTACATTATATAACAACATCACAAAGCAAATATTGTATTGTAACTTTAACGGATAAGACATGAATGCCATCATAAGCTACCTTTTAGTAGGCCGGGATTTCAATTGTGACTCTTTCTCAAGGCCAATTTTATCATTTAAACCCAATTTCAAGTCAGGCATTCCAGAGAGGAAGCACTTCATAAGAATCTTCCCAGTTACATCACAACGCAGAACACTACCTATGATCACCAAGATGTTTGTAAGCAACAAGGCAACATTCATCAAAAGCACTGAAAAACCAATACCAACCTTTTGATGACATAAGAAGATTTACACTTTCCACAATATCAAGAAAAACCTGCACAAAACAATGAAAAAATCCAGGAAATATCCCATCGTCAATACTGAGAGAGATAGGAGTGTGTAACAGAACATAAAAGAATTGACTTGAATCACCTCATTTTTCTTATAAACAAGTCCCTCTCTGCGCCAACCAACAGCACCTGTAACTTGTAAAGTGGCATTTGGAACAGGTTTATCTGACGGCTATGTATTTTTCCACAAGATAGAAACAAATAATTAAAGACTACTTCAATAATATGAACAAGGAAGAACAATTAAACCCTTCAACACATGCTACCAAAGCTTATATATATGGAGGACACTAAACACAATGCTTCAAGAAACAAATAAAAAAGGATCAACGTAAAAAAATCCTAGAAGGCTGCCTTAAGAATGGCAATTCCTAAAATATATCACAAAGAACCATCTAACCTTGGATGAGAATGGTGAGCGCACTCCTTCCTGAGTGATGTAAAGCTTTAAAATCTCAGGAGAAAGGTTTTGTGGGTAACCAAAGTCCATGATTTCTGCAACTTAAAGGGTTATACGTTAATGCAACTTCATGATAATTTAAAATCAAGTACGGTAGAACTAATGCCTAACAACATTGTCAACACAGGATCATTCATATTAAAATCACTACCAAAAATAGCTTGATTGTAGAACTGATCCAGCAATAATTAATGGATATCTTTAATTTGTTATACTTATCAATGCAGCATTTGAACATGCCAGACACTTTGTGTTTATCTTTTGCTTTGATTCATTATGTCCAATAGCTGCACTAATTCGTATGGTTAAACTCCTTCCAATCTACAGTGAGTTCAGTTCTAGATCATCTGTAGGCCTGTAATACATTTTAAAAATCCATAAAGAATTCCATTCTGGATGCAGACAAGGATCTAGATAGACCGGAAAATTTTAATACTAATTCAACTGGTACGGAAGGAAACAAGTAAACCTAAAACATGAACAAAAAAATATCTGGAAAGAACGAAAATATGATTATTTGAAAGGTTAGAATTTCTACCAGATATTTCAGAATAATAAATTGCTTAACATGGATCTCTTCTACAGAAAAAAACTCAGCTATTTGCACACAACCCCCAATACTAAGAATTTTCAATAACAAATAAACCACTAGCTGTGTGCTTTTCCCCCTTATTATCATAGCAACTAAGACCATTGTAATTTCACATATAAGAGCATACTTGATAGGATTGGAGACATTTGACAAGCATATGAATTAAAAACATGAGAAGCTACAAAATATACAAAAAGGTGCACATGATAACAATTATAGTCGTTTGGTTCAGCTAAAAGTCGTATCCAAAGGAAAAGATATACCAACTACAAAAAACATGCAAATACTAATAGTTATATCCAATATCCCTTCCAACTTCTTACCATCCAACAGCTCATAAATCAGAACAAAATTATTACGTATGGCATCTTCATCAAAAGCCCCACCAAAATAAGATTTAAACAGTGCAACTGCCTGCACAAAAAATAGAGTAGCAGCATCAACTAACACAGGAAACAAGTACCTAGGAAATTGAAAATGTAGGAAGAATATCATTTGACCACTAAGAAGACGGAGAGTAAGAATTTTGCTTAACTCCAAAGAGTGTCAATTTTCATTTAGCACCTTCAATACAATCCATTCAACAACTAATTCACAAACTTGTAGGTGCTAATTTCAAAATAAGAGGCAAAGCTAAGTACCTCAACGACAAACTTGAAAGCGCAAGCCACATTAGCATTGCTGCTAACAACAATGACAATGTAAACGTTGCTGATTCTCATGTAAAAGAAGGAGCAACCTCCGATCTGCCGCACTGGGCATGTACCTAGTTCTTTAGTTTGCATAATATGCATTCGAAATGCATCCACCATATTTCCCCTGAAACCATTTCATAACCACAAAAATTTCAATTTCTTTAATTTCATAACCACACAAACACTTTTAACAATTAGAATATTGCATCGTAAAATAATTATATTTGAAAAATAACAAATTAGAGAGTGAAACAAATGATGGAACATTACCCGACATCGTCGCGATAGAGGCGATTGATGAGGACATCGCCGCGAAGATTCAAAAAGTAGATAGCCGAAGCAGACACCGGCATCTCCGATCCAGTGGGAACAATCAGAGCAAAAAAGGATCGGGATCAACGGTGATTAACGAAGGTACAGGCCCCAGATCTGGGGAAATATACGGTGGAGATCCAAGTTGAGAGTACGCCACCGATGTGGAGGTTGTTAAGAGTGAAAATGGAGATAAATCAGTAGCAAATGGAAAATTCAAAGAGTTTCGGTGAGACTTTCACAGAGCTCTAGTCTTTAAGCGTGTGCTGCTGGTCTTTCTTTCTTACGCACGTGCAGGTTCGTGCGTTTCATGAATAACCTCCGTGAAAAGTTTTTAAAAAGCAAATTGCACTTGACCTTGAGGTTTGCCTACATCCAGAAACATTAGCTTTGATTGACACAGTACACACACCTGCCGTTAGTCCGGGGTCGTTTGTTTTTTCCACTTAAAACATATTAAGTTGTTTTATTTGTTTTTTTTTTAAGTGATGAAACAACTTATAAATACCAAAAAAAAAATGTAAAATAAAAAGTAAAAAATTCTGACTTTTCACTTAATTGCAAATCACTTAATTGCATTAAATGCAATCCAAAATCTTTTCTTCCGATATTATCCCTCATATATAACATATTTCCAATTTCATCATAGTTATATATGGTATAGAAATCTTTATTTTAATATATTAATTATTTTAAATAGCTTTAAAAATAAAAAAGAATCATAATCACTTCTCATATTGGTGTTTAATATCAATACTTTATTATGATATTAGGGTGATGTATTTATATATTATTTTTTTAGAGTGTTTTGTGTGAGTTTTCTTGATGCCCCTTTTACTTTTGAAAAAAAAAACATTTTCTTTTCTTAGTAAAAATGAAGTTTATTTGTAATTGAAGATCATGATCATATGTGTTTTATATAATTATTATTTTTGGATTGTTTAATTCCATATTATATGTATAATTGTTTAACATTGGTATAAATGTAAAATTACTTATTTTCAGACAATTTTACTTTTAAAAAACAAACGTTTTGACAATACATTCAGACGTGAGGAAAAACAAAACATGTCATTCAAGTTCAGATTTCAGTCCATAATCAGTCTTTAGAAAAATTCAGGAATGTTCAGTCTTCAGATTAAAAAACAAACGACCCATTAATTTAACTGTTGACCAAATTTGACCATCAGAAGACTAAACTACCCATGACCCCTAAATTAAATTTAAAATTATATATTTAAAAAAAAAATGGATATCCACCATCCATCTCAAACATGGATGATGGAGATCAAAATTTTTTTTAAAGAATTGAAAACTAAATTGAATTTAAAAAATTCAAAAAGAAAAATGAAATTTAAAAACAAAAATAATAATTGAAAAACATAAAAAATAAAAAAAATAAAAAAAAACTTTTTTAAATGGATCAAGATGGATGGTGGAGATTAAATAGATTTCTTAAAATATATACATATAAATAAATAAATAAATAAATAAAAGGTGGAGACCCAATCTAGATATCCATTACAAACTAAGCATATTGGAGTCTACTGGTTTCATAAAAATATGTTCGACACTTGATTAAATTGAAATAAATTTGTTAAAATAACTCAATTTCTCAAATAAATAAACAAGAAATTTTTATTGATTTTTAAACAAGAAATTTAAACAGATTTCAGCTATCAAAAAATTTACTTTTGTACGCTTGGTTCATGAACTCGAGAGTCTTTTCTTTGAGACCGAAATCTTTGCAGTTATAATTCTCGCCTTTCATCCAGTCATGGCGGAACTTCTTTGCATCAAAATCAAAACCGAGCGACGACAAATCAATGGGAAAGTCGTCAGGAGAACGACACTAGACGGGGATAGGCTTCCGGAGGAGGAAAGCGAAGAGTCCGGCGAGGTATTGGTGGGAGTTCCATGGAGATCTCCATCCAAAGAGATCTCCATGGATCACTGTGGAGATCCAACCTAGATCTCCACCTCTCTTCTTTTTTATTTATTTTTCTGCCTTTTAAATAAAATCTATTTAGTTTCCACTAACCATTTTTGTTTTTTAAATAAATTATTTCTATTTTTTTTCAATTAATATTTTTTGAAATGTTTAAAAGGTCAAAAATACCCTTGTTTTTTACAGTCAAACTTGATCAACATTTAAGTTTGACCAAATTTGACTAACGGTAGAGGGTGTAAGTGTCAATTTATAATAAAGCTATTTCTAGATGCAATAGGACAAACCTCAAGAAGGTTTAGTACAATTTACTCTTTTAAAAATAAACACTTACAGGTAGGGATGGGCGTGGGGGCCCATTGGGGCGAGGGAGAGTTCCCCCACCACCACGGGTATAGGGGCGTTTGGGGGGAGGTTCCCCCACCCCCACCTCCAAACCCCATTTACCCTTCTTTTTTTTTTTTTTTCATTTTCAATCTTAAATTTTCAATTCCCAATCTGAAGATCGGAATTTGGAATTTGGAATCCTACCATCCTAATCTTTAGTTTGACCCTGTTAATATATTATTTTGACCTGATGTGGAGGTTCTTAAGAGTGAAAATGGAGATAAATCAATAGCAAATGGAAAATTCAAAGAGTTTTGGGGATACTTTCACAGAGCTATAGTCTTTAAGCGTGTGCTGCTGGTCTTTCTTTGTTTTGCACATGCCGGTTCGTGCATTTCATGAATAACCTCTGCGAAATTAAAAAAAAAATGCATATAGGTCCGTTTGGTACGTGAGATATGATAAGATTATTTTTATGGGATAGGATTGGATTTGATTAGATTTTAATATTATCTAGTGTTTGGTGCAACATATGATATGATTAAAATTAGAGTAATCATGTGTTTGGTGCAGCATAAAATAGGATTAAAAATAAAACAATCATATGTTTGGTATGTTGTGGGATTGACCAAAATATTGCAATATCATATTTATTATAACTCTAGAATGAACAATAAGTAAATTATTTTCTTTAAAAATTAATTTGTCTTGTAATTAAAAATATTTAAATTTATTTGAATAATCTGAAATAAATTTAAATAACTTTTAAAATAAATTAATCACATTTAAAATCATTTTATGTTACTTTTCGGTATGTGTTTTCTTTTTAGTTTATAATCACATCATGTATACCATTTTACAACAATAATTCAAAAAATTTTACCATTTGGCATAACAAGATCGAATCTATATTAGCACACTCTAATTCAGCTAATTGCACTACTAGTCAACAAGTAAAACAAAATAATCTAATACTTAACATCATAAAACTATTAAAAGAGTTAATACAACTTCGTAGCATACATAATACATTTTTGCATTATCGTACGGAATTAACTATATATATATATATATAATTAACCATTAGTTAAAGAAAGTTGTTAAAAAACAACATCAGTCACATAATTACAAAAATATCCGTCTATAGCCACCACCTACATACAATAAATTACTTTCAAATGTTAGTAACCACCATGTATCATGATAAAATAGTGCAAAAGTCATTAGTCATGAACTTACTTTACCATCATCAAGGTCATCGGTCATCAAACACACCACTAAGAAGTAAGCAACAAACTTCAACTTTTGCTCCTTTCTTTGTTGTGCTTAAAAGATCTCTGCAACTTTTGGTTTCTAAATAAACTTTTGCATCACACATATTTGATCCAAGAGATAAAGTTGCATTTTCTATAAATCATTTGCTATAACTTGATTTTCAATTATCTAGTTTTTTTCTAATACTTGACAAAACTTGTCTAATGTATCATTTGATTTCTCAATATCATCCTTCATCACATTAGCAAATCTATCCATGCTACAAACTATTGGATCTCCTGATCTAGACCTTTTTCTACTCAAGAGTTGAGATGAAGAAGGGTGCATTGGCTGGTTAGAATCAATTTGATTAACTGACATTGGGGAAAAGTTTCCAAGCATCTTAAATTTGTTATCAAAGTTTTCATCCACCTCCACACTTGTTGCAAGGTTCTCAGGGGTATATGTTGTTTTTCTTGTAACACGATCCTTCTCAAAGATATAAGTCAATCTTTCATAGAGAGAAAAAGGTTTATCTCTCCACCCTTTTGCATGTTTATGGTGTTATAAGAAGAATTAACATATAATTAATTCAATGTTTAATTCAATTTTACACACCATAACACCTATTCCAGTAAAAAAAAAGTAAAGTTAACATTACATGTACATATGAATGTTATGCTCCATTGCTGTCAACTTCAACACACTTTCTCATAATGTTCCAACCAAACCCACTAGTATTTATCATGTCATATACCACTCCATAATCTTTTTTCCAAGTCTTCACTTTTGATTCAATAAGTGGGCTAGCTCTTAAGCCACAATTTGGTAAAATATTTGTTAAACGTGATTCTATAATTTTTAAAGTTCTAGCTTTAAAAGAACCATAATCTTCACGACCACCATTTGCAACAATTTCATCTATGATACTTAGAAGAGTTTGTTCCTCTTCTTTTGTCCATATATGCCTACTGCTCTTCTATCTTGCTCATTTGTTTGACTACAACCGCCAACATTTATTCCTATTCATACATAACCACAAAAAAAAAAAAAAAAACACTTACAAATAAAGTAAGTAAGTATAAATACTCAATACGTAAATATAACACATATAATGCTAGATAAACATAAAACATATACAAATAACTAAACCATCGTGCAATCTCATAAAAATAATTTATGTTGACAAAAAATATGATTAAGCAAAAAATAAATAATTATTTGAAAATGATAATGATAAAGATAATATAATATTCGTAAATAATGTGCAAGTACATAAAATCCATAAGTCACACATTTATTTGTTTAAATAAACAACAATATTTACAAATAAAAATTAAGTAGATTGATTTCTCCTCCATTCATTAAACATTTGTGAAGCTAAGTTATCTCTCTATGTTGTCCATTCCGGGGACGAATAAACTTACCCAATGACATCATGATCCATTTCATCCTCAATGATTTCACTTAACTCATGCTCCATTGGATCAATTGACATTTTTCTCCTAATAAGATTGTGTATAAAACAACACGTAACTATGATTTTATAATGTGTTTTCAATGGATAAAAGTATAGACTTTGCAAGATTGCCCAGCACAGTTTTAGTTGTCCAAAACAACATTCAATTATATTTCTTGCTGATGAATGCTTCATGTTGAAGTATTTCTCATGGTTAACAAGGGTATAACCATCTCTCCATTCAGATAAATGATATCTTGTTCCTCTATATGATGCAAGAAATCCTTCACTATCTGTATACCCACCATCCACAAGGTAATAATAACCTAATAGTCACAAAAATTAAAGAAAATTAATATATATATATATATGTGTGTGTGTGTGTGTGTGTGTGTGTGTGTATAACTATATTTATAAAGTTTTACTTATTGTCATAATTATATTAATACTTACCATTGAGAACTTTCATCCAAGATAATGCATCTTAACTTTAGAATTTGAAGCTGACCCCTCCCATCCGAGAAAAACAAATGTGAACATTATATCCTTGGAACAAGAACCTAATACATTTGTTGCAATTTCACATTTTCTTGATTTAAATCGTGGCTTATCAACTTCAGGTACATGTACCTTAATGTAGGTCTCATCCAACGCCCTCAAACAATTCTATAATATAAAAATCATTATGTAAGAGAAGTTTATAATAGAAATATAAATTAAAATCAATTGTTAATTATATGTATTACTGACCTTAAACCATTCCCACATTTCATCACTGCAATTTTCAGGCAAGAGATTTGGTGAAACTAGCTGTAAGTCCTATCATTTTGTGATTAGCTTATTTCGTTGACAAATCGCATTGAGGTTAAGGTATAACACTTGACTTGTACTCTTGAACATATTAGGTGCACACACACACACACACACACACACACACTCATTACATTCATTTGTGTTCTTTTATTGTCATTTAAGTGTGCGTTTAACCATTCACACACTTGCACATGTTGCATATAGGTTAGTGTGTTTGATTGCATGAAAAGGCCTCTTCTTCTCATTATCGTGGTCTTGGTGTTGTTGTGGTGAACCGCAAAAACCTCTCCAGTGGTTTTCGCTATCCAAGTTCCGTCTTGGACTACCGCAACAAATGAGCATGACATTCCTTCTAGAGGATTTCGTGGTTTAAGTGTCGTCTTAGACCACCGCGAAAAACCCTATAGTGGTTTTCGCTGTCGTTGTGTTGTCTTAGAGACCCGCGACAAAGTGGCGCGAAGTTTTCAATAGTGGTTTTCACAGTCGATGTGTCGTCATGGACCACCACGATACTCCGTCGACGTTTGGTTTGTAACTACCTCTTAGTGACACTCGCAATCGTATAAGGTCGAAGAGTAGTACAAGGTTAAGTAAATTTTCGTTCTCACAAGGACTGAGTAATTGATTACCAAAATTGATTAGCCTAATTGCTATTCAAATAAGCAATAAGGGAAGGTTTTCATAATTGAATTCTTCAAACAAGTTAAATTAAACTACTAAAAAGGGTTTATGCTATTGTGGTAAGGAAATGACAAGTAATAAAATCAAATGTAATAATAAGGAAAACGATGCTAAGATCAGACTCCACCCCACCCTCTTCTAATTCCTTTCTAGACTCACTTGCATACCCAATCTATGCTCATGCAATTTATAGACTCATGCACCAAATTGTTAACCTCTAATCTCGGTCGAGTAATAGAGGTTACACCCAAAACGCACCCGAGCCTATCTCTCGATTACCTCGGAATATACGTATGAATTCATAAGAACATTGGCCCACTAAAATGAGTCATAAATGCTAGCCTCAGCTGGTCTACCTTACTAGACATGCATAGAAGACATTTTATCAAACACGTTGTGTGCGTCTCTGGTCGGTTCATAACACACAACTAAAAATCATGCAACAGTAGATCAATCTATTGAAAGCATTAAATACTCAAAAACATCCATACAAATCACAATTGCATATAATGGATAAATCAAAGTTTAATATATATAAAGTCAAGGGTGAGGTTTCATCAAGTCCTAGCACTAGAAATTTAGCTCATATTACAAAAGTAAACCATACAAAATATATGATCAAATGAATACATGGTTATATAAAGAAAATGAAAGAGATAAAGTTGTAGAGAAAACTATGTAGAGTAGATCTTCTCTTCTTCCTTTGCTCTTCTTCTCCTCCAAACTCCCTCAATTTCCTATCTCCTAAGAATAAGAAGTAATCATGGATTGGTGTCAAAGTGTTAGGTGGATTGTGTAGGATTTTAGTAATGGTGATATAGGAAAATGATTAGGTGAATATTATTGGGTAGGAAAATTGGAACATTTGTAGAAAAATAGCAAATGAATATATAGGAAGGAGAATTAGGTCAGGGGCAAGGGAGTAATTTCCTTGTAGAGAACAAAATCTAGGCTAAAGGGCAATCTTGGTGAGCTCGCCATGAGGTCGCCTCAAGGAATGACTTCTGAACCAGAGTGGTTAGCGACATTGGGGCGATCTTGTCTGGGCACGCCTTGAGGTCTCTTTCTTGCTCTGTTTTAGGGGGCTAAACTCGAGTGGTTAGCGATCTTGGGGAGACCTTGTCTGGACTCGCCCTAAGGTCGCCTCTAAGCGTGCTGTGGAAGGCTGGACCTGAGGCCAAAGCGACATTGGGGCGATCTTGGTGAGATCGCCCTGGGGTCGCCTTTGCCCTGTTTTGGTAACGCTGAACCGAGATGATAGCGAACTTGAGGGCGAGCTCACCTTAAGGTTGCCTTTGTGCAATAATTGCCTTCTTATTCCTCATTTCAGCTCCGTCTAAGATATTTAAGCTTTAAAATTATCTTGACCCTGCACGACTTATTTAAAGCGTTAGAAACACAGTTTTACCCGAGAAACGAACACAAAGCGATACGGAAATGGGGCTACACAAAGTGTAGAAGTGAAGCAATCAGTTTGCCTTTGTCGGGTTGGTTGTCGTCGTGGTCAGCCATGAAATATTGATCGTGACAATCCTTTCTTGTTCAAAACGATGTAGTTTTGAGAGGACCTTTTATATAGCTCATGACACTTTCTTGTTCATCAAGAACTCTGGTTTTCTAACTCCTTAGAGAGAGAATAGAGTTCTTAGAGAAAGAAAGCACCAACATTGCATTTTTGACTCTCAAATCCCTAAACCATGTCCATCTAAGCATCATCTAGCATCATATTGGCATAGGTCTTCTTTGTTGCGTGACTTGGTAAGTAAGAACATTCATATCTCTCATTTATTGTTTCTTCTTACTCAAGATTCTTCATTTATTACATTGTTGTATGCAAAGACTTATTTTATTGCATATTTATTGAAGTCATGAATGATTGATTGGGGTTAGCTTATAACTAGGTTGTTAGCATTAATTTCTTCATCTAGTTAAGCCTACTTGTATGTGCATTTAGACATCCTCAATAAAAACCAAATCATCGGTCTTCAATCTCCAGTGTTACGAAGCAATTCACACAATAATGTATAGTTTCTCCTTCCATAAAGACTACTCTTATCATAACAATTATGCTACTTGCACCCTCATAGTGCAAAAACATATGATTTCAATATGCATGCCTGCTAGTCATTGGCGTCTATTATCTAAGAGACATTTTTTTTTTTACTAATACCTCTTTAACATGATTGTGTCATTAGTTTGGAGGATTATATATAGATGTTAAACTAATTAAGTGTGCATGAAGACATTACTACACAAGAGGAACAGACTCCATAGTAAACGAGGCATGATCTATAAATCGACAATTCTTAAAGCATGAAGATGCACCAAGAGTAGACCAAGAACCACTCGGTTTCAAGAAGTTGGAAGGGAAGCAAAATAGTGCACAGTCTGAAAATGCATTAGCAAAATGGCAAACACAATTTCTCCTTTTAATAATTAAATACCATCAATCCATACATAATAGTTGTGCACTATTTTACAAGTGATTGTTTTTCGATTGTTACCATATCATATATTATATGATTTGGTAACATGGAGAAACCAACTTAAAAGTTGTGACTTAGAAGATGTGATCTACCTTATATGTAATTGTACATGAAGAAATTCACCTACCCAACCCACCTACATGAAGAAAACCCCACAGACATCAATGAATACTCTTATGAAAACATCATCTATAAAATTAAATAAGTATACAGTTAATTTGCAAACTAAATAATTTAAATTGTCAAAACTATCACAAAAAATATATATAAAAAAAAAAAATCATGAAACAATCACGAAAATAACAGAGAAAATTCAACATATATAAGGTCATGTTCGGTATTGTTTGCGAAACGCGTTTTTTATTTTTTGAGTCATAAAAACAAAGAAAAGTTGTTCGGTAGATAATTTTCAAAAACAAAATTAGAAAACACTGAAAACAGTTTCTCACTTTTAATGAACAAAAAAGTGAGAACACTAAGAACACCAATTTAATGTTCTTAGTGCTCTTACCACAAATTAATCAAGATCTGAGAGTTGAAGACTTTTTTTTTTTTAAAGCATTTCTCCTAAATACACACCACAAAGACCATTTCACTTCTATTGCAAGAAACCAAAACCCTTCAAAAACTCTAACCCACCACCAAAAACTCTCGAAACTCCAGAAATGTCTTCGAATTCCAAGTCCAAACCCAAAACCACAAGGACCAAGAGCTCACCCACTCCTTTCAAGCCCAGAACCCACATTGAGATCTCATCAAATGATGTCGGGTTTTATGGGTCCTGGTACTTGGGCAAGATCGTCCATCATGGTCGTCGAAGGATCCGATGAAGTTCTCAGTCGAATACACCAACTTGTTCTCCGACGAAGCCAGGAACGACCCGTTGTGGGAGATTGTGAATGCTAATCAGCTTTGATCCAGTGCTCCGGGAGAGAAGGAGAGAGAGTTCAAGTTTGGGGAAGAGAAAAAGGAGATCCGGAGAAAAGTAGAGAGAAAAGGAGAAGAATTCTAGAGATTTCTAATTATAATTCTAATATATGTATATATATATATATATATTAGAATTATAATTAGAAATATATTATATGATATATTAATACATAAATCTCTAGAATTCTTATTTTATATATATATATATATATATATATATATATATTATATTAATACATAAATCTATTAACAATTACTTATTTTATATTCGGGCATCATACATGAAAAAACAAACACATCATCCGGATTTCAGAAATTAGTATTATATAATACAATGTTGAAAATAATTTTAAAAATATTCTACCAGACACGTTTTTTTATGTTTTAATTCTCCGAATATCATTTTCAACCATTGCTATTAGACCCGTTTTCGAATCCGAAAAATCCAAAAATCAATTTTTCGAAAACAAATGAAAAAGAGAAAATAGAAACGAAAAACAAAAACGTTATCGAACGGCCCCTAAGATTAGTCTATTTTCTGGTCTGTTAACAGAGCAATCTTTGTTTCTTCCCTTATCTCTATGTTCTAATTCTTTCTCATGTGCTCTCTGTTTTATGTATGTTTTTTTTATTTTTTATTTTTTTAAAAATTTCTTTCAGACCTCTAAAAGGGAGCTCTTTTTAAATAAGGAATTATTATCTCAATAAATTAACCTTAATTAAAATTTTATTTCAGTTTGTTATTGGATTCTCAAATCTCCTTTGTCAATAATCATCTAGTTAATATTTTTCTAAATTCAAATATTTTTCAAATCATAATACTACTGCATATTTATATCATACAATCTAGTATTTCTTAAATAATAAAAAAAAAACCCAAAAAAATAAAATAAAATTATAGAATCAGTATAATTAAACGATATTTAATACTTATCTCAAAAATTAAAACTGCTTTTTGTTTGTTTCCATCTTTAGATCAAAGAGAGATTTGGGAGACAAGTTCAGAAGCCCTAGTCTCAAAAGCTCATAAGAGAACCCTAGATCAAAGGGAGAGCAGTCAGATGAAAGAAAACCTAAAAATAAAAAATAAAATCCTTATAAATACCAATACAAACCCTAAAAATTGCAGCTTTTTTCTTCTTCAAAATAACTCTAATTTATAAATCAAAGAAAGGGATTTGAGAGAAACAAGAACCGTAGCTCAAAAACCAAAAAGAGAGAGACGTCAATGATGAAAGAAGATGAGATTCATTTGAAAGAGAGAGACATCGATGATGAAAGAAGATGAGATTCATTTGAATCCCATCATTTTAGTTGGGATTATTTTATCCCATTAGTTTGTGATAAAAAATTTTGATGAGATTAATTTAACATATCCTATCAGTCTAGCCAAACATGAGATTGTGACAAAAAATAAGTCGATTTTCATCCTATTCTCTTCTGCCAAACAAGCTCATGTTATAATAAATTTGTTTTTAACCACGTCCAAAGTTTCAACTATTAATAACTAAATTGTAATAAAAGAAAAAAAAAACATTTCATTAATAACCACAAATTAAGAAAATATCTCATACAACAGATTTCTTATTTTTTTGCAACAAAAAAAAAAATGAAATTTGGAAGAAAAATGTGACGTCTTATCCTTTTTGAAAATAGAAAATTAATGAAACATAACTCTAAAACCTTGTTTTTAACTTTTTTGTATGAAAAAAAATACCAAAACATTCGGTAAAAAGCCACATTTTATGTGCAACATTTGGGAAGTGTAGCCCTAGCGACATTGTTGCCGACGAGTCACCCACGCGGCATTGTCTCCGGGCAACGCTACTATGCCAACGGAGTTGTCAGGAGAGGAATGATCAGTCGAACGAGGGGGGAAGAGAGAGGAAAGAAAGAGGGAGAGCGTTTGGGGAGGGTTTTATGTTGGGGGATATGGGTAATTTCACACACACACACACACACACACACAAAAAGTTATTAACAGTTAAACTTTCGTATATGATTGAAACAAAATTCTATGCATCAAGAGACTATTTTTTATTTCCTCTCATTATCTCTGTCCTCTTTTGTGTTACTATCACAACCTTATACATTTATGACATCAAAAAATGAAAAGAAAAAAAAAGTGTTTTTTATTGGGAGAAAATCAAAAAATTGCCTCTGAAAATATTAAGCTTACAATTTTAACCACATACGAAAGTTTAACTATTAATAACCACGTTTTTAAGAAATTACATAAATACCCTAATATAAAAATCCCTCCACAAGCATGCATTAGCGCTATTGGGGTTTTCCCTCCCCGGTAATGCTAATATATGCAAAAGAAGAGGAAAAAAAAAACCTAACAAGAAGAACGGGCAAATTACCGAAACTCCCTTCTAGAGTGATGTTTCGATAATTCTTTCATACAAAAAGTTAAAATCATCGTTCTCTCCTAGATGTCTAGGTTTGGGGTGGTGTTTGGATGGTTAGGAAGGTGAAGAAGGTGGTGATGGTGGTTTGGTAATGGGTTAAGAAGAGTTTTGTGTGGTTAAAAAAGATTAAAAAAAATGTGGTAGTTTTTTTATATTCGCTGCTATAGATCTATAGATATTCGCCTATGGCTTAGTTTGATATTATTGTGTTGTGCGGAGAATTGCTTTTGGTTCTATTTTTGGGAGAATTGCTTTTGGATTTGCTGTGAAAAGAATCAACTGAGTGTTTGGTAAATTGATTTTTAAAAGTGCTGTGAGAACCAAAAGCAATTTCAATGTGTTTGGTAAACTGTAAGTAAAAAGTGTTGTGACTATGCAAAATTACTAGAAAGGACACGAATGAATATTGAAGATGTTTTGAAAATAAATATATATATTTTTTTGTGTGACCATAACCTATTATTACTTTTTTTTTTTTTTTTTTTTTATCTATTGCCACATATATTGTGTATATATCAAGAAAACCCTTTTGATTTCTTCCATATTTTTTTTTTCTAAATAGCAAAATATGTTTCAAGGAGTCATAAGATTACACAATTGAAATGGACAACAAAAGATCTCAAATAGCAAAATATGTTACGGAGTTGAGAGTAAATTGCAAATAAATGCTTAGTGCTCGCACTTATTAAACTTTGCATAATTAAAATTCTTAAGATCTCATTTTCTAGTCTTACCATTTTTTTCATGTGCATTGACCTCCATTTTTTCATTAATCTATTCACTTGAGTAATTTGCACTTTCTTCAAAATCTCTATCTCGTTGTGCATATCTTCTAATGTAGTTATGAAAAACCATTGTAGCAATAACAATTTTCACTTGTTTTTCATAAAAATAACTTAGCATATCATGTAGAATATTCTTTTTTTTTTTTCATACCCCAAAAGTGCACTCAATGATGCTCATAAGTGAAGAATGTACATGATTAAATATTTCTTTGTGACATGTTGGTTCTTCACCCCTACGTAAATGTGAAAGGTGGTACCTTTCATTTTTATGAGGTCTTAAAAAACCTTTCATTTGTGGGTATCCGACATCCACCAAGTAATATTTTCCTGAAAATATAAAATATGATTGATTATGATATAATTTACGATTATTATTTGCGCAATGTAGATAAAAAAAATTACCATTTGGAGGTTTTGGAAAATTTGATTGAGGATCAAGTAGAGCTGATAAGAGTACTCTATTATCATGAGTAGTGCCTTCCCACCCTGCACATGCAAATGTAAATTGCATGTCAAAGTTACATATAACCATTACATTTTGGGTGGGTATTCCTTTTCTGTCAATATATGGTATTTGATCGCATGGAGAAATTGAAGCTTGAACATGAATACATATAGACATTACATTTTGGGTGGGTATTCCTTTTCTGCTAATATATGGTACTTGATCGCATGGAGAAATCGAAGCTTGAACATGAACACAATCTATAGCTCCAATGCAATCCTACAAATAAAATAAAGCATTTATATGGATATCCTAAATTTAAGAGCATTGAAAATTATACATATCTTAAAGTAAGACATATATCTAGGGTCACCGATATTTATTACGGGGTACTCCTAATTTCGGGATCCAAAGGCTTTATCATCACCTTAGCCATTTCATATAAAATATCTAGCATCACATCAAAATATATACTCATTGTCTCACAGGAACTTGTGCATTCCTATTTCCTACACATTGTCCTAAAATATAAATAAACATTCCTAAAATTCCAACACTACTTATGTTTTTTGAACCCTTAATCTTATAAAATTTTTTCAAATCATTCAAAAACATTACGAAGATATGTTTGTCCATTCTAAACATGTTATAACAACGACCTTCATTTCCCTCCAACACTTCCATCAACCAAATATAATTTGTTTGAGAGCTTGTCATACATAGAGTTTTTAGAACATAATTTTCAAGATAAACTTGAATAAGACGACTACATACACATATAAGTTGATCTATCTCATCTTCATCTCTTGAATTGTCCATACTTTAACCTGCAATATTTATGATCTTATTAAACATCACATATAAACAGAGGTACATAGTAGGTAAAACATGATCCAACAAGCACAAATTAAAAAAAAAAACATAATCCAACAACCACAAAGAAAAAAAAAACATTAATCATATTGTCACTTTCAACACCATTGTTGAACCTTCAATTCTATTTTTTTTTTTTTTTTTTGTAAAATCAAAACCATTTCTAAATCATTATTTATCAGTTAAAAAAAAACTATTATTTATCATATCTTAATCTTGAATTACATCTTATCATTATTACATAAAAATGGTTTAGGATTTATCAAATTATTTTTATTTAGTTGTTTGTATCAAATGAAATGAAAATATATAACAATTAATAGTAACAAGTATATAAATGTCAAATTACTTATTTTTAAACCAATTTATCTTTAAAAAAAACAAACAACTTGATACTCTGTTTAGATGTGATAAAAACAAAAAACAAATATGTCATTCAGTTTCAGGTTTCAATTACTATTTAATCTTCAGTAAAATTTAGGACTGTTCAGTCTTCAGACAAAAAACCAAATAACCCTTAAGTCTTTTACTAAATAAAAAATAATAATAAAAAATAAAAAAAAAACAAAAAAAAAACTTGAACAACACTTTTACATAAGCATTATAATTCATTAAAATGCATAACAAATTAACATAAGTTTAACAAAATAAAAATAAAAATAACAATACTACTGTAAGTCCATGAAAAATTGTAACCGACCAATCAAATTTCTAATTTCTTCTTATCCAACTTATGTATGAAGAACAAAAAAAAAATTAAAAAAATAACTTAAATTTAAATATGTCGTAAGTGTAAATGGTTGCATAGTTACATACTTGAGTGCAAAGTCTTGTGATTCAATAAAAAACCAAAAATTGCAATGATTAATTATGATTTTGATCAAATTGAAAAATCAATTTTAGTATGAGATAAACTCATCTCACCAATCGGGGAAATAATATTGAAATGCTTTTCTTTTTTGTTTTTGAGTAAATGAATTGAAACAAATAACAGTGTGCTAATTATATCTAGAGGGGGATGAATAGATTTTAATCCGGTTATTACCAAATTTTCGCGATTAGTCAATTTTATGAAAATAACCTCAATCTAGTCAATTCAATAAATCAAATGTAAAGTGCGGAATTTAAATGACACTTGATTTTTACGTAGAAACCTTCAACAAGGAAAAACCACGGGCTATTATGTGCGTCACACACGATCCTTAAAATCACTATTTGTAAAGGTGTCCACAAAACCTAGGTTGACCACGTCAAACCCTACACGGTCACTAACCCACCTTTACTACCCGCAGGCCTTTAATAGCAATCCTAGATCAATTTGCTTGCGACCTAAGCAACCTTAGCCATAAGACTACTTCTCAATGAAGAGATTAAACAACCTATGTGAATATGCATAGATATTCAAATATGCAATTAATGCTAGGTTACACTAAATGCTTATCTAGGATTATAAGATGTTAATTAAATCAATCATAGATATTAATTGCTATATGACATGGCTTATCAAAATACAACTCACAATCAATCAACACAATAATCTCAATCTTATAAAATAGAATTTAATCTAAAACCACACAAGTAATAAAAGAGATTAATTGAAAGGTAAGAACACTAAAATGGATGAGTATGGTGTTCAACTTACCAAATCATGTGTGTTGAAGAAGACCCATGCTTAGATGCATCCTAGGTGATCCTAGATGATGCTTGGATGATGTTTGATGCACATGAAAATAGGTTTGAAGAGTTAAAGAAAAGTTCTTAGGAGTTTCTCTCTTGAAAATATATTTTCTCTTAAAAGTATATGTTTTTTGCTCTATGTTGGACAAAGTGAAGAGAAGAGAAATATATATATTTAGGTTAACAAAAACTGCACCGTTTTTGGTTGTTAGAGGTAGAAAACAAATGAGAGTAGTCCAGTGTGGTGAGCTCACGCGAGAGGCATTCAAGGGGTCCAATGATTTGCCATATCAATTCCACTCATTCAACAAGCAATCACAAAACAAATGAGATCACATGCAATGTAAAACACATAATAAATCAACCTTGAAAAATCAACAAAATCAATTTAAATCAGTGTGATGGTGTGAGGCTCACGTGGCCGAGAGAGTGTGAAGGCGTGAGGTTTGCGCGCCTTTCATGGCAAGCTTCTCTTGGTGTGGCTTTCATGCCATACTAAAATGACTTCCGTTCCGAGCGTTCTTCGGTCCAGTTTTGACCTCGGAACTCGAAATTTGATTCCGTCTTTGGAATATAGACCCTGACTCAATCATAAACACAGAAAATTATATAACTTTCCACTCAAAGCTAGGAATTCTATTTCGGTTTTTGACAAAAATACGGAATGTCCCAAATGTCTCGAAAATCATCTGAAACACATAGACAAGTCTTAGAATCGCCCGGAACTCATCTAGAGACAAATCCACACAAGGTTGGACTTGTAAAAAATAAAAAATAAAAAATCTTAAAAATATAATTCTTTGAAATACAATGAGATTTTACTAACCATACCAAAACAAACACAAATACTAAAATGCATGATTTGTGTATGTATGCAACTAAGTCTCTTCAATGAGATTAAGCACAAGTGATTTACCTTTGAAGTGCTTCTCATCTCGAGGTCTTGAGAGAGCATTTTGTTGAGCATGATCTTCAACAACTAAGCGCCTAAGTTACCCTTACAACATAACCCCAAATGTGGTTTGTCACCGAAATAAGCCAATAAAAAATGAGGAACTTACATGAATACTAGGGATGATAAATTTATATATTACTTTTAGTGGGAGATAAACATGTTGTAAATGAATAAAATAATAAATAATAAAAGAGTAAAGTGAGAGAGAGAGATTAGAGGAAAGAAATAAAATATAGATATGAGAGAGAGAGACGAGAGAACATTTGTATTGATTTCAGTTCAACAACAAATCACAAATAGGAGAGATATTGATCTATTTATAGTGGAAGTGATGATGAAGATGAACAAGTGGGAGAGATATTTAGGCAGTCATTTACATGGCTATGGATGAAGCAAAACAAACGGTATCAAAGGGAAACACGTGTGCAATCAAGTTAAAAGAGAGGTTAGGCAGTGATATAAGTGGTGTAATATCCACATAATATTCACAACACTCCCCATTGGATTTCCACCATTTGTATTTTAATTTGCTAGGAAAAAACCCAACGGGATAAAAACCTTGGTAGCAATATATACAATTATCTTCTGGATCTTGTGATGCTGAACGTTCTCAAAACTGTCTCGTTAAAAAACTTGTCAGGAAAACCCAATGGAACAAAAACCTGGTTGAAGGGAAAAAGATTACAATTCACATATGTCAAGAATTAATGTATTCTTCAAAACATTTCTCACATTTATACTTTGCTAGGGAAAACCCCAGTGGGATAAAAACCTGAGCAAAGATATTCATTGATCTGTCGGATCAAAATAATATTTATGATGATCTTCTGGATCAAGGTAACATATATACGATGATTAGAAAGATCAAAGTAATATTTACAATGATCTTCTTGATCAAGACAACATATATACGATGATCTACTAGATCAATGTAATATTTAAGATGATCTTTGTGGATCAAATGATTTTTGGGTGTGCTTAAATTACCTCATTAAAAACCTTATCAAGAAAACTCAATGGGACGAAAACCTGATTGAAAGGGAAAAGAGTATAATGAATTTATTTCCCAATATGATTAATATATTTTATATGATAAGCTCCCCCTAATGGGACACTCCCCCCTATAAAAATTCTTTTAAAACAATCTTCTAGATTGCAAAACTGTCGCAAACAGATGTTTATTTCATGAAATGAAATAATGTTATAAATTATTGGATGGAGTATAATCAAAGACTTGCTTTATAGAGTAACATCTATATGGAATCTTTTTAGAATCTTTTCAACATATTCTGATTGATGGACAAGCATTCCATCTGATCTGTGCTCGATCTATAGGTCGAGACAATATTTTGTTTCTCATTTCTTTATGAAAACACATGAGTATATAATATGATTATTATATCCTTTTCTTATCGAATATTAACTGAGACGCTTATACCACATCTGTCCAGATTGTTTTTAATCCATATAAGGATTTTGTATGTTCATCAAATACAGATTACGATATCTCATTTTACATGCTTTTACATAAGCATTATAATTCATTAAAATGCATAACAAATTAACATCAGTTTAACAGAAAAAAAAAAAAAACAATACTACTGTAAGTCCACGAAAAATTGTAACCGACTAATCAAAATTCTAATTTCTTCTTATCTAACTTCTGTATGAAGAACAATAATAATAATAATAATAATGAAATAACTTAAATTCAAATATGACGTAAGTGTAAATGATTGCATAGTTACATACTTGAGTGCAAAGTCATGTGATTCGATGAAGAACCAAAAATTGCAATGATTAATTAGGATTTTGATCAAATTGAAAAATCAATTTTAGTGTGAGATAAACTCATCTCACCAATCGGGGAAATAATATTGGGATGCTTTTCTTTTTTGTTTTTGAGTAAATGAATATTAGGGATAATAACTTTATATATTACTTTTAGTGGGAGATAAACATGTTGTAAATGAATAAAATAATAAATAATAAAAGAGTAAAGTGAGAGAGAGATTAGAGGAAAAAATAAAATAGAGATATGAGAGAGAGAGAGACGAGAGAACATTTATATTGATTTCAGTTCAACAATAGATCACAAATAAGAGAGATATTGATCTATTTATAGTGTAAGTGATGATGAAGCTGAAGCAAGTGGTAGAGATGTTTAGGCGGTCATTTACATGGCTGTGGATGAAGCAAAACAAACGGTACTAAAGGGAAACACGTGCGCAAACAAGTTAAGAGAAAGGTTCAGCCGTGATACAAGTGGTGTAATTTCCACATAATATTCATAACACCCCCCTTTGGATTTCCACCACCTGTATTTTAATTTGTTAGGAAAAAACCCAATGGGATAAAAACCTCGGTAGCAATATATACAATTATCTTCTGGATCTTGTGATGCTGAACGTTCTCAAAATTGTCTCGTTAAAAACCTTGTCAGGAAAACTCAATGGGACAAAAACCTGGTCGAAGTCACATATGTCAAGAATTAATGTATTCTTCAAAACATTTCTCACATTTATACTTTGCTAGGGAAAAACCCAATGGGATAAAAACCTGAGCAAAGATATTCAATGATCTGTCGGATCAAAATAATATTTATGATGATCTTCTGGATCAAGGTAACATATATACGATGATCTACTGGATCAATGTAATATTTAAGATGATCTTTGTGGATCAAATGAATTGCCTCATTAAAAACCTTATCAGGAAAACCAAATGGGACGAAAACCTAATGGAAAGGGAAGAAAGTACAATGCACATATTCCCCAATTGTCTGACCTTTTTTTTTTTTTTTTTTTTTTTTTTCCTTTTTCCTTTTGTATGATATTTGTTTTTGGCTGTTGAATTGGTTCAATCCAACGACTCAAATAGGATTCCAAAAATTTCAACAAATATGAGATAATGTATTTGAATAATACTAATTTTATTTATATCAGTTCATCAAGTATCAACCATTAGGTTCATTTGCTTCAGCTTAGTAAAACTCTTCTTTATGTTAAGTAATGACTCATAAATCTCGTCTTTCTATCCACCCACCACAAATCCTCCTCATTAAACAATGTTACAATCGAAGCCTTCCTATTTTCGACAACTTGATTGCTCCACCGACCACTCCAGCTCGTGCCCCACCACCTCTCCATCTCGAAAACTACCATCCACCCACCACCACCTCTATCTCCATCTCCAACACCACCATCCACCCAAATACCACCACTCACCACCAATACATACTGCACAAACACAAACTCTAAACTAGATATGTTTGTTATATATACATCGGAAAAAATAGAAGTCAATTTTTTAATTTATGTAATAATTTTTTTTATTCATTAGTTTTCCGTTTACTATTTTACCCTTGATAACCTAATTGAAAATTCAAAATTTAATGGAAAATTAACGGCATGGTGTATTTTGGATGATAAATTAAAAGCGGGTGATTTTTGGCTAATAATGGAACTAAAGTGTGGATTTTGGTGAATAATGAAACTAGAGGGTGTTTTTAATAATGTCCCAATATTAAATTTGCATACCAACTTTGGCACAATTGGTTTTATATCGCCATTTCCTTAATTGAGGGAATCAAGTCACACTTTACTCATAAAAGTATTAATGTAAGAAATATTTTTCCCTCATTTATGGAAATAACTATTGTAAGGTTCCTATTTGTTGATTGGCTTATTTCGTAGACAAACCACATGTTGGGGTTCTTTGTAAGGGTAGCTTAGGTGTTGTTGTTATTGCTCAAGTCCTTTGAAGACCTCATTTTGATAAGCACCAAAGGTAAAACTCTAAGTGCTTACTTGTCTTGAAGAGATAGTTGCACACACTCACAACTCATGCATATGGTTAAATCTTGTATGTTGTATTTATTCTTGTTGTGCATTAATGTGCATTAACATCTCTTCTTGCATGTTTATCTTGATTTCATCTTGTATGACCAATGCCATGCCATGCATAGACTTAGGATTCATACATAGTGAAAGGCGCTGTACAAAGCGCTGTTCGTACAGCGCCCATTAAGCGCTGTACAGACCTGATCGATTTAAATCGGTCGCTGTACAAAGTGCTGTACAAGGCGCTGTACGTACAGCGCCGCTCTGTTTTCCCGAGAGAACAGAGTTGGGGCGCTGTTCAGGCGCTGTACAAAGGCACCCTACGAACAGCGCCCAAGGCAAAAATAGGGCAACTTATTTAAAACGACCACACTTTGATTTGGCCCCCTATATATATGCCACTTTGACTTTATGTCAATTAAGAGAGTTCATATTCAGATTTCATACTTAGGATATTTTTCAAAGATAAGAAAAATTACAAGAACTCATTTTTGATTACTCAAACACCATTTCATGATCATCAATCATCATCTAGCATCATCTTTGATCATCTAGATGTCTTTTTGCATGGATTCTTCATCACACTTTGCTTGGTAAGCTTTTCACTAATATCTTACATATTTTGTGTTTTTCTTAACAAGCAATCTCAATTTATTACTTGTATGTTATTTATATATATGTTGGATACAAGATTGAGATTAATGTATTGAATGTTTAAGAAGTTGTATTGTGATAGTTAATTAGGTTTTTGCTTAATCTTGATTAGCTAAGCTATTTGACATGTCATTTAGTTTTAATATATAGGATTGTTCTAATTGCAAATTCATCATCTTAGATAAGCATATAGGGTTTCCCTTGCTCTATGTTGCATTTGGATATTCATATATTCACTTAGGGTGTTAATCTCTTCATTGAGAACATAAGTCTTGTGTGTAGCATCCGGGATTAGGTTGCTTAGATCGCAAGCATTCGAACTAGGTTCACTCATACCGGGATTATGTAGGTGTGTGATTACTTCCGGGATTAGGTTGTAATTTTTATCACTTAGTGGATTCGAGGTTCGGGTGTGGCTCACTTATTAGCCCGTGGTTTTTCCCGTGAGGGTTTCCACGTAAAAATCAAGTGTTGTTAATTTTTCCGCACCATATTATACTTGCTTTATTTTATTGACGATTAGGGGTATTTTTGTAATCTTGTCCATACACGAAAAATTGGGTAAAAAAGTTTATAATCTATTCACCCTCCCTTTAGATTAATATTTAACACACCGTGAGAACTTTCAACTATATTCTAATATTCTATTGCGGTATCTCATACAGGACCGGTCCTAGCTTTTGGGGGCCCGAGGCAAAATTCTAAGATGGACCCCTTTTTTTATTAATTTTAAGACTTGAGAAGGAGATCGAAAGAAATCATTCAATGGTGACCGGAGAGAAAAATAAGAAACCGTAAATCTCTTAGTGATTTAGATGACATACTGAAATTTGAATACTGATATCTCATGTTTGGGAAAAAAAATCAAAATATAATTCAGGCTTTTACACTCCAAGCTGGCCCTATTTTATATGTTTGTTTTATTTTAAATTGTTGGCTTTAATGCTTTATCATACGAGCATTTTTTAAACTAATACTCAAAATAGAAATTTGGGTATTTTATGAACTAAAATAAAACAAAATTGGGCCCCTAAACTAATACTGAAATCATGTAAATATGGACATTTTTTTTAGACTAATACTCAAAATAGAAATTTGGGCCTTTTATGAACAAAAATAAAACAAAATCGGGCCCCTAAACTAATACTAAAATCATGTAAATATGGCCTCTTTAAAAGAGGCCCGGGGCGGCGGCCCCTCCTATTAAAGTCCGGGGCCGCCCCTATCTCATATTATACGATAAAACCCTCGTGTTAGGATCTAGTATTGAAATGTTAAAGATGCCCCTTTATATGCAATATTCAAATAATAATAATAAAACGGCAATTACCGATGGATTAAGATCCTCTCCTTTTCTTGTTTTTCCTTGACTTTCCATAATCTAATGACACCTAAGTAAAATACAAAATACATGGTCAGGATTGGTTTACTTTTTTCTTTCTCATGCAACTTGATATTTAAATTACACTTGAAGAATGCCAAGGAAAAACAAAGACCAAGGAGAGGATCCTAACTCATTACCAATTAAGTCCTAGATTTTTTTTTAAAATTCCAAGTTGTTTGCGACTTTTATAGAAGTGACCAAATTGATCTTTATATTTTTTCCAAGTGCCAAATTAGTCCCTCTAACTAAGTTCTATTAGTCAACTTTAACTGTGTATGGGTAAAATTGTACTTTACCAATAAACAATATATTAATGACACATGCACATTTTTTTTTTGACACACATCTGTTTTTGTTTATTTTATTTGTGAGTTTTGATTTTTAAATAATTTTTATATTGACATTGTCTCGCTAAAGATTTTTTAGATAATTTTAATTTTTAAAAAGGTACAAATAGTGTTTCATTATTAATATTTTTGGATTTTGTTGTAATTATAATTATAATTGTGAATTTAATGTTCAAAAGACAAAACGATTTTGTTTTAATATGATAAATAAAGAGTATTTACGTACTTTAATTAAAATTGTTAAAGTTAAATGCTATATTTAACACCGTTAAATCGTTAAAAGATCAATTTGGTCACTCCTAAAAAAAGAGGAACTAATTTGACAGTTGGAAAAAATATGATGACCAATTTGACCACTTTTGTAAAAGCCGCAAACAACTTGGAATTTTTTTAAAAAATTCAGGACATTGCTAAATTTTTTTTTAAAAAGGAGGATAACACCATGGTCCACATGGAGATCGAAATGAACCTTTCCAACAACATAGGGGGCTAGAGGATGCTTGCGCACCTCCCCCGCTAAAACCTTTATAGGGACTGGGGAGACTCGCGTGAACCTCTTATTCACCGAATCATTCTATCATTTGGGCCTCATTTGTTTTAATTAATGTATTCTATTTTAATATAATATAATTAAAATTTACTAAAATAATATAAGATGATATAATGGGTTGTTTGATTGATGCAATTTATTAGATGGTATTTTAGATTAAAACGAAAAAAAATTTTACTTCAACACTTGACAACACTTTGCTAGCTGAGAATTTTCATTTTCTCTGTTACGAAAACCTAACAAACTTGACAGTTAAATCCATACCGAAACCTCAACAAAAAAAAAAAAAAAAAAACACAGAGCTGAAATGGAGCTGCTGTAGCAAGGCGATCAGTCAGGCAAACTAAACAAAAGAGACGATTCGATTGATAAGAGAGTTTTTGTAATCATAGACTGATCTGATTGGTCGGGAATGCGATTCTTCAGGCGAATAGCCGGGCTTCTAGGGTTTTCCAGAGAAAATGGTCCAGAAGTCAAAGAGGACGTAAACGATGACAAAATCGATGATCACCAACCTCAAAACCGCCCAATTTTTCATGAAACCGGCCTTCCTCGTAAAGGTTTCGGTGTTCAGGTCCAAGTCCCCGTGGACCGCCCTCAACCCGGCCCTGTTCTCATCCCTTGTACTTCCGGCGACGGTGGCGTCCAGGTCCCTCTCACTCTTCCTCTTTGCATCTTTTACACTATTATTATCGGGATTGTTCATGACATGCATTTATTATCTCTGTTGATCCTGAAATAACTTCTCTTTTTACCCGATTATAGTGATATTTTTTCATTTTTTTATATAATTATTCGTTTACCCGATTATAGTGGTTACACTTTGTAGAAACCGAAGTAATCTCTTACTTTAGTTCTGTTATATATCATTTTTTATCTTTCAATTTTTCGAGTTTAAGTTTGTCTTTTATTGCTGATTCAAAGGATATTAGGATTTGTGTTAATAATTGAGTTGATTCTTTTGTTTTTGTAATGCTAAGTAAGTTTGCTAGCTGAATTCGTTGATAAAACAATGAGTAATTAATATACAATATATTTGGTGACTATTCTTTAGTGGTTAGAAGTTTTGTGCAAGACATTGGGTGTTGTCAAATCTCTTGATGGTTGTCTCGCGATTAACATAATTTAGAGCTGTTAGTAGGTGGCTATGTCTAGTTTTGGTGAATTTTAGGGATTGAAGATCAATGACTACTAATTATTGTTATTCCGTTTAACGACCCAGCAATTTTTTGAGAGCACGTTTTGCAATCTTCAGATATTGCAATAAGTTCTACTTCTTTTATAGAAAAAAACTGTTAAAATGCAGTGGCAGGAAAAGTTCACTTTGAATTGACTTTTACTTTTGATATTTTGTTATTTATTGCCTCATTATTTATTTGATACTCGTTGTAGAGGAAACACCTTTTTCAGAATATGATATGGAATCCTATACACAAAAATACCAAATTTACATAATTTAGAAAAATCTTACGAACAACTGTGGAATATGATTAAGATGACTATGAGAAATAACGAATACTATATGACCCTAAATTGCTCAAGTTTAATTCCAAACCATAGCTTTGATTCCTTGGATGTCTTTTTGTCTAGTTACGCAAAATGTTTTAAAAATCGAATTGAGGCAGCGCCTCAGTCGCCGCATGGCCAAAAACGCCCTTAGTCGGCCGCCTCTCCCTTAATCTTGCTTGTTTCCGCCTCAATGCGCTTTTGGCCTTGATGTGGCTGAGGCGGTACGAGGCGCTTGGATTTACATGCGCAGTTATTTTTTTCTAATCCCGATTGTTTAAACCCAAAAACCCTAACTTCCTATTTAGAACAGAAAGTCAATACTTTCTGTCCAAATAGGAACCTCCACTCTCACCTATCCAAGACTCTAAGACTCCGAACCAAGACTCCATATTTCAAGCCACTAGACACAATTGATAGTCTCATCAATACATTTTGGATCCATATTTCAAGCCACTAATTTTTTTGTCATGCACTTTTTTTTGGGATCTTTATGTTAGTAATGTTGATTGTGGACTATTTATTAAATGTCATGGATGATTTTCTATTTTAGTATTTTTAATTTTTTTTTTTTTTTTTGGTATTATTTATCATTTTTGAATTGAACCGACGGCCTTGCCTTGCGAGGACATAACCGCCTCGAGCATTTTAAAACATTGGCTATGCACTCTAATCCATGAGAGAGAATTGTCATTCTCAATCTTCATTTTCTTTCCTCACCCTCTACATAATCCTTCTTCAGCCCTTACCTATTTTGCAGGAAGAGAAAAGGAGTAAATTCACTTTTAATACAAAAGAAATGTTTCAAAATGCTTTTCCTTTTTCCTTGTTTTGGATATCGATTGAAAAGTTTTGTGGTGGCAAATTCACTTTTAATACAAAAGAATTGCAGTTGCTAAAAGGTTTCAAAATGCTTTTCCTTTTTCCTTGTTTTGGATATGGATTGAAAAGTTTTGTGGTGGCAAATTCACTTTTAATACAAAAGAATTGTAGTTGCTAAAAGGTTTCAAAATGCTTTTCCTTTTTCCTTGTTTTGGATATCGATTGAAAAGTTTTGTGGTGGCAAACTTGGGGACCCTGTATCCCTTGAGAATCTCCATCTTGATGAAAAGTTCAATCAATCTTTTAAAATGTGAAAAGTCAATTAGGTTTAATCAATTCTAGAAGTTTTGTAATGTCACCTTCTTTGTTAACATCTTGAGGATTAAGAAAAGGCGGTATCCTATCACCCTTTTTATTTGTCGTCAGAATGGGAAGTGTGAAATTTGGTTATATTGATTATAGGTAGGTTCTAAAGTTCTATCAGGCTCAGAAATTAACATGTGGAAAAGTTCATATAATCAATTGCAATTTGCAAAGCTTGTTCAATAGGTGCTTGTCCAACAAGTTCAGCTGTGCAATGAAGGATTGAGCTCTAACTTTTTTGGGATTACTGTTAGTGGTTTTCAAGCTGGCAGCTGCTACCTACTGCTCTTTTTGTGTTCTAATTACTAGAGCTACCATATTTGCGTTTCATTAAACCGTGTGATAAATTCTTCGAGAGGAGGATAAGTTGTGGAAATAAATCAAAGCTGAGTTTTGTTTGGAAGTTATTTGGAGTTCTCAGTCTTTGTCTGGACTCTACCAAGCTTCTGGTTCTTTTCTCCTAGCCACCAAAACTTGATATTTCTTTTGCTTAATCAGTTTTTACTTGGGTTCCACCACTTTCCAAGTCACATGTGTTAGTGCTACTTAGCCTCCCTTTTGTGTATGAAACTATGAGTGCATATAGATGCGCTTCATTAGTCAAGTTTCTTATGGTCTTCTCCCTTTGTTTACGAGTGCATGCAGGTGCGCTTCATTACTCATCTTTCTTATGGACTGTTGCTTCCTTAGTTTGGGGTGTGTCATCACAATGATGACATGATTGTACCTGAAAACTCCAAATTATGATCTATATTCCATTATTAGTTGGATCGGCACACTTTTTTTTTTCTTGTTTCTGTTTCAAGGATCAATACTGAATCATTGGTATGTTAAAATCTTCAAATAGCTGATTATAATTGATGATCTTAGGATAAACAATGACCTTGGGCTTCATCCAGTTTCAAAAGATTTATCTCTTGTACAAACTCACTCACAATGGCTTGGATGGGAAAGGTCATACTTTCCTTGAGAAATTTTTTACCAAACACCTCAAATGGAATGCCAATTTTGAAGGGGTGGTTAAAAACGTAAAAAAAAGACATAATGGGGTTTGGATGTGGATTAGCTAATGACTTAAATAAATGTCTTTTCTTTATTCACAAACTCTTTCTTTAGTTAGTCATTTCTAATTTCACCCAGTTGGAGTGATGTAAATTTTTTCCACAACCATTAGCATAAATGTAATTTCTTCATTCAGAGTGATTTTTTTATTTTTTATTTTTTATTTTTTTTTTTTATGCCTGTTAACTCAGCTTTTGTTTGTGACATTTGCTTTTGCAGATGCTTACCTTGAACACATGTTCTAACTTTATCACTGGGTCTTTCTCCAAACCTTTTTGAGGATTTCCGTCACTCTTTTATGCAAAATTGATTCGTATGTTGGATATTATACCCTTAGGAACTCTTGCATATACTTGAGTAGATCTTATTAATATGCGTAACTTGTCAAATTATAAGCAGTTTGTTCACCTAGGTTCATATATAATATGCATATCCAAATATCGTGTAATGCATAGAGATTGGTAGTGTGAAAATTGATTGTAGCTTGTAGTGATATCTTTCTATCTTAAACGTGCCGATTCTTACTGTTTTGCAACTTGTCATTATTTTTTAGTAGACTCTTTTTTGTTGTTGTTGATATCATCTTTTTAAATACATGATATCATCATTATTAATAAGAGTTAGACCTAGCTTCTCTCACAAAATGAATAAATATAAGTTCCTGCCAGTACCATCATTGATACCTGATATCGTTTTACAGTCTTAACTCTCTACTTGTAAGTACAGGATATAATGGATCCTTTGAGCGGTGACACCAATTGGCACACTAGAGTGTGGAGAATTCAGTTTCCATTAAATTGAAATCATCTGAGTTCTTTTTCTCTGCTGTGATTGGCCTTCTGATTCCCGAGTTTTAGATTACTTTTTTAGATTACTTGTATTTTTTCTTCCTGGGTTAGCTTTTGTTTTGTGGACAGCTTGTTCACTTTACCCTTGTATCTGTTTTTCCTTGTAATATATGCCTTAGTTGTGGTAAAAGAACTTCTAAATTTTCTTCTTCCTCCTTTTAGTCCTCATACTTACCAGTATAGAATGTTGTGTTTTTACGCAGGGTTTGAGATGGTATGCAAAGTCTCTCAGGATAGATGAAGACGGAGATGTTGCAGATGAGTTCCTTGATGAGGTCTTGACAGAGACATCGGCCAATGTGGAAGAGAAGCATACACAGTTGTCGAAGTTTGAAGTGAGGTACAGTACCAAACCAGTTAAAGTAAAGAACCAGGTGTCCCTTGATGGGAGGATCCAGCAGTGTGTGGAATACCAAGGTAGACAGCAATGGGTGTGACAAGAAATTTGTTGAGCATACAGGTGTTTGGGTTTCATCTCTCTACAGTCTATTCCAAAAGTATGCAAATTCAATTCTTTTGGCTATTTCATCTTTACACTGTGCGAATCCCGACCCCTGTTTGTAGCATCTTGTTGTATTAATATTAATATTTGATCATAAGGGGTTTCCACGACTGCTTTCGGTTTTGATTGTATCATTCATCAATCGTACCTTATTTTGAGACTGGAGCTTTTCACCAAAAAAATGCAAGAGTTGAAGATACTGTCACAACTTAGTTGTTGGGTAAACTGATTTGTTCTCATTTCAAAATTCCCATTCGTTTTCACCTCAACCTTTATTACATAATTTGATTGTTTGCTAGGTGTCCTGGTGAGACTTGGTTATAGCAGGAAGTGGGCATAAATTAGCATCCAAACTCCAAATGCTTTTGAGTAGAGTGAGGAGAAGAAATCAATGTTTACAGTTTCGGTAGTGATGGTGGTGAGATGGATTGAATTGAGAGATGGTAGCGATGACATACCCAAATAACCAAATAAATCTTGAAAATATCAAAATAAATATCTTAAAAGTTAATTAGGACAGTCTTAAAAGTAAAGGATTAAAGAATGATAAATTTTTTTTTTTACATGCCCGAACTTTGGCCATCCCTATTAGCACTTGGTAATTAAGTTGGTGGTAAAATATGTTTTACCGACTTGAAACACCTAGAAACGTGCCTACAACGACTAGTGTTTTCTTGTGTTATAAAAGCTTCCCAATTATATGGAGTAAAGTTCATTCGATGCATGCAATAATATGAACTTAGATATTATTAAGTGTAAGAAACAGCAACAGTAATCCAACAGAAAAGGTGGAGTTACTGACACACACAACACATTCAAATGTGCAGAATAGAAGCATAGAAACATATATAGAAACAGAAAAAAAAAACCAAAAGCAGCTAGCGCCTAAGGAGTATATTGTCTACATGTATGTATGCTTCTTATGAGCAGGAGGAGTGGGGTTGCCACCTAGTGGGTTAGAAGGAACAGCGGTTCCAGTATGTGGCGCCACGGTTAATCCAAGCGGCTTGTGGTGGGGTTGGGGTTGGGTCACCAGATGGGACTGCTTGGCTCCCAATTTGTCAGCTGCATGCTGGGCCTTGGAGTGGTGCAACTCCATTTTAGCTTGAGCCTCCTTTGCCTTTCTAAGCTGGTGAGCTATCTCTTTTTCTTCCTCTGTCCTCGCTGCTGCTTTCTCAACCTGCCAGTTTTTTACATATTAGTTTTACAAAGATGATTATATTAAGAAGAATAGTAATATTGGAAACAAAACCTTCTCTTCAGCTTTGGCTTTGTAGATGTCAACGTGTGCCTTGCCAGAGCTGGCGGCGTTGCTCACTTTCTCCTTTATTGGTTGCATCTCTATCTCTATCTCTTTCTTAATGCTACTACTCTACTGCACTGCTTCAATTCTCAGCATCTATCAACACTAATTGCTTGCCTTTTTACAAATATTCCATGTCTATCATCTATAACTTATATAAGTTTTAAGCAATTTCAGTGATTGGATCCTCAATAATCTATTCTCTGCCACGTGTCTTGTTACATGCAACGTGTCTCTCATGCAGCTCTCACACCTTCGGTTTCTGCCACGTTACTCTCTTATTATCTTTGGAATTGCTCCACTGCTTCACGTCAAAATACAAAAAAAGACTTTGGACTTTGGGGGGAGAGATGCAAGTACTCAACTTTTGTCTTTAATTCTAATTTTTGAAATATAAAAAAAGAAAAAAAATTAAAACTTCAACAAGAGTACGAGATTCAAAGTTCACACATCACATATTCTATCTAAATATTTTCTCGATTTCGAAAATAGCTCATTTGGTCTAGGGTGATTGTCAACAGTACATTTTGTCAATACTCTACATGTCAATAAATGTCAATACGAGTAAAACATTGTTGATGAGACTAAAATTAGATGCATTACTACATGCTAAACATATAATTCCCCATGAAATAGAGTGAGATCGGCATAATTACCAAAGGATTGGAATGGGCTTTATCTTCCATGGATCCCACCGGTTACAGGGGAAATTTGGTGAAGTTAGATCAAATTGAATATTATCCGGTAATGTATGTCATGGATTGTAACTATCATCAACAACCTTCGCACGAGATTCGTCAATCCATTTCTGGTTGGATTCCATGGAGCAAACATTACAATATACCATGGCCTGATTTCATTACCCTCAGTCACACTGAAAGTATGATATGGAATCCTTTTTGAATCGATTCTTTATCATAAATTGTTTCACACTGATTCTCCTAAACAATCAAAAGAAGTTAAAGTTTTAAATTGCAGTTTCAGGTAAACATAATTCTCAAGTTTATATTAAAATGGACGATTACGTAAATGGTATTGATACCCCCATCCCATTTGCACGTTTGTTTTGTTCAACACGTATACGGCCTCATGTTCGCCACTTAATTGTCATATCAATGCAATATTTCGTGATTGAGCCAAAGAGAGAATAGGGAGAAATAACACCAAATTGGATTGGTTTTGTGGTAATATCACCAAGTTAATAACTCTATATTTTAAAGAGTTTCTCCTTACAATCCATAAATTATCTGTTTATACTCTAATTTTTTTTTTTTTAATGACAATTTTAACCTGAACTAAAATTACTAATCAAGATAAAAAAAATTCTAAGAGTTTTATTGATAACTAACCCTTTTGAAAGGTTGCTATTGAAATCTAACCCATTTTTGAAAAAATTGCAACACTAACTCTTTTTTAATGCGTAAGTACTATTTTACCCCTACTTACTAAATTTTTTCTTTTACTCAATATATCCCTCATATTTACTTCTCCTGCATCAGTTCTCCTATCCTCTCCTCTCCTCTCCTCCTCACGTCAGACTCATTCTTCTCCCTCTCCAATTTTTTTTTTCTTTTGTTCTCTCTTTCTTTGCAAATACAAATTAATCAATTCCACCATTGAGCAACTCCACAAGGGTTCCTTCCATTGAAGCTTTTAGGTGAGTTTTTTATTTTATTTTTTGAACTTTCATAACATTGTTCTTCTCAACCATGTCCGAATTTCTTGAATTTGTGTAATATTTTGGTGAAAATTGTTTACATTTACATAATAAATCATGGGTCTTGGTTGAACTTGAAGTTGTTGTGGTCAATTTAGAGTTCACAAGCAGAAATTTTAGTTTATTTCTTATTAAAAATGTGTTATTTACTTAGATTTGTGTATTGAGTTCTTTATTTTTGTGAAAATAGCTTACATTAATGTAATAGAGCATGGGTCTTGGTTGAATTTGATGTTGTTGTGGTCAATTTAGAGTTCACAAGCAGAATTTTTAGTTTTTTTCTTGTTAAAAATGTGTTATTTACTTAGATTTGTGTATTGGGTTCTTTATTTTTGTGAAAATAGCTTACATTAATGTAATAGAGCATGGGTCTTGGTTGAATTTGATGTTGTTGTGGTTGATTTTCCATTATAGTATTGAATCTAGAGAATTGAACAATTTTTTTGGAATGCGTCCAACATAGAATTCCTAACAGCCGTTAGGAATTCCTAACAGCCGTTAGGAATTTCCTAACGGGAGTTAGGAATTTCCAACTGGTGTTAAGAATTTCCTAACCGGAGTTAGGAAATTCATAACGCCCGTTAGGAAATTCCTAATTAGGAATTCCTAACGGGTGTTAGGAATTTCCTAACACACGTTAGGAAATTCCAAACAGTGTTTGGATTCATAATATTTTGTAGATTCAATGTACTATGAATTTATAATATTTGTTTAGGAATTTGATTATAAATTTCCTGTGCATTTGAAAGGTGGCTTGTATGGATAAAGTCCGATTTATTGTTTTATATGGCGGTGAATGGAGTAACAGTGGTGGGAAGTTCAAATATCAATATGGAATATCAATTTGAATGATGATGATGTGCACTATTTAAAGTCCGGTTTGTTGCTATGCATTTATTCCTTAAAGTTTTATATATTTCTATGATCAATAGTGAGCATTAATCATGTTCAATGTTTCTGCTCTCAGGAAGCAAATACAAGACTGCCTTCTTTCGGATAGTGAAGATGAAACTTGAATTGCCTATGATTGTTTTTGAGGTTCCTGTTAGCACTATAATGTTTTGCTTGGTCAAGACAATTTCATAAAGATGGCCCTCACTTGCTGCCAACGTCTTACATCGACAACCAAGTAATTGCTGCTGCAGATTGCTTGCCTAAAAATGACGTTCTACTCTTCGTACAGCCAGTGCTTATTGATTGCCTTGTATTACTTATTTACTTATAGGAAGCCTATCCATTTATTTCGAGTGTCAAATTACAAATGTTCAACAAGGATATACATCTTATTAAATGTATTTTTGATTGAGTTTTCAAACAGAGCTAATCCTGATGGTCAACAAATGTTTTTATGGTCTAAAATTTACGATAGATTGTATTATGGATATTTATAAATCCCCAAGATCTTCTCAATCCAAAAGTCATGAGTCAAAAATAACAAACAAAATATAATGGGTAACTCATTTCACATCCAACAAAGTGGTTAACAAATTTTATGACAGAACACAAATGACATGTGATTGACAGCACAACATTTATCATAGCATAAATAAGATCATGTATCATTTCTCATGTGTGAAATTTATGCTATGAAATAGGTGACTCAAAACAACAATTACGAACAGGAAAAAAAATATTGTGTTTACATTTGGGTATGTAACAAAAACTCGATTTCTAAAATAAAGCATGGATAAAAAAAGGTATAAGTTTAATGAACAATGGCTGCCTGATGTAGCTAGACAATGCAGCATTGCAAATGCTTCAGAATTCATTGAGAGACTAGGGAAAAGAATTCCTCCGACTGATTTTCGTTCATTACAACACCAAGTTTCTTATTAGAAACATCATTAATCAGCTCAGCTCCAACATTTGTTGAGATGTCTTCAGCACGGATTTCGATGAACTCATTTAAGTTGTGCACGGTCTTATCTGCACAAGTGGACATAGGAAACCAACTATATAAAATCTAAATGAAATTGATGTTTATCTTTGCCGGGAAATGTTCTGCAGCCTTTACTAACAATTCCACCTCTTCTCCCATTTAATTATCCTGAAATATAACATAAAATATTTATATCAGTACAAATGTTTTAATCGAATAAGCAATTTAATGTGATATTTGTTACTATAGTTTAGAGTTCAAAACGCTGTTTGGAATTCCCAACAGCAGTTGGGAGTTCCTAACTGCTGTTAGGAATTCCTAACGGGAGTTAGGAATTCCCAACCGGTGTCAGGAATTCCCAACGGGTGTTAGGAATTCCTAACGGGAGTTGGGAATTCCTAACACCGGTTGGGAGTTCCTAACACCGGTTAGGAATTCCTAACATCGGTTAGGAAACCAAAGTGCAGTATAGAATACCAAACCTAAGAGTACACAACCACAACAAAATCCAATCCAAACATTCAAGCATCACTAAACCCAGCAATATAGGAACTCAACTACAACAATGAGATAGCAAAAACACCGACCAATATACTTGTTGTAATTTCATTTTATTTTCCGGAACTCTAAACACAGCAATATAGCTAATCAAAAATGCATGTTGAGCTTAATTCAACACATTGAAAAACTAAATACTCATTAGCACATCCTAATGCAATTGAAGGCACAATACAACCGACTACTACAAGTTCATTACGGCAACAACCAAAATAAATCACCCGTAAGAGGATTATGTGGTTACAAATTTATTTCCAAAGCCAATATTACATATCGTATATGGTGAACTGATGGATATAAAGTCAATAATGTACACATTACTATCCAAAAACAATGAGACACAACGAGCAATAATTGACATTGGGAAATGATAAAAAGACTTGGGAAATTTCATAATGGAAAAATGTATAACAATTCACAATGCCAGTCCTGTCACTGCATCTAGAAAATCTATGGTATGTCTCATTTAGACCAGCATTGCATATATATATACATACATATACATATGGATAATATATTTTACACAACAATTATATGAATTTGATGATTGATTATGATTATTTTCTTAAAAATTAACATCAGAAACACGACTTGAATCCAACCTAAAATCTGGCAACCCTATTAACTAGATCACATTATTCATCACTTAATCAACTGATCAGTGATCACACATATACATATACACCAACAAAAAAAGTAAGAAAAGATATGTTCTATCATGCATAGATAAATTGTGTCACGAATTAGACATGGTTGGACATGATTCAAATTTATTAGAAACAAATACACAACAAAAACTAAGAAAATACATGTTCTCTCAAGCACAGGAAATTTTTGGAACGAATTAGGCATGATTCAACTTTATAAGAAACAATTCTAACCATGCTTCCTCAGCATTTGTGTCACAGTTAAAACCGGATCAGTAGCAGTGACTCCATTGCACAATTTTCCAGAAAGCTTGAACCCAACAACTCTAGGCAACACCATGCTCATAGGCTGTCATTATTGAAAAATATGACATTAGAAACAAAACACTTGCCATAGGTGATAGGCAAAAGTTCAAAAGTTCAAAAGTTCAAAAGTTCAAATTAGGGATTTTATTCAAAAGTTCTACTGTCAATAATTTTTTTTCAAACTAAATAAAAAAAAAAAAAAAAAATTAGGGTTCTAATTCAAATTAGGGATTTTTCAACCTACACAAATTGAAGCACAAAGCTTCAAAAAAAAATCCAAACACATTTTAATGAACCCAAACACAATAATATAATGTACCCAGAAACTAATTCTTTCTCATTTCTCTTTTGCAACTGGATATTCCTTCAAATAGCAAATACAGTGATCCTTGCCAAACAAAAACACTCAACTGTTTAAAGAACCATAAATTACCCAGAAGCTATTACTTGTTCAGTTCAGTTTTGCTGTCTCAAATTCCTTCAAATCCTTCAGCAAACACCAAATCCAACACAAAAATACCTAACAAGGTTTAGAACAATCCCACTTCACATAAACCCTAAATTTCAGATTTTTCCACAGAAATCCAACAAAGTAAAGCTAAATATAAGCAGCAAAATCTGAAACACCCATCAACAAAAGTCGTAAAGCTTGATTTCACAATAAAATTACCACAAAATGTGAAACATATCTCCCTTCATCTGCTCATATAGACACAAATAAACATAGATTAAGATACAGGCGTTACTCATACAGCAGTAAAATGGAGCGTATTTATTATAAATATAGGGCTAGGGATTCACCTTCAATACACAATAATTCAAAATTTAAAGAGGGATTCACCTTTTTATTGAAGCCAATCGGAGTTCAAGGTGCGCCGTCGTCGACTTCAACCTTCCGTGCGCCGTCGTCGTCTTCGACCTTCACCAGCGCAGTCGTCGTCTTTGACCTTCAATTTGAGTGAGGTTTGGTCGATTTCAACAGGAGGGATTTGGGAATTTTAGCTAGGTTGTTGGTCGATTTTAAGAGAAGGGATTTGGGATTTTTACCCAGGTTTTTGGTTGATTTTAAGAGGAGGGATTTTGAGGGTTTTGATTGGGATCGATTTCAGTATTCAAGGGATTTGGGAGAGTAAGCTTGGTTGGTCGATTTTAACTTTGAAGAGGAGGGATTTCTAGTGTTTGGATTGGAATGTCATTTTTAAATTGTGCAAGGGCAATATTGTCTTTCAACAACCCTAATTGAGTTAGTTTTGCAAGTTTTTCAAAAACGGGTTAGATTTCAATTTCACCCTCTCAAAGGGGTTAGTTTTCAATAATTAAATTATTAAAAAAAGAAATTCTCTCTCCTTAATCATTAGATTAAATATTACGTATCAAACTCTCTCTCCTAAATCTGTTATTACCATATTAAACACTCTCTCCTAATTTCTCTCTCTCTATTTTTCAAAAAAAAAAAAAAAAAAATCATATCTCCATACTTTCTCAATTAATAGTTAAAGAAAAATAAACTTATGAATATTTTTGATTTTTTACTAATAATATATATATATATATATATATATTAAAAAGTCAATTTAAAAAAAATTAGATATATGAAAACTTGATTTGTTGCAACTAGATTCGATTAAACTCATAATTTCTAAGACTAATGAAAAAAAAAAAAAAAAAAACAAGTTACTTTTTTTTTTTTTTTTTAAATATATACATATATACGATTCCTAAAAATCAAGCTTATTCGTAAGGGTTTTTTTTTAATAATTTCTTTTTTTAATAATTTAATTCAAAAAAGATTACCCATCGAATGAATCCAAAGGTTATGATGGTTCGTCCTAACTTTTATTAAAATAAAATGGAGTGTTTTTAGAAATTTATTTTTTGAAATGAAGTGTCTTTAGAATAGGAGTGTCAAAAGATAAAAAGGATAATCTTGGAACAAAAGAAGTGTCTTTATAATTTTTTTAAATTTAAATTTTGAGAATGGAGTGTCTTTAGAAAAGAAGTGTAAAAAGAAAAAATTGGATTATCAAAAGAAGCTCTCATGTTTTATAGCACCAAAGTATGTGATCTGTCAAAATTGCCCCTCATTTATTCTCTCTCTCTCTCTCTCTCTCTCTCTCTCTCTCTCTCTCTCTCTCCCCTTTGTTTTTTTCAAAGAACTCCATTGATCTATCAATGGAGGTCAGACAGACCTCAAATGGAGGTCGAAAAGACCTCCATTGGAGTCGAATTGACCTTGACCTCCATTGGTGGTCGATGAAGAAGAAGATAAAAAAAAAAATTAAAAAAATCTGGAAATAAGTCTCGGGTAGGTCACTCGAGACTTATTTCAAGCTATTTCTAGCTACCCGAAACTTATTTCAGTTACCCGAGACTTATTTCCAAAAAAAAAAATTATAACGGAGGTCGTTTCGAAGACCTCTAATGGAGTCGACCATTTCAACGGAGGTCGTTTCGATTTTCGTTGATGGATCAATGGAGGTTTTTGAAAAAAAAAAAAAGAGAGAGAGAGAGAGAAAGGAAGAAAGAGAGAGATAAAGAGAGATTATGGGCAATTTTGGTAGATCCCATTAATATTGGTGTTATTTCTACAAAACTTATTAAGTGGATGACTTTTCCATAAATGACTTTGGAAAGAGTGCTATAAAAATTTTCAACCCCAAATCCCGCCTAATTTTTACAGAAACGTCATTGTTTGTACTTTGTACAGTCGTACCACAACAACCCTGTTTTTAGGTTAAAATAAAGAGATTTTCGACGTGTACAAATTGGATATAGATAATTATGTCAATTTATAAAAGGCAGGCCCGGCCCTAGGGGGAGCCCAGTGAGGCGACCGCCTAAGGCCCCCGATCTATAAGGGCCCCCAAAGTTTAATTTTTTTTTTTTTTTTTTTGGATGTTAAATATAACTAACAAGCCCATAGATGAATTTAAAATAGGCCCAGTGAACCCCTAATTTTTTAAAACTAATTAACCCATAAAGTGTGTTCAAAATAGGCCCAATAAACATATTTCCATTTTAAAAAGGCCCACAACAAAACCCACTTATAATTCTAAAAAGTAAAAAACATCAATAAACTACTCTTACCAGGAACCAATCAACCAGAAATCGAGATTCAACAAAAATCAAACAAGGATTCTCTTAAATCTTGCTATTTGTTAAGAAATTTTAGATTTCAGATCTGTAATCTGAACTTGAAGTCGTTCACCCATTCTTGAAGTCATTGTTCAAAGAATCAAAGGTAATTAATAATTAAATCATTTTTTTTTATAAACCTCCTTTTATTAGATTGTTAGAATTCAAATAGGAAAAGATGAGTAACTTTGTAACTTGTAAGTGAGTCAGGTGGTGATGATCGATTTTGTTTGGTTCAAATTGGTTGTGGATTTTCTTATAATTGTTGTTATTTGTTAATTGTTATCATGTTATCTTTTAGGTACATACCGAAAAAGATTGGGGATTGAGTCATTGTCTCATTTACCAGTTCAAACAAACATCACACCAAGTCTAAAGTCTTCAAGAGATAAGGTCACTTTCTTACAAAATTTTCTTTATTACTTTTATTTTATTATTTCATGATGTTGGGGATTGGCGATTGCTGTTGCTTTTACTTTAGATTTTTTATTTTTGTTTACTTTATTACCAAAAAAGATTGGGGATTGCTGTTGCTTTTTTTTATTTTAGCAGCTTTTAGGTTTTTGCTAGCATATAAACCCTTCCTTTTTTGCCTATAGATGTGGCTTCTGAATATTTAGACGGTATGCATTTGTTAACGGCTCATGGTGATTATGATGTTATTGTGATATGATAACTATACTCTGTACAAGTATTGAGTTTGAGTTTTTTGTTATTGAGTTTGAGTTATTATATTGATATTTACAAGTATTTATTATAGAAAAGAAAAATCTAGTAAACATACATAAAGTATCGAGGGCCTCACTTTCTGTAGTTCGCCTCGGGCCCCGAAAATCTCAGGGCCGGCCCTGATAAAAGGATATGGGTTACGTCGAAATCAAATAATGCCTTTGGATTTGACTATTAAATAGTGGTGATGAAATCCAGTGTGTATTTGAACAATACACACAGGAATCCGGAAAGGGAGTTCTAATGATAAACAAAATCGTGTATTCAAATTGAACCATAACCAATATTGATACCAATATTGAGGTTAAGTGTACATGGCTTGTTAGAAATCAAATGATAAAATCGAGCTGAATAAACATCATATCACCATGGGGAAGGTGATTGAATTTTAATTAAACCATTGCATGATATGACGGTATGTGTGATAAGAGAAATTAAGACGTTTTGCAACCTCCGCTACGGCAAATTGTCTTCCAGTTGATTTGTACTCAATTCAATGCAAGACATTGCAATTAACCCAAAATCTCACTTCCTTAAACTCTGCTCCGTGATCGAACGGAAATAATTGGCCAATGTTTGATATCACCGCCATTTCATATTAAAGCAAAACCATCAAAGCCAGAAAAAGATTTATTAAATCCATTCTTGAGTGATTCATTGCGGTGATTGATGCGATCGTGGTAACTTCAGGCCAACAAAAAATATCAATTTAGGTGTGTATTTGTAGGAAGTGGTAAGATTACTATAAATACATAGATGGATTCATTTAGTATTCATATAACATAAGATGAGAATAATTCAATAAATTCCTTTTTTGTTCTTCTTTGTGTTCTGTTTATCTTCATGTCTGGAGGAATGCATATTAACCCATTGTCCAATGTTATGGGATCTTTTAAATGTTTTCGAGCATATATGTTCTAAAAGATACCGTCATAATTTGTTTCGTGCATACCACGATGCGTTGAAGATATCTAACCTTCGTCATTAGAACATGCATTGTTTATGTTCTTACATAAGACTTACCAATATGATCTATTTTATTCCAAAAATGTTGCATTCGGGATATAGAATCCCAGGATGTGCTTGCCAATTGCCATCATTCATATTTTCCGGACCATTTAACATCATGTATACTTTACCGTTGTTGTTTACTTTCAGGAAATGGTTATGTTGATAGTTAACTATGATAGAGTGTGGGAAGATGGGGAGTTCAACCCAAAATCTATTTCCTTTTTGTTAGTGATATTGAAGGATACTTTGAAAACGTTGTCGGATAAGATATGCGATCGGTTTGGCTTGAATTGCGATGCAATTGACATGAAGATCAGCACCTTAACTTCTGGCAGCATTGTTGAAATGAGTTATGACGTGGATTTGCAAAGATTCATTTCGCATAACAAACAGAATCCTAAATGTTATGTGTCGGAATTTCAAAAACACTTAACGGGGCATCTCAAACAGATACTAAGCTAGAATGAAGAGTTAATAAGGCAACACCCGGTTGATCAAATTCAATTCAACGGTCCACCTATACATATGAGCACGATAGTGTCACTATTGTATCACTCAGTTACGCACCCACCAAAGAAGAAGTCTAAATATACAGTTAGCCTAGGGGTTCACCTGGATACATATTCGTTTCCTGTATGTTTTTTGAATGCTACTTCCGATGATGAGTCTTTGACGCATTTATCAATTAAGAAGTTGATATTTCCAAGAGATCCACTAGGCACGGTTTCCAACAAATCATCAAGCGGTACCAAGCAAATGAGTGTTAATGTTATTGTGCATTATTTGGAGTCGTGCGGATGTCGATCAAATTATAATGAAAAGGTGGTTTAATCAGAGTCACAACAGACTAGAAACGACAAAGGTGACTGTCCGAATGTTGAAATGGCTGAAGATGAGGGCGTCGATTGTGAAACTAATTGCAGGGCATCATCGGTTCCCAAATGTGAAGAGGAAACACATCGACAAGCTTTACTGCTTGATCAGATACATGATGCAGACAAAGAGGACCATCTTGTGCACAAACCTAAAACGATTAACATTTCTGTATCATGTATTACAAACAATTTATCAGATGCTTACCAAGATAATAACAACTCGGATAACGTTCACAGCCCTCTTGATCTTAATCCCTCGAGGCTTAAAGTGTAAGGGTTTGAACATGTCGGTTTTGAAAATTTTAAAGATTGCAACGACTTCAACTCCAACACAAACGACACAGCCATTCATAAAGGGAAGATATTCAAAGACAATGATGAAGTGAAGAAAGAGTTGGGTTTGAATGCAATGAGCAAACGTTTGGGTTTGAACGCCAAACCTGAGGTAGGTTTTATTTAATTTGCTTAAAAGAAAAATGTAAATTAATAGAGTAAAGAATCGGACGGTGTAGAGATGGCTGATACAAATTTTGGTGTACAAATGAAGAGTAGTTTATAAAAACCTAGCAACATTTATCCTGTAAATTGCCTCATACCATAACCATTTAGAAACCAAAGATAACAATGGGTCTTTTCCCTCCCTGTAGTTCCTGCAATTCACTCTACTAGAAACCGGCACTTCACCGGCTATTCACTTCCCCTCTAACCAACACACATAAGCTCCGTTCCTTCAAATTCTGCCGCAGAACGGTGTCCTTGGAGCTCCAAACTCCGGTGGGAGTGACTGGTAAAACCGATAGCTATTCGCCGTCGATTTTGATGTATAAGGTGACAGTTTATGACAGACAACGCAGCGTCGTTCACAAATTCACAGTTCCGAAGGTATGGAAAATTCATGTTTTTGTTGAGTGATTGATATGAATTGAAGTTATATTTAATTTGAATGTAAAATGAAATGCAAGACCAGTATATATTGCACACTGCTGAATCTCAAAATATTTCCCTCCCTTTTGCTTGCATGCACGGTATTGTTCTCTAATTTCATCTTTTCAAGTTGTAATATAACTACAATACTTGCTCTAGAATCTTATCAAATGTGTGGAAGACAATTATAAGTGTCAAGTGTTAGCATACAGGCACATGTATAATGTATTAGGTGTGTAGTATAAGTTCAAAAGTTATGGTTTCTTGAGTGGGAGTAGATGGTGAGCACTGAGCAACTTATTTTAGTTATTTACACTATGCTGCCTCTACTATCACACTTGTATTTGTCTTTCACTCACTTGCTTAATATAGAGAGCCTTCAGCTCCATTTTTAGGTTGCTCAAGTCGATTAAAGCAAACCAACTTACTTTGGTAGGTAAAACATGTGGTGGTAAGAACATGAAGCTAAAACAGTTTGCTAATGTCAATTTGATTTTTCAACAATTTGGAGAAACTTGGAAAAGGTTCTAGAGTAAGTGTTGTACATACTCTTAACGGTCTCCCTTAATTTCAGTGGAGTAAAAAATCAATAGATAGTATCGCGCTTTATCACTGTAATATGAGGTGGATGTTTGTGCATATTAATGATGCTTACACCTTGCTAATTCAGTGTATGACTTATGCAATTAATCTAAAAAGGTATATTATGTAACTAAAGTACAAGTAAGTAGGTCAAAGAAAATTTTGAAAAATAGGGTTGCCTGTTCAGCATCCTCAAAGAATATTGTTGTTTTAGAGATTCAATGCATTTGGGATCTATAACATACTAAGGGTAAGTTGATTAAGAGAAAAATAAACTATGAGTCTACAAGGGGTAAACTGAAGTAGAGATCAGACTTAAGACATTGAGTTTTTTTTTTTTCTTTATAGGAAACAAAAGATATATTGCAAAAATAAAAATATTACAAAAGATCCCTATACAAAGAACATAGGATGTAGCAACACAACCCTATAGCATTTTTTTAGTTGAGGTTGCAATAATGTTTTTCTTCCATCAGATGCCCTAGAAAATGAGCAAAAGAAATTATGTGCTGTCAATAAAAAAGTTTAAGCAGAACAAGAAGAATTTATACTTGCTTTGGCTTCTATAGCAATTTTTCTATTTTACCTAAAATGTTTGGTTTATATACGGTTGGCCTGTGTATGATTGACTTTGAATGAATTATGCAACTTATTACTGAATAATGTTAACTGGATGATAAATTAAACCTAAAACTTATGTTTAGCACAAGGCTAGCAATTCAGGTTGGTGGGTCATGTCTGACCCAACACGAACACGACATGATTATTAATCGGGTCAAACCCCTAAATACGAATACAACATGACTACATTAGGTCAACATGAACACTAATTAACCAATTTATTGTAGAGAGCTTCTCCATACAATCCACAAATTATCTATTTACACTCAAATTTAATTTTTTTTATTAGTGACAATTTTAACTTGAATTAAAATTACTAAACAAGACAAAAACAATTCTAAAGACACTCCAAACTAATTAAATTATTATAAAAAGAAATTATCTTTCCTAAATCCTTAAATTAAATATTATGTATTAAACTCTCTCTTCTAAATTTGTTATTACCATATTAAACACTATCTCCTAATTGTCCTCTCTCTCCATTTTTCAAAAAAAAAAAAAAAAAAAAAAACTTATCTGCATCGATCAATCTCTGATTAATAGTTAAAGAAAAAAAAAATATTAATATTTTGGTTTTTTACTAAAGTAATAATAAATAAATAAATAAATATATATATATATATGAAAACTTGATTTATTACAACTAGATTCGATTAAACTCAAAATTTCTAAGACTAATGAAAGAATTAAAGTTCTCTAAGCAATCACATACCTATAAAAGTAATAAAAAAGATTTTCATATTTCGATTTTTTTTTTTTTTTTGAAAACAGGGTACTTGTTTTTTGAGTTTTTTTTTTCTTTTAATATATACGGTTCCTAAAAATCAAGTTTATTCGTAAGTTTTTTTTTCTTAATTGTTAGTCTTACTTGAGAAAGAATGGAGATAGAAAATTAGAAATATGTATTGGAGGAAAGAGAGTTTAATATGGTAATTAAAAATTTAGGAGAGAGTATTTAATATGTAATATTTAATCTAATGATTTATGAGAGATAATTTCTTTTTTTAATAAAGATTACACATAGATGAATTCAAAGGTTATGATGGTTTGTTCTAACTTTTATTAAAATAAATTGGATTGTCGAAAAAAACTCTCTTTATTGTATTTATATTTTATTTTTGAATTTAGGGTTTCATATGATATTTATACCCATAAAGTCAAATTTACAAATATACCCTTAAAATTTAAAATTACATTTTTTTCCCTTAGTAATCGTGTTAACCCGTAACACGATTAGCTAAACAAGGACACATCATGTTTATTAAATAGGTTAAATGAGTTGACAAGATTATTGACACGACTTAATTACCTCAGCCCTAACCCACTAAATTTGCTTTGTGTTCATGTCAGGTTGTTGTGTCATGAGTCATGACTCAAGTCCCAAATTGTCACCCTAATCTGCACAAGGCTGCTAAGTCCTTGATTCAGTCCTTGGTTGTGTGACATTTAAATTACCTGAGTGATTTTCGCAAAAGATTCTACTTTATTTAATTTGACATTTGGCACTGACTTCCTCTGCTACTTTGCTTTCTGATAAAGTGATAATAGTGGCCCTTTATTAGAATTTTAATGAATCTTAATGTAAAACTTTGCTATTTATTGGTTCAAATTGTTGTTGATGAAAAGCTTCCTAATGTGGTAGGTTGTTATACTAGCTGTGCTGTACGTATAAAATCTAGACAACTTATACAACCTGAAGCACTAGGGATATCCGTCGAACTGAAATCAAAGGCATGTATTTCCTGCATTTAGATTTAGATTTATAAAATAAAATTTGTGGTAACTCCTTTTTCTATGGTAACTTATGAACAAGAGGCTGACTTGGAAAATTTCTATAGGTGCTAGTGTTGCATTACCGTAATCATTTTATCTATTAACATGTCATAAACACGATTGGAAGTGGAAGTTAGATCCAATTTATAACTCCTTTTTCTATGGTAACTTATGAACAAGAGGCTGACTTAGAAAAATTCTATGGGTGCTAGTGTTGCATTACCGTAATCATTTTATCTATTAATATGTCATAAACACGGCTGGAAGTGGAAGTTAGATCCAATTTATAAGGCAATATATGGACAATTTATAACTTCTTGAGACTCTTTCTGGTAGCTGAGACAATTTATGGAGAAGAAACGGAATAAAGGGTGTTTGATATAGAATCTAATACAATTCTTTATTTTTTTTCAAACCAAGGGATACAAAACTTCTAAGAGAGAGTTGATTGTTTAGAGTTTTTCGGATTGTATCTAAAACATACTTTTCATACAATCCAAAAACTCCAACTAAGATTGAAAAACGGTAAAATCATTTTTTAAAATTGAAAACATTTTTTGGATGCTAGATCAAATGTGTTTTTAGGTACCTAAAATACTAAGAATACAATTCAAATTAATTTTTTAAACTATATTTTTGATTACGATCTAAATCTCCTCTAAATTTTTGAACATAGTATATCACATCCAGATTAGTGAACTAGGAAAACCCATGAATGGACCTTTTTTTTATCCTAAGTTATATTTGGGCTGGACATCGAGCCAGGTTTTTTCATTTAAAATCGGATAAAAACCCAGTGAGCTAACTAGTCTTAATTTTTTAATCTAAAGAAGCAGCTGCATACAATGGCAACTTAAACTTTTAACCAGCCACACTTTCTATCAATATATTTTGTGCATTTCACTATACCAATAATGCTACAGAAAACAAATGTAACATGGGATAATAGTCTCATGGAAGTAAATATAGAATTGAACTTTACATATTTTTGTGCAAACATTTAAATCCATCTTGGAAAATAAAAAAATGACATAAATACTAAGATGAACACCGTAAATTTTTTCTATATTGACCTTTGAATAGTTACATGATAATAAAATTTATTGATAATTTTATATTTAAAAGATAAACAATCATATAACCATTGTTTCATTGGAATGGCTTGCCGGTAATCCAACATTCATCCAGGCATATGAAATAATACCATGATATATATTTTTTTAAATGAAATAATGAATGCATTAATGAAACTTTGTATTGGAACATTAAAAGAAATAATGAATGCATTAATGGTAAGTGTTTACCTTTATAATTTTAATTAATAAATAATAAAAATAGCATTTTAAATAGAATTGTGGATCGGAGCACAATACTAAATTGATGTGCCAAATATAGCATTTTACTATTTTTTTTGTGTCAAATTTGGCATTGGCATCGGAGATGGTCAATCCGATATTACAATATTCTAAAAAAATTTGAATCAAGGAAAAACTTCTAACCACTGAAGAATTATGTTAATCGAGAGACCATCATCAAGAGATTTGACAACACCCAATGTCTTGCACAAAACTTCTAACCACTGAAGAATAGTCACCAAATATATTGTATATTAATTACTCATTGTGTTATCAACGAATTCAGCTAGCAAACTTACTTAGCATTACCAAAACAAAAGAATCAACTCAATTATTAACACAAATCCTAAGATCCTTTGAATCAGCAATAAAAGACAAACTTGAACTCGAAAAATTGAAAGATAAAAAATAATATATAACAGAAAGTAAGAGATTACTTCAGTTTCTACAAAGTGTAACCACTATAATCGGGTAAACGAATAATTATATAAAGAAATGAAAAAATATCAGGATCAACAGAAATAATAAATGAATGTCATGAACAATCCAGAAAATAATCGTGTAAAAGATGCAAAGAGGAAGAGTGAGAGGGACCTGGACGACACCGTCGCCGGAAGCACAAGGGATGAGAACAGGGCCGGGTTGAGGGCGGTCCACGGGGACTTGGACCTGAACACCGAAACCTTTACGAGGAAGGGTGGTTTCGAGGTTGGTGATCATCGATTTTGTCATCGTTTACGTACTCTTTGACTTCTGCTAGAAGCCCGGCTATTCGCCTGAAGAATCGCATTCCCGACCAATCAGATCAGTCTATGATTACAAAAACCTCTTTTGTTTAGTTTGCCTGACTGATCGCCTTGCTACAGCAGCTCCATTTCAGCTCTGTGTTTTTTTTTTTTTTTTTTGTTGTTGAGGTTTTGGTACGGATTTAACTGTCAAGTCTGTTAGGTTTTCGCAAGAGAGAATGAAAATTCTCAGCTGGCAAAGTGTTTGTCAAACTGTCAAAGTGTAGAAGTATTTTTTTCGTTTTAATCTAAAATACCATCTTATCCAATTGGGTTAATTGCAATGACATACCCTGAGTTTTTCCAAAAAGGCTTAATATCCAACTAATGGCTTTAATTGCTGCAGCCCCCCTCGCCCTTCGTCAAAATCCGTTAAAGATAACGGTTGACGCCCTTCGTCAAAATCCGTTAAAGATAACGGTTGACTGGTTTCTTAGGGGTAAGATCGTCTTTTAATGCATCAACTATTTTTGGACAGATATAATAATAAATTATTTATGTATTTACTAATTAAAAACTATATATAAAAATAACATATAATATTAGATCATGGAGATCATATCGATTTCCATGGTGAATATTTCGGTTCAAGAGATCTGAACCATGATCTAATATTTCGGTTTAAATCTAAACCAGATCTGGTTCTCCTCCGAAAACTCCAAAAATGGGGATTCAGATCTCATTCTCCTAAAATGGAAACCGAATATCAATTAAAGGAGATTCGGTTCCCCATCAAAGGCCCAAACCTACTCCTTCGAGAGGTCCACGCGAGGTGCGGTCTACTCCTTGCAGAGGAGCAAATCCTCCACCGTCGGAATGATCCCGACAGTGAGCTTATTAATTTGTGGGTAGATGATTGAGTTGATGGATTTGTTTTGATAAAGCAGATAAGTTTTGAAGGGATGTTTGGGGTGATGAAGAGAAATGTTTGAATGATGAAGTTTGGGTGGTTTTTGGATGATGAAGATGGTTTTTGAAATCTGAAATTTATTGTTTGGGAAGTGAGAAAATGAGAGAAAGTTTGGGGTGATGGAGATGAAGTTGGGTGATTTTTGGATGATGGAGATGGTTTTTAAAATCTGAAATTTGTTGTTTGGGAAGTGAGAAAATGAGAGAAAGTTTGGGGTGATAGAGATGAAGTGGGGTGATTTTTGGATGATGGAGATGGTTTTTGAAATCTGAAATTTGTTATTTGGGAAGTGAGAAAATGAAAGAAAGTTTTGGGTGATGGAGACGAAGTTGGGTGATTTTTGGATGATGGAGATAGTTTTTGAAATCTAAAATTTGTTGTTTGTGAAGTGAGAAAATAAGCGAAAATTTTGGGTGATGATGTTGGTGATGTTTGGATGATGGAGATGGTTTTTCAAATCTGAAAAATTGTTGTTTGGGAATGAGAAAATGAGAGAAAATTTGGGGTGATGAAGCTTGGTGATTTTTGGATGATGGAGATGGCTTTGTAAATTTGGAAAATTTGTTTAGGAAGTGATAAAATGAGAGAAAATGAAAAGAATGGAAGAATTTGGAAGGGAAAAATAGAAGTTTCATAGAAAAAAAAAATTTGTAGCTCGGATCTTGCATTTTTTTTTTTTTTTTTTTTTTTTTTTTGTAAGAGTTTATTTTTTCAATTTCTTTGATTTTTCTAAGAGAGTTTTTTTTTTTTTTTTTAAATGTAACTATATAAATTTATTTATTATTATTACTTTTTAATAGTTTAATTATTATTTTAATAAAAGTAGAGGGCAATTACAACTTTTTCAAGATTAGTATAAGGGCATTTTAGACTTTTTATACCAAAATCCCTATCAACCGTTAAATGATATGGAAGTCAACTGTAGACAGGGTTGTCTGCTGCAATTAAAGTCATTTGTTGAATATTAAGCCTTTTTGGAAAAATTTAGGGTATGTCATTGCAATTAACCCTATCCAATTTAAGGGTTCTTAGATATTTGACTATAAAAATGGTAAAATTACTCTCATACCCTTCAATAATAATGGCTTGTTAGACACCAACACCCTCTGGCCTATCTACCCCTAGTCAAACGAGGTTAAACCGTTAAAGGATAACAATCAAAGAATCTAATAGTAATTTTACAATATAAATTTATTTAAAATTTCAAAACTAAAATTATACAAGCCTCATTTTATATTTGAGATTCTCAAATGTTGGAATGATTCGGTGAATAAGAGGTTCACGCAAGTCTCACCGAAACTCTTTGAATTTTCCATTTGCTACTGATTTATCTCCATTTTCACTCTTAACAACCTCAACATCGGTGGCCTACTCTCAACTCGGATCTCCACCGTATATTTCCCCAGATCTGGGGCATATATCCCTATCCTTTTTTGCTCTGATTGTTCCCACTGGATCGGAAATGTCGGTGTCTGCTTCGGCTATCTACTTTTTGAATCTTCGCGGCGATATCCTCATCAATCGCCTCTATCGCGACGATGTCGGGTAATGTTCCTGTAATATAAAAATTTCAAGTATGGATTTGATTATTTTTTTGTGTGACAAAAAGTATGGATTTGATTTGAAAGTAAAAGAAAAATGTAAATTAATAGAGTAAAGAATCGGACGGTGTAGAGATGACTGATACAAATTTTGGTGTACAAATTAAGAGTAGTTTAGAAAAACCCAGCAACATTTATCCTGTAAATTGCCACATACCATAACCTGTTAGAAACCAAAGATAACAATGGACCTTCTCCACCCTGCAGTTCCTGCAATTCACTCTACCGGAAACCGGCACTTCACCGGCTATTCACTTCCCCTCTAACCAACACACATAAGCTCCGTTCCTTCAAATGCCACCGCAGAACGGTGTCCTCGGAGCTCCAAACTCCGGTGGGTGTGATTGGTAAAACCGATAGCTATTCGCCGTCGATTCCAACGCATAAGGTGACAGTTCATGACAGACAACGTGGTGTCGTTCACGAATTCACAGTCCCGGAGGTATGGAAAATTCATGTTTTTGTTGTATATGAATTGGGGTTATATTTAATTTGATTGTAAAATGAGAAATGCAGGACCAGTATATATTGCACACTGCTGAATCTCAAAATATTTCCCTCCCTTTCGCTTGCCGGCACGGTATTGTTCTCTAATTTCATCTTTCCAAGTTGTAATACAACTACAATACTTGCTCTAGAATCTTATCAAATGTGTGGAAGACAATTATAAGTATCAAGTGTTAGCATACAAACACATGTATAATGTATTAGGTTTGTTGTATAAGTTCAAAAGTTGTGGTTTCTTGAGTGTTGAGTGGGAGTAGATGGTGAGCACTGAGCAACTTATTTTAGTTATTTACACTATGCTGCCTCTACTATCACACTTGTATTTGTCTTTCACTCGCTTAATATAGAGAGCCTTTGGCTCCATTTTTAGGTTGCTCAAGTCGGTTAAAGCAAACCAACTTACTTTGGTAGGTAAAACATGTGGTGGTAAGAACATGAACTAAAATAGTCTTCTAATGTCAGTTTGATTTTTCAACAATTTGGAGAAACTTGGAAAAGGTTCTAGAGTAAGTGTTGTACATACTCTTAACGGTCTCCCTTAATTTCAGTGGAGTAAAAAATCAATAGATAGTATCGCGCTTTATCACTGTAATAAGAGGTGGATGTTTGTGCATATTAATGATGCTTACAACTTGCTAATTCATGTGTATGACTTATGCAATTAATCTAAAAAAGTATATTATGTAACTAAAGTACAAGTAGGTAGGTCAAAGAAAATTTTGAAAGATAGGGTTGTCTGATCAGTATCCTCAAAGAATATTGTTGTTTTAGAGGTTCAATGCATTTGGGATCTATAACATACAAAGGGTAAGTTGATTAAGAAAAAAAAAACTATGAGTCTACAAGGGGTAAACTGAAGTAGAGATCAGACTTAAGACATTGAGATTTTTTTATTTTTTTTTTATAGGAAACAAAAGATATATTGCAAAAATAAAAATATTACAAAAGATCCCTATACAAAGAACATAGGATGTAGCAACACAGCCCTATAGCATTTTTTGAGTTGAGGTTGGGATAATGTTTTTCTTCCATCAGATGCCCTAGAAAATGACCAAAAGGAATTAAGTGCTGTCAATAAATCCATTACTTGCTTTGGCTTCTATAGCATTTTTTCTATTTTACCCTAAAATGTTTGGTTTATATATGGCTAGTTTGTGTATGATTGACTTTGAATGAATTATGCAACTTATTACTGAATAATGTTAGCCGGATGATAAATTAAACCTAAAAATTATGTTTAGCACAAGTAAGGCTAGCAATTCAAGTTGGTGGGTCATGTCTGACCTAACACGAACACGACATGATTATTAATCGAGTCAAACTCCTAAACACGAATACAACATAACTACTTTAGGTCAACATGAACACTAATTAACCCGTTTATTGTATTTTTGAATTTAGGGTTTCATATGGTATTTATACACAAAGTCAAATTTACATGTATACCCTTTAAATTTAAAATTACATTTTTGCCCTTAGTAATTGTGTCACCTGTAACACGATTAGCTAAACACGGACACAACATGTTTATTAAACAGGTTAAATGAGTTGACAAGATTATTGACACAACTTAATTACCTCAACCGTAAGTCCGTAACCCACTAAATTTGCTCTATGTTCATGTCAGGTTGTCGTGTCATGAGTCATGACTCAAGTCCCAAATTGTCACCTTAATCTGCACAAGGCTGCTAAGTCCTTGATTCAGTCCTTGGTTGTGTGACATTTAAATTACCCGAGTGATTTGCTCAAAAGATTCTACTTTATTTAATTTGCCACTTGGCACTGACTTCCTCTGCTACGTTGCTTTCTGATAAAGTGATAATAGTGTCCTTTTATTGGAATTTTAATGAATCTTAGTGTAAAACTTTGCTATTTATTGGTTCAAATTGTTGTTGATGAAAAGCTTCCTAATGTGACAGGCTGTTGTACTAGCTGTGCTGTACGTATAAAATCTGGACAACTTATACAGCCTGAAGCACTAGGGATATCCGCCGAACTGAAATCAAAGGCATGTATTTCCTGCATTTAGATTTAGATTTATAAATTAAAATTTGTGGTAACTCCTTTTTCTATGGTAACTTATGAACAAGAGGCTGACTTGGAAAAATTCTAAGGGTGCTGGTGTTGCATTATCGTAATCATTTTATCTGTTAATATGTCATGAACACAGCTGGAAGTGGAAGTTAGATCCAATTTATAAGGCAATATATGGACAATTTATAACTCCTTGAGACTCTTTCTTGTAGCTGAGACAATTTATGGAGAAGAAATGAGAGAAGGGGTGTTTGATATAGAATCTAATATAATTCTTTATTTTTTTCAAACCAAGGGATACAAAACTTCTAAGAGAGAGTTGATTGTTTAGAGTTTTTCGGATTGTATCTAAAACATACTTTTCATACAATCCAAAAACTCCAACCAAGATTGAAAAACGGTAAAGTAATTTTTAAAATTGAAAACATTTTTTGGATGCTAGATCAAATGTGTTTTTAGGTACCTAAAATACTATGAATACAATTCAAATTAATTTTTTAAACTATATTTTTGATTACGATCTAAATGTCCTCTAAATTTTTGAACATAGTATATAACATCCAGATTAGTGAACTAGGAAAACCCATGAATGGACCTCTTTTTTTATCCTAAGTTATATTTGGGCTGGACATACAATAGAAAGAGCCAGGTTTTTTCATTTAAAATCAGATAAAAACCCAGTGAGCTAACTAGTCTTAATATTTTAATCTGAAGAAGCTGCTGCATACAATGGCAACTTAAACTTTTAACCGGCCACACTTTAGCAATATTTTTTGTGCATTTCACTATACCAATAATGTTATAGAAAACAAATGTAACATGAGATAATAGTCTCATGGAAGTAAATATAGAATTGAACTTTACATATTTTTGTGCAAACATTTAATATCCATCTTGGAAAAAAAAAAAAAAATGACATAAATTCTAAGATGAGCACTGTAAATTTTTCTATATTGACCTTTGAATAGTTGCATGATAATAAAATTTATTGATAATTTTATATGTCAAAGAGAAATAATCGTATAATCATTGTTTCATTGGAATGGCTTGCTGGTAATCCAACATTCATCCAAGCGGGACCAGGCTGATTTCTGCAAGATTATTCTAACTATGATTTTGAATCTGACACGAGGACTTAAATCTAAAATTTCACTTAAAAGTGTGTAACACTACTATTTACCATACATGAACTAAGAATTACATACAAAAGATTAAACATTATTTTTCCTTTCTGTATTGCTTCTACACCATGAAAAAAGCTCTCATGTTTGATTCAATATTTAGAGTCATGTAACCGATATTACAATATTCTAAATGTAAATGTAGGTCATTTTACTAGTAGGATGTTTTTGTTCTCTTCTTATTGGAAAGCAAATTTGGTTAACCTTGTCATCTTCAATGATCATTATCACTGATCAGGAACGTTAGAGTAGTAAGCATCAGTATAGCATTCTAGAGAGTGTCAATCACAAAGACACTATGATCCCTTAAATTGATGAGATTAATATGAAACTTTGACAAACTAGGACGAATTGTGACCCCTTTAAATGATCTTCTTGCATCTCCAAGACTACAGATTGTTTAATGCTGTTGAATGTTGTCATTTAATCACTAACTTCTCACTTGTGGAAGGATCTTGTTTTAGGAAAATGTTGTACTAATTGTTTGTTGTTATTAATTAATATCTTTTCAAAATAGAAAATAGTACTTATTAGAACTTTCAAAAGCTCTCATAAGATTTAGTTGTTTCTCTGCTCTTTTGCTTGTGCTTTCATCTTTTAAGGATATGCACTATTCTCTTTTTGGCTTTCTTAACCAAGTTTGCTTGTTGAAAATTAATAAAAAGCAGTTAGCTGCATCTACATGAGGCTTTTCTGGGTGTTAAATTTGGAATTATATGATCCATAATTTGGTCTGATCCTCAGAAAATGTAAGGCCTGACTATTTTCACAATGCAGGGATATGCACTACTTTGTGTGGGTTTCGCCACCTCTGATCTTGAAGTAGAAACACAGGATGAGGATGAGGTAATGTGCAATATTTCAACCTTTCAATAGAAAGAAGCTTAACAGATTGTTTGAATTTTCTATAGAAACGGATTCAAAATTTCATGATTTAGATAGTGTTGAAAGATAAACCCCTACCACCTGGAATGGAAATTGTGATGGTGCACTTGAATGCTTTTTGTGTATTTAAATGACCAATTCAGGAAAATCACAATATGGGTTTGAACTAAGCAAATTTAGTTTGGTCCAAAAATGAAATTCTTAATGATAGTTTCTGTTTCATACGACATTATTTAAGTACTTGGATTTTCCTCTGTACTGAACTGAAATTTGAAATTGTTGGAATGGACAGGTATATTGGCTTCAATTTGGAAGATATTTTGCTCGAGGACCAATTGTAAGTTGTGATTCTGAAAAGTTATTAAAATATACAACACTTTTACCAAAATAGTGAGAAAGAAGGATACTTGTTAACTTGTTAATCTGTTCAATGTCACAGGAAAGGGATGATTATGCATTGGAGTTAGCCATGGGCGATGAATAATCAATGTGGAATGTTAAACAGATGTGACGATCAATTGAGAAAAGCCTACGGATTCTACTTTTTTGTTAATTTTCCATCTTGTAACTCTTCCTTTCAGCCTTCATATGTATAATGTTATCAGTCGGTAAGCATTCCAAGTTATTTACGATCAGTTAGTTAGTTGATTGCATGATCTGTAAGAGCACTAAGATCACTGATATTGTTATTAATCAAGCATCTTGAATGTGCACTTTTTTTTCACTCGCTCTATTTTTTATGTGACCAAAAAATGCTGAGCCAACATCGACCAACATTATGTTTTGCAGGGAGGGCATAACTTCGGCCAAGAGCAAGAAACATGAAAGACGAACTCACTTCGTAGTTTATGCAGTAAACAACGGTGATTGAGATCATTCTATCGATTACCATTGCAAGTATTTAAATTCTGAAGTAGAAAATATGTCAGTTTGGGAATTGGGATAGCCCAAAATATCATAAAGGATCATGTGGAAATAAGGTTAAGTTGCTATCTCTGTCATTTGTGGCCATATTTCAGAATCTACATGGGACCTTCATACTGATAAAGCTTTCAAATGAAACAATGCTATCAATTCTTGATTATGCAGCTCGTCTGAGCTTGAATATTATCTCCTCTCTCTCTCTCTCTCTAGCGCATTTGATAGACCACAGAAATTGGATTGCCGGATTTATCGGTTGGCTGCTTCTATTTGTTAAAGTATTTTATACTCTTATCTTTAGAAGATAAGAGGACCACCCCAATGGCTGTGACTCTACTGTTGTCTGTTTTGCCTCTGAAAGCTTAACAATTTACCTTCCCGGTCCGTGAAAACTTATGATTGAGATAATCACAGTCGTAGATTTGACACGTAGTGATTTTTGTATGAAATTGTTGACCTCCTAACCCAAGTGAATACATAAATTTCAAGTCTCAAATCATAGTACTGGTGGGGCAAAATTTAGGGTGTTTGTAAATCAAAGTGAAGAAGTACATCCAGCACCAGCAGTCAGATAATGCGAATGGTATCAAATTCTTCAGCATATGAGAATATACCTCTTTGATATGTAACATTTTGAAAATGACTTTGAAGAAACTTTTAACGTTTTAAAACTGGGCCTTTAAAAACTGCAAAATTGTTAGCAACTGGAAGATTTGATATAGACAATGTCTATCACAACTCACTAGAGATTAAAAAGCCAATATTTGACTCCTAAATGCACACTTAAATTGGTCAAAATACACAGATAGGGGCGTAGTTCAGCTGGTAGATGAACGAGCTTGGAGCTTGGGTAAATGACTCCCAGGTCAGCAGATGACGAAAGTTTTCAAAAAAATAACTGGTCCCGAATTAATAAATATTGTTAACAACAAAAAATTCGGTCAAAATACGAAAAACATAATATAATAAAAGTCGATTTTATCGGTTGAAAAAAGTAATGCACATAGACTTGTACATTGTGATGTTGTGAGCTGGCCGAAAAGGACAATAGGATAAGTTGGGTGGCATGTGAAGTGATTACCGACTCTTTGCTGCTCCATGAAAACATACTTCAACTATATCAATTAATTTCCTACATCTATATATCTTTATATGATTGAAAAAATATTCAAGCTTTATGTGGTGATGATAGAGGAACCATTAATAGTAAAATGACAATTCAAAAAGACACGAAATCACTTGATCAGCTTCATTAAAGCTTCATGTCTCAAGACCACACATGATCAGCTAAAATGACAATTCAAAAAGCATAAGATATATATGAAATCACTTGATGCCATTAATAGTAATACACACATGTCAAAGTAAACGAAAATGAAGTTTATCTTATCCAAAGATTTCGAAACACAAGTCCACAACAAGTGATTCAACCAGCCAAAACTGCTTATTCAATCTCCAAAATGTCACGCAAGGGAAAAAGTACAACTCTATACATGTGCTTCCTGAAACCTGCAATCTTTTGGGGGTGGGGGATATATTGTAATATGCAAAACTGATCAACTTGCCTCTCTGCTAGTTTCAACCATTGAACTTCTGTTCTGTACCGCTTGTTGAGGCCTGCATGCATCAACCGTATCAGGTTAAGACTATAAAATCACAATTTATAAGTAATATTCTGTATCCAGAAACTCAAAACATTTTGTTTATAAGAAAGAAAGATGATGTACTGACCCCAACTGATGTCACAAAATTGCAAACGGCACATTTAACAGACCGTGCCCCATATTGGTACATCAATAGCATCCTGCAGTTCCCACAATTGACGTGCGCAACCTGGTTTGCTGTCATACAATGCAAATTCAACTGATCATGGGGTTTCCAAACTTAACATACTCGACATGACCGATCACTTTGAATTTTTCATTTCTACGAAACTAATATCAACTTATTGAGCTGTTTGTTTTTGTATAGTATACCTTCCAAGGCTAGATTTACAGTGTGACAACAAGAACATTGTACACTTGTTGCTCCGCGGATGTACATAAGCAAGGTGTGGCAGCCTCCACAAACCAACTGAGCCATTTCCGTGCCTGTTCATGAGTAATCCCGTACAAACAATTATGCTTAATTAGGCCTCCTTATCTGCTTCTATTGTTACTTTAACAAGTAATTACTATAAATAAACCTGGGGGTGGTACAGCTGTGACTGCATTGCACACAGCACAGCATACGGAGGTTGCTCCAACTGGATACAGTAAAAGGTTTCGACATCCAGAACACACAAGCTGGCTCTGTGCACCTGCTAAGCAACCGATAATTATTATAGACTACTAGATCAATCAACCACAAATAAGCAATTGATGGAAACATAACAACAAATTCGCGTTGGTGCAGTTTAATGATTTTAACAATCCGCTCAACATTTAAGCAATAAATTCTGCAAAATTATGTTTTCTTGGAAGCAACAATATCAAAAAGTTAAATGTAGTAATTCTATTCTTTCATCTGTGTTGCATACTCAATTCACATATTGAAGTGTTCATAATTAAGTGTAAAATCCCTTTAAAATAATTTTCTAATCAATCAAACAGTTACAAGATTTGGCATTGTTTTAGAGTAAATAGTGGAAGCTATAAGATACCATTGGCAGGAGGAGTATATGGTGCTGGAGGTGTTGGATAAGGAGCAAGAGGAACTGGCATTGCAATATCTCACTGAGCTTTTCTTTTTCTTCCAAACCTCCTCTCCTAAAACCTTATTGCCTCTAAATCAGGAAAAAGCAATTCTTTCTCCCATTTTTACCATGCCTGTTCAGAATTCAACAAAATAAACATTGGTTAAACAAGTTAAAGCCATTTTGCATTAAGAATCACTAAAAAGGGGAACGAGATTATAGATAAAAGAAAGTGTGATAGAATTATATAACTAAAATAATCAAACAATACAAAATTTAGAAACTTTATTGCAGACCATAAGAGAAGGTATATTGGGTTCATGCTAAAAAGTGAGAAGCTTTAAGACATTAAAAACTGGCAATTATGAAATTCAGCAGAGCATTGAAGTGGGACAAACACATACCTTTGCAACTTGAAGAAGAGAGAGAGAGAGAGAGAGAGAGAATGAGAGGATATAAGTTACAAGTTTGGTATTGGAGGAAAACAAAGGTTAAATGAGAGAGATGTTATAAAAGAGATATTTTCCTATTGGTTATATTGACTTAAACATTACTTACAAATTTAATTAACAATTTCAGGATTACAATTATATTTGGATTTGGATTCTATGCTAATCCAATTTTTTAAAAACATATGATTGGTTGTTGATAAAATGGTTGTGGATCTTTTTTCTGATCTTAACGACGTATTTATTACAATACTGATGTGTTATGAAATTATGTGAGGTCATGAAAAGATTAGGTTAATGGAGGATCAAAATTCGTTATATTTTGTGTTTTTTGAATTTGAAGGTGTAATTTGACTCCGTTTCGGTAAGTTTCTGTTTTCAGTGTAGATAGATAAATGGATATGGTGGTTAACTTCATTTTTGTTGGTGGGATATCAAGATCAAGCTTTGTCAGTGATTTTTGGGTCCCAAACTATACCTCTATGAGTCTAGTCTCTCTTTCTGTATCACGTGAGTGTTGTATTCAACCACGCGCTCCTTTCATGTAGGTAATGGAGGGATGAGATTACAGTGATGTCATTCGGAAATCGAATTCGATTTGATGAGATTATTGTGATGTCATTTGGAAGTCGAATTTGATTTTTTTTCGGATTTTCGGATCCGCATGGGACATGACCCGAAAATTTTCGGATTGGATTTTCCTTTAAAAAAAAGTCTCTCAATCGGATAATTCAGAACGGATCGGATATGGTATTTTTCAAATTCGGATTTGAATTGGATTCAGATTTAGATATGGACCTTTTAAGATTAGATACAGACTTAAAATCGGATTATATCGAACTTATTTTTTAGATTTTTTTTTAATTATTAAAATGAACAGTAAATTTCACTTTAAATTATTATAAATATTGGATTCATATTTGAAACAATTTCGGATTTAGATTTATACAAATTCGTATATGGGTACTTTTTTTTTGTTTGAGTCGGAATTATCCTATCCTATTTACATCTCTAGTTAAGAAGGAGCCACGTCAACTAGAGTGTGTGTGACCGGTGGTCCTCTTTAGGTTGCAAATATTATGAGCTTTGTTTGAAAGCGTTTAGTAATTGATGAAATGATCAAGTATGACTAGGTGGTTCACTTGATAAGGGTTTTTTTATATTATTATTATAATATTTTTTTTTTTTTTTTTTTTAAAGTTCACCCGATAATGTTGATTATATATTGCAATTGCATGTAGGGATGGGCGTGGGGGCCCAATGGGGTGGGGGAGGGTACCCCCACCCCCACCCCCATTCCTCAAACCTCCCACCACCACCTCCTCCAAAACCCATTTGGGGGGACTGGGGGTGGGGGCGTTTTGGGGGCAGGTCCCCCTTCCCCCTCTCCTAAAACCCATTTCTCCCATTTCTTTTCAATTTCAATTCTAAATTTTCAATTTATAAACCGAAAAACGGAATTCAAAATTTAAAATCTGGACATTCAAATCTTTAATTTGACACTGTTAAAATATTCAATCCAAAAAGTAATAAAAATATAATACAAAATCCAAAATCTATATAATTGTTAAACTTTTTATATATAAATAAAAATAAAAATAATGCATATATATATATATTGGGGGAAATAGGGTTTTGGGTTTAGGGGAAAGTACCCCCCCCCCCCCCAAAAAAAAAAAAAAAAAAAAAAAAAACTCCCACCATCTCACCCCCAAAAAATATATATATATATATATATATTTGGGGATAGAGTTTGCCCCAACCCCCACCCCATGGGGAAACACCCATCCCTAATTGCATGTGAATTGTGATGAATAATACCTTCTCTCTTCCAAAGTCAAAACATTAGTAGTCGATGCTTCTTCTGTGCTACTCTGTTTCAAGCTATTCCTATCCCTAACTAGGCCCATATATTCTCTTTTTTGGTACCATTCAAAACACCCCATGAGATGTCAAATCAATACCTTGTATATATATTGTCCAACGATTATCTAAAAAACGTAATAAATATGGGAAGATCTCTTTCGATATTGGAAGCCAACTTCTTCTAATTATTGAGAAAGACATTCAAACTGCGTTTAAAGTGTTTGATAGCAGTAGATTACAATAGACATTATTATAAGAATAATTAGTGTTCGGTAATAATTGAGATTTACCATAAATTGTTAGGAGCCCACTTGGCTAACTTGTACCTTTGTGACCCAACATGAGATAGATTATGTTATTCTGGTCCTCCACAAATAATAACATCTTATTTCCAATTTGAAGCACACGTTATGTAATCTTACTATATACGATTCTAGTAATTACCAAACCAAAACTATAGTGGTACTCATTGCGATGTGCTCTAAAAAAAGATGACATGTTATGTAATCAACTCTACATCTCTTTTTCACGTGGTTCTTTAATAGGCTGCTTTATTTGCTCACCTAATACATTTTCATTTTAAAACCTAATTAATATGCCCTAATCATCCGAAATGATAGTAAAATTTGATCTATAAATGAAAAATAAATAAATTAGTATATAACATAATCCTATAAGTTCTGCAATGGGATTGTTGTTTTTCAATTATTCGAACAATAACATTCTTTATAAGTAATGTGTGAATTTATTTTATATAAGTAAAATAAACCATCATTAAGGTGGATCTATTAACCAAGTACGTATTATAAATTAAGATACCTAGCATTATTTAAATTCTAAACTTTTTCTTTTAGAGTTGACTAAAAATACATAAGCCCACATTTTGTTAAAATCAATTTATCCTAAGGAGATGATAATATTTCCATAAGATGATATTTTAATTGGTACTTCTTATTTTATTTTTATTTTATAAAATAAAATAAAATTGGTACTTCTTTGAGTTTTGACACACGTCATTGTCAATAAGAAAAAGGGTTTTCCATGTTTTTTACAAGGAAAATGGTAAAATTTTCAAAATATGTAGACCTTATTTTTTTTGTTTCTCTTGTGAAAATAAAAAAAAATAAAAAAAATTGAAAATTGTATTCATGAGGCTGAAAGAAAAAGAGAATAAATGAAGAGAAAATAAAATCCAAAAAAGAAAAAAAAAAAAGAAAAAAAAAAGTGAAGTATGGGCAGCAACCAGCAAGGTTTAGAAGGTGACTAGCTGAGAAGAAAAAGAGGTCCATGGATAAGCATTTCAATGAAAACAAACAAAGGGCAAGGGACCACTTTTCTTTACACTACTACTCTTATAACTTGATCCCAACCGGATATTCATTCATTCCTCTTGCCTTTCTTCTAGAAAACTCCAACGATTTTACCCTTACAAAGTTAAAGTTGACCGACGGAACTTAGTTAAAGAAACTAATTTGGTACTTTGGAAAAATGTAAGGACCAATTTGGTCACTATTGTAAAAATCACAAACAATTTGGAATTAAAAAAAAAAAAAAAAAATCCATGACCTAATTGGTAATTACCCATTATTTAATCTCAACCCAAAACAAAGAAAACAAACTGCTTTTGTTGTTAATTCATAATTAGCTTAAACAAAACAAAAAATCAAAAGAAACTATTTCTCAACCACTCGTTATTAATAATTCCTACATAGACAAGGAAATGATCCAAATCCTCGTTAATTATCTATTCGAGAAAATCACATCACCACCACAATAAGGGTAGGTCTACTCCAAACAAAGTAACAAACCTTTTAGCAATTCGATTTGCATGACATCTTTATCTCGTTTAAAATAGAATAATATAGAACCAAGCGTAACCGTAAACAATCATCTGCTGCACTCAATTATTTATTAAAAGTTAGAAACATTGTACGAAAACATGTCATTATTATTATTATTATTACGTTTTAGAAATAAGAACGAGATATGACTTAAATCTACAATTTTGTCAATGTAGATCTAACACGTAGAAATGTAGTTTTGTATTTGGCATCTGAAAAGTGCCCTCCAGACTACCACCACTATTTCATGGGCCCTTCACTCCGACATGCTTCATGCTTATGCTTGGACCTTGCTCCCACGACAAAAAGAGAAAACAAAGTTTTTTTTAAAAAAAAAGCTTTGTTTCAATTAATTGCAACGAATACTTGTGGCATTTCTTGACCCTTCTTCATACTTCTCCTACTTAAAAATGTTCATTTATGGAGTTTTCAAGTCTTCATCAGTTCATTGTCATGTATTTCAGAAAAATAAAATTTGGCTAGATGAAGTTAGCACAATGTCATACCTACGTCATTAAATTGTGGATTCGACTCATATCTCCCTTCCATAACCTACCTCAAATTAATTATATTAGCTCGATATATATATATATATCGTTTTTCTATTGTCAGTTCGTCCTGATATAAAATATATCAGAACGAAAAATATGGACTATTAGATTTATATACTTTGACTCAAAATATATACACTTGTCAAAACTTCTCCATAATTTATTATCAACATTTTTCGTCACGAACTGATAGTAGAAAGACTATATATATATATATATATATTTGTCTAAAAGAAAATCAAGTATCATTTAAAATGTTATAATATAATAAAAAAAAACCTTTTGTTTCGGTTAAACTAATTTAAAATGAAGACATTTCCCTCTTTTTAATTGGAAAAAGGTGTTCAATTATAATTTTTGCATTCACATTGTATCCCAAACTCAAATAAAAATTGAAAAACAATAATTGTTTTTTTTTTTTTTTTTTTCTTTTAAATTTGAAACAATTTTGGACAGTATATAGGACATGCCAATTTAAATACTAAAAATACAAAAAAGTTAAGTAAGATCATATTAGATTACATCTAAAATAGATAAATGAAATGCACTCCACTTGGTAAGTAGAGTAAATAAAGACAAAGTGAGGATCTAGGCATCATTAACTCAAGATTTAAGATAAGGCATAATCCATATCATTTTGAGCAGGATAAGGTCAGCATTATGAGGCCCAAAAAAATAGACCCCCCAATGCCAATAATCAACCATTTCAACTAACACTACTTTACCAATTATAGGCCATTAGATAAGTTGTTCAATGCTATCTTAAAATGAAAAGAACACCCTGTAAGTAAACAACAATCTATTTGTCCTAATTTAATATCCCCAATTCCATCAGATGCTGACATTTCAACCTCAGTTGCCCCAAATTTATAGCAAGGGATAAATAGAGTAAAGGGCTATATTTGTATGGATCATATTGAATTGAATACTTTAATAAAGAAATCTAAATCTAAAGCATCTTCAGTCACAATTTCAGACTTGAAATCAGGGTCCTTGGAGATATTGACATTTCTTCAAACGCCTGGACTATTATAAAGGAGCCTACAAGCAAGCAAGCAATACACTTTCTAACCATGCATCATCCTGACATATGTTTACGAATTCAGTGATCCTTGCCTACCAATTTCTCTTTAATTCTCACCAACACATGTCTCTAAATCATATACTCCTATTTTTGGAAGCTCCAACTAAATCAGTAAATATATATATATATATATATATATATATATATGAAATCCTTACACACGCACATACAATTTTCCTGATCGCATATAGCATTTGTAGCAAGTAAAATAGAAAAAAGAATAATTAAAGAATAGATATTTAAAATTCACAATTTATTGTGTTATGGACTTGTGAGCTCTTCCACTAAAATTCTTATGACCAGACTATATGACCATTTAAATTTGGACTCTCATACATTTAAATTTGGACTTTATGAAGGGACACAAATTTTCCATTGGCTTCAGATTTAGGAAAGTATAGCTAGTTGACTACATATGGTGTGATTATTTACTCTTCATCATGTTCAGCATCATCCTTTCCATAGACAACAGAAAAATAGTAGCCTACTGTTCTAAGAGAGAGGCCAGGGAACCTGTGAGAACTGCCTGGTCGAAGATCAATCTTAACTAAAGGCCATTGCATGGTTTGCGCAGCTTCACACTCTTCCCATCCATCTCCAATCACACAGAACCGGACATTTGGATTGGAAAAACGTTCCTTAATCCACTGAAAACATTGGGGTTTCCCCACTTCCCAAGAGCTGTAAACTGAGAAAAAAAAAAAAAAATCACTGGTTAGTACTTAGTACCTCCTATTCCAACAATGTTTTCCTTTTCCAAAAAAATATATTAACATGCACCAAAAGGTGGCTTATCAACCTCTTCTAAAATAGACAATTCCATACTCAGCTTCTACACCAATATTTGTTGCCTTTTCCAACCCTAGGTTTTTAGATTTTTAATCACTAAGATTCCTGATGAGTGCATTTGATTTTATATTTTCCACCCTTAAAATAAGATTAATTATCTCTTATATTTGATGATTGTGATTTAATTAGAATTGTTTTCAGTAAAGTAGGTTAAATAGCTCAGAGTTATAAAAATAAGAGTTTCATCATGCTAGTCTTCAAGTACAACTGGTGGACAAATGTTCTATGAAGCCAAGTCTCTGCAAAGACCCATTTGAAGAATTCTCCATGAGCATGTGAATCATGCCACATTATGAAAGACTGGAAATTCTCAAACAGGAAGCTAATGCACATGCAAGGCAAACCACTCATGTATACTGTCAAATTTCAGATAACTCATAAAAGACTGGAAGTTCTCAAACAAGGAGCTATTGCACATTCAAGGCAAACCACTTTTGTTTACTGTCAAATTTCAGATAACCCGCAAGCACACAAATCTATTAAGAGTATATAGATTAGTGGATATGAGGTTGAACCCACAAGGATTGTTTGAGAATTTAGGACACCCAATCAAATCATCTTAATATCTATCAATTGTTTGAGATTAGTGGATATAATGTGACAAACGAAACAATATTATGCAAATAAAATTCAACTCTACGAATTAACAAATACTAAGGTATCCAATCCAAATCAACCACTGTTAAAAGTCATAATTTCTTAACTAGTTACTGATTCCCCAAATTCGAGTGACAATTATAAATCAATTTACTATCATCTTATGAATTCAACAACCAATGTCCATTTTACAAATTTTATGTAGTTTATTTTTTGCTTCACATATAATTCTTAAGCATTCTATATATCCAAAATATAATGAAAAACAAAAAATTAAAGAAAATTATAATTAACATTATGAACCCAAGCATAGATTAATAGATGTTTTCATAACTATGAATAATACATAATATTAAAGATGAAAGACTTATATATTTCATTAATAATTGAAACAAGAACCATAAACATTTCAGTTTATTCGTTTAGAATTATGTCTTTATAATTTTCTTGTACATCTTAATTCATGTTTGGTCCAAATATTTGATGGACAATGGGCTACATTGCTTGAAAGCAGAAGATGGTGACCCAGCAAAAATAAAGAAACAAATTCAGAAATAGAACAAGGGCAAAACCTATCAAAATGTAAGAATCGCAAGTCTCGTTGGGATGCTATATGTTTCCTCATTCTAGAGATATAAATCGCCTTTATTCTTAAGCCATCTTCCTTTCCTCTTCTTGCAAAAGTCTAACAGGCTTAATATGCAACTCCCAAAGCAAAACCAGATAAAGAAGATGTAAAAGCAAATGATAAGAAAATAAGTTAGTCATTCATAGACCAATAACCAAGGCTGGGGGGCAGGGAAATTTTAGGCATGAATTATGAATGAGGTCATCCATCTGTTCTAACTTCTAAGTCGGCACTGGTTCAATTGATGTCAGTCACCCATCAATAAATGGACCATTTATCATGGAAACACAATACTAACCTAGAAAGACATTTTTCCTCAAGTCGTCTTGAGGCTTTCAAATGCATCCGAGCATGATTTGAAAGATAGAAATCATGTCGCCTACTTGCTGGAAGCACAAATGGAATGGCTGATCATTCATTGTACGAAGTTTTTAAGACCTCACTAGAAATGTCTTCCATGGAGAAGACAGAGAAGATGACTACGTCTAGTTGTCAATGAACATTGTTCAATTGACTTCAAATAAAGTACCAAGATAGACTCGGTGCAATGTGCAATTATTCTTTTATGTTTCAGTCCAATTTCATTTTAGATGTTTATATAGCATATCTCAGTCATAAGGTTAAACTATGTGTAAACTATAATTCCTAGCTCTGAATATTCTTGGGGTTTGTAATTAATCTGATCAAATTAACAATGCTTCATTTAAATGTTGAGAATTCATTTTTTTTTTTTTTTAATGTTTTGGGAAAAGTAAAGTGAGAAGAAATGAAACTCATGTAAATGTTGGATAACAGTTAAAGCTAGGTTTATTCATATTAAAATGCAGGGTAGGATTTGAAGGGAACATTTACTTATAGGAAATTGAATAGTAGCATCGCTCACATCATCCCTTGACAGCGAAACTCAGAAAAAAGAGATCAATGATAATTTCCTTTTCCTTTCACTCAAAGTTTTTTTTTTTTTTTTCCTTCAATGCTGAGAAAGGGGGGAGAGAGAGAGAGAGAAAAGCCAATCCTATAACTTGTTTATAATTGATTTTGAGTCAGCAAGTTTAGTGTCCTAATTTTATGCTCATTTTTCTTTCTTTCCTTGTACAGTTTTCTTTTCATAATTGTATACAGTTTCCTTGAATAGTCTAAAATCAACAATATTTATTGAGAAGTTTGTATATCTTTTCTACACAAAAGGTAAAACACCATTGTTTTCAAGATTATTGATATTAAGGATGTTGGTTTCAAGCATTTTGAGAACATAAGAGAAGATTTATTAGAATCATTATACAATGAATATATAGATTGAGCTCTTGATATGAATATATATTTAACATAGGAACAAAACAACTACCAAATGTAAACAACAAGCAATCACGATTCAAGAAGCATATTGAGTTTGGTCTGGTTGAGGTTCCATAACCTATCGGCTATCGGGCTAAATTTCTTTAGGAGTATGTTAGCAATTTAGATACAAGTCCTCTGTTGCATTAGGTTTCATCAGCAGTATCGTATAAATATGGTTTAAAAGGGTGTCTTGAGTAAATAAAAGTGCGAGATATAAGATTGAAAATTGTTATTTCCAGAAATATTCATGTAATTAACATCGATGACTCGATGATTATCTTTCTATTTTATTTTACATTTAGAATAGGTAGTTTGATTATTTTAGGATTTGATTTGATTTAATAGAAACTGATTTCCTTATTTGAAAAATTCATAATACCCCTTAGGTTTTCCACCAACGTTTTTTAGCCACTTTTGAAAAATTAGTTGTTTTTAGCCAAGTTGGAGGGCAAACGTGTGCAAATGCCACTATAACAATTATTGAAAATAATGTATCATGGAAAACTACTGTACATGTATCACGGAAAACTGAACATGTATCACGGGAAAGGGATCCATCCAATGTTTCAAAACTCGGCTGAGGCAGCCGCCTTGAGGCTTTCTTTAAATAACACTGCCTTGGGGCGGTGAGGCGACCGCCTCAAGGCCAACCCGCCTTGAGGCAATGCGAGGTATTCAATATTCAATATTTTTAGTTTTTAATTGTTTTTGTATTATTTAATATTTCTAAATTGAGGCGTCAGCCTTGCTTCTCTAGACAAAAGGCCTCAAACCACCTCATGCTTTTTAAAACTTTGGATCCATCGTGGTAGTTTATAGTGATAGATTCACAAATCAAGACTTACATCAAGAAAATTGACAATGCATGTTCATCAATCACAAAATAATATGAATATATGCACACACACAAAAAAAAAAAAAAAAAAAAAAAAAAAACTGAGGTTTGAACCATCTCCAAAAACAACCCTCTCGTTTTAGATTTAAGTGAAAACAAGTTGACTAATGATAACTCTCACAAAATAGGGGTGTTTAAGTAATCTAATATTGTTTTAGAAGAAAAACAAAATTCATTAAAAATGAAAATAAGTTATGGTTTTCATTTTTATTTAAGTGGCAACTCCTCTACTTATTGTTTTCTCTTGCAAATGGTGGGTGATTCAAAGACCTCTGTTCTTTTTCAACCGAAGCGGCATTCTGACATGCAGAAAAGTAAGTTGAGCCAAACATTTCAACAGATGATGAAATTATAAAATTCGATGACCTTTCTAGACGCAAAGATTTACATTATATGCTAAAATGACCTTTCTATGACCTTTCAAGTTGGTTATAAACAATCAATTCTAAGAGGGTGCTAAAAACAAAACAAAAATGAAAATTTGGGTGGTTAAATTTGACAAAATTCTCTTCCTTACTGAATAGGCTTATTCTTATTATAAATTAGAGGCATTGTAGCCCGCTTAGGAATTAGGATGCTGTTTTGATGTTCATGACAATGGGACTCATGTTGAGTTCTTTTTTTGGTATTTGCTGGTATTCATCAATAGCATCTAGTTTATTGTTTAACTCCTAGGTATTCTCAAAATCAACAGGTTTGAGATATCTATTCTACTCCCTGGATACCGAAATTTGTGTAGCTAATGGTTTGTCTAACCTCTAACCTGAGTTACACCAACCCTTCTAGGGAAGCCTACAAGAAACAGAAGTTTTCTTCCAGTAGTTTAGTAGTTTACTACGTGTAACATAGTGTATATCTTTGTTTTTTCTTTGTGATGTACAAGAGATAAGAGCAACAAAATAACATTAAGAATAAGTTCATTCAGTGTCAATACAGCATTTGCATCTATAGTTTTAATTAATAGACACAGCTTGTTTGATTCAGCTTTCAAAATACCATTATTTGGCACCAATTTGTAGTATGAATGAATAGCATGCAGGCATAGGTCGACACAATGCTGAGAAAATAAGGCTACTCATATATCTAATGATTCTAATTATCAAGTCACACGAAAGATTAAATTAAAAGTAACAATAGATATGCAGTAAGATGTATGACTGACCATTTTCATGCGCTATCCAATCGTCAAGTCTAAAAAGTAAGCATTTCACAAGGCTAGGTATCAATGCTCCAGAAGTCACCAAAACATTTATGTGCTGGAACTTAGCATTAGTAGAGTCAATAATCCCATTAACAGAAGCAAGAGAAGAAGTTGAGCCTTCCTTCCCACTTGAACATTGCTCCAAGAAGGCTCGTGCTACATATTGGAAAGAAAGATGTATACTATGAGCAAGTGATTTAAGAGATAAAAAGTTTTTATGGGTGAATACTAAAAAAATCAGTAGGAAAGAGGTAATATCACACCAAGGGGCACAAAGGCAAAAGCAGCAAGGTCATGTAGCGATACACTAGAATGAAGATACAAAAGGTTTTGAAGAATAAAGCAGGATTCAATGGCAATTCTACTGTTTCTTTCTAAAATTATCATCTACGATGAAATATATCTTAAGCATAAACTAAAATCATAATGCTAGTCTGTCTTAAAAATCTAATCCATGTTGAAATTTCCAAATGAAGATACAAAAGGTTTTGAAGACAAAGCAAACTAAAGCAGAATTTAATCGTAATTCTACTGAATATATCTAAAATTATCATCTATGATGAAATATATCTAAAGCATAACTAAAATCATAATGCCAATTTGTCTTAAAACCCTTATCCATATTACCATTATTATTATTATAACCATTCGGCTAGCCCATATGTTTTGTATTATTATTAAGAATCAGGAAATCCAGCTACCTTTTAACATGACTGATCCAAAAATTAAACCACCAACATCAGCTTAGATCAAGGATATTGATGCTCATCTGTATTAGTAACAAATTCTATGCACCTATTCACTATCCTTCGGTACGAAGTTGTATTCATTCTTTTTGTCATTTTTTTATGTCCTTATCCCACAACCTCATCTTAAAAGAAGTTTAGAATGCTGATTCCTTTAAATTCATAAGTGACAACTGGTTATCAATCTGCCAGTTATAATACTAGAACAACTAAAGAACATGACCGAATTGGTCAACTGCGGCATCATGATTTAGAAAGAAAAAAAATACCTGAGGATAACCATCTATCTGTATATACATCAGTCATATTATACAATTCATCCCAAGTACTCAACATCTCTCGATCAAAAATATTCTGCAAACCCTGAAACAATGAGAGTTGAATATTTCACTGCATCATACACCGATATTATAACAACTAAAACAGTTTTGAGAAAGTAAGTACCTTTGTGGAGAGAAACAGCGGATAATACTAATCAAACAAGACTTACAAAGGAATCAAACAAGGCAGGGTAAACTTTATTGAGGAAATTACCACTTATTACTCCCACTTTCAGGTAGGGGTGTCAATCCAACCGGACCAGACTGTGGTCGTCTAGTCTGATAAAGGATATGGATTTTTGGATTTCAGACAGGTCTGTTTGAACCAAATAATTAACCAGTCCAGATTGGATCGGACTCCAATCCTTTTTCAAAAGATCCACTATGACCCTTATATCCAATTCCAATCGAATTGGACCGGACGTGGTCCAAACCTTTGCTGATCGGACCAGATTCAACCGGTCCTTTTGACAGTTACTTTCAAAGTTTCAAGAAACTGAAGTTTTAAAGAAAGTAAAAATTACAAACATCATGCACCTAACTTCAACATTTTAATATGATTCTGTGAACTTCCTGAAACAAACTCCAACTTGGAGAGATGAAAATCAAACTGAAGCTTAAGTATAGAAACCCAAAAAGTATAACCATCACAAGGAGTTTGATCCTGGCTACTGCTAACTCACAAATCTAATGGGGCTATATTCAAGGAAGCAAACAAAAAAATTACAATGTTCATGATGCGGAAGCAATAAGTAGACAAGTGGAAGGTATTGCTTTATATGAATGTGTATGCAAATGTCCAGGTGGACTAATCTTCTTTTCCATGGTAAATGGAATCTTAAAATTTGGAGGTTCTAATCAAACATCTCATAAGGTAACATTCAGAACTTTATGTCGTATAACCATGCATATTATCAAATAATGATCTCACTTTTATTTCCTACACCTAATAGCTAGTGAGTAGTGACATTTATTCATCCAAGTATCATGGTGCAATAAATTATCAGAAAACTGAGAAGTCCTACAAGTCTTTCAATGGAAGAAAAATATGAGTTTGAACCCAAAAGATCTCATTTTAGATATTATAACCCTGGAAATATGATCATGAAATGGCATGTTAGGCATGTAAGAGAATAGAAAGATCTCATTCCAGACACAGATCAATTACTGATACCTTTTTGTATTTATTGGCAATGGCTCTGTGCCTGTAAGCTAGTTTTTTTAAGTTGAGATCATCATATGGCGGACTAAACTCATCTTGGTTGAAATCATAATCAGAAAGCTCCCTCCCATCATCATATTGGTTCAAAGCATCAAGAAAAGGCTTATTGTAGTTCTCAATCTGCAGTAATTGATCACAGTTAACAGAATCACATTGAAGAAATGAAAAAGGCATTGCGAAAATCTTAAGGGAGAATAAAAACAAAATTGCATTCTTACTTGCTCATAAAAGAAAGACTCATCACAGATTTTAAGAATGTGGTTCTCCCACATCTTCCCAAGTTCTACACCTTTCTGTCCGTCCTTTGAACCATTGAAAGCCTCTGCATATGTCCCATTCAACAAAGACTTAAGCAGTATGAGGGTCTCGTCCATGTCCCAGATATATACATTAGTTATCTTATCCATGGCTCTTCTGGAAGAATCATGTGTCTTCTGATCCAATGCTGTCAAACCGTCTCCCATAATTTTGTCTAAATCAGGTGAATGGTAAGATTTAGAAAAAAGATAGCAGAACAGAATACAATTGATTTTGAATATTGGATAGTTAAATAAAAAAAATTCTTAATAAATCAAGAGCAGATATTTTTTTACAGCTTTTAGTAATTTATTTCCAAGGAAATTAACTATCCTTCTTAGAGCCCTTTCAGCCTTTTTATTAGCTTTTTTTATAAGCCTAAACACATAAAAAGAACCTCAACCTTATATCTAACCATGGTGAAACCAAAAATTTACATGAACTGATCAAAGAAATTCTAAAGCTGGATCAAATTAACAACTGAATTTGCATCCAAATTTTTATACAAATTAGCCAAAATAAATATAAAATAGATTAAAATCAAGAATAAATTCCAATTTTCTTTTTTCTCTTCTTTCAGTTATTTCTGTTCCAAAAAAAATAGTATTCTCATCTTTGTTTGGCTGAAAGATAATCCATTGCAATGCCAATAACAGGTTGCATAGCATTAAGGCAACTTGAAAAACTGATTCATCTATGGAACAGTGAAACAAGAAAAGTAACAAAACAGATGGAAAACGAAAGAATATGTCCCTTGCAATGTGTCTGATGAAACCCTACCCTCAGCTGCTGGTCCCTCCCAACCAGGTAAAACATACATTTCAGGTCAAGCAAATACATACCTAACACATCATCACTACTTCCTCAATATTCTAGAGGGACGGTTACATGGGCACAAGTCTGAACTGCCCAAAAATATGCTTTCCTTTCCTTGAGCAACAATCCTATCTTTCACCTTCTTGTACTATTTGACTTTATGTAATGTCTGCTTCCTACACTACTTGTTCTTGCAGTATGTCTTCTATGTCTTGGTAACATTCACCTGCAATAGACCAGTTATAGTTGATCTCAACTCATGAAAATAACTACAAACTCAGAGTAATTTCCACACATAGCAGTGTAATGATCTGAAAAAAAACAACACTTACATCACAAAATCCTATAATGCAAGATTAAATCATCAAGCGGGCTTTCCTTAAAATAACATACCAACAAAAAATAATGATCAAAGCCTCTCTTTTTGTACTCCCTGAATTTCTGTCCTATACTACTATTTCAATCTATCCTTCCAACTTTAGCCTTGCAGCAACCATAACATAGACACATCTCAACCATAACTAAATGCTCAAAAATGAAGATTTAACCAAGACACATCCAGCTAATGAACAAAACCACCACATCCATGATTCATATCATCTTACAGTAGAAACCTGATTCATCACTCCGATCTTTCTCTTCATATCCGTGAGTCTATACATAACTTCTACATCACTTGACATAATGCTAATTACTGTGTACTCTTTGAACCACAGAAAGTACAAGAATGACGATGATTATTTATTATCTTTCCCATTTCAGTATCTAGATGACCTCTAGATATTCAAGGATCTTTTCTGAGCATACTGATACAAGGATACAATCCATAACAATTTCTAATAGCTAATCTAACTCTTGAGTCTAGTCATACAGCTTATTTGAAACAAATTTTCCTTTTTAAAATTTTCTAATTATACCAAATTTCTCCTAAAACCCAATTAGAAAATTAATTATCCAAACTAGTGATCCAGGACAACAAATAAGGGTAAATTCATGCATTCATTGTGATTAACCATTCAAACAACCAGAAAACCCAAAATTTATGTTCAAATCAGAACAAAGATTCAAAATAAATGAGATAAATGGTGTGGTTTCAACCAAAAAATTTCAAAACCAAACAACTGTTAGACAAAACTTGAAAATTATATCCCAATAGTAGATAGGTATGCGAGAGCTAAATCAAGTCCATAATCGAGTGCAATAGCTTACGTCTGAAATTATATACATCATACATGGAAAAGACAAAGTCGAGAGAGATACCGGAAAATATATAAGTCGCCGGAATTCATACAAAGTTAAGGTCTGGCCTTTGGCGAGCAAAGAAAAAGGTATCAGAGTAGACTGGATGAGTAGCTAGTGGGCTTTGGTAATTTATGATCGAAACAAATTTATAAAAAAAATGATATTGACCATTAACCGTTAGGTCTTCTGTGACAAAAGGGTAAAAACATAAATAATCAAGATCCCTAAATAAATTAAAAATTAAAAATTAAATATCATTATTGGTAATCCGGTAATAAAATATCTGTTAACACTTCATTTTTATTTTTATTTTATTAATGACGACTTTAAAATGAATTAAAATTATTAAATAAAACAAAAAATTCTAATAACACTCAAAATTATTATTTTTTGAAAACAAGTTTTTTATTCCATCTTTATTTTTTTTTTTCCTTTTTTTGTGTTTTTTATTTCCTATTTTACAAACCCTAAAATATTCCCTTCTTTTTTTTCAAAATATTTTTTTTTCACATACCATCATTATCGATTATCGGTTTATCACCCATGTTCAATCATCGCTATCACTAGAAAAATATTTTTTAAAAAATGTCTTTTTTTCTGGAAAAATATATTTAAAATTATTTTTTACTCAATAGAATTTTTTTTTACTCAAATTAAAATCCAAAAAATAAAATCAAATATTATCGATCTTCTCACTTTTGTTCAGTTTTATTCTTTGTTTTCTTTTCATTTGATTACTTCACATCTCTTTTCAATTTCACGTTTCAAATTTTCTAAGGAGAGATATTCAAACTGAGTAATATTAAAATAAAATGGATTGTCTTTAGAATTTTTTTTATTTTTTTTTAATGGAGTGTCTTTATAATATGAGTGACAAAAGATAAAAGGGATAATTTTGGAAAAAAAGTAAGTATCTTTAGAATTTTTTTAATATTTAAATTTGTAGAACGGAGTGTCTTCGGAAATGAAGTGTAAAAAGAAAAACACTTGATTGTAAGAACTTTAAGAAAAAAGAAATTAGAAACAGAAAAAAAAAAAAAAAAAGTTTTAAATCTCCACCATACATATATTAGATCTCCATAATCTTTTTCTTGTTTTTTTTATTAAAATCATTTTTTTTTTTTGTAATTTGATCTACCTCTATCCCTCAAATAAACGAGAGAGATTCACCCATCTATTTGTTTTAAGGGCAAATTGCATAAACACCTCGGATATTTAGTGTAATGGTACGCATATGCAACTTTTGCACGAAATTCCTCATGCATTCCTTTTTGCTACTTGTCCTCCATTAAGAGTTAACAGCTTGGGGGTAAAATCATCTATTTGAATTTTTAATTATTTAATAATAAAAATCTATATATATATATATATGTGTGTGTGTGTATAAAGGATGGAGAAGATCAAATCTCTTCCATTTATAAATAAAAAATGAAAAGAAAAACAAAAGATAGAAGATCTCAAAACGGCAATCTCCATTTTTAGAAAAAAAAATTGCCCAATTCTATAAAATATTTGATCCTCGCATGGAGGAGTAGATCCCCCGCCAACGGTGGAGCCAGTGAAGTTGTTTTTATCTCTTTTTTTTTTTTTGTTAATTTATTATTATTATTATTTTATGAGTGTTGATGATTCTATTTTGATGTATCTTGATAAAATGATAAAGGTAGGAAGAGATGTTTAGGCAATAAAGATGTTGGATTTTGAGTGATGAAGTTGAGAAGAAATGTTTGGGTGATGAATATGTTTATTGGAATTTGAAAATTTGGTGTTTGTGGAGTAAGAAAATAAAGTGGAAAAAAATATATGTGGAAATCGTTTTATTTATTTATTTTAAATGTAAAATAATAAAATAAAAGTTAAAGTAGTAATTAGATGTGAGTCATTCTCTAGTCGAGTATGGTCATGAAGTTTTCGTCTAGTCATAAGGATCATCACATGTGAAATCCGTTAACATCAAATTACTTGAATTATCATATTTGATAATCCTTAGGACCTGAGGAAAAACTCTAGGACCAGACTAGACTAGAGAATTATTCAATTGGAGGTAGTTTAGTAATTTAACGCTAAAATTGTGGTCATTTGTTAGATATGATAAAAGTCAACATGAAGTTGGGGATGTATGTGCAATTTCATGCAAAAGTTACAGATGCATGAAATTACACTAAATATCCGGGAGTTTGGGCAAATTTTCAACTAGAGGTAGTTTAGTAATATAGCGCATAGATAAGACAAAACTCAAAAGTCAACATGCGGTTGGAGATGTATGTGCAATTTTATGCAAAAGTTACACATGCATGAAATTACACTAAATATCCGGATGTTTGGGCAATTTTCTATTTAAAAAGAAAAAGAAAAAAAAACATTTTCTTTTACCAATTATTGATTTTTAATTTGACCTGAGAGAAGAACCGTGGAGATGTTTTTTTTTTTTTTTCTTTTCATATATTATTTTTCATTTTAAAAAATTTGATTTTATTAAATTAAAGATAAAATTACGATATTACCTTTAATGGCATAAAGTTAATAGTCATCAATGGTCAAACACTAACGACATAAGAGGTCATTGTCAAATGTTGATAAAGGTTTTTATGAGTGTTTGACCAATGATGACGGTTAAATTTAACGCCATGATAGGTAATATCATTCTTTCACACTTATAAAAACCTTTATCAACAAATGACAACAACCTCTTATGCAATTAGTGTTTAACCAATTATGACTATTAACTTTAATGTCGTGAAGGGTAATATCATCCTTTTACTAGTAATTTAATAAAATCATAAATTTAAAAAAGAATTTTAAAAAAAAAAATTGATCTCCACCATCCAAGATGGACGTCTGAGATCAAATTAAATAATGAACAATAAATATTTGTTGTTGAAAAAATAATAAATAAATTGATAATTAATAATTTGTACAAATAAATAAATAAATAAACCAAAAAATGGATCCCCACCATCTATCTTTGAGATGAATATAACATTTATTTTAAGGAAAAAGAAGAAGTGGAGATTCAATCTGAGGATTGGATCTTCATCCCTCTCCAGTGAACGGGGAGAAGCGATGTGAGAGGTCTTACCTCCCCCAGTTCGCGGTGGGGAGGTTTCAACCTCCCTCAGCCATGGATGTCTTGACTCTTCCCTCGCTTCAACCCCCTAGTTTGCAAATAACAGGGGAGGTTTCGCCTCCCCCGTTCGCGGCTAAGCTAATCAAGGGATGCCTTGCCTCTCCCCTCTACGACGGGGGAGGATGGATGTCCATGGAGATCTCCATGGATCTCAGGGAAGATTGAATCTCTATCTCTTTTTTTTTTTTCTTTCAGTTTTTGATTTTTAAAAATTTTTAATTAATCTCCCTCATCTATGGATGGTGGAGATCCCATTTGTGTGAATATATATGCTTTTTCCATTCTTCAATTTGTTTTTAAAATTTTGAATCTCCACCTTTTTTATTTTCGAATTTTTATATTTTGGTTAGAGATCAATTTAGAAAGAAAGTTTTTTTTTTTTTTTTCCTATTTAAAAATTTCATTTGATCTATACCATTCATCTCAAAAATGGATGATGGATATCCATATATAAAGAAATCCTTTTCAGTTTTTCAATTTATTTATTTATTTAAATTTTGTTATTTAATTAATTTAAGGATCATGGGTAGTTTAGTCTTTTTGACTGTTTGACACGGTCAATGGTTACTTTAGATAGCCATTGGCTAACGGTAGATGATATAAGTGTCAATTTTTGATAAAGTTGATTTCTCATGTAAATGAGCAAAAAAGGTAGTGAGTTATTCATTCATGTTATAATTTATAAATAATAATTTTTTATATTTATATATGAATTAATTTTTTTTTTCAAATTTTTTTGTTAATGGTTATCTTCAATTTTTTTTTTAATTTAAGATTATTTTTTTTAAAATTATTTTTAAAATTTAAAATTTAGATGACACATGTTAGATTTTTACTGGCTTATTAAATTGTTAAATTTTTAAAAGTTGGAGGATAAAATGATACTTTTAATCCCATAAATTAAAAGTATTACGGAACATAGTTATAAAAAAAAATGATAAATAAATAAATATATATAATATATAGGGACCAAATTAACAATCCACTAGTAATTTTTGGATTGATGGACCAGCTAAGTGCTGACAACAGATTCAAAACCAGCTAAGTACTGACAACAGATTCAAAGCCCACTGATTCAGAAATTTGAATGAAGAAAAGATCCTCTTAGAAGTGGTTTGCTTAGTCAATTTATCTTTAGAGTTACACAATCAACATTTTCTTGGATAAGATTGCTGGATTATTAGAAAAGATTGGATTATATTAAAGTTTTTTTTTTTTTTTTTTTATTTAATTATACTTTAAAAAAAAAAAAAAAGTAATACTTTAGAGAATATGATTATGACAAAATTTTAAGAATTTTCTACAATACAAATTCAATTACATTGTTTCTAAATTGACTTTATCCAAGTTGACAGTTTACACATAAGCTGCAAATTTTGTATACTTTGTATAAAAAATCACTGGTAAAAGGAAACAAACATAGAAAAGATGGGGATGCCTCTCACACATGCGTCCAAATGGTTGTGGGTTCGAGGGTTCGAGTTATGTCCCCTCCCTCAAATCCCGAAATATTATAATAGCTTATAAAAAAAAAACAAAAAAAAACAGCAACTTGCAAGATATGCACAAAGGGGATAATCATTTAAGCTTCAAGCTTCAGTAACTTGGATGCTTGCAATAGTTTTACTTCGAAACATGGGATATATTAAGCAAGCTCCGAACCAAGAACCTTTCTTCGTCGACTTCTTCTTCTTCTTCTTCAGTAAAACAGATTTAGTGTCCTTGTTAGCAACAAGATCAGCCATGTACTCAACAACAGCCTGATTAACAAAGCAATTTGAATGAGTTAGGTTTTCAGTAGCTATGCAACTGAAAAAAATGATTTAAGGCAACAAAAGAGAGTTCAATAAGTTAAAAGTAGTTGTAAACTGGCAGTACCTGAGCACCCAACTTAGTTACTTGTCTTGGTGGAACTTCTAAAGGAGTCTCATCAGCGCGAAAAACTCTCAGTTTTGACAAGAACCTGAAGGATTCTGGTAAAACTCTGATCTGATCATCACTTATATCCAACTCCTCAAGCATCTCAAGGTTTCCAATTGATCTTGGCAAGGCTCTAAAGTCTGCAAAGTTCTTCCCCACGTTCAGTTTCTTCAGGCTTACTGCGAAACACAGGTTCTCAGGAATGTATTCGAGCTCATTGAAGCTCACGTCAAGCTCCTTTAAATTGGTAAGGTTACCCATTGTAGTCGGCAACCCTTTTATCCTGTTATAGTGCAAAGTGAGAATTCCCAAGAATTCAAGCTTGCCAATTGCCTCAGGTAGAGCCTTTAGCTGATTGAAATCTAATCTCAGCTCTTCGAGTGACGAGCAATTACCAATTGTGTAAGGAAGCTCTTCGAGTTCATTTGTTTCCACATTCAGTTTCTCCAAAGAGGTCAAACACCCTATTGTCTCTGGCAAATGGGTTAGCTGATTCGAACTGAGATCGAGATTCAGTAGGTTGATTAAGTTACCAAAAGAAGCGGGCAATGATTTTAACCGGTTTGCATGGAGGTCAAGATCAATTAGATTGATAAGTTCTCCAATTGAGTCAGGTAGGTTAATGAGTTGATTTGAGTGGATATCTAGTTTTTTCAAGGCTTTGAGGCCACCAAGGGAGGATGGAAGAGCCATGATACGGTTTTCAGACAAGTCTAGTTCAGTCACATCCTTCAATTTTCCAATTGATACAGGAATCCATTCAATCTGCTCCATTAACTTACCTTTGAGATCAAGAACTATTGCTCCACTATTAGCAGAGTTTTCGATAACTGCTGCCATCTTCATCAGACTCAATTTATCAGTGTTTCCTTCACCTGTAAATAGTAAATACACAAAAACACTTACATTGACTATTGAGGTATTTTTTAAAAACAGAACTAGATTCAATAGAGAAACATAGAAATGGAATTTTAATATTATCTATAAAGGAATCAACAAGAGGTTCTTCCTTTCGATTATAATCTAAATCCAGAGCCAAAGCAGCTTCAACTTGCCAATAAAAGCTCATTTACCCTAGTTGGAAGTGGAACCACCCTAGATTCGAAGAATTTAACAATCAATAAACAGACAAAGATGATATCATATATATTGTAATTATCTCACAATCTCACAATCACAATTTCTATCTTCTTCTGGTTTTCCTAATTCTAGCTTCTATCTTTTAATAAAAAACAAAAATCAAGATATCATACTTTCTTAAATTAGTGATGCAAACAGGAAAAACTAAGAGGCTTTGACTTTCAAAATCTTCATGTAACTCACATGAAAACGCCTTTGACTGATTAAAAGAGGTAATATAGAGATACAAACTTAACATCTGCATATTTGGGTAAGAAACAGAAAAAAAAAAAAAAAAAAAAAATATCGAAAAAAGCATAACAAAACCATGTTATATACCTGAAAAGAAATTAGCTTTGGTTGAAGAACTCTTGACCAGACCCAAAACACCATCTTTCTTGTGAACACTGTCATCAGTGATGACATGATGTTTCTCAATTTTGTCAACTGGGTCATCAAAGCCAATCCTTTTCTCCATCTGGGTGTCTCCAGAAAGCAACCCAGAAGCTCTCTGAATCAGACCATCAAAGGTCTCAAGCATCTTATCAGCTTCAACCAAGTGCAAGGCTTCTTTCCTCTGTTCATGGCCTTGAAACAAGACCATGGTTTTTTTGAACTGTTGCAACAGACAAAATAGTTCTTCAGGGACATCTTGTGGCCTCTCCATCTTTGAGATTTCCTCAAGCTTTATCTGTTCCTCAGCGTCCACAGTTTTGACAACAGACATAGCTGCTTCAACATCTTCTATGGAGGGTCTTGGAGGCAGTGATTTGTACAGGCTCGTGATCTCTTGCACAGTGTCTACAAAGGCAGGAGAGGGGTCTTCTTTGGGTTTCACAGGCATGGTTATGGTGGTGACTTTTTAGAATTTGCAAGGAGAATAACATCAATTCAGGACTCAGGAGCTATTTATGGACTTTGCTCTCATAAAGGAAAACGAATGGCATTTGTGTATTATTATTATTATTTATTTTTATTCAAATTCTGTTTTTGGCTTTTAATATTAATATCCGTTTCTATTTATTAATTAATTGGGTTTTTAGCAAAAATGCCCTATTTTAGGGAGACAATTGCAAATCTACCCTAAAATTAAAATCAATTGTAAAAATGTCTTGAAATGACCCCAATACCCTTTAGTAAAAAAAAAAATTCTTTTCACCCTCTGATGCATTAACCTCCCAAACCTCCTGCCCACCCATCCCAAATCCCACCCCAAAGCTTGGCCACCGCAAATCTAAATTGTTATGAGTTTTAAGTTGAACCTTAACATTTAGGTTTATGGATGTGAGTAGAAATTGATTAATGAGTTTTCAATTTTTGCTAAGGAAAAAAATCTCGGGACAAGGTGACCCGATACCGGGTGTACCGGGTCACCCTGACCCAAAGCTTTTTTTCATAGCTTCAAAGACATGGAAAAAAACTTCGGGACATGGTGACTTGGTATCGAGTCACCATGTTCCGATGCTTTTTTTTTTTCCTCAAGACAGGGTGACCCGGCATGTCTCGAGACTTTTTTTTTCCTCGAGACCTGTTCCAAAGCTTTTTTTCTCCCAGATAACTTCAACTTTGTTCAAATTTCACACAATTTCTACAATAACTCTCTAATCATACAAATCTAACTCAAAATTTGAAAACCCATTAATCAATTTCAACTCACAACCATAAACCTAAATGTTATGGTTCAAATTAAAACTTAAAAACAATTCATAACTAAAACTCAAAACAATTCAAATTAAAACTCACAACAATTCAGATTTGTAGTGGCGAAGCTTTGGGGTGGGATCGAGATGGGTGGGCATGCAGGTTGGGAGGTTAGTGCATTAGAGAGTGAATTTTTTTTTTTTACTAAAGGGTATTGAGGTCATTTCGGGACATTTTTGCAATTGATTTTGATTTTAGGGTAGATTGGCAATTGCCCCCCTAAAATAGGACATTTTTGCTAAAAACCCTTATTAATTCCACCTTTCTTGTCTCGAGTTCTCAATGGCCTTAATTAACTATCATTTTTTTAAAACTAATTAATTATCATTTTCATTAGTCAATGAAAATGATCTTTTCTTTTTTAAAGGAAAAAAAAAAATCTAACATTATCTCTAATTTGTTATTTTTTTTTAATTATTACAATTAATTTTGTTTATTATTTTATAAGAGTGAATGTATAAAAATAATAAAAATAGAATATTAAGATATATAATTTAAAATACTCTCCAGTTTAATTCATAAGTACATGAACCTTTTTTTTTAATACAAAAAAAAAAAAAAAAAAGGGAAAACAAAAGTACAAGTACATTAAATTTTCTCTCCTTATTTTTTAAATAAATATATTTAAACGAAGGCAAACAATTTAAACTATTTTTATTTTAAAACATTTAAAACATGCATTAGCTATATATATTTCTTTTTCTATGGGATTTTCTACCTTTTTTATTTTATTTTAGTATTTAATATTTTCCTCCAATTATTATATATATAAATTGTGCATAGACAATGTCAAGAAAGACAAAACAGGATAAGAGATCCTTGATATAAAATAAGATTGGAAAAATCATAAGAGCTTAGCTAAGACTTTGGCTATTGGATTCAAACAAACATCTTTCTATGATCATGAAAGATGGATCTTCAGTTAGATGAAAATGACATTTATTTATTTATTTATTTGGATGAAAATGACATTGAATTACAATAATTTAATTTCTTTATTGTAAATGGATAGATGACCTAAATACCTACGTCCATAAGCAAATAAGCAATCAAAACAAGTAAAAAACAAACGATCTACAAATAGATATACACTCGGGTTGATTCTCCAATTGCATTTCTCTCGGCACTACCCTATTTTATCTACCTGCAAATCTTTTACTAGTGAACTAGTGATCACATGATAGTTTCTCGTCGGATTTGTCTCCTACAAATCCGCAAGTCTTCATTATCATCTTATTGAACCCTATCGGGAAACAAATCTTATTCCCCTCCGAAAGAATGATCTAAGAGACTAAAGAGCTTGTTTGGTTGGGCTTTTGAAAAACTTCTATTGGTAAAAAATCTACTTGCAGTAGATCTATTAGAAAAAGAGTTTTTGAAAAAAATATATATAGTTGTTTGGATGGTAGACTTTTTAAAATATATATATATATTTGAAGAAGCACCTCCCCATAAACTTTTGCCTAGTAGAGGTTTAAGCTCTACTAATATCTACTCAATTTAAAATAGACAATCTCAAAAGCCCAACCAAACAACTCTAAAAAATTTAAATAGACGTTGGTAGACCTTTGAAGATAGTAGAAAGCCAAATCAAACAAGCATTAAGATGAATGGTGAATGATCTTCTTAAACCCCATCAGAAGTTGAGATCCATTTTAATAAATTTTTTTTTTTCATTTTCAAAAAATTAATTTGAAATTAATTTTGTTTTTCTTTTTTAAAAATTATATGAATGTGACATGTGTCTCCAAATATTTAAAAATGACTGAAAGTATCTTTTTACCCCTTGACCAATTAACTTGGATTAACAGTTGACTAACTGGGGGCCATTTTGATGCATTTACGAAAACTTGGGGACCAAATAACCTAATACACATAAGTTGAATAAAAAAGCAACGATTCATTAAAACATATGGACCAAACTGTAATCCCCCCTATTTTGAAGGTATTTCTTAAAAAAGAAAAAAAAAATCAATTTACTTAACATATTCTTATTTTTTTAATTAAAATAATAAAAAGGGTACCACATTGACCAAACAAATAAAAATTGAGGGCATTTTGGTCCAAAAATAATAATGTAAACTTGTAATTCTTTATAGGGATTTTATCATTTGGGTTCCTAAGTTTTTTTGAATTATATGTTTCTTACTCACTTATTCATTTTTCACTGGATTGATCCCTATATTTTCAAAAACCACTCAATTTAATCCCTCTGATAGTCTGACCAGAATTTTGATGGTCAACCGTCACAGAAAATACAAAATGACATTTTTACTCTTGACTTTAAAATCAAAATAAAATAAACTTTTTTAAAAAAATTTTATTTATAATTATATATTAATTTTAAAAAATATTTAGAAAAGGGAAAGAAATATAAAAATAGACCCACCCTACATGACAACAAAAAATAAATTGAAAAAAAATATATTTAAATTGTACAATTGGAAATTAAAAAAAAAAATCATGAACCTTCATCATCATTAACCTCCAACCGAAATATTTGAAAAGAAAAAAAAAATTATCTACATCTCAAACCATCAACAAAACCGCCATCAAACCATCATCAAAACCACCATCAAATCATTATCAACACCAAAACCATCTCAAATCATTATCAACACCATCATCTAATCATCAATGAAGAACTGATTTCCAGCCACCACCACTCCAACATCACCCACACAACCAAACCCAGATTTTGACCACCATCACTACCACCACCACCACCACAAGACCCAGAACCGAACAAGACCACAATCATCACAAAACCTAGAACCGAATCACATCTCCACCACCAAATCAAACCCAGAACCACCAAAACAAATCGGTTCACCACCAAATCGTACCCAGAACACCACCAAATCAAACCTAGAACCACTGCCAAAAACAAATCGAACCACCACCTGAAATCCAAAAAACCACCAAATCTAAAAACAAACTGTTGAGGTTCATCAAAAGGTAATATCAATGGAGGAGGAGATCGATGTTGATCTCCTCCAATAACTCATCTAGTAGTAGAAGAAATTCCACTGGTGGTGGAGTGATTTTGAGGTTTAGTTTTAAATTTTTTTTTTTTGGAAAACAATTACTGTATTATTTCACGGTGGCATGGTTTTGAAGTTCAATCCTTTTTTTTCCGCTAGGTTTGTTTGTTTGATGAGATGTTGTCTATTTTGTTTTTGTGTTTTTTGTTTAGTTTGGTTGATGAAAAAAATACAAGAGATAGTAGAAGTTTGTTTGGTTGGTGAGAAAATACAGAAAGAGAAAGTGGAAATCTATTTGTTTGGTGAGAAAATACGATAAAGAGAAAGCGGAAGAAAACAAAATGAAAGTGATGTGTCACTTTGATTTTTAATTTGTTTTTAAAATTAGTTTTATTCTTTTTTTTTTTTTATCGAAAGAGAATCAGAGATATTTTTTTTAATAATTTTTTAATTATTCTTTTGTTTATAAGTTTAATTTGTATTTATATATTAATTTAATTTTTATTATATATATCTATTTATTTATGTGTTGACACGTGTCATATCATTGTTTAAAGATAAAAATACCCTTAGAACCATTGAATTTGACTAACGATTGACTCACAAAAGGACAAAATTGAGTGGTTTTTAAAAACATAGGGACCAATCCAGTAAAAAATGAATAAGTGAGTAAAAAACAGATAATTCAAAAAAAAAAAAAAACATAAGGACCCAAATGATAATATCTCTTCTTTCTATTTGTATCAGGGCAAAACAATACACTTATAGCTTTAACAATTTTTTTTTTTTTGAAGTATTTATAGCTTTAACATTAGTCAAGGGTAAACAAGTCTTTTCACAATTTCTTTGATGTTGGATTGTTAAAAATATCGGTTAGAGAGACCAAAATGATGCATTGTAGGGATGGCAATTGTACTCGGTCGGGTACCAATCCTTACTCAGGCCAAAATTCTTGTGTAGTACTCGGATATTATGTGATTCAGATGTTGGAGAAGGAAAGTGGGACTTTCGGGTGCGAAACGGGTCAAAGTTCAAGAAATGAAGCTCAGTGTGCTAGTGTTATTGCAGGTCTATACCCGCACAATAAGTGCCAAGTGCGCGAGTAAGAACCCGCGCACCACCCGTGGACCGTAGATCATCAAATTGAAGAAGTGCCAGTGTGCGGGTACTGTGCTGGTACCAACCCGCACGCTGCCTATCTAGAATTTGTCACATTAGCGTTTTCAGACCTATTTTCCGGAATAGTATAAATATATCTTCTTCTGATTTTCAGAACTCTCCCCACACGCCCACACTTACATTTTCAGAGATATTACCTCATCTAGATCTAGGAATATACTCCCACTCATCCAAACCCATCCTACACCAATTCTCACACCAAATGCACCATTCTTACCTTCATTTCATCACTACTCAAGGAAGGACACTAGGAGATTGGAATTTAAGCTTCAAGAAGGAGGTCTCTACATAGGTCTTCTCTATCTATCTTCTCTTAGTTTATATTTTGTAATTGTCATGAGTAGCTAAATCCCCCACAAAGGGGTTGATGTGATTCAGTTGTGGATATTGGGCATTTTGTAATTGAACTCTACTCTTTTATATTCAATCTATCAAATATGTTCTATTCTTTGGTTTAATTGCTTTCAAATATTGATTTGTCTTGGATACACCCTCTTAGCAAATTGATTTAGAAATTACTTGAGTTGATAACTAGGTATACACTCTACGTGGTTGTCTTAAGCTCAATTGAATGGGAGGATTGAACAAGAATACACCCTTTAAGTGAAATCTGGTTTTTAATAATCTCAATCTTCATCTAATCTCTAATAGGTGGCCAATTTTATACACCCTATGTTGGTCACTTGTGAGAGATTAATAATCAACTCTATACACCCTAGGTTGATTACTTTTTAAAGAGATGAAACCCTTATTTGATAGATGTGCATTCATGGAAAATCCCAATTAAGCAACCAATACTATACACCCTAGGTTGGTTATTTAGGAGGGATAGTCTCAAGTGACTGGCCAATACTGTACACCCTAGGTTGCCAGGTTGGTCATTTGCAAAGGATAAATAATCAACACTATACACCCTAGGTTGATTACATAAGATTAATATACGATCATGAGAGTTCTTAATGTGCCCATTATTCACTTGTTGAATCCATCAACTCCTTAGTCTTCGTTATCATACATCCACACCATTTGCATTTTAGTTTTAGCTTAATTGTTAATTGCATTCTTAGTTGATAATTCAAAATACCAATCATCATCATTTTAATTTTTCGCTTAGCTAGTATTATAGTATAATTTGATCATTGCTATCCACCAATCCCTGTGGACCATACCCTAGCTTACCATTTTACTCATTTTTATACATTTGAGGACTTGCTAGGATTTTATAAATTTTGTTTGACAAGTACTTTTTCACATACAAAACGGCATTTGTCACCCTTTTTATGGGAAAATTAAACTAATTTACCTTGGTTATATAGATAATTACACTAAAACTGGTAAAAAAAAAAAAAATTATAATAACACTAATTTACCCCTAACCCGTTAACTAACGGTTGACTAACCATTGTTAACAGTTAGTCACTAACCAGTGAAGGGAAATTTGGTATTTTTTAGTGTTACTAAATAAATGAAAAAAAAAAAAAGTGTCCAAAAACATATCACCATATCAACCCTAACAATTTATTAATTAAATATAATATTAATATAAAAAAAAAATCTGCTTCATCATCTCCTTCAATTTCCAGAGACCAAATCGCAACCCAATACATAGCATTTCGCAACCCCAAATAATTCCACTTTTTTCTTCTCCATTCTTCGTCTTCTTCTTCTCCACCATTCATCTTCTTTACCATTACAATCTCATCCAAAAACACAAACAATAAAATTATTTAAAACATTTAGAGAAAATAATAATAATAATAATAATAATATATATATAATAGAAATTCTCTATGGAGGAGATCTGGTTTCAGATCTTCTCTATTTTCGTAGAAGATCTGGAACAAAATCTTCAATAATGGAGAATCAAGATCTCCTCCATTTTTAGAGAAGATCTAGAACCAAAATCTCCATTAATTGAGATATGCTATCTCAATTAATGAAGATTTTATGTTTCCTCTAATGGAGATCGAGTTCTCCTCCATTTGATCTCCATGAAGATATGGAGAGATCATTTTTTTTATTTATTTTTTTATTTTTCTGATTTTGTAATAGTTTTCTTATTTATTTTAATTATTTGATTTTTATATCTCTTTTTTCAAAAAAAAAAAATCGATTTCTTTTTTACAGTTATTTGATTTTTTTATATACATATTTTTATGATTTTTAATTCATTAATTTATTTAATATAATATATCTCAACTTTCAATTGAGTTCAATAAAATCATTTACCATCCATCTTGGATCATTCTTTCGAAGGGCAAAAAGACTCATTTCCTAATAGGGTTCAAGAAGATGAGAATGAAGACTTGCAGATTTGTAGGATACAAATCGACGAGCAACTTTTCTAGGATCACGAGTAAAAGATTTGCATGTAGATAAAATAAGATAGTGCCGAAAGAAGTGTGATTGGAGAATCTACCTGAGTGTATATCTATTTGTTGATCATGTCTTTTTTGTTTGCTTTGATTGCTTATGGATGTAGGTATTTAGGTCCTAAATTATAAAAAATGCATTAAAGATGGAAAAAACACAGGTGGGGTCCGGACCCCACCGGGTATCCGGATTTTATCCATTTGGAAAAAACCTAAATTTTGCAATTTGGGTATCCAGGTATCTATAGTTGGATTTTACCCGGGTTTTAATTTTTTAAAATCATAAATCATGAGCTTTCTTGTAGGATCGGAATTCAAATATTTAATAATTAATAGTCCATCTTGTTGGACCAGACTTTCTGTATCAATATGCTTGATTCAATTTTTAATATGACAAATTTATTTAAAATAGAAAATAAAAAACTAGGTACCTAGGTAGACTCGGACCCGGTACCTAGATATACACAACCGATTGAATACGTGGATATTCCTTCCCCGGTGGCCAGTAAGGAAGCTTGCAATCACTATAAAAGAGCCTATTAGACACATAAAAGCACACGAAAACAAGACAAAGGACATGGAAATGAGGGTCAAAATATATCACAATTTAGGCAAGATCAAAGGGTGAAATTCATTTTCATCCTTTTAGTTTGACCCAATAGCCAAACTGGTCCCCTAATTTCAAAATTGTCACGTTTGGTCCTTCTGTTACAATTTCCGTTAAAAAAGTGAAATCTGATAGGACAAAGGGTCAAATGACCCTGCTACCCCTAATTTTTGTTTTAAACAAGCGAGATGAATTTCATCTCTTTTTTTTTAAAAGGAAAAATCTATTTTTTTAATTTAAAAAAAAATTAATTAGTTAATTAAACTTTTGATTTGGTGGAGATCCAGATCTCCACCATCTATCTTATCTCAAGATGGATGGCCACCAAATAAAAAAAAAAAATTAGTTCATTTCCAAAAACCACAACATCAACCACCGCCTCCAAGCCACCACCACCAAATCCACCAAACCACCACCACACTAGATTCACGAACAAAAACAAAATCTCACATACTCATCCACCATCCACCATCCACCTCATCACTCATCCACAAACCACCATCATCACCAATATCATCTCTCTCTATCAAACCCATATCATCATCCTCACCACCACCATCATCGGCCACAATCCACTGTCATCACCAATCTCATCTCTCTCTATCAAACCCAGATCATCTCCCTCACCACCAATTAATAGAAACAATTATTTAAAAAAATGGATAGATAATAGAAACAATTAATATTTAATTATTTTAAAAAATGGATAGATAATAAAAGCAATTAATATTTAATTATTTAAAAAATGTATCCAATTCACACATAGCACTTGAATCAAAAGCTTTGATCTGGGCCAGTCCAATTCACACACATCACCAATAGATTGCTAATAAACTTGAGAATCCAAACCAAAACCAAACCAATTCTTCATCTAATAAGCCATAAAAAATAGTAAACAAACAACTTAAAGAAAAATAAAAATTGAGTCTTTAAAACCGATACTAAAAGGAGAGAGAAGGAGGAGATAAAGCTCAAAGACCTCATAGCCAGAAAAGACGACACCTTGGCTCCACGACCAGCACGGCGAGGACGGGAAGTGGAAGCAACATTAGAAGCGGCGGCGATAGAGTCATCATATTGGAATGTTTGAAATCTTTTTTTTATTTTATTTTTTTTATTTTTTTATAAAGAAGAATAGAAGATAGATCCGATACAGATCGGAGGAGATCTGGGTGATTTGCGAGAGAGGAGAGAAAGAAAACGAGAAGAGAAAGAAGAGAATCTGAGTGGTGATGATGAGATTGGTGGTGATTAGGTTTTTAATTTGATTTTTTTTTAATATTAGTTTATTTAGTAAATCAATTTTTTTATTTTTCAATTATTAATATACCATTAATTATGAAAGTTACCATTTTACCCTCGTAACAACGACAGAATCTTTGAAAACCCTAACGGAATTGGATGGTAGGGACCAAAATACATATTTTTGGTAACTAGAGGGATATGTTACCATAATACAAAAAGCCGGGGGGCCGGTTTGGCTATTGGGTCAAACTAGAGGGACAAAAATGAATTTCACCATAAAAAAATGGGTGTTGAAAGTATACAAACGTAGTTAAATAGCTTAAAACATACCTAGAAGGGGGGCGGGGATGAATAGGTTTTTACGCCTTTTTCAAACCCTTGAACAAACTTACGTTTGTCCCTCAAGGTAGCCTTACATACAACACATAAACCAAAAGATCATACATAGACAAGATAAACATGTGATCATTTAGGCATTGTCTATATATATCAATTAGTTGTATGAGGTATAAGAACACATAAACTCAACAACATAGAATACTTGTATTTCAATATTTGTTCAATCTATTACAAGTAAAATCAAATATCACTATACACAAAAATTACAATATACAAAAGGATTATAATTATAAATATGATCAAATGAATTGGTTCACAAATCACACTTTACAAAATCTTGTTTCAATATACATCACAAGTGAATAATATGCAACAAGATAACAACATACACATATACAAATATAAGAGATAGAGATAGGAAGAATTAACACAAGAGATTTTTTAACGTGGTAAAACCTCTAAGGAGGAAACATCCACGGGTTGAACTACAACCATTGGGTACTATATATATTGGATGGTAAATTAGAAATTCCTCAAAAGTGACCAACCTTGACCAACCTTGACCAATTTCCTATTAGAATCTATGTTTACCCAACCCTATTGGAAAGTATGAAATCCTTTAATGATGCGGAACCACCATATATTGGACAACATACAAAACCAATATCGATGGTAGATTAAAAATTCCTCAAGAGTGCATACACATCCCGTGTACCCCGCTCTTTTGGAGTCTATGTCTATCCATACGCCTAGACCTACCAATAATGTAGCCAACTCCCTATCCAAGGCACTCATGCCTCTAGAGAACTTCCCATGCATGACTATCCGAGTCCTCCCGACTCTAGCCATGACTCCTTGCTTGCCTATCTGAGTCCTCCCGACTCTAGACAAGACTTCTTGCTTGGCTATCCGAGTCCTCCCAACTCCAACCAAGACTTCATGCCTTTTACAAGGACTCCCTAGTGTGATCATGTGAATGCAAATGATGCAAATAATCAATTCAACATAGAACATGTGATCAATACATTCCATGGAACAACTAGACCTAAACATGTGAGGATACAAGTAATAAAAGTCTAGATGCAAAACTTGAATAAAAACCGAAAGCATGTGTAAACACCTAACACATAAAACTCATAGTTTCATTCACACAAATAACACTTGAATAAAACATAATCATGAAGCACATATTCAAGATGTTACAAAATATACACAACAAAATTCTAGAATCACAAAATGTGTTCAATGAATATTCTAGCCAAAGATTTAGAGTAAGGATTAAATGATAAATCAATTAATTCCTAGATAGCTCTAAAAACACATACAAATACAATAATCCTAGATTTCATTAATCAAAGGATCAAAATACATTTCAAGGTTATTTATCATAAAATTGATTCAATCAAGTCACAAACAACCTTAGATATCAATCTAATCACAATACAACTCTCAATCATGTGAAAAACTTAGAATCAAAGAAACTAGTCCACATATGTCTTTAATTAGACTTTTGATTAGGATTGATTGTGAAGCTATCTTTCTCAATAGCATTCACCATACATACAAGTATATATAGAAGAAGAAACCCCCAAGGTAATTGAAGGTTATAAAAGAAGAAAACTCAAAGATATGAACACTACCTCAATCTCACGAGCTGGTTCGGTTTTCTAGGTAGAACCACTCCAAAAATCAATCAAACAGCTATAAGACCACTTGGAAAAGGTAGAGAACTTGATTACGAACAATCTCCAACTTGAATCAACCAATTCCGACTTCGTATGAGAACGTTATGGTGTTTGAAAGGTGAGAAAAGTTGAGAGAAAATTTTTGGTGAGAGTTCAAGCTTTTTCTTCTTAGAATGAAATGGAAGGATTTGGAAATATTTAAAAGGAAGAGAGCGATGAAAGGGAACCGGCCAATGAAAAGCAGCCATATCAGCCTCTGGGCCGTGTGTGGCGTGTGTGGCACACGGGACCAGAGGGCTGCTTTGGCCGTGTGGCACACGGCCTCCACACGTGGTGGCCAAGGCATGGCCTTTGGCCATGTCAGTCCCTCTCGCACACCGCTCGCGTTCTTCGGCCGTATTTGGGCCTCTAAACTCTGATTTTGAATCCGTCTTCGGATTACAAATCGTAACTCCCTCATGCACAACGACGACCATAAAACTTTGATAAAAGGTTGAGAATTCATCTCGGAAAATGACGACGAAGACAACTCAACGAATGAGAACTCAAAGTAGCATAGCTACATCGTTTGGACTCGAAATCTAATGAATGAGTAACCGAAATGATCGGGACTCAATAATGAATCAAATGAGATCATGTTCAAGTCCAAATACAATAAAACACAAGATCACACATGTATGCCGTTTCCTAGACATAGTCTTAGAACATGCACTTCTACAATGTATGACAATTTGAGTTTTATGCATGAGCATACTAAAAGATGTGAATGTGTTATATAAAATGTGCACAACCATACAGGGACACTTATGAATGATTTGTGTGTGTGTGTCTAGCCTTGTAAGAGAAATGAGGTCTTATATACCTTTGTAGACCAATGAAGCACATTTCTCTTTGAAGCTGGCATCTTGCATGAGTTGTGGCCAAGTTTTTCTTTAACGCCTTGAATCTTCAATACTTAGATCACTAAACATTACAAGAGAAACACGTTCTGATATGGAATATATGCCAAGACAAACCAAAAACCTAACATGTGTACAAATAATTTCTTTGGGTTCCTAGACCAAAATGATACATTTTTTATTATGTAGGGAGCACATTAGCCAAAACACAAATATGGGTTGAAATCGATGAATTCCAAATCACCCAGGGACCGAAATGATTTTCTCCCTTTAGAGTTTGGGCAAAAAATGCAAATGCAAATGCACGCCCAGCTGCATGCATTCCTTTTCTTATTCAGTTATTCTCTCTCAATTTCAGCGACTGAGTCCGTGGAACCAAACAACCCGAATCATCTTCACCGATTTCTCACTGTGAGTCTCCCTTTCTCTCTTATCAATTCAATCTCTTGCCCGTTTATTTGTTTTTATGCTTATATAAATCTCTATATAAATTCTTTATTAGGATTCTTTATCGGAATTTGTTACAAAAACGTATACCTGGGTAATACATGGGTTGCACTGTGAGAGAGAAGCATATCCGGACAAACCGGAAGACCCGATCTGTGAAACCCGATTTCGATTCCTGTTGTTACTTTGATAAAGCCTCAATATCCAAATCTATACTCGAATCGGGTCTCAAACCCCTCAGTTACCATCTTGGTCTTCACGATCCCACTCAGAACTCAAACCCTAATTCCACCTCTAATTTCGATGATCACGGTTGGGGTTACTGCACTGAAGAACAATTAGAGGAGATTTTGTTGAAAAACTTGGAGTTTTTGTACACTGAGGCTATAACTAAGCTTGCTGCGTTAGGTTATGATGAGGATGTTGCTTTAAAGGCTATATTAAAAAATGGCCATTGTTATGGTGGCATGGATGTTTTAACCAACATTTTGCATAATTCTTTGGCTTATTTGAATAGTAATACTTGTGGTGCTAATACAAGTAATGCCAATTCGGAGGAATCTGAGCCTGTTTTTAATGATTTAAGGCAATTAGAAGAGTACTCTCTCGCAGGTATGGTGTGTTTGTTGCAACAAGTCAGACCACATTTGAGTAAGGGTGATGCCATGTGGTGTTTGCTAATGAGTGATCTTCATGTTGGTCGTGCTAGTAGTATTGAAATTCCTGGTAGTACTGGTTGTGGTGGAACAGTTTCAAACAATGTGGATAGTGTTGTGAATAATTATGGGGTTAGTGGTGTTGTGGCTCCAGCACTGTGTAGGTTTCACGGAGGGTGGGGGTTTGGTAGTAGTGGAAATTCTGAGTTTTCGGTTAATGGGTTCTTTTCATATAGTGCTGAAATGACTTTGCCGAGGGATATTGAGTGTCCTAAGAGGTTTAATCTTTCACCTTCTATGAAGTCACTGTTGAAGAGGAATGTTGCGATGTTTGCTGCTGGCTTTCGGGCTAATTCAAAGCAGACACACTCCCAGTCTCAGGCTTGTCTGAATGCTATGCCAGGTGGGGATGTAACTCCAATTGCATCAGGGGCTGAGGTTTCGGTTGAGAAGTGTGAGGAGTTGAAGAATCCAAAGGACCCAAATGGGGTTGATATGGTTTTGAGTAAATTGCGTGATTTGAATATTGATGAGAACTTGGAGGGTGTCTCAGAGGATCAAAAAGATGAGATGATAGTTACTTTGCTTCATCAGACTAAGGATCTTGAGAGACAAGTGAAGGAGCGAAAAGAGTGGGCACACCAGAAGGCGATGCAAGCTGCGAGGAAACTTAGTAATGATCTAACAGAGCTTAAAATGTTGAGGATGGAGAGGGAGGAGACTCAGCGGTTGAAGAAGGGTAAACAGACACTTGAGGACACTACAATGAAGAGGCTATCAGAAATGGAGAATGCTCTTAGGAAGGCTAGTGGCCAAGTGGATAGGGCGAATGCTGCTGTTAGGCGGCTTGAGACGGAGAATGCTGAAATAAGAGCTGAGATGGAGGCTTCTAAGTTAAGTGCTGCAGAGTCAGTTACAACATGTTTGGAGGTGGCAAAGAGAGAGAAAAAATGCCTGAAGAGGCTCTTGGCTTGGGAGAAACAGAAAACTAAGTTGCAGGAGGAGATTGCTTATGAGAAAGAGAAGATTAAGGAATTGCAACTATGTTTGGCTCGAATCCAGCAGGATCAGAAAGAAACTGAGGTGCGTTTTTGTTGTGTATGTCCACACACACACACACACACACACACACACACACAAGAATCTCTCCAAATGTTTAATGGCATAAGGTCATGTTATTGTGGTTAGAATGTAAAGTTGTATCATCAAGAATATTGATTGTATTACTTGTGTTCACTCACCAGCTTTTATTGAGTTTTAAATAGTAAATTAATTACTATTCAAAAGAATTCATTTAGAACATCTGAACAAAAAAATCATCTAATGATTTTTAAATTGAAACCTGAGCATTTGATCCTACTGGAATCTGGGATTCACATTCCAACGATGTGTTTCAGTAAATTATCCATTTAAAAGTCTTTGATTCGTAGATATTCCCCACCTCATCGATGAGAATCAGAAGTTGGAAGTTTTAGACTTTCTTAATCGTATAGAGCTCCACATAAGCATGATGAAGAAGTGATGTAGTTGAGCAAAGAAAAATGAGGCTAAGTGAAGAAAATGGACTTTTAGTGTATCTTTTAGTTCTCCGATCAACACTATAATAGCTTATGAGTATTTCAATTGTTGAGATATTCGAGTTGCAGTAGGGATATATTATTTTCTTTAATATAGTCATGTTACATTCCTTTACACATGGTTATAGAGTTGTTGACCTTATTTAGGAGTATCAATTAATGCACGTTCAGTACCGTTCTCTCACTCCTTTTGCTTGCTGTGGCTTCTATTTCCTGGTGGGATGGTAGTATGGTTTGTGATGGTTCGAGTTTTGACCTTTGTTTTTAACATAAGATGTCTGCTTCCAATATAATGGTCTATGCAGATGATTTATTTATTTATTTTTTATTTTGTGATGCACCATCAAGTTTGGGTTTAACCTTAAATAAGGATGGCTAAAAGGTTTAATAAATTATTTATGTTGATTCTTTTAACTAGTTTTAACAATACAACTTAAATACAAACCAAACCCTCCCAAACCTTAGTGTGAGTGGGTTCCAATTTTAGAACCTCTTACATAACATAAATAATAGATTTTACTCTAGCCTGTATCAACGGTCATCTGTTATTTTTACTGTAAAATTAATGGCCATTTGTGTTGTTGCCTGATTGAATTTGATGTATTTGCTAATGTAGCTTTCAAGTTTTGTGTGAAATTTAATGCACTAATTAATGTGTAGATTTTATATCATATGGTCCTTTGAGAATTCATTTTAAGCAAGTGGGTTTTTAGATCCTTTTTGATCAATAGTTCTCCAAAATCATGGGTATGTGTGTGGGGTTCCAACATAGCAGGTTTCTATTTGAAAAAAAAATGCTTTCTTGTTTTCAAATACAAAAAATTATACCTGGGTTAGTAATTAAACGTTCTCTATAAATCTTAGTTCTATCAGCTGCGCAAATGAGCTCAGCATTATAATTACTAAGCATATATCTCATTGGGCCGTGTATCTCTATAACATATGAACAATAGAGAACTGATTGTTTTTATCTAAGGTTCTTGAATTTTTTACTCACAGAGTGAAACAGATTCATCTCATTGTTGATGATGACCGTTGATATGGCCATAAGTTAGGAGAACTTGCTCCTGCTATTTCTCATGTTAAAATTTGTTTGGAAGCTGCTATAGAATCTGCTCTTACTTCCTAATTTATTTGAATTCATTTTTGCCTTTTAGATCTCATACAATGCAACTAATGTTTTTCTATTTGTATTGCTTATGGTATGTTTATTATGTTCAACTTGCAGTGGATTATGTTGAATAACCTTAAACCAACTTTGGCATTCATTGGTGTCTTGGATGTGTGGCGTTAATTAAAACTGTTACAGTTGTTATTAAAGCAACTGTAACAGTTATCTTTATGGAAACAAGTCTTTTACTCATAAATTTGATTCCTTCCTTTTATCTAATATATATGACAATAAATTAGTTGCCTTAGAAATGAAATTCAGTGCTATTGTGTATCTGATAAGCATGGTGGTAATTTCAGTGAATTTCAGGTCTTTCTTACTGGCCAATTTGGACAGCTGTTTTAAGTTGGTGTGAGGGATGTATCATATGTTGTTCTGTCATCAACCTTTTGCTTTCATGATTCTGAAAACAGTTGTATGAATAATTTTGTGGCTTATGATTTGTGCAATAGGATTGATAATGAGTTGGCAAAATTTAATATTTTACAGTGACCGTTATATCCATGACATTTTGAGTTGATAGTTCTGAGTAATTTCCAGTGGACACCAAATGGAGCATTGGGTGGGTCTCTTATTAATATGACACATGCAATATAATGTAACTTTACATCCCTAATCCGTTCTTATTTCCTCGGCTTCTTGTCAACTTTCTTAAGATTCAGTCTTTCTCTTCAAATCTTAGTGTCTCCAAACTTATTCTAATTTCACGATTAGACCAATTTTATTATATAATATTATTGTTACAGTTAAAGTGGAGGCAGGAGCAGAAAGCCAAGGAGCTGGCCTCGGGGCAAGTGGAGGAGGAACGGCGCACCAAGGAAGCAGCTGAAGCTAGTAATAAAAGAAAGCTTGAGGCTTTACGGCTGAAGATAGAAATAGACTTCCAGCGCCACAAGGATGATCTCCAAAGACTTGAGCAAGAGTTTACTCGTCTAAAAGCATCAGCAGAGTCTACTGAATTGAATCAACAATCAAATACTTTACCGTCGGGAAAGTCAGAGATGGTAAAGCCTGAAGGAGAAACAATTGCTAGGTTGCTTCATGAACTAGATGAACTGGAGGATTCTTCTGACAAAGAAAACGACTGTGACAAGGAATGCATAATCTGTATGAAAGATGAAGTTTCCATCGTTTTTCTGCCATGTGCACACCAAGTACTGTGTGCCAGTTGCAGTGAAAATTATGGGAAGAAGGGGAAAGCCACATGTCCATGCTGCCGGGCGCCCATCGAGCAGAGAATCCGTGTTTTCGGTGCAAGTTCCTAGCCATAGTTTGGCATAAGATAATATAATACTCTATGCGTCAAGTATTTTGCAGGTAGACTTGATGTTTTATGTTTTGCAATTGACATTTCCCAGTGGGACTAGACTGCCTCTGTTACTGTAAAAGGTAGCAGTGTTTTGTTTGTGCAGGAAGATGATGTGTATGTAAATAATTGAAAGCTCTTCAGTGAGGACGAGCCTCATGCTTTCAGCCTAAAATGAAGTGACAATTTGAAAACAGGAATCCTGCTAATGGTTAATGGTTTGGCATATTGAAGAAGCAATTTCACTACCACTTGCCTACTGATTTTATTCTCTGCCTCGTTTGCATATAGTTCTGACAAATGCCCATTTTTACTTAATATTTTGAAAATATTTAATTAAAACTAAATTACTAATAATTGTATCTATTGATGAATCAGACGCTTCTTCTGTATGTGTTACCATCTTCTCTCATTCATAATTTAATTCCAGTTATTCTTCCTCTCTTTCCGTTAAGAAAAGCTCTTTTCCATGTCAAGAGAGAAGCTCTTTTCAAATTTTATTTGATTGCAATTGTATTTATAAGTAAATATCTGAAGGATTTTTAAAAAATAGTGATCAATGTTTAGCGATGAAAGTTTCAAGACTTTGATATTTTTTTTAAGCATCCATTAAGTCAACAGAAATCAGGGGATGTTTGTATAATTAAAGCAAAAGTTACTGTTGTGTGCAATATCACATAAACTCCAACGATGTTTATGCCATTTTGCCTGTTAAAATACTTTATATCTAATTTTGAATTTGACAGCTAAGTTCTTTATATTTCATTAAGAGTAATGCTGTGGTAGCCAAAAATGGCTCATTGGCCCAGCCCAACAAAGTATAAACCCAGTTTTACAATAGGTCCCATTTAAGCCCATTGTGTTGGGTCGACCCAAACCCATTGCGTTGAGGCGACCCAACACTTATGACAGCAAAGGCTACCGTTAGAAGACTTGTTCAAAATATCAGTTATCAAAAGGCTTAGTAACCGCTGGTAACTGCCCATTCGAGAGGATCTTGCTCCTGAGATCACGCCCATAATCAATGTGGACGAAGTGAACGTTGGGGCTATGCCTTCTACTATAAAAGGGAGGCTCATTCACTTGGAAGTCTCTCTCGCCTTCCTAACTAAAGCTCAAAAACAGCTTATTGAAACTCTGCCTCCAAGAAGATTCGAGCCACCGGAAATCAACCATCAACATCGTTACGATTTATCGCTCAGCCCAAGCGCACATAAGGCTATAATCCTGCCACCACCATCTCATTCCCTCTACCTCATATCTCTATTCTAAAGTTCTTTTGCAGGTATTTCGAAGTTCAGACGACCATTTGCGAACATCAGTCGACGTCGACCAATCAGCTTCCAACCCAGTTGCTTTGGGCCTAATTCAACCTGACCCATTTGACGTACCAAATCGTTCGACCACCCACAGTTTGGCGCCCACCGTGGGGCCCATTGCAACTACCTTCGGATCCAGTCAATCTATCCCAACTACAACTCAACATGACTGGAAGCGGATCAATTCCCACCGTCGAAGAACAAATTGCTGCATTGACCGCTCAAATGACGGCAAGCGCCGAGAGGATGCAGGCGCTCGAAGCAGAAAATGCAGCAATCCGAGCGGCGAATGGAGAATTGAGAGCGTTGGTCGACAGAGTAATGCCCGATTCAGCAACATCGGAGCACCCAACGTCGACACCAAACGGGGAACCGTTTGTCGATCGACCTGCTCCAAGAGCACAAGGCAACCCCGTTGGACCCGAGATGAATCCGGTCGACCATCAAAATCGACCAGCACTTCAAACCGCAAGGGTCGATATCGACCTCAATGATATGCCTGCCCGGAACGACGTGATGAACGAACAAGATCCGGCAATGGACCAACATCCGGACAATGTCAACAAAACGACCATGTCACTCCAGTCGACACCTGAATTGGTAAAACCCGGGCTTGGTATACATTTAAATAATAACTTGGAATTCTTTGGCAGGTTTACAGAAATGGAAGCTCTCATCCAGCGAATTCCAGGAGTCCCAGCCCCGATAAAGAAGAGCACTGTCAACAGCTTCGCTAACTCACCATTCGTCAACGCAATTGCTCTCATTGAGATGCCTAGGAAGTTCAGCTTCCCAAACATAAAGCAGTATGAGGGAACGACAGATCCAGACGACCATATTGCACAATACAAGCAGAGGATATTTACTGTTGCAATCCCGCGCGACCTGAGAGAGGCGTGCATGTGCAAAGCTTTCAGATCTAGCCTAAGCGGTCCCGCTTTACAATGGTATACCAATTTGCCTAATAACTCGATTGATTCTTTTGCGCAGTTAACGGACACTTTCGTGGAACAATTTGCAAGCAGTCGCAAGCTCGAGAAGCAGTCGGACGACCTCTATACAATAATTCAGCGACCAGGCGAAAACTTGAGGGCTTATGTCGGACGATTCAACCGAGAGAAAGTGCAAATCTCGAGTTGCAATCAGGCAACTGCCATCTATGCCTTCAGGAAAGGCCTCAGGTTCGACTCTGATTTATACAAAGAACTCACAAAGTACCCATGCAGGACCATGGAGGATGTATTAGCCAAGGCATGGGCACAAATTAAATGGGAAGAGGATGAAGCAAACTACATCGGCAAAACCAATAATGCATACTACGGGAATCGACGGAACGATCGAGTAGAGAGAAGGTCTAACAACCAAAGATCACAACCTTACCCTACAAACAACCGAAGGAATCCCCAACCGCGGCACGAGGGTTCAAATGACAAGCATTCTGTCGATCGCAGTAATGCGAGATCTAGTCGACCACAAGTAGAAGCACCAGAATATAACCTCAGCATCGAACTTGTCGACCTTGTGGCAGTAATGAAGGAAATGGGCAAAACGGTTAAGTGGCCACGAAAGATGAATGCTCTACCGGAACACAGAGACCCAAAACTTCAATGCGAATTCCATGGAGATCACGGCCATCACACAGAAGATTGTATGGCCCTTAAATTTGAAGTCGCTGAACTTCTAAAGCGAGGACACCTTCGAGAATTCTTAACGGATAAGGGAAAGCAGATTTACGCGAGACGCAACGACCAAAGACAATCCGATGTCATTGACAGTCCTCCGGACCCACCCAGGCAAGATAGAGTGATCAACTACATCGCAGGTGGATCCGAAGTTAGCGGAGTAAGTTATTCCGTAGCCAAGAGACATACGCGACAAGTGTCGAACACGGAAATTCAACCACAGAGGGAACATCCATCAAAAGTCGACGAAACTGTCATCTTCAAGCCGACCGACAAATCAGATTTGTTTTCTCCTCACCATGATGCTTTAGTTATATCTTTACATATCGCTAATTGCTTAACTAAACGTATCTTAATCGATAATGGTAGTTCTTGCAATATTTTATTTAACACTGCTCTAAGAGAAATGCAGGTCGACGAGTCGAAACTTAGTCGTCGAACGACTATGTTAACCGGGTTCAGTAGAGAACAAAAAAGCACACTAGGCGAGATTGTACTACCGGTCTATGCTGAAGGGGTCAACTTGTACACCAATTTCCTTGTGCTCGACTGCCAATCTCCTTACAACGCCATACTAGGCAGACCATGGATACACGAGCTAAAAGCGATATCGTCGACTTATCATCAGATGATCAAATTTCCCATTAAGTGGGGGGTGAAAGAGATCAAAGGGGAACAACGAGCAGCCAGAGAATGTTACCAGAATGCCATGAAAAAGAAGAAACAAGATTTATAGCAATTACAGGAAACCAATGTCGAGTCAACTCAAAACAAGCCACAAATGGAGGAACTCGACGAAGTGTCGATAGATCCAGATCACCCCAATAATAAAGTCTACATCGGATCCAGATTACCGGACAACATCCGAGAACAGTTGATCACATTTCTCAAGGAATGTCGCAGCAGTTTTGCTTGGTCACACGAAGACATGGTCGGCATCGACCCTGAAGTAATAGTACACAAATTGCAGGTCGACCCAGATCATCAACCAGTAAAACAAAAGCGAAGAAAGTTCGCTCCAGAAAGGAACAAGGTGATCAACGACGAAATCCAAAAACTTATCGACATCGGATCGGTGAGGGAAGTAAAATACCTTGACTGGCTAGCGAACGTTGTAGTAGTCAAAAAGAAAAATGGGAAATGGAGAGTCTGCATCGACTTCACAGACCTCAACAAAGCCTGTCCCAAAGACCCTTTCCTACTACCTCACATCGACATGCTAGTCGACGCGACTGCGGGACACGACTTACTAAGCTTCATGGACGCATACTTCGGCTACAACCAGATACTGATGCACCTCGACGACCAGGAGAAAACGGCCTTCGTCACAGAGTGAGGTACATTTTGCTATAAGGTAATGCCTTTTGGTTTAAAAAATGCAGGTGCAACCTACCAAAGGCTGGTCAACAAAATGTTCGCAAAGATGCTTGGATCGACAATGGAAGTCTACATCGACGATATGCTGGTCAAATCCTTAGTCGCACAACAACATATCGACCATCTGAGGCAGTCGTTCGACGTTCTTGACGAATATGGTATGAAACTAAACCCCACTAAATGCTCTTTTGGTGTATCTTCAGGAAAGTTTTTTGGATATCTGGTCACCCATAGGGGAGTCGAAGCAAATCCAGACCAAATACGGTCGATAGAAAATATCGAGTCACCCAGATGCATCAAAGACGTGCAGAAACTTACCGGTCGTGTAGCAGCACTGAATCGCTTCATCTCCAAGTCGTCCGAACGATGTCTACCATTTTTCAATACCCTCAGAAAAAATAAGTCATTCGAATGGAACGACGATTGTGAGAGGGCGCTGCAGGATTTGAAGACATACTTAAAGTTGCCACCACTACTGTCGAAACCAAAGGACAATGAAACATTGTTCATATATCTGGCGGTATCCGACACTGCTGTAAGCGCAGTCCTTATCAGAGAAGAAGAAAATAACCAACATCCAGTCTACTACGTAAGTAAAACCTTACTCGATGCAGAAACCAGGTATAGTCGACTGGAAAAACTTGCGCTAGCTCTTGTCGTCGCAGCACGCAAATTAAGGCCATACTTCCAATGCCATTCCATCAAGGTACTAACCACTTACCCGCTTAAAAATATTTTGCATAAACCTGAGCTTTCAGGTCGATTGACGAAGTGGGCAGTAGAACTCAGCGAGTACGACATCAGTTTCCATCCACGATAGGCGATGAAATCACAGGTACTAGCCGATTTTATTGCAGACTTTACCCTTGGTGAAAGTGTACAGGCCGAACAGGAACTAATAGCACTCACAGAAACACCTACACCCGGAATATGGATCTTGTCGGTCGACGGATCCAGTAACATCAAAGGTAGCGGGTTAGGATTGGTACTCAAATCCCCACAGGGAGACATACTAGAGCACTCGATCCACTGTGGTTTTCGTGCGACAAACAACGAGGCTGAATACGAAGCCTTGATCGCCGGGCTCGACCTCGCAAAAAGCCTAGGTGTGAAAAGCATTAAGGTGTTAAGAGACTCTCAACTTGTCGTTCGACAGATGAATGGCACATATGAGGCAAGGGATCAGAAAATGTCGGCCTACCTAGTCAAAGCCAAAGAGCTTCAATCGACCTTTGACGAATTTTCGATCGAACAAATATCCAGATCCGAAAATGTACGAGCAGACGCATTAGCAAGCCTTGGGTCGACAACAACAAATGGTCAAAAGTCGATTCCTATAGTTTATCTTATGTCTCCGTCAATACAAGAAACAGAAATACTGGCACCAGTCGACGATGGAAGAAACTGGATAGAACCAATCTTCAATTACCTCCAAGCTGACATTCTGCCGAACGACAGGACAGACGCAAGGAGAATCAAGGCAAAAGCAGCTAAATTATGCATCATATACGACAAACTCTACAAAAAGTCGTTCACTGGACCCTACTTGAGGTGCGTCACCAAGCGAGAGGCGTACGACATCCTCAAAAGTCTACACTATGAGGAATGCGGAAACCATTCTGGCGCCCGTAGTTTATCAAACAGAGCCATCACAGCAGGATATTACTGGCTGACGATGAGGACTGACTCTCAAAACCACGTCAAGTCGTGCAACAAATGCCAACGCTTCGCACCTGTTTCGCATCTCCCCCCAGGTATGTTAAATTCAATTTCGGCTCCTTGGCCTTTTATGAAATGGGGGATGGACATTGTAGGTAAGCTTCCGACAGCACCCGGGGGCGTCGTCTACATGTTGGTCCTGACAGACTATTTCACCAAATGGATAAAAATCGGAGCATATCAACAAATACGCGACATTGAGGTACGCGATTTCGTATGGAAAAATATTATATGCAGGTTTGGAGTACCCAGGGAAATAGTGACCGACAACGGGTCCCAATTTATTTCGTACGATTTCAAGAATTTCTGCGATAAATATGGGATCAAACTAAGTTTCTCAACTCCACGATATCCTCAAGCAAATGGGCAAGCAGAGTCGACTAACAAAACTATTATCAATACATTGAAGAAACGACTTGAAGTTGAAAAAGGCGAGTAGGCAGAGAAACTTCCAGAAATTTTGTGGTCGTACAGAACTACCCCACGACGATCGACAGGAGAAACTCCCTTTTCACTCGTCTATGGCTCGGAAGCTGTCATTCCAATAGAGACCAGGCTGTGGACCGCCCGTAGCGAAAATACTAATGAAGTATAAAACAACGTGGAGCTCAACTTCGAGTTTGATCACCTCGACGAACGACGAGATCGTGCTGCTCTAAGAATCCAATCGTACCAACAATAGGTCGCTCGACACTATAATAAAAAAGTAAGGGCCAGAGTCTTCAAACTCCACGACTGGGTACTGCGACGAGTCTTCCAAAACACAAGGGAAGAAGGAGCTGGAAAATTAGGACCGACTTGGGAATGACCATATCAAATAACAGATGTCGTCGGTCTAGGAGCCTACAAGCTTAGAGGACTCGATGGTCGAGAAATACACAACAACTGGAATGCTCTACATCTAAAACAGTACCACTTCTAAACTTAGTCTCAAATTATTTCATTATTCTATTTTTTCGACACATTGTTACTAATCGACCCAAGAAGAGCAATGATGACAACTTAGTGCAATATTGAGCTCACAAACATTTTTTACAACGCTGTCAATTTCGACAAACACTTTTTATTTTTGGATATCAAGTTTCGACGACCACAAAAGTATCGACACCAACATCTGGTGGATGATTCAGAAGTATCGACGTCAAACTCCCAATCAACTCATTCGACAATCGCATATTAAGAGTGGGGGAATAACACTGGGGGTAGTCAACTATCAAACGCATGTACGCGAAACTTTTATGTAAAAAGGTCTTGTCGACCATCGAACGCTTGTAAGCGATTTTCCATATAAAAAGGTCTTGTCGACTATCAAACACATGTATATGAAACTTTTATATAAAAAGATCTTGTCGACCATCGAACGCTTGTAAGTGATCTTTCTGTAAAAAGGTCTTGTCGACCGTATATAACGCATGTACGCGAATTTTTCTGAAGAAAGGTCTTGTCGACCATATACAACGCATGTACGCAAATCCGAATTTCCCCGAGTAAATAAAAAGTATCTTTTTCGACTATTTCTTTACGCGAAACCTTGAAGAATCCTAGCAACTCTTCACGAATATTACAACCCTCAATAAACGCGTGTAAGAGATCTCCATACGACAGTCGACGTCGTTCGACTTACGAATGTGCATGAGTTTACAGGCTTATTAGATTCAAAATTAAAACTTTTTTACGATTGAGCATAAGTTTACAGGCTTATCTTATTCGTTTTACATCGTTCGACTTACGAATGTGCATGAGTTTACAGGCTTATTACATTCAAAATTAAAACTTTTTTTAGAGCATAAGTTTATAGGCTTATCTTATTCGTTTCACGTCGTTCGACTTACGATTGATCATGAGTTTTTCAGACATCTCACTCAATAACTTACCATTGTGTAAACCCCATTATTTGATGGTCGTACGTTCTATTTTCACAATATCAAATCAAAGTAAACAAAAGAAAGTCGATCCATTCAAATAAATAAATATTCTTTTACAAGCAAGGTCGATCAAGATTATCCAACGTTACAAAATAAAAGATGAAAAAATTTCAGGGAGCATCACTAGGAGGAGGAACGACAGTAGCATCAGCACTCTCTTCATTGTTGTCGGGGCATTCATTAGTCCCAAGGCTCTTGTCGACATCCACAGCATCTTCTCCAGCAAGGGATTCTTCAAGCTTCAGACGCTCCATCTCCTCGTAGAGGTCAATTTCCTCTTTCATGTGTTGAGGATCCCATTGGACGCCCGACAAGAACTCTTTAAAAAGCTCCGCCCTAGCCTTGCAAACAGTTTCCACCGCTATCGGCAACGCCCGCTCTTTTAGAGCCTCGACCGTTTTTTCTTACTGACCAGCTGCCTCTTTAAACTTTGTCACCTCGGCCTGGTGTCGGTCCCTTTCATTCTTCAACTCCTCATCCAGGGCCATTTTTTGGTGCTCCATTACACCCTTCTCCTTGGAGAGCTTCGCATTTTCTGCTTTAAGAGCGTCGACCGCCTTGCGATGCATCACGCTCTTGTCATTTACGGCCTTATATCGACCATGTAGATGTAGCGTCGCCTGGTAGGCCTACATAAACGAGATATCGAATCGTCAAAGAATACATAAGAGAATACTACCAGTGAAAACAAAAATCTTTCTACCTGGAAATTCGATAGCAGTAACGTATCAAAAACTTCCTCCGTTTTGATGTTCTTCAAGTGCAAGTCGTCGTGAGCAAGAGTGAAGTCGTCCGACCTCATCAAAAATCTTGCAGGATCCTTGAATGACGAGAGCCCAGAAGCAAGGAGCTTTATTAGAGAATCAGGCTCAAAATCAACCTCAGCCGACTTTTCTTTTGAGCTGGTTGCTGCTTTCTTCTGTCGATCGACAACAGAAGTCCTTTTTTGCCTCTTTGTCAGCGGACTCCTTTCTGGCGACGAGTCTAGGATTTGGTCCGCTGCGGCTGAAGCGCCTTCCATCGACTTCCCTGCAAGCCGTTTCTGTTTGGCTTGAGATGCCGCCCGTTTCCTGGCAATTTCATCTCTGAAATGCCTCATGGTCTCAGCATTGTCAGGAACGTTAATTTCTGCGCTCGCCATCGTCGTCACTGCGAAACGACGTTCAACATCAGTTAGAGGCGGTAAAAAACTCAAATTGTACTGAAGAATCTCAAAACTCCTCCTAATCCATATGTACGACATGAAATCCTTCACATGAGGATATGGTCCGCGCGACCTATTTAGTGTCGACCACCTCCACAGTCGACTTGGCCTAAAATTACCTTCCGTAAGCAAGTTACTAACACTCCTTTGGTTAGCAGAGATCTCTAATAAAGCCCTGGTACGCTCAGGTGCAACTTCACACGACGGAGGTTTTACCGTCCCCCTGATTTCTGCAAAGACAATGAAATGATCAAAACGAGCAACTCACAAAGAATACATACAAGTATATCAATCGACAGTTTACGAAACTTACCATATCGATTCCAAATCCGTCGATATTGATACTCCTCCTCCTCCCCTCTCCTTCATGGGCCATCGACCGGAGGCCCCTTCGTGAAAAAGAACGTATCTTTCCAGAGTCTGTCGTTCGACTTAATGTCGATAATGAGTTCCTTCTTTTTATTTCGAGGCACTAACGAGTAACGACCAGTGTCGATTAGATGCTCTTTCAGATAATAATTATGGAGGAGGCACCCCAATCCGAATTATACATTATGCCTCTCACTTAATATTCCTAGACCCAACAGTATTCTCTAGGTGTTGGGCATCAATTGACCAGGAGCTAGATCATAGTATAACAACATTCGTCGAACGAGCTGAGGGACAGGAAATCTAAAACCTAAACGGAGGGTGTACTCATAAAAACACGTCCACCCTGGAATATCCTAATCAGCACGTTCATGTTCCCTTGGTGCACGTATTTCAACGTCGTTAGGAATACCGTAAATCATCCTTATGCCAGGCAACATATCCTCTGTGATCAAGCTCGCCGGACTATCTCTCAATATACCTAAAGGTCGACCAGATGTCGACACCTCAGGAACCTCAATATATTCTGGTTGTTCGACAGCCGACGCGATAGCATACACAGCGCCCTGCTCTAGCATATCCCTAGCATTTATAGGGACAGTCGTCGACGGACCTTCAACTGTGACTCGTCGATCGACGTCTCGAGTCCTACTATCGACTCCATCATCATCAGCTTGAATCCTACTATCGACTCCTCCATCATCATCACTGGGAGTCTAGTTAATTTCCAAATCTGAGATTGTATCGTCGTTCGACATCGTATCTCCAAAATCTGACATGCAGAAAATGCACAAGTCAGACAAAAGTTGAACGCTACAATCACAACCTAAGGATTTTTTGACCAAAAATCTAAGGTTGGGTTTCCTAACCTCTACTTGAAAGCCAACCTATATCCTATGATGAGGAATCTACCTACTGTCGATGGATTCCAGATTCTAAACGACTGCTCTCATCACAACGACATACGCAAATACAGAAACAACACTTCGCAAGCAAAACCAACTTGATATGAATCAAAACCTCAAAATTCAACAAAAAAGAACATGCGAAAGAACTTCACGCAAACACAAAATATACATTTCTACTTGGAGTTTGTTCTATTTCACACAAGGAAAAAGAATAAAATAAAAAAAAATTTACCAACCTGAAAGATTCGTGAAAGAAAGGTCGTGAAAGAATCCTACGATCAAGTTTCAACGAAGAAATCGAAGAGAGCAAACGAAAAAGTCGGAGAGTTGCTCTGACAGATGCTTGCAAAATAAGTGTTTGCAAAATAAGTGAAATAACCAGAGTTGCAAGCGAGAATGGAACGGTTTGGGATTTTATAAAACCCAAGTAACCCTAGGGCCACGTGTCGACACCCCTTCAACTGCCGGTTAACCCAAGCAAACCGCACCGGTTAACTCAGGTAAACGATTTGAGTTTAAATTTCAAAAAGTTACCTTAAACTCTGCGCGTGAAAATTAATGCAGCTGATGCCAGCATGGAAAATTTAAACGCCTCCATCACATCAATTCGCCGTCAATGATTGCAAAAAGACTATCGTCTAACGACGAACGACAACTCATCATCGACGACATGACGTCGTTCGTCCATTACAGTTTGGCACTTAAAAAACAATGTGTAAGATACTGATCCTATTCGACATAGTCGGGCGACGACTGTGGTCAGCTCACGAAAAATCACTATCGATTCCACTTAACACGGAGTTCGTTCGACATCGGTCGATTCAGCGAAAATCACTCTCCAAATCAATATTCTTTAGAAAGGGGGGGACAAACTGTGGTAGCCAAAAATGACTCACTAGCCCAGCCCAACAAAGTATAAACCCAGTTTTACAATAGGTCCCATTTAAGCCCATTGTGTTGGGTCGACCCAAACCCATTGCGTTGAGGCGACCCAACACTGATGACAGCAAAGGCTACCGTTAGAAGACTTGTTCAAAATATTAGTTACCAAAAGGCTTAGTAACCGCTGGTAACTGCCCATTCGAGAGGATCTTGCTCCTGAGATCACGCCCATAATCAATGTGGACGAAGTGAACGTTGGGGCTATGCCTTCTACTATAAAAGGGAGGCTCATTCACTTGGAAGTCTCTCTCGCCTTCCTAACTAAAGCTCAAAAACAGCGTATTGAAACTCTGCCTCCAAGAAGATTCGAGCCACCGAAAATCAACCATCAACATCGTTACGATTTATCGCTCAGCCCAAGCACACATAAGGCTATAATCCTGCCACCACCATCTCATTCCCTCTACCTCATATCTCTATTCTAAAGTTCTTTTGCAGGTATTTCGAAGTTCAGTCGACCATTTGCGAACATCAGTTGACGTCGACCAATCAGCTTCCAACCCAGTTGCTTTGGGCCTAATTCAACCCAACCCATTTGACGTACCAAATCGTTTGACCACCCACAAATGCTAGACTAACCACAATTCATTTGCCATATCATTTGAATATGATTTGGACAATCTAACATTACTCTTTTATGAATGGGTGGTTCTGTTGTCGAGCCATCCAAAAAAGAGTTCTGGTTTATTTGTTTCATATAGGTAATGCTTGAAAAAAATGAAAAAGAGTTTTGTTTTAATTGTTTCATACATGCAACGTTTGAAAAAAAATGAAAAAGAGTTATGGTTCATTTGTTCCATACAGGTAATGTTTGAAAAAAAAAAAAAATGAAAGAGAGTTATATTTTATTTGTTTCATATAGGTAATGTTTGAAAAAAATGAAAACTGTTTTGTTTTATTTGTAGGGTTAATAACACTAATGTCCACTGAACTTATAGCGTGGTAGCAAAGTGCCCCCCAAACTTTTTTTCTTGGCACTAAACCCCTTAAACTTCCATAAATTTGCAAAAGCTGACAGAATGGAAACATACGTTAAGGAAAAATTACACTTACACACCTGGATTATATGAATAATTGCATTAAAACTAGAAAAATATAATTATATCACACAAACACCCTTTGACATGTTTGACTAATATCCAAAAAAATAAAAAATAATAATATTAATAATTTTTTGTAAATAAATAAATAATAATAATAAATTTTAAAAATAATAATAATAATAATAATAATATTAAACCTTAATTAATAATAATAATAATAATATTATTATTATTATTATTAATACTAATAAACTTTAAAAATAATAAACTTTTAAATATATATATACAGATCATCATCACCCCCACTCTCACTCGTCAATCATCAATCATCTTCATCTTCCACCATCATCTCAAAACCCTAGCCACTAACGCGTCCGAACCGATTCTACAAATGCCACTGTAAATTAACCTATTCTACCTCGGTTATACTAAAGGGACGCGCGAGTCTGGTGACCCTATTGCAAGTGCACAAGTCGTTGAACTAGTGTAGTGAGCAAGTAAGGGTATCGTTCCCACTAGGTAAGCAATGTATGTACGCCTAATTTAGCTCAACTCTACAATTCTCTAATTATGCTAAAACAAGTTTAATTAAATTAACTAGTGATTAACAAATTAACTATGCTAAGATTGAAATTGGCTAAGTAACAATTACAACTACTTGATTCAAATTCTAAATTAAAAGTTGTTAAGGGAATAGATTCCTTCAAGTATAACCCTAATATCTAATCAATCATTCATTAGGTTTAATCATCTTTTCCTAACATGCATCTATTCATTAAATTAATAGGCACTAAATTCTCAACTTAATCACAATGAAATCTAAAATTAGAGAGTGATTAAAGGAAAATTAGTCAAGTGATAGTAGAGAATTACAAGTTAGTAATCTCTACACATAGATGCTATACTAGGAATATGCAATAAATGGTCCTATGCATACAATTTCATCAAGTTATTGCACAATAAAGAAGATTGGTGGTTGCAACTAGCACTCATACAAGCATTAATGGATATATGCATAACTTGAGAAGATTATATCAATATGATTGATTATATAGCAAGGAAAATACAAGAATTACATCTAATCCCCTAACAAGAGAAATTAGTTACACATAGAATCAAGATTACAAAGATAGACAATCAAAGGAAACATCACCAATTGGTAAGCTTGTGAAGTAGAAATGATCCTTCTTGCAATCCAAGCAACAAATCCTTCTATGGCAACTTGAGGTGATCACACTAAGTAACCAAAATATGGTGTTTGGTTACCTAGAAAATAGCCAAGAAACAAACTATATCTCTTGCTTGCTAAGAACAAAATATCTAATAATATCTACTTCTCTCTATCTATTCTATCTCTCTAAGTCTAAGTGTAAGTATTATCTTGAGAGCATTCCTTGAGTAGTAAAAATGACATGCAAGTGTGCATGGATGAGAGAGAAGGCCTTTCAAGGACAATAGGTGGAAAAATGGGCAAAATTGATTGGCTTTTGGGTGAGCTTCGATCAACTTGCAACTTATCAGAATTACCGGCGGGTATGTGCGGCGGCTTTGTGCCCGCTGCATGAACCCACCGTCTTGTTCCGCGGGCTTTGTCTCTCCTTGGCTCCTGCATGAACTCGCCAAAGCTGACGGTGGCTTCATGCGGCGAGACATGTCCAGCTGAAAGGTGTGTCAGAACTCACCGGAGTAAGGTTGCTTGCATGGCCGCTTCGTGTGGCGGGACATGTCCCGCTGGGCAGAATGTATGAACCCGCCGTCTTTGCTCTTCTTCTGTTTTCTGCCTACTTTGCCCTCTTTTCGTCACTTTGGACAAAAATGCCCTTGAAATGCCTAATTTACCTGAAAAGACTTATTTACAACATTAAACACATAGAATGCTTAGAAAACGGTTACAAAAACAAGGTAAAAATGGCGCTAAATGTAAACATTCTGAGCGCGATCAGCCACCACCACCACACCACTTAATCACCGCCGCCTCCCAGACACCAAAACCCTAGCCACCCTCCTCTTGTGAATCCACACACCTTCAATCTCTCTATCGTGAATCCCTCTCTCTCTTTCTAAAATATCTCTCGTGAATCCCTCTCTCTAAACCTTGGGTTTGATTTGGTGGTGCCGATCTCCTCTCATCAGCGCTTATGGTGTCGATCTCCTCTCAATCAACATTACTTTGGTACCGATTTAGGGATTTTGATTTTTGGGGTTTGGGGTTGGTGGTCGATTTTGGGTCGAACCCAGTATTGGTTCAAACCCTTATCTGGTTCGATTCCAAATCTAGGCTGAACCCAAATCTGGTTCGAACCCGGTTCTAGGTCATACCCAGTTGTGTGTGTATGAGAGAGAAAGATGATGGTTTGGTGGTGGAGTGTGCGTGAGAGAAAGAGATGGTGGTGGTGTGTGTGAGAGAGAGATTACGATTTTGTTTTTGTTTTTTTGTTAACCATAGCACTATGAACATCTAGAAACGAAAGTAACTTTGGGAAAAGAACAAATGGAGTAGTTGGAGTGAAGTTAAATCAAGAAGAAAACAGTAGATGATAGGAGGCAGATCCACATGACCCTTTCAGCAGTTCTTAATATTAAGTCATTGGAGATTGGAGATGTAATTCATGACTCTACACAACATGGTATTTATGAGTTGTATAAAAGAGAGCATATCCTTGAGTATTCTAGGTTGTGATTGCCATTTTAGACTTGGTGCTCAGCTTCCACCATCAAAGCCTAGAAGAGTCCTAAATGTCATAGCTTAAGTCCAAACATTGTCTGATCTTGCCGAAGCTCAATTATTTTCTAGAGATATGTTCCATTTTAAGTGTACTATTGCTACTAACCAAATCGTTCTTAATCTTGCTCAAATGGATGGACAAGGTAATCTACATATTGAGAATGCATCAAGAAATGTATTTTTTAAAGTTTATTATTATTATTATTATTATTATTTTTTTATATTTTTTTTTTTTTGGACATTAGTCAAACAGGTCAAAGGGTGTTTGTGTGATATTATTATATTTCTCCAGTTTTAATGCAATTATTTATATAATCAGGGTGTGTAAGTGTAATTTTCCCTTGATGTCCGTTTCCCTTCTGTCAGCTTTCGCAAATTTATGAAAGTTCAAGGGGTTTAGTGCCAAGAAAACAAGTTTATGGGGTATTTTGCTACCATGCTATAAGTTCAGGGAGCATTGGTGCTATTAACCCTTATTTGTATGATACATTTAATATTTGATACTTTCTTTAGATAGTGGAGCACTAGAGCCACAGTGGGCACGAAGAGTCTATTTATATTTTTCTTTTACCTGAGTAAAATTTTAGTTGTGGAGTTGAAATTGAATATGATTTTTTGTTTTTTTTTGTTTTATCCAAGTCAATCCTAGAATATTTGAAAAAAAAATGAAAATAAAGGAAGAAAGGTTAATATAAATGACTTAATTTGAAATTTGATACGATAATACTTCCATCGAATGCAACAATGTTTGCTTAGGATGCGTAGTAAATTTACAACTTATGAGGTAAAACTAAGTTATATTTAACTATTAAATTAATTATTATTTTTAATATAAAGTAATTACTTCGAATCGTTCATTATATATATATATATATATATTCAAAAGCATAGAAGAGTTAATTCAATAGACTAAAGAAGTTGGAGACGAATTGGTTTAGTTACTTCACTATCGAGCATTACTGGAAGGCTTAAAAGGAAGCCGTTGTAGATATAGTTGATCGGGTGTGGGGGAAAGTTAAAGGATGTCGTGATAAGCTTCTTTCGGTGGAAGGCAAAGAGATCCTTCTTAAGGTGGGAGTGCAATCGATTCCCTCTTATGCCATGAGTTTGTTCTGGTTACTGAAGGGTCATATCTTTGAAATTCAGAGGTTTTATGCACGATTTTGTTTTGGAGGAGTAATCCAAATTCAAGGAAAAAACACTGGTGTAATTGGTCGAGACTTTGTAAACCGAAAATGGAGGAAGGATTAAGCTTTAGTGACCTGGATTTGTTTAATAGAGTGCTCTCCACTAAACAGTGTTGGCGAATTCTGAAGATCCCACAATCATTGGTTGTAAAGGTGTTAGGTTGATAAATGTTGATATTTGAGACCCCTAATTCCTATGTTTTGTGTTATGTTCTTGTGTGAAATTAGACTTTTTAACGTGTTTGTTGAGTTTGTGCAGAGATTAACTATTTTGAGAAGTTCAAAGATAAAATGGTGATTTAAGAGAAGTTTGGAGAAGTGCCTATGCATAACATCCATCTTGCGGAGGCCATAACTTTTTTCATGGATCGAATTGAGTTGAGATCTATATATATTTGGAAATCCTCGGATGTCTAGTTTCGGGTAAATTTTACAGTTTGTAATTCCGAGTTTTCTAGAAAAAGTTATGACCGTTTTAGCAATTGATGGTTAGAGCTAAAAAGGTCACCCGCAAGCACCACTGCGATTACAAATCGCGAATGAGGTAGTAGGCACAATTCTAGTAACTTTTGCAAGTTACGACCACGATTATAGGTTGTAGTGGAGATCACATGACAATTCCAGTAGGTTTTGCTAGTTACAACCGTGAGCTAAGGTCACGGCGGAGGTAGTAGTGGTCACTGAGCACAAATCTGAATTGGTTTATAAAGGTTCTAGAAAGTTAAGGGATGATTAGGAAGTCTTTCTAACTCTATTGGAAGTCAAATTATCAAAAAGGAAAGCCAACTTTGGAAAGCAATCTTATTCGTAGATTCATTCTACTTTCCTACTTGGAGATTTCTTAAACTAAGAAGAACTGAGAGCTCACAAGGAGGAAGTCACCTATAAATACAAAGAGTTTTATGTACGAGAAGAGAGAGAGAGAGAGAGAGAGAGAGAGAGAGAGAGGTCCGAAGTTGAAGATTGAAAATCAACATTCTCTTTCTTTTAACTTCCTTTGATTATTTTTCTTAGTTATGTCTAGCTAATTTTCTTATTAGTTAGGGCTGTCTTGAAGTCTTAAACATGATTTCAATTACATAGACATGTTTATGTTTAATGAAGCATTATTTTCCATACATGATGATTTTAATTTCTCCATAAGAATTGTTGACGAACATATTCTTGCATTCAACAATTAATTGAAGTATGACCAAATTATAGGAAATTGATTCATAAATAGCCTAGAATAAATACTATATTTTAGAAATATACAAATGATTACTTTTGGTTATGAAAGGGGTGAAAAATATAGAAATAGAAAGAAAAATGACAAATTTCCAAAAGATGAATATGAAAAGAAGATTACTGGTTCAATAGTGTGGATGCCCATTTATATTAGAAGGTGATAATGATTGGACGCAGGGGCGGAGTCCTTCAGGGGCTTGGGTGGGCTACAGCCCACCCAATTTTTTGGAAATTTTTTTTCTATGTTTGAATTAATTTGTTTTTTAAACAAAATTAGTTTTAGCCCAAATGAAATAGTCGCAGACAACCCATCTAAAATTTAATCTTCATTTTTAAACTAAAGGCCCAATAACTTTAAATTTAATAAAATAAACCCAATAACCCTCCTAGCCCAATTGCCCAAATAAATTGTTATAAAATACATTGTCTTTCTTTTCTTCCTTTTTATATTGAATTTATTAATTAATAAAAATGGTAATTATTTTGAATTTTAATTTTGTAATGATATGTCAAAGCTTAAGCTTATTGATTGTGAATTTGTGATGATTTTTTTATTAGACTTGCAGTAAAAGTTAATAATAAATTTTAAAGATTATTCTTTGTTTTTAAATGTTTATTTATGTCATTTTTTTTAACGTAGGTTATAATGTCAAATCTTCATCATATTTCTAAATTAAATAAACAACAAATTATACAAGTGATGCTACTACTAGTAGTAGAGGTTTTGATGAGTCACATTCTTTTAAATGTTAAAGGCTTGAATCCGAAAAAGTTGATGCTTCTTTTGAACGAGAACCGGGATTACGAAAACCAATTTGGATGTATGATGTTAATCAATAAGATAAGGTTCGAAGAGCATACATAGACATGAGACAATTCCAACAAAAATTAGAATTTTATAAGCCCACAAATGATGGAAACCAAAATCGGCGGTTTCAATATACATGGTTTCAAAATTTAGATTAGCCCACCCCTAATTTTTTTTCTAGCTACGCCCCTAATTGGACGTTGAAGGTAGAATGTGAGATTCACAATTGGACGTTGAAGGTAGAATGTGAGATTCACAATTGGACGTTAAAGGTAGAATGTGGGATTCACAATCATCCTGCTATAGATTATCTTATGGGACATGCATTTGTAAGGAGATTATCATATGAAGAAATTTCAATAGTAGTGGATATGTCTAAAAATATGGTGAGGCCAAAATATATTTTAATTATGTTGGAAAATTTCCATAATGATGACGATATACAAAGTAAGCCATAGGTATAAAGTTAAAAAAATAGTTGTGAGATTAGAGATACAACAATTTTTGAATAAGCTATCTTAGAATAAATATATTGAGCGGCATAGGAGTTTCAATGGTACCAATACACTTAAAGACATATTTTGTGCACGTATTGTTAGCATAGACTTATTGCATGCATTTCCACATGTTGTGATAATGGATTGTATTTATAAGACTAATAAATATTGTCTCCCTTATTATAGATTGCAGGAGTGACATCCACATAAAAGTATTGAAGAGGTTTTAAGAAGAAAGTAGCTCTGCAAGACTTAATCAATGACAAAAAATATATATCATGGTATGTAGATCTTATATATAAAGGATTTTATGAATTTTGTGATATGGAGTATGATATGAACTTGCTCCGTAACTTTGCTTTGAAGGGGAGAAAATTCTATATTGTTTTTGAAGGGCGTAGACCTGGTGTGTACAATATATGGGAGAAAGTTGAACCCCTAGTTTAAAGGTTCAATGGTGCCAAACACATATCATATAAAACTAGGAAGGAAGCAAAGGATGCTTTCGCCCAGTATTTTGGGTTCAATGATATGGACAATGACTTTAACCCTTGTTTGAACAGGAATGACACAATAGCGTGTGGTGATTCTTTCTCATGCAATTCTTGTCTCAACAGAGTTCACAATCGAATGATGACTTTTGTCTCAAGTAGAGTCCCCATCTTTGTGTTGAAGATAAGGAAAAAGTATTATTGAATAGTCAAGTAAAGTTGTTAGTGGATGAGAGAGATCATACTTGGAGAGTTGCTAATATATATGCCGAAACAATTGATGAATTAGAAAACTTGAAATTGTGATTGGAAGATAAATGCAAAGAACATTGACTCTTGTGTGTATTAATTTATAAGAACTCTTATTTAATTATATAAATAATTTGTTTGGACTCATTGCAAATCGCTATCATTTAAGTTCCTTCTAATCTCATTTAGTATAATGCTCTTTATATATTTTTGTTTGTTAATTTGAAAAATATATCCATGATATTCAAAATTTTCCATCATGTATGTTGTTACATCATAGTAAATTTTTAGGTTTAGGTTTTTTTTTTTTTTTTTTTTTTTAATAAAAAAAATATTTGCATTGTCACATAAGGCATAGAATACATAATCATGAGGAATGAGTGGAAGAGTTCATTAATGATATGTTTAAGTTTCTAGTGCATTTCTTTTGTCAAACAAACATTTTCTTTGGGATAAAATACATAAGACATAATATACATAATCATGACTTAAAAACATGGGTTGTTATTGTAACTTACACAAGTGTGAAGTTCACTGATAACATTGTTGTAGAACTCCTAATTTTCACTTTCTTTATTGATGGAGCCTTAGCCGAATAGATGTTCTGACACAAAAGCCGGTTTATTTTCAGTTGCAGATGTGTCTAAAGAGTACCTATCATATATTGCAGTCAATTCATTTAAGTCACTTTACAAAACTTTAAAAGAATATCAATTTCATTAGATCTTTTAATAACAATTTTTTTTAATACAAAAAAGTAGTAAACAAAAGCAACAAAACCCAATTACACTTGACAATCAACCATTACAAAATTCCTCACATGATAAGGATATTCCTCCATCCAAACCTATCTTCGACACAAGATAAAGCTTTTTTTTGCTAACACATGAGCAACATGATTAGTCTTTCTAGGCACAAAAACCACTGAAGCACATATTGCACAACTCATAGTTTTGATCACAACCAAAATGTCAGTCAAAATCACCCCTACATCAGCTGATAAATTGCTCTCATCATTAATCAATTTTACCACCATTATTGCATCTGACTCCATCACCAAAGTAACTAAACCAGCATCAACTGCAAGTTGAAGCCCAAGGAGAATAGCCATTGCTTCCGTAACCCGAGGAGAAAAATTTGTAACAATTTTTTAGGAACACGACACCATAACCATTCCTTCAAAGTCGCGTATGACAATAATAAAACCAATACATCACCCAATTTCATTAATAGCTGATTCACAATTAATTTTAAATAATCTTGAAACAAGCGATTTCCATTTGTCCTTATCAATCCCCAAACTAGCTGGCTGTAGCTCATTCACACGGCCTTCTTCTTAGAAATCATAAATGTAATTTCACTCCCAATCAACCATCTCGTTAGCACAATAAATCGTGGAACCATAAACAATAGTATTACGGAGCAACCGATTCCTCCATACCACCACACAAAGCAGCCCCAAGTCCTCAATACTAATATGATCAAACTAGTCAAGCATGAAATTAAAATATATAAAAAATAATTATAAAAAATAAAAAAAAACAATTCAGAATCACTTCCTACACCTAAACCCCTCGGGCAAACCTCTTGCATTTTATTCAACCAATGACATCCCCACCAAGCATGCTAAGTCGACTCATTTGTACTTGCACATAGAACATCTCGTGAGAACCGGAACCCCATGATGAGCCATGCTTACCACCTTTAAAATCCAATTGTTACATGCCTTCCAAATAAAGATTTTTTTTATCTTTAAAGGAATTTACATCTTCTAAAGACATTTCCACCATGTAGTCATACCACCCGCACATAAAAAACTGGGGGACATAGCCATATCACAAGCCACCTCGTAGCTGCTCTTCACCGTATAGCCTCCGCTCTGGTCATAATGTCAAATAAGGTTATCTTCAAGTAGAGATGTACGAATCAGTATGCTTAAAATGGCTGGTCTTTTTGATGATGGTGGGGGAGGAAGAAATGGACTGACTCGCGTTGCTTCTATCTGAGCATTGACTGGTTTCTTGCCCAGTCCTTATGAATCCCTTGATTGCATGTTAGCCAACTGGGCAAGATCATCATCCTCATGGTTAACACTAACAAGTGGCATAACTGGGGTCTCTATTGCTTCTGCAGTAGCAATTCCTTTCCCAAAGTCATCGTGTCACTGAAGTACACGCTGCAAGTTATTATTCAATACTGATCCTTGGTATAAATTTTTTTCATATGTCGTATTATTTACTAGAAGCATGACACGTTTTTGGTAAGAACATCACTGATCTGCGAGGTCAACAATTATTTCTTGCTTCACGCTTTTGGGATTATTTGGATCCAAGGCACCTAGCATTTCCATTAGCACATTTGATAGCCCCTAAGCACTTTGAATCTCTGCCGAGCTGAGGTTAGAAGCATCTAATGGCAAGGATGCATGTATAGCATCATCATCAAATGCAGAAGTAGGGTGAACTACTGGCTGGGTTTGGGGTGGTGTAAAGAATGGTACATTGTTCTTTTCCCGTGGTGGGAATTCCACTCTACTAGACTCATCAAGCAAGACGCATAGTTTCTTTATCTTACACTCAATCATAGCAACTTCCATCCATTTTTATTCGGTACCTTTAACTCCTCAACCCGTGACTCGGGATCTAATTCCTTATCAGCCTTTTTTTGATTGCATTTTCTGCACCTCTTATTCTGATTCCCAAAGAGTTTGATAATTCCACTAATCGAGGCCAAGTTTTTCTAGATACAAAGGACTGGAGATATTCTAAGGTGACGACGGTATCCAATTACTTTAAACGGTCAATCTCCTGGTCAACCTATTGCCGATGCATATACACAATTCTCCTAATGTCACTCTACCATCTGGTTAAAGTTCTCATATCTCATCTACCTTTGAAATCAGCTTGCACCTCCTTATATATGAAATCAAGATTTGAAGTGGCTCTAAACGTCGATAGAAGTTTTCTAAAGCCTCAAGAAGGGTCTCAATATAAACTATATATTCCCTGGTCCTTTTCGTCTGGCCAGGAATAATATCCAAGAGTGGAAAAACCTTTAGATAGGTTGAGTAGTTGATTTTTTTTACCAAAAACACTATTTCTGTACATAAGGTAGGATTGATACAAATCCGGCATTGACAACATTATCTTAGTCAATTTTGTCCTTGACACTATAGTCGATGTCATTTCAATATTCCCATCATTTCCAATCGATTGTTGGATCTAGTGTTTCTAGGCCTTGACTTGTGCGAGCTTCATCATACACTCATCGAGAGAATACTAGAGTTGCACGTGTTTCAACTCGAGCTTGGAGAACTCGTTAGATAACCATATATACCTTTGCTCGAGAAGAGCTATTCCCTGGTCCTTTTCCTCTGGCGAGGAATAATATCTAGGTGTGGAAAAACCTTCAGGTAGGTTGAGTAGTTGATTTTTTACCAAAAACACTATTTTTGTAATAAGGTAGGATCGATACAAATCCGGTATTGACAACATTATCTTAGTCAATTTTGTCCTTAACACCATAGTCGATGCCATCTCAATATTCCCATCATTTCCAATCAATTGTTGGATATGGTGTTTCTAGGCCTTGACTTGTGCGAGCTCCAGCATACACTCATCGAGAGAATACTGGAGTTGCACGTGTTTCAACTCGAGCTTGGAGAACTCATTGGATAACCATATATACCTTTGCTCGAGAAGAGCTATTCCCTGGTCCTTTTCCTCTGGCGGGGAATAATATACAGGAGTGGAAAAACCTTCAGGTAGGTTGAGTAGTTGATTTTTTACCAAAAACACTATTTCTGTACATAAGGTAGGATCGATACAAATCCGGAATTGACAATAATATGTTAGTTAATTTTATCCTTGACACCATAGTCGATGTCATCTCAATATTCTCATCATTTCCAATCGATTGTTGGATCTGGTGTTTCTCGGCCTTAACTTGTGCGAGCTCCAGCATACACTCATCGAGAGAATACTGGAGTTGCACGTGTTTCAACTCGAGCTTGGAGAACTCGTTGGATAACCATATATACCTTTACTCGAGAAGAGCTATTCCTTGGTCCTTTTCCTCTGGCGAGGAATAATATCCAGACGTGGAAAAACCTTCAAGTAGGTTGAGTAGTTGATTTTTTTTTTTACCAAAAACACTATTTTTGTACATAAGGTAGGATCGATACAAATCCGGTATTGACAACATTATCTTAGTCAATTTTGTCCTTGACACCATAGTCGATGTCATCTCAATATTCCCATCATTTCCAATCGATTGTTGGATCTGGTGTTTCTCGGCCTTGACTTGTGCGAGCTCCAGCATACATTCATCGAGAGAATACTGGAGTTGCACGTGTTTCAACTCGAGCTTGGAGAACTCATTAGATAACCATATATACCTTTGCTTGAGAAGAGCTATTTCCTGGTCCTTTTCCTCTGGCGAGGAATAATATCCAGGCGTGGAAAAACCTTCAGGTAGGTTGAGTAGTTGATTTTTTTACCGAAAACATTATTTCTGTACATAAGGTAGGATCGATACAAATCCGGAATTGACAACATTATCTTAGTCAATTTTATCCTTGACACTATAGTCGATGTCATTTCAATATTCCCATCATTTCCAATCGATTATTGGATCTAGTGTTTCTAGGCCTTGACTTGTGCGAGCTTCATCATACACTCATCGAGAGAATACTGGAGTTGCACGTGTTTCAACTCGAGCTTGGAGAACTCATTAGATAACCATATATACCTTTGCTCGAGAAGAGCTATTCCCTGGTCATTTTCCTCTGGCGTGGAATAATATCTAGGTGTGGAAAAACCTTCAGGTGGGTTGAGTAGTTGATTTTTTACCAAAAACACTATTTTTGTAATAAGGTAGGATCGATACAAATCCGGTATTGACAACATTATCTTAGTCAATTTTGTCCTTAACACCATAGTCGATGCCATCTCAATATTCCCATCATTTCCAATCGATTGTTGGATCTGGTGTTTCTAGGCCTTGACTTGTGCGAGCTCCAGCATACACTTATCGAGAGAATACTGGAGTTGCACGTGTTTCAACTCGAGCTTGGAGAACTCATTGGATAACCATATATACCTTTGCTCGAGAAGAGCGCGGGTCTGCTCAACCGTCTTAAAGGCTACATCAGCGTGAGCCTAGATGGTGTCGAGCTAGGTCTGTAGGTCTTTTTATGAAGGCATCGGCCTTGGCAACCACGGAAGAAATGCGCCGGAAAGATGCAACAACTCCTCATCGAAGATGAAGAGGGGCATATTTCACTTTCTTATTCTTGTGCAAAACCATGTTTTATTTTTTCGGCGTGTTAGATTTGTTTGCTTAATCATAGAAGTACTTAACTAGCATAACATTAAGTTAATACCAAAATAAGAGGTTGATCTCTTTCAAAAGTTGATTCTTCTACTTGTCGTGATCCATCAACATTTGAGCTACTACTATCAGCGTAAGAAAGTTCACCTAATATAGTTATGGGTGGCACATTTGTTTAAATTAGATGCACTAAGTAAAAATAAGGTGCTTAAACGATAAGGTATTAGGGAAATTACACTTGCAACCTTAAGTCGTAGATGCAGTAAGATAGGAAAGTATGTTTATTCAACAAGCACACCCATGTATTAAATATTATCTTATAATTAAATTTTAAATTAAGTACTTTTACCTTTATATTATATTTTTAAAATTACATGTTCTTAGGTGTATTGATCTCAATCACTTACATGAATGACGTATCTAGATGCTTTCCCAAATACTTTGCAGCCATATATTAGTTATACCCACGATGTAGCTAGGGATTATAATTGTGGATTTAGAGTCGTCGCTGACTTGGTAAGATATATTGTGAATGAATGGGAGAAAGTGATAAGGGATTTAGTAAATGAGCTAGATTTTCATTCAAAACATTATACGAGTATATATAGATCTCATGAAAGGGTTATGGAGTTAACTAAAATATTATTTTAAGGAATAACCAGATTATCTCGTAAAGTGTTTTTTTTTTTTTTTTTTTATTCTTTTTTTTTTAAGTTAAGCCTAAATCATTTTCTCTGGCAATCAAATATCCATAATGGAGATCGGTAATGGCTGCTGAAATTGAACCATTAGAAAAAAAACACATGGACTCTTGTTCCGTTACCATAATCTCAAAAACCTATTGGATGTAAATGGGTTTTCAAAATTAAATATAATTTTGATCGTTCGGTTTAGTGCTACAAAACTCGTTTAGTTGTGAAATGCTACAATCAGATTAAGGGTCATGATTATCATGATACTTTTACCCTTGTAGCAAAATTAGTCATAGTTCGTTTGTTTCTTTCTATTGCTACTATCAAAGGGTGGGCCATTCAGCAGTCAGATGTCCATAATGCATTTCTACAAGGTGATTTAGATGAAACAATCTACATGTACCACATAGGGAGCATAGAGTGTGTAAACTCAATAAATCATTGTATGACCTGAAACAAGCATTCATAAAAGGGTTTGCCAAGCTCTCCATAACCTTGATGGCAGTAGGCTTTACTCAGTGTAAGTCTAATTATCATTATTTACTAATATATGTGGCTCTACTTTTACATTTGTCATTGTTTAGGGTCGACAACATTATTATTACAAGGAATGATCCTTTTCTAATTCAAAAGTTGAAGAGGTTTTTGGCATAAAAATTCTACATCAAAGATTTGTGACGACTAAAGTAGTTTCTTGGCATTAAGGTGGCTCGATCATAGAAAGGGTTATTTCTTACTTAGTGCAAATATACAATGGATTTTTTATCTGATGTTAGTGTTACAGGTGGTCGAATTAATGAAGTTCCCATGAAACAACATTTCAATCTTGCTTCTAATAATGGTACATTATAACCAGATCCGACCATTTAATTCTGACTTGTTGGTCATCTCTGTCACACGACTTGATATCAATTTTGCTGTTAATCATCTCAGTCAATTCATGTAGTCACCTTGTACTCTACACTTGGATGTTGCTCAGCGTGTCCTTCAGTATTTAAAAGATACTAGCAATGTTTATTGCTAGCATCTAGTTCTCTTCATGTATCGAGTTTTTGTGACTCTGACTGGGCTGATTGTCCTATCACTCATTGGTCTAGTAGTGGTTATTGTATATTCCTTGGTTCAAGTCCTATTTCTTGGAAGACTAAGAAGCATTCCATAGTCTCTCACTCCTCTGCAAAGGCTGAACATAGATCGATGACATCTCTTGCATATGAACTTAAATGGTTAAAGTATCTTCTAGTTGATTTGAGCATTTCACATACATCTCCGATGACAATGTTTGGTGACAATCAAGCGACTATTCAAATATATGAAAATCCCGTGTTTCACGAATGCACCAAGCACATTGAGTTAGACTGTCACTTTGTGCATGAGAAAATTCAAGACAAGTTATTGCTCCCTCACTTTATCCCTTCTTCATCTCAAGTTGTTAATGTCATCACTAAGCCAATTGACAAATATTTTTTTCTCACGTCTCATTCGCAAGTTGGGTGTTCTTGATATTCACACTCTAACTTGAGGGGAACTTGAGAAGGAATCTCATGATAATGTTATCACAATTAGTTATGTATTTAAATTTTTTAATATTTGTTATCACTTGAGATAGATAGCATTTGTTATTATCTTTTAATCCTAGATAAAAGATTTAGATAGAATTTAGACAATAGTTATTGACAGTGATTCCTCTATTTTCCCACCAAGTAGATATATTCCGCTTTGGGCTTCACGCACGCGTCCTTCATTGTCATAGATTTGCTTTTAGTCATGGGCTTTGCACAATTATTCTTTGAGTGACGATATTTGCACCCCTCTAAAATTGTATGTACACTCCCAAATTGGTATATTTTTAAAATTCTAATATTGACCTTTAGTATATATATATATATTTTTTGAAACGGCAAAGTTTATTGAAACAAAGCCACGAAAGGCAAGGCTGGAACAACCATAACAAAAGAAAAGCAAGAGACCCCCACAGTCAGACTAGGAGCCACCAAGCAAAAAGAAACAACACCAACAAGAGAAACGAACAAAAACAAACCAGGCCAGGAAAACAGAGGATGCCAAAACAAAAAAGAGAGACTAGCAAAACAACACTCCAACACATAGAAAAACAAAAACCAGCCAACGAATACAAAACACATCAAAAAACTCCCCATTCCAACCTATCACCACTCCTACCAGAAGCACTCTTCGCTAAACTGTCGGCCAAAGAATTTGAACCTCTAGACATGAACTTAATTGAAAGACCATCCATAGATTTAATGAGGTGACGAATGTCATATATCTTTAGTATCATTATTAAAATAATTATAAATACAATATATAATATTCAGAGTATTTTAACAAACATGTATTTATAAAAATATTAACTATATATTAATTAAAAACTTAAAAAGTAATTAATAAAAATATAAAATAACTGTTTTGATAATTAAAGAAATTGAAAAAAATCATCGTACCTAACTAAAAATCTAAGCTAAAATAAAAATAAAATAAAATGAGATTTGATGAAAATCTGGAACCATATTTTTTATTTCAATAATAATTTTTTCTCGAAAATTTAGATTTTTTTTTATAGAAGAATTTGTTAACATATAGTATTTAATAATAAGAGAAAAAAAAAAAAAAAACTAAGAAAATGGATGAGTATGGATATTGATACTCATAAATATGATAAGCACACCCATATTTATAAGTACACAAATGTCTAATATTTAAATTAAATCATTACTATAAGCACTCATCTTAATGCCAGTAATACCCTTATTTAATTAAATGAATGTATTCATTTTAATACATTTTATTTATAAACCCTCTTAAATGGATATATTGGTAATATATGGGGTGTGTTTACTATGGTAGCAAAAAATAACACAACCCAAATAGTAACCAGACTTTTATTGATTTGGGCTGCTGACAAGCCCAAATACTTTATATGAATAAGGCCCAATCGTAGGCCCAAGAGCAAGTGCAAACCTTGGCTAAGTCTACAAAGACCAAGTCTGTGTGTAGACTAAGTCTGTGATATTGCTCAACTGTCAACAAATTCAAAGATAATCAGATATCTCAGCCAAGATAAGTGGGATCACACGATCTCTTTGTGATAGACAATCTCATTTTTACTATAAATAAAGGCACCTGGTCATTGGCAAGGGGGGGAGTAAAAGAAAAAACAAAATAAGAGACACGACTTTCTTTGCTCTCCCACTCACAAAAAGACTGAAAAGCAATTGAACAAATGGGGCCCACTTCAATTTGTTTATTATTTTGGTTCAATTTGTTCAAGATGTCAACTGATCCATAATAAACACCATCTCTACAAAACCACTCGACCATCACCCATTCTCCGTTCGACTTGGAATCGTCTCATTTCAATTAGATACTAATCTTCACAAGTCCATTCGACCAACACCTTTTTTCACTCATACTTGATCAACTCATTCGACTTCTACACACACGCAGCTAGTGGAATAACTGCAAGTCTTTCAACTCCACGCTCAAAGTCACTTTCAACAGGAGTAATTCACTTCTTCTAAACGGATCGACGACGGCCTTGCCTCGTCTCCTCTTAGCAAATTAATTTGCTAAACGCTCAGCCCAAGCGAACATAAGGCTCTCCGAACAACACCACCCAGGATTCAACAGTTTCGTTTACGGTTTGATTTAGATTTTGTTCAATCTCGTTATTAATTTGATTTATTTTATTTATTAATAAATTATTTAATTCGAGCATCGGAGAGTCCCCAACAAGACACCCCCCTCTCACTCCGTTCTACCTTATTTTTACAGGGAATCCAAAGCATTCGACAAAGAACCATTCATAGATTGCCGGTGCCCCGAGTATCACGATTTTGACCGAATTTTGACCGTGGGATTTTCTGGTTCTACATTTACAAGTTCTAACATTTTAAAAGAATTTAATGGGGGTATACATAAAAAAATGAGTGCACATACAGTTTTTGAGGAGTACAAATATCGTTACTCTTATTCTTTATATATAGCCCATAATGCGGTCTATTTAGTAGGGAGAGACCAATACTTATTATATAAAAATTATGGACTTCATTTACTAGCGATGTGAAATGTGACAACCCATACCATTTTTTAAAATTCATATATAATTATATGAAAACCGTTCTTGGCTATAAAGTGATTTATGAAAACCTTTCTTGTCTATTTCGTTACATTTCCACTAATTATGTTGTTTCACTCATATATTATTTTTTTGTCATGCGTCGCTTTTCGGGTGGAAGTCTTAAGGTAAAACGGTCCCATCGAAAGATTTTATCCTCTAATTGTTAAGGCTTTTAATGGATCATTTTAGTTTGAAGTTTGCATTTTCTATCAACATTTTTAGTCCTACAATTTGTCAAAAATCATAAATTTGGTTTTCGTCTGTACCTAAAGCATAGTTTTCTCTAAAATTTCAAGCTATGGAAAGAAATGAATTACAAAAAGGGCACAATATATGCCTATACATATGAAAAATAATTATACCATGATCAGCTTATAAATATCGGCATTGAACATCTGGAAAGTTAGAAGAGAAGGTGGCAGATGGGTGAATGGAGAAGTTGAGAATGCACGAGAGAATTGTATCAAACAGTTACGGTCCCATATGAAACTTGTTATGTGAATATTATTAGGTTAACAAATAAATCTAGTCAGCCCTAGATATCTTTTTTTTTTTTTTTGTTGGTATTTATTTAACTGTATAAACCAAACCCACCCGTGACCACATGAATTGCCTATCTAGCCGCACGCCCAATACAACCTTTTTGGTTGCACCATTTCATCAGTTTTTGGTCAACTGACGGTGCACCGCTGACCCAACCACAATTTATGTGTCAACATTGGTACGGCACTCCCTATTAGATCTTGTGTAAGACTTAATTACACACACATGCAGTCACTTAGTTGTTAGATTATTAGATTTTGGTGTACCTGTACTTGACTTGGAAGAGTTTCAAAACGTGTTGAATTATATTATGTGTTACAGGTGATTTTTGAGGCACAAATTTCATACAAGTACAAATTAATATTTTTGACACTAAATAACTATAAATACATGTGACTTTATGTTCACATCTACCTTAAATACATGTATTAAGTATGTAATAAAAAAATTTTTTACCGATAATAACTATAATTAATCAAATTGAATTTCTGATGTACACAATTAATTTATTGACTAAAAAAGAAAAATGATACAGTATCTAGTTCATATATATATTAAACTTTTTATTTATAACACTCTTCTTATGACTATTTTATTGATAATGAGAATCTTGTGTAATTTAAATTTAACTATATATATTTATACCAACAGATTTTATGAAGTCCGACATTTCAGAATTTTTCACTTTTATTTTAACAAATTCTTAACATTAAGAGTTTACTAAAGTCATAATTTTGAAAATTTGATATTTCCATCTGAAACACGATATATATGGGTACGGCTATTGACACCCATAAATATGATAAGCACACCCATATTTATAAGTACACCCATGTCTAAAATTTTAAATTAAAACATTACTATAAACACTCATCTTAATGCCAATAGTACCCTTATTTAAATGAATGTTTTTATTTTAATACAATTTATTTATAAATCCTCATAAGTTATTAATACACCCAATTTTACAAATGTTAATTAGAGTTGTTTGCAAAATAGAAGCAGCATAATATATTTTTTTTACTTTTAATATTTTAAATTTAAATTTAGTTTTAGAGTACAGTTTATATTTTAAATTATAATCATTTAAAAATAATGAATGTTATAAATTACTTTTTTTTGAACGGTAGTTTTATTAACAAAGGCCAAAGCCAACAAGAACAAGCACAACAACAGCTGCAGAAACAAACAGAGCAGAAAAACAACAACAGCAACAGCACGCCTCACCAGCAAACGAACATAACACAACAACAGCAACAGCAACAGCAACAGCTACAGACACAAACAGAGCAGCAAAAAACACCATGCCAAAAAAATAACAACACAACAAAGCTCAGCCCAGGATACTCCATTCCACAAAATCCCCTTCCCTATTAGAAATGAATGTTATAAATTACTAAATTAAGTTAAATTACTTAATTCAAAAGAAAATATATAAATTACTATTATACTGTAACAATGTAAATTACTACCTTTTTTGTAATATGCATAACAAGTTCGCTCTATATTTGAAATCAAATCATTATTTCAACAATATTCTCTATATATATTAAAACCTGTATATTACCAACTTTATATCATATTTTTCTATAAGAAGAAATAATAAGTTACTAATCAGAAATAATGAATCTTTGAGAATTTGACTTTAATTTTTAATTGGTGGAGAATCCCACCATATGAAATTCTAATACTCCAAATTCAAAAAGGGGGAAAAATAAAGAGGTAGATGCAAGCATTGAGCTGAATTTAAAAAAAAAAAAAAAAATGCAAGCATGTTTTCACTTTATCTTCTGTAATATATTGGCAGCCGTTTCAAAAAAAAAAAAAAGTTTTGCGGTTAAAAAAAGAAAGAAATAGAATTAGGGTTTAACTTGGGTTTGGTTTTTTTTTTTTAATAATAAATTAAGTGATATAGTTGAAGATATGGGTGTAATTAATGGGTGTAAATAGTATTTTGTTTATTTTTAATTAAACTAATTTATCCTTATTGGTAAAATCCTATCAGGATATTTTTGTAATTAAAATTTTTATTAAAATATGGGTGTGCTTATCATATTTATGGGTGTCAATATCGACTCCCTATATATATATACAGATTTGCTATTATCAGTTCGAATTGACAATAAATATATCAGGACGAAGAATGTGGACCACTAGATTTACATACTTTGACTCAAAGTGTATGCACTTGTCAAAACTTCTCAATAATCTGTGGTCCACATTCTTCGTCCTGATATATTTATTGTCAGTTCGAACTGATAATAGAAAGATTATATATATATATATATATATATATATATATATATATATATATATATATATATATATATATATATATACGGTCTTTCTATTATCAGTTCGTCCTAATATAAAATATATCAGGACGAATAATGTGAACCATAGATTATGGAGAAGTTTTGACAAATGCATACACTTTGAGTCAAAGTATGTAAATCTAATGGTCCAAATTTTTTATCCTGATATATTTTATATCAGGACGAACAGACAATAGAAAAACTATATATACATATATTTATATATATTTATATATAGTGAGTCTCTCATGAGGGATCCCTTGTTTTAATTTTGGTAAGGACCATGATGAAAACACATCGATTTTAATGAATTTTAATCTGAATTTTTTTGTAGATAATGAGTTCATTGAAATCTACTTATAAACAAAATTTGAGAATTTTCCGAGCATTAGAACTATTTTATCCAAATTTTGTTAAATATGAAGGCATCGAAAAATAGACGAAATATAGGAAAATTCAAGAAAAACAGTTCTAGTATTCGAAAAATTCTCAAAGTTTGTTCATAAGTAGATTTCAATGAACTCATCATCCACACAAAAATTCAGATTAAAATTCATTAAAATCGATGTGTTTTCATCATGGTCCTTACCGAAATTAAAATAAGAGATCACTCATGAGACTCTCTCTCTCTCTCTCTATATATATATATATAAGCCACTTATAAAATTGAGTTTAGCTACTATACAGTTTTCATATAGTTACAAAGTTAGTTGATAATCATTGGATTTCAATCCAAGAGTCTATAAAAATCAAAAATGAAAAAATGAAAAAAAAAAAAAAAAAACATTAAGAACTAAAAAATAATAATCCTCTCTCATAATTAACCATGCAACTATGCAGGTTCTGTGTTTACTAATTAGAAATCAATTGGATGGAAATATAACTTAATTCTTGTTTTATGGTTACTGTGTTTACTAAGATCAGTTTTGAATCAAATTATGCGGGGAATTAAGTTTCTTTTAGAAAGGGAATTTGATTCCTACCGGCCACCTCTCACCTAAAGAATCAAGTTCCCTTTCTTGATTCATTTTCCTGTGGAGTTTGATTCTCTATCATTTCATTTTTGATTAGTAAATGCTTCATAAATCCTATCAAATCACTATCATCAAGATCATTTGATATAATACAACTTTGGGATCAAAATCGTGTTCCTCTAGTTGGGTAGAGGTTGATATGTTTCCTTCAAAATTCGTAGAAAAACAAGAGATCTATTTGTAATTCACATGCTTCTTGTGAGAACCAAGATCATGACTATTATCACTTGCAAGTTGCTTCATGCTTGAACCATGAGAAGGGCCAACTGGAATTCTAACGTTGAGGTCCCATTAATTGATTCTCATTTGCCGGTAAATTATAGAAATTGCCCATCACCTTCGTTGTAGAAAAACAAATGGTTAAATTTCACTGAAAATTTAATAAATTTCTACTTTATGTTGACCCAGGGCCGTTGTGAAAGCAACTCATGAGCTTCAATAATTTTGTGCTTCATAATGCAAGGCATGTGAATATAGATCTCTATCTATCTTTTTCCTCCATATAAAGAAACGCAGCCAGGTTCTTAGACAAAGCTCGGGCCGCTCCTAATACACCAAAAACAACCCACCAGCCACCCAAAAAATAAAATAATATCACAATTTCTTTTTTAATATTGTACCCTTAGCTAGTACCCTGCATGGTCTCATATTACTATAAACTGATAAACAACAATTCAATCAATTTCTTCCATAATCTCTTGTAACTTCTTTTTGTTTTTATTTGTGATTTGAGTGTACGTAATAATGGCTTCTAAGGATGATCATGTGGGTATTGAAATGGTGATGGGTGGAGACAATAACAGTAGTGTTTCTAGTAAAAGCAATAAGGATTTGAAGAAACACATGGTTGTTTTTGGTGAGAAAGTGAGAAGATTTCCTGGGTTGGTTTGGCACACTGTTTGGAAAGTGGGTCGAGACGATCCTCGAAGAGTGATTCATGCTTTGAAAGTGGGTTTATCATTGACACTGGTTTCGTTGTTGTATCTGATGGCTCCGGTGTTCAAAGGTGTTGGAGAGAATGCCATTTGGGCTGTCATGACTGTTGTTGTTGTGCTTGAGTTCACTGCAGGTTTAATTCATTTGTTAATTTCCTTTATGTTAATTAATTTTTATGTGTCTTGCTGATATTTATTAATTCTCTAATTTACTTTGTTTTTTTTTTTTTTTTTTTTTTTTCTGTATTTATAGGTGCAACTTTATGCAAAGGACTGAATAGAGGATTAGGGACAGTATTAGCAGGATCATTGGCATTTTTATTCGAGTACATAGCAAACGAGTGCGGTCAGGTTTTCCGGGCTGTTTTCATCGGAGCTGCTGTATTTGTTGTTGGTAATTAAGTTGCTTTTCTTTAATTTTTTCTAAAATCATAAAAGTTTTGAAGTTATATATTAATGAAGCTAGGTTTGATAAATTTTGAAATTGATACAGGAGCTGCAGCTACATACTTGAGATTCTTTCCATATATAAAGAAGAATTATGATTACGGTGTAGTGATATTCCTCTTGACCTTTAATTTGATTACTGTGTCAAGCTACCGAGTTGAGAATGTGTTGAAGATCGCTCATGAACGCTTTTACACCATTGCCATCGGCTGTGGCATCTGCCTTTTCATGAGTCTTTTGATTTTTCCAACTTGGTCTGGTGAGGACCTTCATAATTCTACTGTGGCCAAGTTTGAAGGCTTAGCAAAATCTATTGAAGGTATGAAATTTAAATCTTTTGAGACACAGAGACAATTAACAGTATCATATACTATGTGCTGTTAGTACTTTTTTATTAACTTTAACATAAAATGGTGCAGCTTGTGTGAATGAATATTTTAACGATCAACTAATGGAGGTAGAAGTGAGCCTAGAAAAAGAATTAGAGGATCCCATCTACAAAGGTTACAAGACTGTTTTGGACTCTAAATCTACTGATGAAATTCTAGTAAGTTGCTTTTAATTGGTTTTATAATTAATTAATTAGTTAAACATGAATGTTTTTTGGATTAATCAAGTGATTATATACGTTTGGGTTGAGCAGGCACTGTATGCAAGTTGGGAGCCAAGGCACTCGAGACATTGTTACAGATTTCCATGGCAGCAATATGTGAAACTGGGAGCTGTTCTTCGCCAATTTGGATACACTGTTGTTGCTCTACACGGTTGTTTGCAAGCTGAAATTCAGGTAAAAAGTTATTTGAGATATATATATATATATATATATGGCCGGTTCGAATTCATTTGAAGTATATTTTTTATGGTTAGAACTTCCCTCTTCAGGTTTTAATTTTCAATATTCATTATCTCTCCATGTCTCATTACCTGTCTTCTTGTTGAAAAATAATGCTTCACGTGCATTCACGATAATGTATCTCAACATCTTTCTCATTACTGCACAGGCACATCATGCATGATAGTCATATAAATTTCTAAATCCACTCAAATCATGTCACGTGACATGAATAACCAATCATACAAGGGATACATGTCATCTGACATAATATACATGTTGAAGCTATTTTTTTTTAATAATTAACAGATGATCATTTAATCGTACTTAATTTCAAATTATTATTGGTTGTGTTTATAATTTTATATATATATATATATATATTGAGAAATGGTTTTGTTGTATATTTATAGACCCCGAAATCTGTTCGAATCCTCTTCAAGGATCCATGCATTCGGCTTGCAAAAGAAATAACAATAGTAGTAATGGAACTTGCCAATAGCATCAAAAACCGCCGTCATTGCTCTCCGGAGATACTATCCGATCACCTCCACGAAGCCCTACAAGATCTCAACACCGCCATAAAATCCCAGCCAAGGCTCTTTCTAGGCTCCAACAGCAACCAATCCACCAATATGTTAGCCCTAGCAGCAGCGCATGCTAGACAGAAGCAAGAAAAGGACCAAGGAGTCTCATTAACAAGCGTTAAAACCGACTCTTCCGCTATGCTGGAATGGAAAACCAGAAGGGCTTCTGAGCAATCAAAAGAGAATGAACGGAAAGTGTTAAGGCCACAGCTGAGTAAAATTGCCATCACAAGTCTTGAATTTTCAGAAGCGCTTCCTTTTGCAGCTTTTGCTTCTCTGTTGGTGGATATAGTTGCCAGGCTTGATAATGTGATTGAAGAAGTTGAAGAACTTGGGAGGATTGCATGCTTCAAAGAGTTTAATCCTGGTGATGAAATCATTGATGTGACTTGTTCAAAGCAACAACAGGATGTTACTCAAAATCATTTGCCTTCTCATGGAGCTGATTAATTCTTCATATATTATATATAGCATATCATTTAGACACATATTTTTCATTCCCTTCCATATTTATTGTTGAGACTGTATTTCTGTTACAGTGATTCTAGCTTTAGAGATCAAACTATTCCATTTTAGCTAGCCTTGTATCATGCTATAGCTGCTAGCTTCAATAAAACTTTTTGGCTATAAATTAAATACATCATTTTAGTCTTTTCGTTATTCAATCGTTAATCAAACTTGATCATTTTAGTCTTTTCGTTAGTTAATCCTTAGTCAAACTTGATAGTTGTAAAGATTTAATATTCTCCATATATGCAGCGCATGTCAAATATTTTAGCTAGAAAAATTCATAACGAATTGAAAATTTTGAAAAAAAAAAAAAAAAAGAGTAAATATATGCACTTTAAAGCATAAAGAAATTCTAGAAAGTTGGAAAAAAAAAAAAAAAAAAACTTTAAATAAATTTGGAACTGTCCTAGAAAAATATTATTAAAAAAAAAAAAGTGAAAGTTTTTTGAAAAATAAAATATTAATTCTTAAACAATTGTGAGAATTTGTAGATTAAATTAAAAAAATTTGGATTAAAATATAAAAACATTTTGAAATTAAACATTTGTGGTCACCGAAAGTTGTTGTAGTACTAGTTGGGTTTTTTTTTTTTTTTTTTTTTTTTTTTTTTTTTTTTCTTTTTCCTTTTATTTTATTTTTAATTATTTACAAGCTTATTTTATTTATCTAGGGTTATAATGGTCTTTTCGGTTTTTCTTTAAGGAGCTCAATAGTTTTTTCATTAATGGTCGGGTTAATTGTACAGACTTACCCCGTGTTTAGACCATGCAAAATATACAACAAATGACCTTAATTACAATGAGACTCTTGAGGTTAGTGTTCAACGGTTAAATCTATCAATTGACTTTAAGGATTAAGGGTAATTAAATAAGTCATTTACCTATAAATAAAATAAATAATTGTAAATTTATCTCAAAACTATATATAAATACATATATATCTCAAGAAAAATCACCAAAAGCCTCTGTAAATTTATGTAGTTATAAATCGATCCTAATATTATTATTATTTTTTTTTTAATGCCCTTGGTTTATGAGGCAACTTTATATATGAATTATGATTTATGAGGATACAACAAGAAAACAAAAGTGTTTCAAAATATATATATATATATATATATATATATATATGAAAATTTGCAATAGTTTTTTTTTCTACAAATATAAAACGGCACCTCCTTTGTCAAGAAGTACAAGCACAATTGGTATTGGAAGCTTGGACATGAAAGACTTATCACCATCAAGTACACTTATGCTACTCTTCTCCACCACAAAAAAACTAAAAAAGAATAGGAATTCGTCCAGCAGTGGCTAGACCATTGACATCATCCTCATACACACCAGAGTGGAAGGAGGATCTTCGAAGAAAACAATCCCCGGATCCATAGCATGCCCCAAATTGGCAAGACAATCCGTAACATGGTGAACCTAGCAACACCAATCAGCTCCTATATATAATTTTTCTACAGCAATGGATAAGATTGTAAAGTGGATGGTTTAAACTTTAAACTAGCACTTTTACAAACAAGAGCCACAATAGCCTGAGAATCAAACTCCACCTCCACCTTCCTATACCCAGATTCCTAAACAAATTTCAACCCTTCGAAAAGGCCCCATAGCTCAGCTTCCAAAACACTACCCACTCCCCTATTCAAAACAAAACCACCAATCCACTTTTTTCTATGATCCCTCACCACGCCAGTAGTGATATTACAAAAACCAGAACTCATGCTGCCATCCACATTCAGTATATAAACAGGGAGCCATTGCGTGTGTTTCTATTGTCTATCGTCAGGCCTAATTTCGCTTCTGCTGGTAGCCTACAATTGCAGTTTCCCTCCCCAGACTCGTGTACGTTTGAAGAAGAAGATGACATTGACAAAACCTTCGGTTATGAACTTGCAACACTGATGAACTTTAAAGAAATTAAAAAAATAAAAAACAATGATGAACTTGAAAAAAAAATAAATAAATAAAAATCAAGCAATACTAATGAACTTAAAAAATAATAATAAAAAAAATCAAACAACCCTGATGAACTTTAAACAAAATAAAAAAACCAAGCAATAATGATGAACTTTAAACAAAATAATAATAAAAAACAAGCAACACCGATGAACTTTAAAGAAATTTAAAAACAAGCAACACTGATAAACTTTAATTATAAAAAATCAAGCAACGTTGATGAACTTTAAAAAAATTCAAAAATCAAACAACAATGATTACAAAATCTAGGTATGAACACGATAAACGATCACACCAATTTCAGACCCAATATAGTGTTGGGAATTTGAACGGATGAACGTGGAAATGACATGCCTAATATTCGCCCATAACTCATAGCAATTAACATCTATAGTAGAAAAAATAAGATAAGAGAAAATAAACAATTACACAACATAAGATATACGTGGAAAACCCTAAATAAGGGAAAAAACCACTGGCCGTTGGAACGACAGAGAAAATTCTACTATATGATAAATTGTTACAACCATATACTCCAGGATTCTCTCTCACCCCTCAATCCCAAACCATAGAGCCTTACCAAGTCCCCAATCTCACAACCGAGCTTTACATCATGACTCTCAGCTCACAATACTCACAAGATCCTCACCAAGAAACCCACCCGCACACACCACCCCCCCCCCCCCCCCCCCCCCCCCCCCCCCCCCCCCCCCCAATATCCCTTAAGTCTCCCATGAATATCACCCACGGATCTCTAACTTGATCCACTGATATCCTCTAGATCCCTCCCCAAATATTCCCTAGGGTCTCCCCCGGATCTCACCACTCTCTGATGTTACAAGTGTTCTTTTACTCAACACAAATAACCTAATTACAAGGTTGTATTTATACTAATTACAGGGAGTTTAAGATAGAAGGAAAGCATACTCCTAAACGTACAAGACTTTCTTGTTTCACAAAAGACTATTTCCTTTTATGCATAAGTCTTTTTATTACACGCGAAGAGTATTCCTTTTCCTTCAAGCACAAGAATTTATAGAAGAACACTTTCCTTTTATGCGTAACATTCCTGATCTCAGCAAAATACGTCGCCACCGGGGTATGGGTCGCAGTTAGCCACCCACGCACCTTGGAAAGTCACTGGAAAAGAATGCTCAGCATACCGCGGTCTACACCGCGCTGATCTCCCTGGAATCAACCACACCCTGTGCCACGGTCCATGCGCCTTGCTCGAACCACGGTCCACGCCGCATTTACTTTCAGAATCTGATTCTTCAGTTCTTCTTCGGTCTTTAAACTTCCCTCAAACAACATCTTCATCTTCCAAATGTTATCCCACATCTTTAGAAAGTTTCACATCAGTTGAGTCTCGTTTGGTTCACATTGAGTTCACTTGAGAATGGAATAATTTTAATTCAAATGTTCTTATGTTCCCATATGTTTGGAAATATTTTAATTCAAATGTGTTTATATCAAATCAAGGTCCGGAGTTTTTGGATACATTTGAATTGTAATGCTCTATAGTCAATTTCAATTAGGGTTTTTCAATTGAAATTGTCTTCTAAACCCATTAACAATGTCAGTTCGTGTTCTTAAAGTTTTTTTTTTTAATTGTCTAATGTTGATATCAAGGAATGTTTCCGTATGTTTGGAATAAATTGAATTCTACTATTCTAAGGTTCTTTAATTGTAATGTTCAAATGTTAATTAAATCCCTTTAAATTATAAAAATGAATATCTATTCATGTTCCCATATGTTTGATACGTTCTCATATGTATGGAATAATACTAATTCAAATGTTTTTATGTTGTCATAGGTTTGGAATAACTTAAATTCAAATGTTCTTAAGTCCTATATTTTTAGAATAATTTTAATTCAAATGTGTTTATATCTAATCAAGGTCCGAAGTTTTTTCGACACATTCGAATTGTGATGCTATATTGTCAATTTCATTTAGGGCTCTTCAATTGAAATGGTCTTTTGAACCCATTAACAATGTTAGTTTGTGTTTTCAATTTTTTTTTATTTATTTTTTTATTTTTTATTTTTTAACTATGTAATGTTGATATCAAGGAATGTTCCCATATGTTTGGAATAAATTAAATTCTATAGTTCTACGGTTCTTTAATTGTAATGTTCAAATGTTAAACCCTTTTAAATTATAAAAAGAATATTAATTCATATTCTCATATGTTTGATATGTTCCCATATGTATGGAATAATTCTAATTTAAATGTTCTTAAGTTCCCATATATATATATATTTGGAATAACTTAAATTCATATATTATTATGTTCCCATATTTTTGGAATAATTTTAATTCAAATGTGTTTATATCTAATCAAGGTCCGGAGATTTTGGACACATTTGAATTGTAATGCTCTATTGTCAATTTCCATTAGGGCATGAGAATATGAGTGAATTTTCTCCTATTGAATGAATTTTACAAATTAAGTTCCTAAATTTAGTTTTCGGTGCTTCTAAGACTTATTTTGGTGTTTTCGAGACTTATTTTGTGTTTCCAAGACTTATTTGAGTATTTTCGAGACTTATTTTGTATTTCCAAGACTTATTTGGGTATTTTTACAATTTCCGAGAATTATTGAGCATTTTTGCAATTTTCAAGATTTATTGGACAAATAAAAAAAATTCATATTTTTTTTTTCTTCATCCTTTATCGATATGGAGATCGATTTTGACCTCCATTAGAGATCGGTCGAATCTGTTCGACCTCCATTAGAGGTCTGTTCGACCTCCAATGATCTTTTATTGTCCATGCCCTATACATTGCTTACGCTGGATCAATGGGATCCCAATCTCGATTTCCTAGATATACTTACCATGTTCAGTAACTGAAGCTACTTATTCTCTTTCACTACACCAAACCGACTGACTTTCACCCAAACACATACAGTTGATTCTACAAGTACCATGGGCAACCTCCACTAGAGGTCCTTTTTTTTTTTTTTTTTTTGAAGCTGATATGGACCCATATATATATATATATATATTTAAGGTTATTTGTACCAAGAATTACTAAAATAAATGAGATTCATTATGAAAAAGGTTGAAGAAGATGAGGAAGATATGTTGATTGAAGAAGATAGAGAAAAGAAAAAGAAATAAAAAGAAGGGGTAATTTCACTCAAATCTCTAGTTTTTGGTTAAATGTCACCCATTTAAACGTCTTTATCATATTAGCAACTTAAGTCTCTTGTTTTTCTAAAATACATTATTTTAGGAGGGTGTATTCAATTAGGATTCTTGAGGATATTTAAAGACATTTTTTAAGTGACAGATTTTCATGGATTTCTACGGACTTTTATAAATCCACATGGATTTTTATTGATTTGTTTAGACATCTATCTTAGACTTTTATGGATTTGTTTAGACATTTATCTTAGACTTTTATAGATTTGTTTAGACATCTATGGACTTTTATGGATTTGTTATCTCTGACTTCTATTATAGATGGAGAATTATACCATTATATGGCCCAATAACACAATCTATACACTCAACTAATACGATCCATTAATACAATTTGCAGTACTAATAACCATCTCTGCTTTCTTCATTTTCTCTTCTATTACTTTTCACCTCTTTAATTAGCTATTTCCCTTTTCAGTTCTCCATTTGGACTTTGCTTATGGCTTCCTTTTTTTTTTTTTTTTTTTTGGTCATGTATTATGTTTCAATAAGACAAATGTGTCACGTTATCTATATAATAATTTAATAACATACGTCTATACATCCATTTATGAATTTAATTAAAAACCATCATTTTTAAGCAAATAAATGTTGATTGATTATTAGGCATTTTTTTCAAAAATGTTTGGATATATAAAACGAGCTTATCATGTATCATGTCATATCTATTTACTCGTTCAATATAATTAGAATGTTTAATAAAGTTAGGTGGTAGCATGCATGCATTATAGCTTTAATCATTAGAGCGTTGGCAACATCAAGCATGGCTAGCTGTTGCTGATATCATCACCATAATCATCACAAATGAAAATTATTATACGGTAATTAATGATATGTACTTAGAATTAGGCTAATTGAGCAATAAGATAGACGATTACAATAAAACAAAAATTTTAGGAAGAGTCAATGTATAACATTTACAAAATTTAAAGGAAAACATATAAATTTTCATTAATTATTTTAAAATAAAATATAAAAAATTGGACGATTGATATTTGATACAAGGTAAGTTCGTCGCTATAGATAACTTAATTATATTGATCAATTTTTTTTTTCATCCCTACAAATATATTTGCTAAGTACTTAAGGCGACGTTTTTTGGGATGAAAATAATTTCGACCCTTGACCAATTTTAGCTTTTGGCCTGGGACAAATAATTTTCATACCGAATGAGCAATTTTATTGTAAAGACTAATGAGTATATCAACCTTAAAAGAAAAGATGAAAAGATGAAAATGATTAAGAGAGAATTGGATTGACGAGTTTGTTGGCTGCATGAAAAGGGTTTCAAATATAACTGCTTGCTTGAAAAGATTTTTGTGCCTCAAGAATCAAGATTCTTGCCTCTATACTGAATTTGAATAGTCTTGTCTTGTTTGTTGACGAAAGTACTGCTTCCTGCAGATGTTGAAGGACTTCTTATTATAGGTTCAACATGACCTTGGGCCTTGGGGTCCGCTTGTCCTGTAAGTTGATTGCCAATCCTCATGCTTTGTTCTCTACTCTTATACATAAACTTCAATTTTTGCGCCTTTTATCCTTTCTCTACTGCAATGGAATTTGTGTTCCGGTTATCTTATAGTATTTTGGCATATCCACATATATCAGATAGGCATTGGAGTATTTAACTTGATAGGACTTAATGCTGGAATTACTTGACTTTATTTGAGTTTTGAATTGATTTTGTCATGGTAACAATATGTAGGGCTGTTGCATATATTCCTCTCACAGTTTTGGCTGTTCCAGCATCCGTGCTTACTGTAAGCATTAAATTCCAATTCTGATGCCTATGCTTTTTTTTTTTTTTCCTTTTTCTGTTTTACATAAAAGATTATTTTCCATCAACATACTACTGAAATATACTCTATGCTGCTAATTCTCAAGTTCTAACGTGGAATGTGAATGCTTCTATCTTTCCTTGAATGACCCATAGATGATTGTGTATGAGAGAGAGAGAGAGAGAGAGAGAGAGAGAGAGAGAGAGAGAGAGCAAAGTCCACCAAAATCTTTGGGGAGAAGGCTGGACATGTTATGGCATTTGATATTTATATCTCTCACTATCAAGTCCATCAAAATCCATCAAAATCCATGACCTAAGAAAATCCTTTAAAATCTAGTCCTAATTGAATACACCTTGATTCTTGTAGACATTTTTAAAGTCTCAATTCAATACACCCAGATTTGGAAGAATTCTTTAAAAGTCCATAGAAATCCTAATTGAATACCACTGGATTCATATAGACTATTTTAAAGTCTTTAAATGTCCGAATTGAATATACCAGGATTTATAATGTTTTTAAATGTCCTCAACAATCCTAATTGAATATACCCCCCTTAGTTCATTTGATCAAAAAACTAACGGTCAACTCTAACTATATATAGAATTACAATTTTACCCTTGTCAAAATGATTTATTGAGTTTTAAAAATAAATAATATTAAAATGGTTTATAAATATAAATTAACAACAAAAATTTATATAAAATTTAAAAACAGAAAAAATAAAATATAAATATAAAAAAATATAAAAATATATATATATAAAACTAGTTTAGGGTGGTGGATTAACCATTAACCATTGGACATTTGGACCGTCAGTTATCCACCAGAGAGGGATAAGGTACTTTGGATTTTTTTGTGGACTATGTGAATGAAAGAGGAGCTAATTTGGGGTGGTGGATTAACCAATTTTTTTTATGGCTTTTTGCATTTCAAACTGTGCAATTAGTGGGTGGAAAACAACTCCATATAACTTGTTTGGTTGGAACATCGGCAAGAAAAATGCTGATGATCATCAGAAGCCACAGCCCAAGTATTATGATATTCAGCTTCCATTCTCTCTTTCTGTTGTCGATAAAACTTTCTTAAGAGGTATGAGGTATCTCTCTCTCTCTCTCTAAAACCTGTGCTTGCATATATAGTTGTATTTTCTATTTTTATTAAAAAAGTGGAGGTTGGGTTTTATTATAAGTAGAATAGGTCTTTTCATCTAAAACAAGTTGATGTATTTGTGATCAGGTAGAGAACTAAAATGCTGCTATAAGGCAACCGATGATGGATTTAGTGCAACTAATTTCCACGGGTGCTGCGATTTCAAGGGACCATGTGTGATAATTGGATACACAGACAATTCCTTCAAGTTTGGTGCATTTAATCCAGAAGGGTATAGAAGCACCGATGATTATTACGACACCTTCGATGCTTTTCTCTTTTATTGGTTGGATGAACAGACAGCCGATCCGATCATACTGCCCAAAGTTGGGGGCAGCGGAGCAGCACTTTTTGATTATGCAAGAGGTGGGCCACAATTCGGAGCTGACGGGCTGCTCATTGGGCCTCCACTCGCACCAGTTATGGGCGGTTTTGCTGGACCCGATACCAATTCCGGTGTTGGGGACTTGAGGCAGGCTAAGTCTAGGTTAGGATTGTCATATGCTAAGAGAAGGGATGGGAAGGAGTCTCTTTTTGGGGATAATTCCAAAGCCATTCTTGATGAAGTGCTAGTCTTTTGTAGTCCTCAAATTGCAAGCTTATACTAAAATTATTACTTTTTGAATGGAATGGAAATCCATGTCCTCACCTAAGGACTATACATACTAAAAGTTGTCTATTAAATTTAATAATTGGAATATCTAAAGTCATGACTTGCAACTTCTTCCACTCCACCTAGATTTTGCATAAATTGAAAATTCGTATGTTTATGAGACTAATTTATATGGGGACCAATTGTCACCTTTGGGAGGCTTGCATGTATTATTAATAATGCTCACTCCACTTAACTTGCACAAAGCCCTTCTTTTAGCACTTTTCTTTTTTCTCATTTCTCAATTTCATTTTCAATTGAAACAAGTGGAGCATATAGTTGAAAGGGATTTTTAAACAACTAAATAATTTTATATGGAAATACTAGTAGGGGGTGGGAGAATCTAGTAGGGGGGTAGGAGAATCAAAGTTTAGAAAATTATCTAAGTTGGTTTTGCACGAAAAGAGTTGAGGGATGATATGGAACTTTTTAGAAAGAAAAATAAATAAATTAAAGTGATCATCTTAGTGTAATTTGTTTTATCAAGATTTTTAACCAAAGTGAACAAGGGACGGGGAACAATTGGTGAAGTTGGGCATTGTTAATTAAATATTACATTTGATAAAAAGTTACAATTAATTCCTTCCTTGGTTGGTTTATTATATCAAAAAGTGATTGGTTCTCGTAGCATAAATTATTGTAGAGAGTGGGAGTTTGAAAGCAATTTGATCATGAAAGGGAAAAAGTAATGTTGAGAAAGAGATGTTGAGCCTTTTGAATGACCCTTAGTACCAAGCAAGGTTTACATACTGTTTTGGGAAATTAGTTCAAGTGTATGAAGTATGATTGCTTTGTGCTAGTTTACGGTATCTTTTTAACCGCTAACTTAGAAGTCATTTGCCTAAATCGAAGTTCGTTCATCTCTCAGCTAAGCTACGCCCCTAAAGGCACTTTGCGCTGGTTAATTAGTGTTAGTAAATAATCTTCATCGTAGACATTTTAATATATATATATATATATATATATATATATATATATATAAATTAAGGGGGGTGTATTCAATTAGGATTAATTAGGATTCTTGAAAACATTTAAAGACATTTTTTAAGTGACAGATTTTCATGGATTTCTACAGACTTTTATAAATCCACATGGACTTTCATTGATTTGTTTAGACATCCATCTCAGACTTTTATGGATTTGTTTAGACATCCATCTCAGACTTTTATGGATTTGTTTAGATATCCAAGGATTTTCATGGATTTGTTATCTCTAACTTATATATCAATAGTAAGCTAATTATAGCTAATTATAAAAAAAAAAAACCTTTGAAGTTGGAATGACCAAAATTTGATACACCAGTCAATCTATATTTGCGTATATATATATTTTGAGGTTGTAGCTGATGAAAACAAAGCGATTGAATTGAATCCAAAATTGGCTAAGGTTTTCATGAATTTGTTATCTTTGACTTATCAATAGTAAGCTAATTATAGCTAATTATCAAAAAAACCTTTGAAGTTAGAATGAGCAAAATTTGATACACCAGTCAATCTATATTTGTGTATATATATAGTCTGAGGTTGTTGCTGATGCAAACAAAGCGATTGAATTGAACCCAAAATTGGCTAAGGCTTATCTGCGTAAAGGCATTGCTTGCATGAAGTGTAGATGAATTATTTTTCCTTAAAATAAAATGCTAATAAAGAGTTTTTCAAAAAAAAAAAAAAAAGCTAATAAAGAGTGAGCATTTTGGTGTTTGATTGAAGGCTCTACAGATTAATTTGGTGTTGTTTTGTGCAATTCTGGCACGTAGTGAGTTTTGTACTTGTTATACCGTATACAATTATGTGACTGCAATATATTCTCACATATATAATTATGTGCAGTTTTTTTTTTTTCCTTTTTAATTCACAGAACATACTGGGGATGGAAGTTTATTATTCTCACATGCATCGGTTTTTTTAATTTTTACATATTAGTGCTTTTCGTTTCTGATTTGAGAGAGAGAGGGAAAGCAAAATCCTCCAAAATCTTTGGGGAGAAGGCTGGACATGTTATGACATTTGATATTTATATCTTTCACCATCAAGTCCACCAAAATCCATCAAAATCCATGACTTAAGAAAATCCTTTAAAATCCAGTCATAATTGAATACACCTTGATTCTTGTAGACATTTTTAAAGTCTCAATTCAATACACCTGGATTTAGAAGGAATCTTTAAAAGTCCATAGAAATCCTAATTGAATACCACTGGATTCATATGGACTCTTTTAAAGTCTTTAAATGTCCAAATTGAATACACCAGGATTTATAATGTCTTTAAATGTCCTCAAGAATCCTAATTGAATACACCCCCCTAAGTGCATTACATATCAAACATATAATTCATTAAACTTGATGAGGAAGTGTACCTTCTTTTGCTTTATCAAAGAAATGTTTTCTTGACTAAGAGGAATAGTGGGTAAACAGAGAAAACGATATAAATATTAAACAAACAATTTCATAATTCTTACCATCTTCAATCATTTATACTAGACACAAATCCTAATTAAAATGTTAATTTTAACAAAAACAACTAAATTAAGTTTTTTTTTTTTTTTTTTTTTTTAAATAAACAACTAAATTAAGTTATTTAGATAGTTTAAAACTAATTTCTAAAAAAAAATAAAAAAAAAAAACTGGTGAAAATAAAACTAAAATCTAATATATATTAAGTAAATATATATTTTACTAATATAGAAAAAACCAAAAATAAGTGTCATAAAGAAAAGATGAAATATGGCCGAATACAACAGAGAAGATGATAAAGCAACGAATATTCTCCACGTCCACAAAAAAGCCAATGGTATACCTCATTTGTGAAATTCTAATCATGTGACACCCCGATGTGTTACATCAACCAAATGGTCCAAATCCAAAAGTAATGCAAGCTTGTTCACAAGTTATATATGCAAATTTTTTTTTTTTTTTTTTAATACCACATGTGGCGACTCAAATCTGAAACATTACCGAACTGAATGAGCGTTGTTACGTGCACAATTTTGATCAAAAAGAAATGGTACTAGTATACTTCAAAAGAAACTATAATCTCCAAAATGTCAGAATAAACTAATACTTAGAGGTAGTCTTTTTTTTTTTTATCTAAAGACTGAATAGCTCTGAATTTTTCTGAAGACTAGAGAGAGACTGAAAACATGTTTATTTTTATTTTTCACGTCTGAACATAATGTCAACATGTTTTTTTAAAGATATGCCAACAGAAGCATAGCTCAACTAGTAGATGGACGAACATAGGGATTGGGCAAATCATTCACAAGTTAACGGTTCGAATCATATCAATGGTAAAAGCTTTTTAAAAAAAATACATGGTCCCAGATTAATAGATATTGTTAAAAAAAAAAAATGTTTTTTTAAAGATAACATTGTTTGAAAACAAATGATTTGACATTTATATCCTTATTATTATTAATTGTTTTGCATTTTAATTTAATATGATATAAACAACTAAATAAAAATAATTTAACAAATGCTAAACCATTTTTATGTAAATATTGATAAGATATTATTCAATGTTTAGATTTTTACAATGGAGTTGAAAGTGGCAGAATGATTAAGGTTTTTATTATTATTATTATTATTTTGTTTATAGTTATTTATCATTAATAATATGTCAAAAGAAAGAAATTTGTATAATATAAAATCATGGTAATATTGGAAATAATTATCTTTGGAAAGATAATCTTGGAAGGAAATGTTTTAAATGCAATACAATGATTTGGAATCAGGTTAAAAGTTAGGATTTGTTACTTTTTATTTTAAGTTGTTTTGGGATATTTTTAAGTTGTTTGATCACTTAAAAAATACAAACAAAACAACTTAATAGATTCACTTCAAATGGAAAAAACAAACAACCCCTTACTTTTAGGAAATAAATTCTTTTGATATTATTTTACTCCTGCAAGTCATAATTTATACAATTAAGCCGATAAACATGAAATAACTAAAAGACATCCAATTAGATTGGGTAACTGCAATCTAATTTTATTTATCCTAACAATTATAAAAAACTATTCCTAAAAACCTAAAAAATAACTTTAACTTTTATTTATTTTGACTTGCACATAACATTCATTCCCCTTTGAAAAATCCTTGTCCTCAAGGATACTGATCGATGGAGAATATTTGATCATCCCACTCCTTCAACCCACTTGTCATTTGTTAAATTTGCATCTTCTTCATCGAACCAGATTCCTTCAATAAGAAATAATTTCTTGCATTTGTGGTTAGGTCCATATTTCTTATTGTAGTTAAAGCACAAGCCTTTCTCCTCATCTTCTTCAATTCATCAGGACTCAATCTTGTAATTGAAAAGGAGTTGTTGTACATCGTTGGCTTGTTCGAAATGAGCTTCTTTGTATCTATTTGAATTGAACCAGTTGAAGTTGAAAGTGTTGTTGATTTGGACGTTTGTTCGTCCATCGTTGGATGAACTTGAACATCGATCGTTGATGCTTTGCAAACATGAATAAAATGTTTGGTTGCAGAACAATCAACTTGTAGATCTCCTTGTTTTTGAACTTGAGTATGAGAATCAAAGAGTTGCTCAAAGCATGCATTCATGGCCAAGAACATTTCTCTCATCTCCTTTCGGATTGTTCCAAAGTAATCTTCAAACGTTGTAGCCTTTGATCCATAACCCGATACCAACTGTTACATGCACAATTGGATCAAAAAGAAATGGTACTGGTTTACTTCGAGAGAAGCCAAAATCTCCAAAATGTCATAATAAACTAACACTTACTTAAGGAAATAAACTCATGTGATATTATTTCATTGTTGTAAGTTATGATTTATACAACTAAACTGATAAATATGAAATAACTAAAAACATATGATTAGATTGGGTAACTGCAATCTAATCTTATTTAACCTAACAATTATCAAAAACTATTCCTAAAAATCTAAAAACTAACTTTATCATTTATTTATTTTGGCTTGCACGTCACAAGCGCTCTTTCCACTATTCCACTAAACCACATTGATAGTTATATTTATATGCAAACTTATCATACTCAAGTTACACTTCCACTAAGTGGTAAACTTATTGATCTTTCCAATCCAAAAGCTTAAAGGTTGTGCTTAAAAGCAACTTTACAATCAATTATTTACAAACTTTTCTGATTTCTATCATTTCAACAACACACCATATAGAATCTGCAACAAAATATGAAAATCTTAACTCAATAGAATCAGAATTCTACTAGATTCTTACAATCACTACTAACTAAGACCGGTTGATAAACATGATGAGAACAAATGATGAAAGACGATCAATTTATCTTTGAATGGACTGTAAGAATCTTTGAAAATCAGTCTTGAATTCTCGGAGTCTTTAAAAATTCGAAAGGCCATTTGTTTACACCATATAACAATCAGAATTCTACTAGGTTCTTACAATCCCTACTAACTAAGACCAATTGATAAACATGATGAAAATGGTTGATGAAAGACGATCAATTTATCTTTGAGATTTGATAATAATCTTATATTTTCGTTAACTTGGCGAGACTTCTTTGTTCCCGACTATGAAAATAAAAACTAAATACAAGAGATGGAAAACTTACTTACCAAAATGCATAGCTTTTTATTCAGGATGCTTTAATTACAAATAAAAGATTAAAACTTGAGGAGATAGTATGCGTTTTTTGCTACGATAAGACAGGTATTATATAGTGATGAAATTTGTCAATTCCGGTGGATGCATGAATACGTTCATAATATGAATTGAATGCAGCTTGAGATTTAATTAAAACCCCATTTGGGTTTGATATTTTGAAACCTCTCTTAATAGGTCTGAGGTCTCCATCTATAAGTAGAGATCTGTTTGTGACCATACCAAAGCTCAAAATGGGTGAGTGAGATTTACACAGAAAGTTTTGCATAATTATTCTACTGATACAATGGGAAAATTATACACCTCAAACCAGCAATAATATATAGATATAGCAGAAGGGAAAGTACATAAAGATGATTCAAACTGCAGTTGATCCAACTCCAGGTGAAATCGATAAAACTGATCACCTGGGGATCTTTTTACTACCTAAGCTTCAAAGTAGACCAACACTTGACTATGAAACCAACTTCAATACAAAACAGAACCAGAACATAAACAGGAAAGCCAGTACTTGAGAGTTGAGAGTTCACATATAAGGAGAGGTTTTACTCGTTATTTCCCACTCCGAGATTCAACATATAAAAGGCGTTGTCTCGGAGACCCTAGACCCTTTTAAGATATAAAGTACAACAGTTGATCAATCCTAATTAATGACAAAAACACACCCCTATATCACAATCACCAAATTGTCTTCCTGCAACCAGAGACCATTACATTCCTCCAAACTCCCATCTCCGCTCGCCTGCCTGCAAATGGAAACTCGATCACAACTTTCAAACCCTGCATTGGGAAAAAGAAGAGGTACAGTGATCATCCCTTCTTTTTTTTCAGAATAGTTTTGGATAATTTTGTGAATTGGTTGGGTCATAACCTTCATAGGAAATATCCTCATTCCCCTTAAAACTTGTGTAGTTTGCATATTCTGAGTATGGCGACACGCAGCCAATTCGACTGAGATCTTCAGCAAGTTCAATTTCTCCTGTAAAATTTGAGTATGATGAACTAGGTGAGAATTCTCTATGCTCGAATGACTGCCATGGAGTCATTGAGTTTGGAAATTCATACTGTGGAAAGTACTCAGATGCAGCTCCGTGGACCTGTGGATAGTCCTGCGACAAGCCAATAAGAAATCATTAACAAGTCTCAAAATTTAAGTCCATTGAAGTGTTGCTTCTATCAATTTTCAAATGTTGTACCTTTGAAGAATCAAGAATTAGATCAGGTGAGACCCAGAGGGATGCAGGATTGGTCGCAATTGGGGCAGATTCAAACTCAGGTATCGTTGTGACTTCGTAAGGAGAAGGAGAAGTAATGGGGCTTGAATACCGACTCTCATTGTACAGGCAACTTGCTTGAGAAGAAATGTCGCCAGAGATGCTCAAGGGCTCGTTAGAAACCTTAGTTGAGGTCAAATCGACAATGCTTGAACTGCTTCCAACTCTCTTGGCTCCAGATGAATGACTTGTCTTCTGTGTGTTCTCATTCCTTTTGACAACACGGCACAAAGCAAAAGCTCCCTAGATGAAATTACAATAACCAAAAATATATCTTCAGTTGATTACAGAACAACGAAAAAGGCACACACTTATCCCATTGATGCAAATTGAATTATGTAGTTAAAAAAAAAAAAAAACAATTTACCTGAAAAGTTGGTGATCCTTGAGTATTATCATCACAAATTCGATACTCATGCATTACCCAATCTGTGCGATCCCCTAAAGGTGCACGTCCACGATAAAAGACTAGGGTCTTGCGATACCCCGTTACAGAAGCAGATTGACAAACAACCTTACGGTCTTTTCCAGTGGCTTTCCAGTAGCCAGCTTTGGTGGCTCTATTTGTTCTTGAGCCATTTGGATACTTTCGGTCCCTGGGACAGAAGAAGAACCATTCCATATCTCGTTTTGGAAGAAACGATTTCTCTGCAAATTCATTGCTTGCAATTTAGATTTCTTAATTCCAAAAACAATATTGAGATAAGAAATTGAAATTTTGTAGCATTGCTATATTTCTCATCATTCTTATTTGAAAAATCCAATAGAATCGGCTTTTAGAGGACAAAAGTTAAAGGCCCCATGGAAAAGAGAATTCTTGTAACGAGTGTATTGCATAAAGAAGAAATCAAATATACAAAACAAACAAAAAAGTGCTTTCCAGTACTCAAAAATAATTCTGGATTCACATGGGCATTCGACTTTTTTCCCATCTTTGATTACATTTTTATTGAACAACTCTTAGTGAGCACCAACAGTAAGTGCAGCTAATTAAACATCATTAGAATAGATAATTCATTCTTAATATGCTCCTCGAAAGATTGCATTTTGTTATTTATATATGTTCCTGGAAATTCAGCTTATAAATCAGAAAGAAAACAGTAAATTCATTGAAACATATAGATTTCAAAATGAAAAGAGTACCTGGCAACTCCCAAGGATCAAATTTGTACAAGTCAATGACAGGGATGACTTCAAGCTCAATTTCAAGGCCTTCCACTTTTCTTTTGAGGTAATATCCCACCAATTCTTCATCAGTTGGGTGGAAACGAAAACCAGGCGGCAGTGAAGCCCCACCCATTTTTCAACAATCCAATCTTTCTATTTCTCTTTCTCTCTACCACTATTGAAAAACAAGGAAAAGAAGAAAAAAAAAAAAAGAGCAGAGTAATTCAAGTAATTAGTAGCTAAGTGCCAAAACTGTATCTATTAAAGATCTGGAAAATCCAAAAATAAAAGCATTTATCAACACTAGATTTGTTTTCAAGAATCGAATGCAACCTCCATAGAATGCATCCGTTGAACATCAAAACCATCTTCTGAAATAGTTTGTGCTTCTTATGATCAAAATGTCACCACCCACCAACCCCCCCACTAAGTTTTTATCCCAAAACAAGTGTTTAAAATGAACCCAAACAACAACAAAAAACCCAGAAATTTAAGCCGAAATCAATGGAAATTCACAATTATCCTAAATAAAACACTTAACTAATTAAATTAGGGTGAAAAAGAGAGAATTGTTTAGTGAAAGAAGAGAAGTTTGGTAGAGTAAAAAGAGAGGTGTATGGAGCGTGTTATATATAGGATTATTGAAGTGATGAGAAACCAACAGTCCAAAAAACAAACACCGAAAGTTCAGAGATTGCTTTGTCTGACGCGTACTCAAAATTCCACACTAGTGGCCCACCAACATTAAACTCAGTTCACACCTATAACACTTCCCGCCTCATTCATTCATGACCGTTGCTTCCTCGAATCAAAATTATTTTTTTTATCGACAGTATATATCTATCCATCTATTTAGACCATGTATTTTTTAAAATTTTTTTACTATTGATAGAATTCGAGTCGCTGACTTAAAAATCATTTGTCAAACCCCCAAAAATTATCCATCTACAAGCTGAGCTATACCCCTAGAGGCTCCTCAAATCAAATTATTACTATTAAAATACCCGTCTGTCATGACTAAGGATAAAAATATCAATATTGATGTAAACAGTGGTATTATGATTTAGCAAAAATATTAGTATTAACAAAAATTAACGTAAAATTTAGATAGTTAAATCAATTCAAACTATCAAGGAACATAATGTTTTGATTTTCTTTTTTCACTAATATCAAAATGTTACGATGAAATGAGTAAGGACATATATATGTTTAAAGGAAAAGGAAATGTACAGTGTAAATATATATATATTTCACGTGATTTATTAATAACGTCACATAACATGATATGATTTGAATGGATTCGAGCATATAAACTAGGCAGCCATAAAAGCATTCTCATACAATTATATTTTAAGAAACAAAAAAAAGTAGTAGATGATGAAGAGAATTGGAGATACCGAGGGGATCACACAGCAGTGTGTAGTCAAAGTTATTATTGAAGGATCGGAGGAATTTGGGTTTTCTTGTGTGCGTCGTTCTGGTCCAACGTCATAGTGAGTCAGACAAAACACTTTTCTTTAATTTTTGCAAGTGATCTTGTCACCTAGCTGGACCCACTACCCCCACAGGTACAGCTAGCTATAAAAGCGACTCTCTCAAAAGTGCTTATTTAGTTTTCCAAACACACCTCTCGAAAGTGCTTATTAGTGGAAGGAAGCTCTCAAGCTGTGTTTCGAATTCACATCTAATTAAGGGTTAAGATTAGATGTAAAAGTGTCAACTTGTTAATTATTTCCCAGTTTTAGTGGGACCCAGACTAACGTAATGTATAGCAAAGAAACTATATAAGTGGTCAGTTGAACAACTCCTTTTTTTAATTTGCTTCTACATTATAGTAAAAGCGATAAAAGGAGAATTTATAGGGTTGCTTTTGGTGTTAAAGATGGCTCTTTCTAAGCTAATCTAATGGATTAGATTATGTTTTTTTTTTGTTTTATTAATCACACTAATTAGTGGGGACTCCATGCTTTTCACACTAGCAAAAGGACCAAAAAAAAACATCAAAACTAATTATGTATATCGTTAATTTCTCGTTAATCACACTAAAGTTTAAAAATAACAATCCCTTATTAAAGATTTAATCAATATTAAAATTAACCATGTGGGTTATATAATTGGTAAAATCCCTTTGGTATGGGGGGGAAGTTTTTGTTTTTGATATGACAATGAGGTCCTTTTTCGATAATTAATTAAATTATTTTAAGAGGTTTTTCAAATTTATATCTAGCTGTCAAATCATTAACAGAAGGCTCAAGCCCCTAAATAAATAAGCAATCATATTATTCTTAGTGCAATATTGACCTAAATTTGAATAAATAAAGGGAATGAATATCCTTTGAAATGGAAAATGGAAAATGGAAAATGTAAATGGGGAATATTGACTCAAATGAAGCACCCAAGTGGCCAAGTGAAGTCTTAAAGTGTGATGAGGTGGCTCACAGTATCAATTATCACATAGCTTGAAAGGAGGGTATATTTGACCCAATTGTATTACTTTTTCTGATAAAAAGTGATAAGGTGGATAAGTGTGCTATAAGCATATTCACAGTTATATGCCTACCAAAAAAAAAACTCAATCTCTGTTAAGTATATAACTGTAAGCATACTTATATCACACTTATCCACATCATCACTTTTTATCATATAAGTATTATTTGACATAATTATATTTATTTATTTTTTGATAAAAAGTGATGGGATATATAAATTCAATAATGCTAAACATCCCACCTAAAATCCCATCTTTTTCATCCCACTACATGTGGCATGTGAGGTGTCAAATTGTGAGTGGAAACACATTAATAATGATTTATCTCACCTACCCCATGTATCCACTCACCATTTGACATCTCACATACCACATGTAGTGGGATAAAAAATATGGGATTTTAGGTGGGATGTGTAGCATTACTGATATAAATTTGTTAAAAATATATTTACAGTCATATGCAACGTAGAAGGAAAAAAAGAAAAAAAAAAAAAAAAAAAAACACTTGTAATTTGGAGTGCAGAATACGATGGATGATTGAAGAAATGATAGATGACTTTTTAATTTTTATTTATGGGAAATTGAAAATAAAAATAAAAAATGAGAAGAGACCATCTATCAGTGATCAGACCACCCTTATCCTTGTCGCTGTTTGTCTACTCCCTTTCGGCCTATTTGTCTCTTCTCTTCTCTGCCCTCCACTCTATATCAACCCATGCATGTTTCTCCTAACAACAATTATAACAAGTCACAACAATTAATGTATATGTTTATATATATATAGAGAGTCCTGTTCTGAATAACGTGCGGTGATATAACTACATCAATAATTCAATACCAATGTACATGCGTGGGTCTGGAATGCATTTGTTCATGAATACTACGTATCAAATATCATGTTAACAAATCACCACATTTTCCAACATCAATGGTAGAATAACATGTAGACGAACCGCCCACGAGAGAAAGATGTGACAAGTTGCTTTCCTACATCATCATAGTGTTTTTAGATTGCTCAAGATTGAGTGATGAGATGAGTCACAACTCACAACTGTAGTGTTTTGGCTGCATTAATTATATGATCTTAGTCTTACACTCATCAAATTACAAAAATGTATGTATTACGACTCATTTCGCTGCATATGCAAATTAACTGAGTAAAAAGCCAAAGCAAGCAGCCATTTACTATGCATGGCATTGCCAAAAAGCCAATAAGACAAAAATGATAGGTTATGTTTGAAAAAACTTCTTTAAATAGATCTTTTAAGAATAGATCTTTTAATGTAGATATTCCACAAATAGAGCTTTTAATGAGAAGATATTAGTCGTTTAGTTGTCGAAAATGGATAGCAGAGGATCCTAGTCCTTGGTTGTCAATTAGAAAAAACATTTTTAAATAGTAGAATTACCAAAATATTCAAAAACTATTTTAAATGATAGAGTTATATTATACATTTTAGTGTTATTAAACGTAAAACAACTTTTTTAATCATCTAAAAATTCTACTAAATGACAATCAAACAACATAATTTTTTTTAAAAGAGCTTTTCTTTTAGCTAATAGACAAACTCTTCCAAACGGACACTTAAACTAATTAATCTCTTGCAAATTGCGATCATCAAAGATGTCTATCCTTTAATTACCATTGTTAACTACAAGATAATTATAAATAAGATTTATGTACCAGACATGTCTGCGACATCAAGATTGTAACTCATCATTATTTATTGATTTATGACTCTGTAGTCTGTAGAGTCTTACAAGTCATTGCAGCGCCGTGGACTACACCTTAAATATTGTGTATTATTATTCAACATTTAGATCATTACGGGTTTGAATTTTCGTAATTTTGGAAAATTGTTTAGTATATTCACTTTGACATTTGCATCGCAACTGTGTTTAGCATTTTGGTCAAACCATTTACATATCGCCGCCAACATTTTTCACGATATTAATTAGTCAAATTATCGTGTTTATCTTTTTGTCAAGCTATTGATATTCGGTTAAACGTGGAAAAGAGCTTTTTTTTTTTTTTTTTTGTCTTATTTGTTGTTACTACTATTATTATTATTAATTTTTTTTTTCAATTTTTAGACTGAGCAATCTTATATAATTATACGAGTAAATAAACCTTAGTGGTTGATTACTTCACTTCTACACAAAGTGTAGCCCCATTTCCGTATAGTTTTATGTTCGTTTCTCGGGTAAAACCGTGTTTCTAATGCTTTAAATAAGTCGTGCAGGGTCAAGTTAGTTTTGAAGCTTAAATGTCTTGGACGAAGCTAAAAGGAGAATTAAGAAGGCATTTATAGCACAAAGGCGACCTCAAGGTGAGCTCACCTGAGCTTGCCCTCAAGACCGCTATCATCTCGGTTCAGCCTTCCCAAAACAGGGTAAAGGCGACCCCAGGGCGAGCTCACCAAGATCGCCCCAAGGTCGCTTTGGCCTCAGGTCCAGCCTTCCACAGCACACTCAGAGGCGACCTCAGGGTGAGTCCAGCCAATGTCACCCCAAAATCGCTAACCAATCAAGTTTAGCCCCCTAAAACAGAGCAAGAAAGCGACCTCTGGGCGAGTCCAGCCAAGATCGCCCCAAGGTCGTTAATCAATCGGGTTCAAAAGTCATTCCTTGATTGCGACCTTAGGGCGAGCTCACCAAGATCGCCCCAAGATCGCCCTTTAGCCTGGATTTTATTCTTTCCAAGGAAATTACTCTCTTACCCCTGACTAATTCTCCTCCCTATATATTCATTTGCTATTTTTCTGCAAAAGTACCAATTACCTACCTAAAAATATTCACTAAGTCATTTTCCTACATCACCATACTAAATCCTACACAATCCACCTAACACTTGACATCAATCGATGATCATTTCTTGTTCCTAGGAGATAGGAAATTGAAGGAGCTTGGAAGAGAAGAAGAGCAGAGAAAGAAGAGAAGATCTACATAGTTTTCTCTACACTTTATCTCTTTCATTTTCTATATTTAGTTATGTATTCATTTGATCATAAATATTGTATGGCTTACTTGTGTAATATGAACTAATTCTCTAGTGCTAGGATTTGATGAAACCTCACTCTTGACTATATACATTTATTGACCTTGTTTTATCCATTATGTGTAATTGTAGTTTGTATGGATGTTTTAGAGTAATTAATACTTTTAATAAATTGATCTTTTATTGACTAATTTTCAATTGTGTGTTATGAACCGATTGGAGACACACACACATCGTATTTGACGAAATGTCTTTTATGCATGCCTAGTAAGGTAGACCAAACGAGGCTAGTGTATAGGACTCCTTAGTGTGCCAATGTTCTTATTAAACTCATACATATATTCTGAGTAATTGAGAGATAGGCTCGGGTATGATTTGGGTGTAACCTCTATTACTTGACCGAGATTAGGGGTTAACAATTGGGTGCATGAGTCTACAAATTGCATGAGCATAATTTGGATATGCAAGTAAGTCTATAGAGGAATTTAGGAGAGGGTGGGGTGTAGTCAAATCTTATCATCATTTCCTTCATTATTACATTCGATTTTATTACTTGTCATTTCTTTATCGCAATAGCATAAATCCTTTTTGGTAGTTTAATTTAACTCGTTTAAAGAATTCAATTATGAAAACCTTCCCGTATTGCTTGTTTGATAAGCATTTAAGCTAATCAATTTCAGTAATCAATCACTCGATCCTTATCGGGAACGAACTTTACTTAACCTTGTACTACTCTCCGACCTTGTACAATTGCAAGTGTCACTAAGAGGTAGTCAATGGTTTATTCTTAAGTTAATAAAAAAAAAAAAAGAAAAGGTGAAATCCATTTTAGTCCCTCTAGTTTGTCCTATTACACAAACTGGTCTCCCGGTTTTCAGCTTTATCTTAACAGGTCCTTCTAGTTTCTAAAAATCCAAATTTTAGTCACTGTCGTCCAATTCCGTTAAGGTTTGCAAAGATTCCGTACCAGTGGTGAGGGTAAAATCGTAATCTTACCTGACGACCTTCTAGAAACTAGTTTGTCGAAGGGTAATGAAGCAATTTGATTTATAAATATAAAAAATTAAAAAACAAAAAACAAAAAAGTAATTAAACCCACTAAAATTACAACACGTGTCCTACCCCACCCCATTAACAAAAAGGAATTGTGGTCCCAAATATATTCCCAAGTCATTTCCATTCGTATTTTCTTCAGAGATAAACAATAGAAAACCCATTCCCGCCAAAAACCCTACAAACTCACGAAAACCTTTCGATTTCCACTAAATATTCACAGTTGTTGTTGCGTCTAAAGTTTTGGTGTTCGTCTTTATGGTTGTGGTGAATCGGCAGTTGCAAGAACGGTGTTTTGGGAGGATTTTTTAAGCAAATTCGACAAAGGTTAGTTTTTTTGCACCAATTAAGTAACTTATACATGTTTGCTTGATATTTGTTGCATGCAATGTGTTTGTGTTGTGTTTTTGCAAAGATGTTGAAAAGTTAGGGTTTGTGGGTTTGATAAAATTTGGGGTTTTTTTTTATTATTCAAAGCCATTTAAGTGTAATTGAGTGTTGATCAAGTTGTTTGAAGTGTTTTGTCAACCAAAATAGTAAATTTTTTGAAAAACATTCTTGTTTATTGTTGTTTAGTAGCAGGTTAGGGTTTTTATGGAGTCAGGTAAGTCATTTAAGTGTAATCAAGTGTTGTTAAAGTTGTTTGAAGTGTTTTATTTGTTTAACTCACAAAAATGGTGCAATTTTAGAAACAAACGTTCTTGTTGTTTTGTATCGGATTAGGGTTTATTTGAATTTTTGTGACTTCCACATTGCATGCATGATCTCCTTGTATTTATTTGTTTTGTATCGAGTTAGGGTTTATTTGAATTTCTGAGGCTAATGTATCGTGCTAGCTTACTCATGTTTTGTTACTTCTTTTGATAGGTGCAATGGACAGTTTCACTTTCAAAAAATTTGTGCAGACTGGGGTTAATCTAGTTGAGGTAGGTGGGTGTGATGTTTATCACATTAGCCTCATCACCCTAATTCATGCAATCTATGAGAAGCTTAGAGGAAGCTCTTATGTACCTGCTAGAGATTACCATGTGTGGGCACAAATACCTTGGTATGGTGACAAATATGGGGTGGGAAGTGATAGTGAATTGTAAGTTCCTCATTTTTTGATTGGCTTATTTCATGACAAACCACATTGGGATTGGTATGTAATGGGTAGCTTAGGTTATTGTGTTTGGCAAGCTTCCGGTCTTCCCAACGTGACTTCAATAGCAATAGCGAAAGGTAATCACTTGACTTGCCTCTTGAAGAGATTTAGTTGCACACACACACTTTCATATTGCATTTTTTATGATTGCATTTGTGTTTATCTTAATTTTATGCTTATATGTTTTATCATCACACTTATGCATTTTCATATCTTGCATATTTGTTGTGTGTCACATGCTTGGTGAATATTCATGATTCCATCTATTTCCATGCATGTTATTTTCTCACTTCACACTTGCACTTCATTGTTAGATCTAAGTGTGGTTCAGTGTGGTGTAATTCATTTCTGTTTGTGTGATCGGATTCGTCCGCGCTTGCACGATGGTGTGCATGTCCTAGCGCGATGGTTGACCACTTGAAAAGGTCTCATTCTTCTCTTGGATAAGTGTTAGATTTGGTTTGGTTGTTTGGAGTGAAGTGTCTAGTTTCAAAAGATTGGATTTCAATGTTTCAAATGTTTTCAAAACTGACCTTTGCTAGCATTTTATAAAAAGTTTTAAAATGAGTTTTGAAAATTTATGTACAAACTAGACACTCGTACCTTTCCAACGGTATATTATTTGTAATATTTCATGACCGTTTGGATTGATTTTAAAATCTCTAAAGTGACCACTAAAACAGGGCATCTCTGCTGTTTTCCAAATATGATATTTGGTCACTCTATTGGCCATAACTTTTTCTACAGAAATTGAAATGTCATTCCATAAATTGGAGTAGAAATTATACTTCCTTAACTTTCCAACGATATATCATACGAAAGGTTTCGATATCGTTTAGTCATATTTCAGAGCGCTCGAATATCGAGCTATTGCGCTATCGTGCCTATACGCTGGTGTGGCGTTGCTTGACCATCGCTTTTGGTCCAGAGATGTTGCACTTGTGTGGTGCATGACGAGTAGCGCAATGCTCCGCCCCTATTTCATAATTTGGCCATATCTTACTCATTTGGAGTCCAATTTGACTCATTTTTGGAGCAAAATTCATGAAATTTATAGGGCTATCATCTAAGCAATATAAATACATCTCTTTCTCTCATTTGTATTCAAGGGAACAAAATATACACAACCCTAGAGAGAGATTAAGAGTTTCCTAGAGAGAGAAAGCTTCTTTAACTCTTCAAACCCAAACCCATGTGCATCTAACATCTTTCATGCATCAATCTTCATGGGTCTTCTTGGTTTCTTGACTTGGTAAGTAGAACAAACACCACATCTTCATTTATTGTTCTATCTTAGTCAAGACATGTCTTTGATTGCTTAGTTTAGCAAATCTTCATTCTTATTGCATATTTAGTGAAGTTATGACATGATTGGGTTTTGTTTGTGATAGCTTACATGATTAGGATGATTTTCCCTAAATAGCTAGCCCTAGAACATTCTTGTGAAATTGGTTGATGATTAGGTTGATAGATTAATGTTTATTTATCTAGTCAAGCTTTATTGACTATTCTTGTGGATTTAATTGACAATTATGTTGTTAGAAATTCTCTAGAACTAATTGAGTTCACATGTTGACATTGTTTGATAGCTAGGATTGTTTTGTGATTGATAACATCTAGCTAAGTCTATATGATTTGCATTTAGACATTGTTGTTTAGGACTTATTGATTGCATTTGTTGATTGCATATTTATTGTCTTTGCCATGTTTATTGACAACTTGTGTTGAGTTGGCTTTGTTTGTTGACAATTAAGTTGATAGAATCTCTTTGCATCTAATTGAGTCCTCATGTATGAGCATGTAGACATTGTTGATAACTAGAATGTTGATTTGCATTATAACATCTAGTTAAGCATTTAGTGTAGCCTAGCATTATTTGCATTTTGGATATTGCCATATATTCACATAGGCTATTGATCTCTTCATTGAGAATTAAGTCTTGTAACTACCGGTGTGTAATGCTCAAGCAACTTTGGTCTAGGTTCACTATTAAAGGCCCGCGGGTAGTAGTGGTAGGTTAGTAACCGTGTAGGGTTTGACGTGGTCAACCTAGGTTGTAAACACCATTACAAGTAGTGGATTCGAGGATCGTGTATGGCGTACATATCAGCCCTTGGTTTCTCCTTGTTGAAGGTTTCCACGTAAAAATCAAGTGTTCTTTAATTTCCGCACTTTTACTTAATTTTTATTGTTTGTTGAATTGTGTTAATAGTGATTAATTTTGACTAATCGAAAAATTGGTAATAATCGATTAACAACCCATTCACCCCCATCTAGGTTGTTTAGATACACGCGAGTATATATTTTCATGAATTACTTGAATTATTTAGCATGTTCGAGGAGCGTGGTTTGGATAAGATAGTGTTTGAATTAGAGGATTATTTTTACATTCCGACTCCTCCTGAAGAGCCTCAAGTGTTGGACATGGAAGGGGTTAGAACCACTAGGTTGGTGTGACATGGAGGCTGAACAGCTGAATTACGAAGGTGATAGTGAGAAGGATGATGATAGCGATGATGAGGAGGGTGATGAAGATAATACATAGTTTAGGGAGGTCCCAATTGTTAAGGAAGAATCTATTGATGGGGATGATGGTATCACATAAGACTGTATGGATTGGTTTGAGGGGTATCAGTCCAAGTCTAATGACCAGTATTTTACTGACTCAGAACTTGAGCCAGAATAGGTTAGAATAGCTAGGTTAGTAAAAGATAACCCTTTCAAAAGAATAGTGGATGATATAATTAGTTTTTATATAGGCCAAATCTTCAACAGTAAGGAGCACATGAGAGATGTGTTTAAGAAGTATGCCATTCAAGAAGGGGTAGAGTTAAAAAGAGTAAAAAATGGCAGAGTGAGACAAATTTATGAGAGCACATGAGATAGGTGTGGATGGAGGGCACATGGTTCATGCATGATCGATGGTGTGACTTTCATGATTAAAACCTTATTGGATCATCATGACTGTCATAGGGTTTACAACAACAAAGAGACTAAGGTTAAGTGGATTGCCTTTAAGTTTGAGAAGTTAGTGAAGAGCAATCCTAGTATTGATGTGAAGGTGATAGGTGATTTATTGAGGGAGAACTATAAGATGCCAGTTGATATGCATAAACTTTATAAGGCCAAGCATAGATCATTGAATGAGTTAGCAAAGGAGCATGCAAACTGTTTTGGGTATCTGAGGAGATATGCATATGTGTTGAACCAAAGCAACCATGGTGTAGCAGTTCATATCTGTACCCAACAGCCACAACCAATCTTTCAAAGAATTTTTTTAAGCTTTGAACCTCAGAAAGTGGGCTTCTTAAAAGGTTACAGAACTTTATTGGAGTGGATGGGTGTCATCTGAAAGGCCCATTTGGAGGAGTACTGCTCTCAGTTGTTTTATTAGATACAAATAGTGGGTTATTCACATTGGCTATTTGCATTTGTGAGAAGGAAACTCAGGACAGCTGGGATTGGTTTTTTTACAATCTGAAGATTTTTCTAAACTATCCAGCAAACAGAAACTTGACCTTCATGTCTGATAGGCAAAAGGGTGTCATTGCTGCGGTGGAGATCCATTTTCCCTTTGCTCATAGAAGGTAGTTTCATTGCATTTTTAATTTTGCTATTATTGTTTTTATTTATTTTTTTATATGTACTTAGCTCTTGTCTTTTCCTTTGGCAGGTATTGTGCAAGCCTGCAAGGCATATCTATGCCAATTTCAAGCTGACTTACAAAGGTGACACTACAAAAAGCTGTTTTGGAAAGCCACTAGAAGCTCCAATATATATGACTTCAAATCGTCAATGGAAGAGATAGGTATTATTAACCTTGCTGTTAAGAAGTGGTTAGAAGAGATAAATCCACAACATTGGTCTAGGTTTGCATATGACCCTGTCATTAGATGTGACCATGTTACCAACAATATGACCGAGGCTTTTAATAGCAAGCTAGGTACCCATAGAGCTGCATCATACTTAGATTTGCTTGAGTTCATTAGGAGGATGGTCATGAGGAAGTTCAATTACTTAGCTTTTGTCTTTTCCTTTGGCAGGTATTGTGCAAGCCTGCAAGGCATATCTATGCCAATTTCAAACTGACTTACAAAGGTGACACTACAAAAAGCTGTTTTGGAGAGCCACTAGAAGCTCCAATATATATGACTTCAAATCATCAATGGAAGAGATAGGTATTATTAACCTTGCTGTTAAGAAGTGGTTAGAAGAGATAAATCCACAACATTGGTCTAGGTTTGCATATGACCCTGTCATTAGATGTGACCATGTTACCAACAATATGACCGAGGCTTTTAATAGCAAGCTAGGTACCCATAGAGCTGCATCATACTTAGATTTGCTTGAGTTCATTAGGAGGATGGTCATGAGGAAGTTCAATGAGAGAAAAGAGGTGTGTAGAGGTTGGAGTTCAGTTTTACCACCAAAGGTTCATGCAAAAATCCTAAGGCATGGTAGGGAAAGTAGGTCTTTGACAATGATAGCAGCAAGGAACATGGAATATGAGCTTCTAGGTGCAAGTGGAGGATATGCTATGAAACTGAGAAAGTACAATTGTCAATGTGGTAGTTGGCAAATGAGTGGGATTCCATGTTGTCATGTTATGGCTGCAATTAGCCATTATTGCGGTAGAGAAGCATTGAAGGACAAGGTGGTTGAGTTTGTCCATAGCAACCTCACCAAGAGTGCCTACATGCAAACATATGTAGGCATGATCCATCCAATTCCAGATCAAAAAAGGTGGCCAGAAGTTCCAGCTTGCATACTGATTCTAGGACACGTAGAGCATATGAATCCACCACCTCGCACTGTTTAACATAGTAGGCCTAAGATGCAGAGAAAGAGGAAGCCGGATGAGGCACCTAAAGTTGGGAGGTCTAGCACTATAATATGCAAACTCTGTCATCAAGCTGACCACAACAAAATATCTTGCCAACGTAGGAAAGATAACCAAGTATTCCTTTATATACTATCTTCATTTGATTTTTTTTTTTTTTTAAATTCTAACATCAACTTTTAATTCATTTGTTTTGTATTTTCACAGACTGAAGGTGGGTTAGTTGGAGCATCACTCCACCTCCTCAATCGCAAGTCACATAGTAGCTGTTCAACTGATGGTAGAAGACAACAACATCAAGCTTAGGAATGGTTTTTTTGTAAGGTGACAATGCACTTTATTTTAAGTATTAAGTAATTTTTGTTTAATTGTATGGTTTTGTTGCTAGCTATTTAGATATGGTTAAGAAACAACCAAAACTTATGCTTAATATGTTTTTTAAAATGCTAGCACAATAACCATGCTTAGCCTGTGAATGGTTTTAGATATGTTTAATATTATATGAATGTTGTTAGGCTTAATATATAATGGAATGACGGCAGTGCTTATGAATGACGGCAGTGCTTATGATATGTTGCTTGTGAATGCTTAATAAGTACTTTTATTGATTATTTTCTGCTAAAAGTTTGCACAAAGCATGGCCATGGTTACACAGAATATGGCCATGCTTAATAAGTACTTTTATTGATTATTTCCTGCTATCATGATAAGTACAAGCATGGCCATGGTTACACAAAGCAAAAGCATGTTAACAACACACATCACCCCTGACCCTCCTTGCATAGACTCTAGGTTATGCATTCTACCATGATTGCTTGTATCTTGATTTTCCATTCTTGCATAATAGCTTTCTAGCCTCTACAATCTTACCTTTACATCTTCCATTTCTTGTTCGAGCAGAAGAGTAAGGCTACCAGCATACCTGTCTCTACCATCATACCTTTGTGCTATGCTTTCGGTGTATTTGGATAGGTTGAATTCTTCAGTATTAGGTTCCCAAAACCTTTAGAAATTGCATTTTCCTCTCTCATAAAAAAATATAATTTGTTTAGGTTGTTTACAGATTTTGATATCCTTATGTCTGCTTTCATCCCACATGAGCATTTCTGGTTCTTGAACTTTATTATCCCTCTGTTGATGTTGCGTTTTGATGTTGAGCTTGATGTAGTCTCCATTATTGTGCTCGATGTTGCTTGTGTTTCCACGATGTTGTTTCTTGGAATTAAACTTGCTAGATGTTGCATGCTTGATATTTGAATTGATATAGATGTTTTAGTAAGTTTGTATGGTTGGAAAAAAAATGAAAATAGGTTTAGAAATGTATGCAGGTTATTGCATGAATTTTATTTGTATGTGTAGGTGTGAAAGGTGTGATTTATATGTGCAGTACACCTGATTGCAAGTTTGTTTGGTTGGAAAAAAAAAATCAAGAAATTATATGGATGTTTAGAAATTATTGCTGTTTCAAACAAGACTTGTACGTGTGGGTGAATGTGCATGTGTTTCAAATAGGTTTGGAAATGTATGTTGAAGGTTTGTATGTGTGCAAGTGTGAGGAAGCCTTTTTATAAGGCTCACAATTATAGTCGTTGCACTTGCAATGGTAAGTAGAGGGGTATTTTTGTCCAATATTGATTTTAATCCATTTCAACAGCTATCAGGGGCAACAAGGTCATTTGACCCTCTGACCCTGTCAGAAACAACTTTTTCAATGGAAATATTAATAGAAGGACTTAATGGGATAATACTGAAAACCGGGGGATCAGTTTATGTAATAGGTCAAATTAGATGGACTAAAATGGATTTCACCAAAAATAATAATAAAACAAAAAGGGTAGGGCTTAGTAGCATGAGAATAATTGCTACTTACGAAAGCTTTTATATATATATATAAAGGTGATCGAGGTCAGTAAGCACATCGGGACATCCCAACTAAGCTGTGAAAATGTGTTTATACAATGCTAATATAATTAATTTAGAGAGAAGTGAATATATTATTTACCAATTAATCGATTATGTTACCAAATTTTTTATTAGTCAATTTTAATGACAAACAACATTATAATCAAATCAAGTATAGAATTACAGAAATTAAGGGCCTGTCCTATAGCTATTTTTCAGCCCGTTTTCGTTTTTATTTTCCAAAAACGATTTTGAATTTGTGTTCGTTAACTATTTTTCATTTTGTTTTTAAAAAACAAAAACAAAATGGAAAACAAAACCAGTGTTAAAATTGAAAATTTTGAAAAACACATAAAACGTGTTTTCCTTGTTTTTTATTTTGTTTTTCATTTTTTTTTTATGAACTCACCTAATATATTTTTTCTTCCCAGATCTTCTTCTTCTTATTCTTTCTCAGATCTTCTTCTTCTTCAAAATGAATATAATTTATTTGTTAATTTAGAAGAACTCTTATCTGCTAATTAAATTCATTAATTAAATGGTGGAATTCCAGCAATAGCATAAGATCAGAAGAAGCTCCATGTTGTTTTGTGCGACAATCGACGGTTGTCTGAAATTGGGTCATCGTCAGGGACGGAGCTAGGAATTATTTCCAGCGGGTGCATCATAACATAATGAGTTATATATATCAAACATGTATAGAGGGTATGTTAATAATAATAATAAATAAAAAATACCATTAATGTGTATCCTACGTATTTAGAATACAGGTTGAGATATAGGGTCGGAATGTCTAAAATTACTCTAAAGATATTATAAAAACCTTAATTCATGATTCAATAATAGTGTTTAAAAATTTGAAATTAAAACTAATTTAAATTAAAATCTTAGTACTAGTATTTTTTTAACATCCAAAAACTATTTTAATTTTTAAACATAATAAAAGTTTGTTTGATAAAATATATTAATAATTAAATATAAATATATGTCTATGTTTGGTTGTTATATTTTAATTATATAATTTTTTATATATATACCATTTGTAGGTATGGAGATTCGAACCTGAGACATTATCAAACTAAATGATTGCTCTTTACCACCAAGCCAAATTGGACGGTGGTATTTTAATTAAGGAAATTAACACATATTGACTATTTAAAAATAAATAACATATCAAAAGTATAACATGGTATTAGGGGTACTAAATAAGTAAGATTGGAAGAGGAAACCAAATTATTTGAATTAGAAAATAATGTTAGTTAATATATAACATATATGTAATGATTCAATTTTCATTTATATTTAAGATACATGGAAAGAAATACGATATATAGAATCAAATATATTTTTTATGTGATTTAAGGGAAAAATATTAAATGTCTACTTTATAGAAAAATAAAAAATGGAATGGGGGTTTTCTTTAAAAAAAAAAAATGAAACAGGGGTAAAAGCATAAAATTCTAAAAATTAAAGATATTTTAAAAATTGAACTAGAGGCAACTTTGTAAATTTTGAAACTTCAGGGGCGGCCGTGGCCCCCTCTCGCTCTACATTGGCTCCGTCCAATAACTCATCGTTTGTGTTTTTTTATGGGATAATATTACACATCCAACCTTTTTGAGTTGGTGAGTGGATGCACATTAATAATGATTTATCCATATATCCACTCACTAACTGACACATCAGGGGTTAGACAAAAAGTTGGACAAAAATGGTGTTAGGTTTTGACTTGTATTCCTAAGCGAACCCGATGTGAACCAAACAAGACTCAACTGATGTGGTACTTCCTAGAAGACGTGGGATAACGTTTGGAAGTTGAAGGTGGTGTTTTAGGGAGGTTTGAAGATCATGAAGAACTGAATAAATGGTTTGTTTCATCGTATGGATCGCGGTTTTCTGAGCGATGTAATTTAAGGTGACTTGTAATGGTTTAGGAAGTGGGTGTACAACCGCGACCCGAATCGTAGTCAATAATAAATATACGTGAAACGGGAAATCTTCAATGAAAAAGGAAGTAGTTTGTTTTTGGAAGTTCTTGTGCTTGAAGGAAAAAGGATTTACTCCTTACAAGAAGACTTGTCATAAAAGGAAATAGTATTTATGTGGAACAAGTAAGTCTTGTACGTTTAGGAGTAGGATTTCCTTTTATATTATACTCCCTGTAACTAGTATAAATAGATCTTGTATTTAGGTTATTTTGTGTGGAGCAAAAAGAACACCATGTAAACATCAGAGAGTGTGAGTGAGATCCGGGGAGACCCAATGGGAATATCCGATGAGGGATCCAAGGGAATATCGGTGGATCAAGTTAGAGATCCGTGGGTGATATTTAGGGGAGACCTAGGGGATATTGTGGGGTTCTTGGTGAGGATCTTATGAGTGTGGTTTGGGGTTAGGTGTGAGAGAGAATCCTGGAGTATATGGTTGTAACAATTTATCGTATAGTGGAACTTTCTCTGTTGTCCTGACGGCCCGTGGTTTTTTACCCGTTTTGGGTTTTCCACGTATATCTTGTGTTGTGATTGTTTTATTCTCTCTCATCTATTTTTCTGCTTATTGACGTTATTATTTGCTATGAGTTATGGGCGTATATTAGGCACGGCGTTTCCACGTTCATCGTTATAGAGGATTATCCCCAACAAATGGTTGGATGTCTACCATTGTCCTTTTTTATATCTCGGAAATAGAGTTGTGAAACTTGCAGTGTTGTCTTGATTGGTGGTGATAATTCATCAATTTGGGAAAAGAAATATGGACTTTTTGGACTACATCAAAATTATAAAGTTTTATGAAATTTATTTTTTCATTGGATAATTTTGTAGAGAGTTAAATATTCAAGTAATTACCTAACAAGCAATATGCCGTATTAAATTTTAAAAAATCAATCTAAAAATCATCTTATTTTATGCCATATATATGAATCATATGATAACTGGACAAGTGAGTGATGAATTATGTGATAATTGGACAAAATACTTTACATATCAAAATTTAATATTTTCCAGTTAACCTATCGAACGCGTTTTCAGTGTTTTTATTTTCAGAATATAGCTTTCGGCATATGCTACCAGTCGTATTTTTAGATTTCGAAATTGAAATTAAAAACACTGTTTTCATTTTCGTTTTTCTTTTCTAAAAACAGTAACTAAAAAACGCTTACAAGACGGGCCCTAAAAGGACCCTTGATTTTTACATAAAAAACCTCTATTAGAGGCAAAATAGACCGGCCAAACTTGGCCTGGCCTGGCACAGGCGTTCTAGGCCGCTTAACAGGCCAGGCAAGGCCCAAAAGGCCTAGCACCTTAATAGGACATGCCAAGGTGCCAAAAGGCCCAAAACCTGTTCAGATGCCTGTTCAAATTAGTTTTGCACCCGAATTTTTTTAATTTTTTTTCCATAAATGTATTTCAATGTTTTAACCATCCATACAAAAAATCTCATCGAAAAACATTTGATTACATGCAATTTCATCAAAAGGTGCTTAAAGTGTGTATTGTGAAAGTCCTCATTAGAAAATTACTATATATATCGAAAAACATTTGATTACATGCAATTTCATCAAAAGGTGCTTAAAGTGTGTATTGTGAAAGTCCTTATTAGAAAATTACTATATATATATATATATAAAGGGTACGGATATTGACAACCATAAATATGGATGTAACCATAAATATGATAAGCACATCCATATTTATAAGTACACCCATGTCTAAAATTTAAAATTAAAACATTACTATAAACACTCATCTTAATGCCAATAGTACCCTTATTTAAATGAATGTTTTCATTTTAATACAATTTATATATAAACCCTCTTAACTTATTAATACACCGAATTTCTCTAGAACTAACATCTAGAGATGGATAAGATTTTGAATGGTCACCTAAAACACAAAGAATTTCTCAGGTTGAGGAAATTAAAGTATTGGCATGGTTAGAATCATTTGAAGTGCAAGATTGGATTTCTTGTGTTGGTGGAACGAGTCAAGATGCAATGATATCTCATATCATTGTTGTAGCAGCATTGTTGATTTGGTATCCTAGTCTTGTGAAACCTACTCTTGCCACACTTGTTCATCCGTTGATGAAGTTGGTTATGGGCCATGGCAATAAATGAGAAATACATCTTTCTAATTGGGGATATATTTTGAGGGAATGCTTCAAGCAACTCTGGATATATTTTGAATTACAGTGATTTAAGTTTGTGAGTGAAAACAAACCCATTTTTTGTTTTCATTGAAGAAATTTTCCATTGCCCTTCAAATGCTATTACAGTATATGGATTTTTGAACTACAGATTTAAAAGTAGTTGATTTGCTTCATGTTTATTATTGGTGAATTGTTTTGGTGTAGCTGTTACTAACATTTTTCGCATGTTTTTCAGAGATTTTAAAAGAGAGAAGATGGAAAGAAGTTACTGCTATTTTCAACTATCCGTCCACTGCTACAAATGGTTCTTTTGTGCTGCGGAAATACTACATGTCATTGCTTCACCGTTATGAACAAGTTTGCTTTTTTAGATCCCAGGGTTGGATTGCTGATTTGTGCATGAAACAATCTTCCGTATATACATGATTTCTCTTCACATTTGATTTAAGTTTGTTTTCTCTTTTACACAAACTAAATTTTGATACTTGAAATAGAATTAGGTTTAGTAAGCCCCCGTCCTGCAGGCTGTTTTCAGCTGTTTTTGTTTTTATTTTCTAAAAATGATTTCGAATTCGTGTCCTGTAAACTGTTTTTCATTTTGCATTTTATTTTCAGAAATCAAAATCAAAAACAAAAACAAAAACAAAGTCAAGTGTTAAAAGTGGAAATTTTGAAAAACAAAAAAAAGTTGTTTTCTGTATTTCAAATACAATTTCAAAAAAATTAACAAAATTTTTTTTTTCTTTTTTTTTTTTCTCTTGGACCAGACGAACTGCACATCTTCATCTTCTTTCTTCTTCACCTTCTTTCTCCTCCTCCTTGCCGCCGATCGTCACTGCCTACCGCCGGTCGTCGCTCGCCGGTCGCCGGTCGCTGCTGCCTTCCGCCGGTCGCCGGTCGCTGCTGCCGTCTTCTTCTTCCTCTTCTTCCTTTTCTTCTTCTTCCTCTTCCTCCTCCTCCGTTCGCTGCTGCCATTCCCGCCGTCTTCTTTTTCCTCTTCTTCCTCTTCTTCTTCTTCTTCTTCTTCTTCCTCTTCCTCCTCCTCCGTTCGCTGCTGCCATCGCCGCCGTCTTCTTCTTCTTCTTCCTCTTCCTCCTCCTCCGCTCGCCGCCGATCGGCTCTGCGTCGCCTCTCACCGCCGATCGCCACTCGACGCCGCCGATCTGCTCTACTGAGTCGCTGATCTACTCATCTTCTTCTTCTTCCTCTTCCTCTTCCTCTTCAACTGATAACTTTTTTTTAATTTAAAAATTACATTTCAATTTTTTTTAGTTAATTATTTAATCAATTTGTTTATAATTATTATAATATTAAACAAAATGTAAAAATTGATATTTCAATTTTCGAAAGTTTTCGGTTTTCCTACCAGACGCGTTTTTCCCGTTTTTATTTTTAAAATACGGATTCCAGTAAATGCTACCAGACGCGTATTCGAAATTCAAAAACAAAACCAAAAACACTGTTTTCATTTTCATTTTTCTTTTCGAAAAACAAAAACAAAAAACGGCTTGCAGGACGGGCCCTAATTTTTATTTTAATAAAGTGATATAGTTAAAGATATGGGTATAATCAATGGGTGTACATAATATTTGGTTTATTTTTAATTAAACTAATTTGGCCTTATTGGTAAATTCTTATTGAGATATTTTTATAATTAAATTTGTTATTAAAATATGGGTGTACTTATCATATTTATGGGTGTCCATATATAAAATTTAGCTAAAAAAAAATGATAAAATAAAAACCTGTTCAGATGCCAAAACATAAATGATACTGATACGCAGAGAATCGAGAACCCAGACAGTTGAACTCAGTTTTAGGTAAAGACTTGAGATCACAAACTCTATCTCTGTTGACCACATACTCCATCATCCATGTCTGCACTTTTCTTCACACCTTATCTTCACTCACACATTAACCCCAAACTCACTCCAAAATCAAAACCAAAACCAATCAAAACCAGAGTTTTACTCCAAACATTCACCCCAACAACCGCCCCACAATCCGCTTTCTCAGACCCTTTTGTGCTCCAACTAGCTGAGTCCATTGAAGACTCTCTGCCGTCTTCTTCCCAATCTTCGCCTCTCCAGAAACTCAGAGACCTCTCTTCTCAAACCCTCCTCTCAACCCCTTGGCCTTCTCGTAAAGATGAGGCTTTTCGCTTCACTGATACTTCTTTTATCAAAAACTCCCAAATCGAACCATTATCTCATCCTTCTCAATCTTCAACTTCATTGGTTGTTTCAGATGATACCCAGTTCCCCAATCTCGTTTTTGTTGATGGGTTTATCCACAATTCGTTGTCTAATTTGTCTAATTTGCCTGATGGGGTCTATGTAGGTAGCTTGCTAGGTTTATCGGATAGCATTACGACAAGGGTATGTGATCTTGTAGGTGAATTTCAATTTGGTGACTTGTTTTGGTCTATTAATGGGATGGGAGCACCGGATTTGGGGGTTATTTATGTTCCGGCCGGATGTAGGGTAGAGAATCCAATTCATTTGAGGTACTTATCGATTGAGGGAGGCAATGAGGTATCCAAGAAGTTACCATTATCGAATCCGAGAGTATTTGTATTGGTGGAGGAGGGAGGAGAGGTTGGTATTGTTGAGGAGTTTGTTGGTAAAGAGGGGAATGAGTGTTATTGGACGAATTCGGTTTTGGAGGTTGTGATCGGAGTAGGGGGAATAGTTAGGCATTCATATGTGCAGAGTCAGTCACAGGGTGCTGCTCATATCAAGTGGACTTCTGTGAAGCAGGTAAATTCTTGTTTTTACTATCACCATATTCAAGTGTTGCAGAGCCTACATTTAGTTCGTTTAGTTTTTGCAAGAATACAAAACTAAGTTCAGTGTACATGTTTATGACTATAATTGTGGTAATTTTTATATTTATTTGAGCACCAAATGTGTAACGGATAGATACATGATCTTCATGTGGCTGTATTGTGCTTTAGTAAGTTTATTGGTTATTTTTTGTCGCTTGCTCAATGTAGGCTTTAGCTATGATATAGTTTTTGACATGTGACTTGAATCTGCCCCATTTTATTCATTGAAGAGATAGTAGTCAAAGCTTCTTTGTTTCTCAAAGTTTAAATCCATTTCTATTTGTTTTATTGATTATTGAATGTCGAGTGTTGCTACCAGGTTTTACATTTTTAATTTTCGGAAAGAAATAATCAAATAATCTTGGTGCTTTTTTCTCCAGCTTTTAAGCTTTTCTATATATTGTCAATTTCCTAAACAATAGATACTCTTCTTATATAATTACATAAATGACAACTTTGATTTCTCAGTTGAGAAAGTGAAATGTAGTTTTGCTTGACTACAGCTTAATTTTTATAGTTCCCTCGTCGTTTTCAGATGTGAACAAAAGCGAATAGTCTGTTCTTTTTTTTTTTTTTCCCACCACTACTAGCTATTGTATTCACCTTCTCTTCTGTAGAAGTAGTATAGAAGGCCTGGTGTTTCTTATTTCTGATTATTGGTGGTGCAATTTGGTTAACAGTAGCAATTCCGTGACTTGGCTGGGTACTGGTTCACAGTGGAGTGACTAGTTAAGTTATTGTCTGTTTTGCTCCCGACTTTTAATCCAACATACCGATTAGGATGAGTGTTGATTGTCATTTCAACTGCCATCTGTTCAAATTTCAAAATACTCTATAATGGTGCAGTACTTAGCTCTTCAGTTTTTTTGTTGTAAAGTTGCATTTAGATCATTGATTTTAGTCTTATTGAATTACCAACTGCTCTTTTAAATTTGGGGTTTGAAACATAAAGTGCAAAGAAGTCCATAATAAATTCAAATTTGTGGTTTTCATGTGGCATATATTGAATGAACTGAAACCTGAAGAAGATTGATGGTCAAAGGATAATAATTATTGCACTAGGAATGTAGAAGAGCTCAGAAAGGAAATTAATTGGCGAAAGTAAAGTCTATTGTGTAAATTCTGCATATATATGTGAGATAGAGTAAGTAGATTTTGCATATAGATGATAACTTGATCAATGGGATGTCCTCTTTGCCATGGCTTCTGTGCTTATTCTCGAGAATATTTTATAGCCTCTATCTGCTGCTGAATTATTGAGCAGTAGTAAATTGATGATGCTGAATTGGTCATTTGTAGGAAACAGCTAGTACTTATGAGCTTGTAGAGGTAAGTACTGGTGGAAAATTGAGCAGGCACAACATCCATGTTCAACAAATGGGCCCGGACACAGTAACAGAGTTATCGACATTTCATTTGTCTGTCACTGATCAAACTCAAGATTTACATAGTAGCCTAGTCTTGGACCATCCACGAGGTTGTTCTCGTCAACTTCACAAGTGTATAGTGGCTCATTCAAAAGGACAAGCTGTTTTCGATGGGAATGTAAAAGTCAATAGGTAATTCTATTACATCCCTCTGTTTATGTCTTTAATAGTACTTGGTAATATCATTGCATCGTGTTTCCCATTTTATATCATCCGGTTATACAATCTCAGTTCTCCTTGTCGGAGTCCATACTCAATTTTACCAGTATGTTTTCTTGTAAAATTACTTGCAAAAACTAAATATAAATTAATAGCTTTCAATTAAACTAATTTGAGGCTGTGAATTCTTAGCCTGTGACCATTATATGATTTTTCCATACTTGTATCATGCAGATATGCACAACAAACAGACGCCGGACAACTAACAAGGAGTCTCCTCCTTGAACCTCAGGCAACCGTAAATGTCAAACCCAATCTTCAAATTATTGCTGATAATGTAAAGTGCTCTCATGGGGCTGCAATAAGTGACCTAGAAGAAAGCCAACTGTTCTACTTCCAAGCACGAGGTATCGACTTGGAGACAGCTAGAAAGGCTCTCGTTTTTTCCTTTGGGGCTGAGGTGATTGGGCGGTTCCCTTACCCTTCGGTTAGAAAGCAAGTTGAGAGTCATGTCAAAGAATTGATGGAAACCAAAAATGGAAGCCCTTCATAGTGAGGGGATCATAGATGGTGGTATACTGGTATGTATATTCAATTTTGTTGTGTCATTGTTTCATCAAAATAATAGATATAATTACTCACTCAATTCGGTTACAAGTGGCTCTTATTACCCTACTTTGGTTAACCATGCAAACAGAGTAAAGGAAAGAGACTAGGAATTGTCTTGAATTGAAATTTGCTGATTCTGTTGTTTTGTTTAACAGAACAATATTTTGTCAAATTTTCACTGCGAAGCGAATATGTTTACCAACACTTGAATGATTTAAACAAAACACAAAATAAGTGGTGGGAAGTTTCTATCAACAGTTTAGAAAAGAATAGATAGAAAATGATGTGTTTGCTTCAAAGGCAGCAGTTATTCAGTTAATCGGTTATACAACTCAGACACAACATACCGGACTGTAAACGCTTATCTCGTTGTTCTGTTTTGTTTTGTTTGGTTTTTCAGGAAGTATACATCGATTAGGGGTTTAGAGTGGGGATGATTCGAACCCACAAGTCCACAACCTTGTGGTGGTTTAAAGAGGGGATGATTCGAATCCACAAACTCGTTGTGCTAGTGTGAAGGGTATACCACTAGACAAACTGGATATCGTCTCGTTTTTCTTATCTCTTGGTTTTACTCATTAATATTTGAGAAAATATTGCTTCAAAAAAAAAAAAATTTACGAAAATAAAATTCATAAAATATTATAGTATAAAAAAGAGCAAATTGTAGCCAACCTCACTGAAGTTTGGTTTTTGACAATCAAAAACAACTTTATGCTTAATTGACAATGATCTCCCCTGTTATTAGTCAAAGTTAGTCAAACTCAACAGAGATAAGGGTATTTTCACCCTTTCAAGCCTTTTTATTTATTAAAAAAATAGATTTAAAAGCTTTAAATCTTCACCATTCATCTTGGCCATATTTTTTATTTTTTAGTTTCGAAAAATCTAAAAAACTTGAATCTAGAGAAAAATCTAGAAATATATCAATGGAATAATAAAATGTTATTAGATTATATTTATCATTTAGATGAGCCAGATTTTATTTTTCAGTTTTGAAAAATCTAAAAAACTTGAATATGAAGAAAAATTCGGGAATCCATATGGAAGTAGAAAAAATTATTTGAAGAAAATGTTATTGGATTGGATTTTGATGATCCAAATTATTAATTTTTTGGAATTTAGAATTTGAAGAAAAATATAGAGATACAACCTATGTTTCCACGTTTTTTTTTTAAAAATTTTTTTTTGTAATTTTCAATTTTTTAATAGTGGAGATCTAAATTTGTTTTCATATATTTATATATTTTTAAAATCAGAATTTTTTTTTTATTATTCATGGGTATTTAGGTATTTGTAGCAGCCAAATCCGGTCAACGGTTAAACTTGACTAGTTTTAACTAAAGATAGGAGAGGTCATTATCAATTAATGATAAAGTTGTTTTTGGTTGTCAAATGCTAAATCTCAAGGAGGTTGGCTGCAATTTGCAGATAAAAAAATATATATATTTAATTAAAATTTCTGGAAATGTAAAAAGGACATATGTCATAATTAGACGAGATTTTAAAATGCTAAGGTTTTTAAGCCGAATAATTATAAGGCTTTGGGTTTTTAAACCTAGGCATCTGCAGTCAATGCCGAGAAAAGCCTTGAGGTTTTTCATTTCTGAAATAGAAAGGTTTAAGAGATAAGGTGAGCATTGTATTACCAAAATATATCTACGAAAACATCTCCTTTCAGTTCTTAACTTCTTACTCCTTACGAGAAAAACCCATTTTTCTTGAATCCCCTCAGTCTCCAACCCTCTCTTTTACTCTCATGGCTGCTGCTGCTGCTGCTCCTTTCTCAACACCACTCGATGTCCATTTTTCTATACCTCGATCACATTCTAAGAGAACCATTTTCTTCAACAAGCCACTCAGAACCAATTCCACCAGAAAATTCACCTTTTCTTGCTACTCCTCCTCAAAGTCTCTACCAAAACCAAAACCAAAACCTCCCCCAAATCTACCAGAATCTCCATCACCAAATAACCCATCTTTGTCTGACCAACTCAAGCCTCTCTCCACAACCACACTCTCTCCAACCAAACCAGACCAAACCCATCTCTTATCCAAGCCTAAGTCTACATGGGTCAACCCTACCAGGCCTAAAAGGTCCGTGCTTTCTCTTCAAAGGCATAAGCGCTCTCCTTACTCCTACAATCCTCAGGTCAGAGAGCTCAAACTCCTTGCACGAAAGCTCAACGACTGTGATGACTCTGAAGAAGCTCTCTCCCTTGCCTTGAATGAAATCCCATTTGAACCCACCAGAGAAAATGCTCTCTTGATACTCAACAGCTTGAAGTTTTGGCCAAAGAGTTATTTTTTCTTCAATTGGATCAAGACCCAGAATCTGTTTCCCATGGAAACTATATTCTATAATGTTACTATGAAGTCTCTCAGGTTTGGGAGGCAGTTCCAGCTAATTGAGCAACTTGCTAATGAAATGGTAAGCAATGGAATTGAGCTTGATAACATTACTTATTCTACTATTATATCTTGTGCAAAGAGATGCAGTATGTTTAATAAAGCTATAGAGTGGTTTGAGAGAATGTATAAAACTGGTTTAATGCCCGATGAGGTTACATATTCTGCCATTTTAGACGTGTATGCGAAATCGGGTAAAGTTGAGGAAGTTTTGAGTTTGTATGAGAGAGGGGTTGCTAGTGGTTGGAAACCTGATGCCATCACTTTCTCTGTTTTGGGGAAAATGTTTGGTGAAACTGGTGATTACGATGGTATTAGATATGTTTTGCAAGAAATGAAATCTTTAGGTGTGCAGCCTAATGTGGTTGTGTACAATACATTGTTGGAAGCAATGGGCAAGGCAGGTAAGCCTGGCTTGGCTCGCAGTTTATTTGACGAAATGGTGGAGTCGGGGTTAACCCCCGATGAGAAAACGTTAACTGCCCTTATCAAGATTTACGGCAAGGCTAGGTGGGCTAAGGATGCTTTAGAATTATGGGAGAGGATGAGAGCGAATAGCTGGCCAATGGATTTCATTTTGTATAACACCTTGTTGAATATGTGTGCCGATATTGGATTGGTAGAGGAGGCAGAGAGGCTCTTTGAGGACATGAAACAATCATCAGAGAATTGTAAGCCTGATAGTTATAGCTATACAGCGATGCTGAATATATATGGGAGTGGAGGGAATGTCGATAAAGCAATGTATATGTTCGAAGAAATGTCTGAGTTGGGGGTTGCGGTCAATGTTATGGGATGTACTTGTTTGATTCAGTGCTTGGGGAAGGCCAGGAGGATTGATGATTTGGTTAGAGTGTTTGGTGTTTCGGTTCAGCGAGGAGTTAAACCAGACGATAGGCTTTGTGGTTGCCTGTTGTCTGTCGTCTCTCTGTGCGAGACAAGTGAGGATGTGGGTAAGGTTGTTGCTTGTTTGCAGGAAGCTAATCCAAAGTTGGTTGCCCTGGTGAAATTGATCGAAAACAAGAAAACAGGTTTTGAGACTGTTAAGCAGGAGTTTAAGAATGTCATCAGGGACACTGCAGTTGATGCCAGAAGACCCTTCTGTAATTGCTTGATCGATATCTGTCGAAACAGAAATCTTCGCGAGAGAGCACACGAGCTTCTCTATCTGGGTAACTTGTACGGATTATACCCAGGTTTACATAACAAAACTGTGGATGAATGGAGTCTTGATGTGCGTTCACTGTCAATTGGTGCAGCGCATACCGCTCTTGAAGAGTGGATGGGGACTCTGGCCAAAGTTGTTGAGCGTGAAGAGGCATTACCGGAGTTATTTTTAGCTCAAACCGGTACAGGAACGCACAAATTCTCACAAGGTTTGGCCACATCATTTGCTTCTCACGTAAAGAAACTTGCTGCACCATTTACGCAAAGTGAAGAGAGAGCCGGTTGTTTTGTGGCAACCAGAGAGGATATAGTTTCATGGGTGCAATCAAGAATACCTTCTGCTGTTACAGCATGAATGGTCACCTCCTCTGCTCTAAAATTGTAATTTGTTTCTTCAACAGTTTAATGAGAATCCACTGTGTTTTCAAGAATCCATAACCTTTTTCTCCTTATTTTCATTTCCACTCATTTTCAATTTTAGATTAAAGTATAACTCATGAAAGATTGTAAGCAGGAAATGGGGATATTGTTACTATATTAGTTAAAAATAATTACAGGATAGTTATTTTAAATTTGTAAAACATTATGACTTTTTTTTAACCAATGGGATTTCCATGGAAGGTTTAACTGTACTGAACCAGTATCTTTGTTTCTTGAATCTTGACCCAGAACAAAAACAAGGATCTCAAAAGGAAATTCCAACTTTGTAAACCGCATTGGTGGAAATCCACCGTCAAAATTACAGATTCTCACCTTTTGCTTTTTGACTAGGAAATGTTCATGTTCACTAAGTATAACTGTACCCACCCCCCCCCACCAAATTACAAACTATTTTCTTTCTCTTTTTTTTTTTCGGACTCCAAAACAGAAAAGAAAAAAAAAAAAGAAAAAAGAAGGCGCCTGAGAATGCAAAGGGCCTCTCTCAAGTCTCCACCTACACAAAATTTGTAAGGAAAATGAAAGTTGAAAGCAAAAAAAGTCCTCCTTTTTCCTTTTTCCTTTTTCCTTTTTCTTTTTTGTCCCTAAAGAGCATTAGGTTACCCCCAACAACCCATTTGCACATTCCCTTTTCTTTTATCCTGAAATGAATTTTCAGGCATCATCTACTCAATTACCTAACTTAGTCTGCCAAAGTCCCCTATCCCATTGTGTAAGACCCAAAAACGGTTATCAAACCCATGAAAAATGGATCAGCATCAGAATTTCTACACCACTTTCTACTTGTCACTAATTTTATGATTTCAAAGGTACTTTCCTGATGACTTCCAAATTCTTCCTTCAAGTGATACCACCATAACAGTAACATCATCATGGTACTTTCTCCTATCTCCTTGGGGGATGTCCAGTAATTCATGGAACTCCATCCCTGCAAACAACCATTTCAGAATTACAATCACCATACCACAAATGACAATAATCAATTAACATGAATCAATGCGCTAATCCTGTTGGTCTCATTCTGTTTTATGCCAGACCACTGACATTGACAAAGAGTTGGGTATTGACGCTGTCCAGCAACCAATACCTGGTATGTGAATTAACTTTTATAGTTTTATCTCAGAACTACTTCTCGATATTTGTCTGAGCAGCAAAAAATTTTGCATATTAAGCAAATAAATGACATGCAAGAGAATGAAGAGTTTACCAGCTTTCCTAGCTGCATGGAAAAGAAGCTCCTCTATCAGATGCTGTGCAGGGTCACCATCTGGAAACTTCTCCATGAAACTCTCGACATGAGAAACCACTTCCTGATTGCTAAGATACTGATACAAGCCGTCGGATGAAAGAACCAAAAATTGATCTCTTGGGCCGAGTCTATGGTGACGAAGAGAAGGTGAACAGGATATATATGGAGCAGTACCAATATACTCGTTTCGAAACATTTCCAATAATACATCATTCCACTTGGGCTGCACCAAGATGCCATCAAATTGTTATATACATTGTTTTGTTCCTTCAAAATACTAACTTATTAGACGAATTTTTAAAAGGAAAAAAAAAAAATCATTGAACATATTATGACCATAAAACTGATTAATTTGACAAGATGAGGTTGACCCAATGGTTTGCCCCTCCCCCAAATCCTGAATTATTGTAATATTTAAAATTTAAAAAAAAAAAAAAAAAAAAAAAAAAAAAAAAAAACCTGATTAATTTAAAACAAAAAATATAACATACTGGATATATTCCTTCGATAACTTAGTGCCGATGCTTATGGTGACTTTATGAGTGAACGATTTAAACTTGTAATATTATGATAGTGTCACATGACATGAGGCATAAAACACATATGATGTATACATAATTACACATACATACATGTAATATATGTGTGTATACATAATATATATATATATAGAGAGAGAGAGAGGAGAGAGAGAGAGAGATGAAACTGGGAAATATGAAAAATATATATATATATGGGCACAGACAAAGCTGAAACAGGGAAATATGAAAAAGATAACCCAAATCTGATATTCCTGCATGTAATTTTGCTCCCAAAAGAACAAAGAGAAAGGGAGGGAATAATGATGTGCAATCAGGCTTTTTGAGAGGATAACTTATAAAACAAACGCATAGAAGAGGAACAAGAATATTCTGAAGCATATGTCTAGGAAGAATTCAAGTTAGAAAAATGCATGTAGAAATTTACTTCTGTACTTCTCATTAAAAGTTTGTAATCTTTTTTCCTTTTCTCTTTTCTTGCCCGGGGAAAGCTATTATCAAGATTAAATTCTCTTGCAATAGTCATGATATGATACAAAATAGATGATGTGTCTTACTTATATGTATGCCACAGTGATTTACATTGATCATGATGAATATACAATCTTCACTAGAAACACTTAAGAACAAAATATTTTTAAAACTATTATTCATCAAGCAGATGTACTTTATATTGGAGATCCATAAGCAAATTACTATAATGTATTTTTGACACACCTGTTTCAGAAAGCCTGCTCCAAATGCCCTGGTGACCTTCAAACGGCCTTTCACTCTATCATTGGCAATACATTGACTGTCATCTGGGTGTTCGTTCTTGATTCTTATGACTTCCTGCATAATTGGATCAAAGAGTGAAAGCTTTTAGCAAACCTGTACTGCCACTCATCAATAACATGACGATAAAGTTTCTTTAAGGATAGCAGTTATCAGCCTATCACAGTTACGGGAAACAGAAAAGGAAAAAACAAACCCAAACAGAATACTGAAATATTTATCATCAGTAATACATAACATATGTATAGGTGTGCAAGAACAAAAATGGGTGTCAAACACTATGTCAGTGTTTTGATTGCAAGGCATCAATCCGCTAAAGTAGAATAACTTTGTGGAAAAACCAACTTTTAGCAATGAACTTCAATTGCCATCAATAGGAAGAGGATCACTGTCCCAAAATCTGCAATAATTATTGGGCTGACTCTATTGAAAAGAATGAAAGACAACAATTTTCACTCAAGACCATGCAAACCTGAGTGTGTGCAGATAGCAGAATGTGCTTGCATTTGCATGTTTCTGTGTGTGTGTGTGTGTGTGTGTGTATGTGTGTGGAGAGAGAGAAATGCAGAAAGAAGGCAAAACGAAGTTTGCAACATAAATCAACTCGATATATCAACATGCTTAATAATGCTAATCCTGTTTCCATAACAGAGAAAGGATATGATTTCGAAAATTGTAAAATAGAAAGGGGCGGTAAATTATCTACTTTAAGACGAAAAATTAGTAATTGTGCTTCTATATTTTTTCTTATTGGATCTTAATTTTATCTATCTATTTTCCATTAAATTTATTTAGTATTGTCAGCATCCAAACCTTCATATTACAAGATATGATAGATTATAGTTGCAATTAGTTGAAAGAATATGCAAAACCATTCTGAACTAAAACAATTATTTTTTTCAAAGAAAAAAAATCACATAATGTTGCAAAGTCATAGTAATGCACCAGTCAGCACCACAAAATCAGATGAATACGTCATCATAAATTTATCAAACAAAATCAATTCTTTGCATATGTTGATCAAAATATAACTAGATATGGTCGTTATCCCTTGGGCTTGACTTGCATGTCAACTGACACTTCTCAAATTAGGAACTAAATCACTATATATACCACAGCATAGCAGCAAACGTCAAAACATAATTAGAAAGAAAAAGGGAAAAAATCGACAATTAAGTATTGATTAGCTGTCCATTTATGTTAAACATGTTCTAAGGTACCCATGAAAACCAATCCTGATTGTCACAATCTGGGTACATCTAGTATTCTAGACTCACCTGATTGATGTCTAGTTGGTGGGAAGGGTGCAACATATTGTGGGACATGAAACTTCCTCTTTCAGTTAAACACCAGTAATATTTCCAGTTAGCTTACTACCAGTTTTATAATATAATTGTATGTGTTGCTATCTTTAAAGTCTGTTGAAGAGTTCAAAGTTCAATCATGAAACCCCATCATATAGTCTTTTCAGCAATACCACACAATATTCCAACTAAACAGGTTCACACCCTGATGTGTTCATTTTATTTATGTCTTTGTTTTGTTAATTAGTGGTCCAATAAGTTAGTGTTAATTGTTGGCGTCAATGATACTTTAGTGGAGTCAGTTACTAGGTTGGATAAGTTAGTGGGTATGAATGTATGATTGTGTGCTTAGTGGGTTTCCAGAATATTTGGCATTATAGTTATTTGGTTGTTAGTACTGTATGTAACTTCTTTGACTATAAATGTAGTCTAGAACTCTTGTTTTTAATATTATTGAATATATTGAAAAGTAAATTATCTCCCTCCTGTATTTCTCTACATCACTTCTCTAAATTCTCTTTATGTATTTTTCTGGATTAGAAAAATACATAACAATGGTATCAGAGCCAGGATCGATTCTCATGGATGCTGAATTCCGTAATGGAGTTTACAAAATTCTGGCTCGTCATGAGTCCAGATTTGACCACTTCAACAACAACCTCAACCAAATCCATAGCATTCTTCAAACTGTCTTGATTGGACTTCGAGCGCCACGGGTGAACCATAACGGTAACACCATCGAGAAGGAGCTCCACCCACTCATCCTGGTAGAAACCTCCCACGGATCCATGATCACAACCACCATGTCACTCCTACCACCACACCATGATCACAGCCACCATATCACTCCCACCACCACCCATATGTCTCCAATCGGAACCACCATTCCCAACCCAAAATTCGATCAAAACCACACCCAACACAAGTTATCCTTTCCCAAACTTAGTGGAGACGATCCCACTGACAGAATTGCAGAGCTGATCTTCGAGAGGGTCATGTCTCCTGATGTTTTGGAGGTCGAAGATTTTGAACCTCCTAACACCCTATTCGGAATTTATCCTTATGGACAAGGATAATTTGAGAGGGGTGGAATTATGTGTTCATTTTATTTATGTCTTTGTTTTGTTAATTAGTGGTCCAATAAGTTGGTGTTAATTGTGGAGTCCGTTAATAGCTTTAGTGGAGTCGGTTAATAGGTTGGATAAGTTATTTGGTTGTTAGTATGTAACTTCTTCGACTATAAATGTAGTTTGGAACTCTTGTTTTTATTATTTATTGAATATATTGAAAAGTAAATTATCTCCCTCCTGTATTTCTCTCTATCACTTCTCTAAATTCTCTTTATGTATTTTCTTGGATCGGAAAAATACATAACAACTACATTTAGGGTGACTCCACTAAAGCTATTAACGGACTCCACAATTAGCACTAACTTATTGGACCACTAATTAACAAAACAAAGACATAAATAAAATTAACACATCATTCCACCCCTCTCAAATTATCCTTGTCCACAAGGATAAATTCCGAATAGGGTGTCAGGAGGTTCAAAATCTTCAACCTCCAAAACATCAGGAGACATGACCCTCTTAAAGATCATGACCCTCTTAAAGATCAGTTGTGCAATTTTGTCAGTGAGATCGTCTCCACCAAGTTTGGAAAAGGATAACTTGTGTTGGGTGTGGTTTCGATCGAATTTTGGGTTGGGAATGGTGGTTCCGGTTGGAGACATATGGGTGGTGGTGGGAGTGATATGGTGGCTGTGATCATGGGTGGTGGTGGGAGTGACACGGTGGTTGTGATCATGGGATCCGTGGGAGGTTTCTACCGGGATGAGTGGGTGGAGCTCCTTCTCGATAGTGTTATCGTTATAGTTAACCCGTAGGGGCAAAACGGTTTGAAAAGTGCTACGGATTTGGTTGAGGTTGTTGTTGAGGTGGTCAAATCTGGACTCATGACGAGCCAGAATTTTGTAAACTCCATTACGGAATTCGGCATCCATAAGAACCGATCTTGGCTCTGATAACATTGTTATGTATTTTTCCGATCCAGGAAAATACATAAAGAGAATTTAGAGAAGTGATAGAGAGAAATACAGGAAGGAGATAATTTACTTTTCAATATACTCAATGATAATAAAAACAAGAGTTTCAGACTACATTTATAGTCGAAGAAGTTACATACTAACAACCAAATAACTACAATGCCAAATATTCTAGAAACCCACTAAGCACACAATCATACCCACTAACTTATCCAACCTATTAACTGACTCCACTAAAGCTATTAACCGACTCCACAATTAACACTAACTTAAAGCTATTAACTGACTCCACAATTAACACTAACTTATTGGACCACTAATTAACAAAACAAAGGCATAAATAAAATGAACACATCACACCCTTACTTAATTAGCATGTTAACAACCACAAACCACCACCCAAACATACTAACAGTGGCTTAATATTCTGTACTTCTATGATAAGTCTGAAAACAATACCTCCTTGACCCAACATGCATGTCTTGGGCCATATACAGCTGACTACATACTCAAACCATAGAGCCAGAGATAAAAATCTTATCCACAATCAAGAGCTATTCCATCTTACATCAATAAACTATCCTCTCATTATATGAGCCAATCCCGACATTAAGCTTTCAACCAGCCAAAAACTTTTATAAACTGCCATCTGAAGGAGCTTCAAGCAGAAATTTCGCAACCTTCCTTAATACTTTTTTACTCCTTAACAAAATTACAGTTAGGCAAGTGAAAACATGAATGCAGTAAGAAATTTTCAGTATCATGTTTAAAAAACTCTAAATAGGCTCTCAGTCATTCTTATGATCCTTCAAGGCCAAGATTTATTATCCATACTAAACTTTCAATCTCCAAATCCCTTCCACAAAAAGCTTGAAACTAACAGACATCATTTATCAAATCAAAAATCTTAAGATATAATATGCTACAAGACATAAGAATGGAAATCTAAATTTGCAAAATGACAACTTGGTCCTGGATTCTGGAGAAAAAAAAAATAATATTAAGAGCACGCATAAAAGAAGCATTAAAGATTTTCCCCTGTTTACTTTAACATCAGGTCATGATGGTGCAAAAGCTATTACTGGCAAGTACAAAATATATGACAGGAAATGTTTCATTATGGCACTGGACCACATTAGATTCATAGGCATTGTACATAGAAACTATACATCCTCATAAAGAATAAGATTTAGGTATAACATTTTGGTAATCAGCATTTGACTGGATTGCAGGAACGCAACAGATATGTCAGACAAAGAAAGATAGCCACAAATTTTCCAGACAAAGAAAGATAGCCAAAAATTTGCCAGCCAAGGATTAAGGCCAAAACTCTAGCTAACATACATCCTCAGTGGTGACAACCACAACACAACTCCAAACCAAAATAATAAAAAAGACTAGAAATGCCTGTCCTACATAATTTCCTTCAAAAATATAGTAACAACTCAAAGGTACCACAAACCAAAAGCAGAAGCAATATGAGCAAAGGAGTTCATTTTGCCATTCGACTTTGTAAAGAAATATGGTTCTAAGATTCAAACCCAAATATTCCTGCTTTCTGCAATAAAACAGAAGCCGAAAGCAACCTTAAGAGGCAAAATACTAGAATAAAAACTTTAGAAGATCTAAATTTGCAACTAAAAGAAGACTAGTATTGATCGAGAAGTTGACAAACGACTGTCTCAAGAAGTATTATCACAAATATTCAGAGTATATTTTGAAGGAGAGAACCAACAACCAAGAAAATGCCTAGCTAAGAAAATAAAGTTACAAGGAAGCATTGGCTCTTCCTTCTTTTGTTAAAGGAGAAAGAACACAGCACATAATTGACAAATAGCAAGTAGCAAAGGTAAGAGGAAGCTGCTCAAATATTCTTGCTCACTTTCACTAGGAACATGTATTCCTAAGGTAAACAGAAATAAATTAGCATATCTATGCCACCTTGACCAAAATACAAGACAATGGGGGCTCATTTAAACAACTGAAAGTCTGAAAATCATGTGCTACAGATTGCAGATTCACGCCAATATGCTATGGTTGTTTTTTATGCTGCAGCTGGCTAATTCTAGGTAAAGTAGGATAATTTGCATTTTTTAAGGCTAAAAAATAAGACTGTTTACAAAATAACCGATCTATAAGATAGATTACTAAACATAAATTCTGCTCTAATTTACCTATTCAAGGATGCATGTATAGCACATTAATTGTTTGTCCTAACAGTATATCTCCAGAAAATAAAAAAGTTGCATGAAGCAGCAGATACACCTTATGTACACATGTTTAAGTGATGCTCATGAGATAACTAAGATGGAGAGAGCAATAAGGGATCGAATATGTTGCCATATAAGTGAAAGATAATAATCTAGCTAGAAGAATGTCCAGAGGAATGTCCCTCAAAATATCAAGAGTTGGCCGCACAATTGATCTTACACACATTGAGATCTAAGAGTAAGATCAAAAAGCATAGGCAGGCAATAAATAGCCAACATTACTTAAAATATTTGGGATATAGCAATCGAAAGATAATGAGGCATGGAATCATAGAGGATAATGTTTCAATGAACATGACTTTTAAGGCATCCCTTAATCTTTGATAGTGTTAATGTCAGAGAAGTATATAGAATATAGACTGGTGCACATAAGAGCGGAAAAAGCAGCAATGTGGAGTCAAATAGCCACATACTTTAAAACTTCTGAATTCACCATGAATTATTCAGTTGAATCCCATATAATTGAGAATTCAATATCTCAAGGGAGATCCTTGTCCTGTTTGCTAAACCAGTAACAATTCGAGGACATTAAATACATATATCCTGGGAAGACAAGGAATACCTAAAGGATATAAACAGTGGTCCCACTTTTCGCATGCCAGAGGCATGTGAATTTTTCTTTGCTGGAAGTTTCTCAAATTCTTTTTATGAAAATTTGGTTTATTCCTTGAAGCTATTAACGTGACAAAAACAACTGAATAGTTATAGATAGGTAAAGTTATCGTAGATCTCAGTAATTTCCTAACAATTTGCATACCAACAAATGTTCAAATCAAAACAAAAGTTAGTATTGAACTCCACCCATAATAATTAGAGACATTAAGCTTCTACATAATTCAAATTGGAGTAAATCATCAAGCAACACAAATCTAGCCAATACATTCTAAAACAAACAGCATGTTCAGGAGGGACATAACACTAGTCAATCAAACCAAATATATCATAACATAATAAAGCTGAGTAACTAGCTGATCATTTCCAAATACAAGATGCAAAATAAACAATCGAAGAGAACAAAAGTGTCAGTGAATACATACTTCTTCAATGCTGGTACTGTGATCAGTTGAAAGCTGCAATGCAGTCAATTTCATTGCCTGAGCAGGATTGTCTTTCACAACCAACTTACTTCTGCATTCATCCAGAGGCTCTGACAACTCCTCAACTATGCCCTCCATACTTGAGCCATTGTCCCCCTGTCCTTTCATCACCACACTAGTTCCAGCTGCCTCTGGCTCATACTGAGCAACAATTGCTCTACTATCACCCACATTCATCACATACACATCTTCATCCCTCATCAATGCAACCAACAGACATGAACCCATCAACGCCAACTCTGGATTTGTATCAAGAACCTTATCAGTCATATCCAAATATGCTAGCTCAGTCAGTTCTAGCCCCCGCGACAACGCCCTTAAAACCAATTCATGATCAACAGGACCCTCTTTTCGCTTTTTTACAGTCTTTGCAATCCTCTCCTCTACTTGGTTTTCCTCTACCTCAACCTTCTCCTTCTCTTCCAATCCAAACCTCCACGGAAACAACTTCCTTCCATGACCACTCTCCTTATGTTTAGTCAACAACCCTTGTTTCAATTTTGACAATAACAACCATCTCCTACTCACAGCTGATCCGGCATTGTTGACACTAATTGCATCGTCAACTGAAAAGGCAAACCTATCGGAGCCAGAAAGATCTAGACCGTCTTCAGGATCATCCTCAGCCAAAAACTCCCATAGCCTCCTCCTCCTCCTATTCTCCGTCCCATCCAATTCAAAAGTCACTCTCTTAGCTCTCTCCCTGTCGTTGGTTTCATTTTCTCCAACCAAAACGGAGGATGTGTCACTTTGAGTGACAGTTTCCTGAGTAATCTCGATAGCTTCGTCTGGCTCTTCAACATCCCAAAACAAACCTTGTAACTCATTATAAACAGCTCTATAAAGATTACCCATTAAAAATTCAGGCGCATCCGGGCCATTGAAGCCGTCGTAGATTCCAACGAACAACCACCCCTGCTCTTCCGACACCACCACGTGCACGCGATCCTCACCTGCCTTACCCAGCGCCCACTGCACGTTTTCGTTTTCCCTCTCGTTTTTTGACACGTCAGCGCCCTCCGCTTCCACGTTGTTGTTGTTACTGTTGTCTTTTCGAGAAACGAAATTCAGCACCGGCACCACCCACGGCCGTTTCTTCTCCGAAAAGTTCCGGTAGAATGCTTTACGGACAGCTGAAATCCCCAAAATGCCTGTCTTCTTCTTCTTCCTTCTCATGTAAATGCCACCGAGAGGAGCAGAGAAGTGGACGTGGCCGCCGGAATCGGGGCCGGTGTTCTGGTCGAGCGGTCCCGACAATGCGCCGCGCTCGAGCGGGCCAGACAGGAAGAAAGGGCCCCGCTCAGAGGGTTCAAAACCAGTGCCACGTGGCACTGGCTGGAGAGGCAAAGCACTAAATGACGACGTGCTCTCGAAACCATGGACATTGACGATACTGTTCTTGACACCAAAACCACCAGTAAGTGTAGTCTCAGTGGCATCGTCGTAAATATTGTCAAGTTGGAGGACAGTTCTGGGAGTAGAGGTGTTGGCGCTGACGGAAGCTCCGGAGATAGCCTTGAAGCTGGTCTCGGGCAGGGTCGGACGCGGGGCGGGTGCGGTTCGGGTCGGAGAGAAGCGGAGGGAGCTGGAAGGAGAGACAAATCGATCGGAAGGAGTGGGTGAGAGAAAGCGGTTTGAGGATCGAACGTAGCAGAAAGAATGTCCCAGGGTTTCATCCAACGGCTCAGATGAAGAGAAGATCAGGTCCGGTTGGTTTGTGGTCCGGTTTGTTTGGTTAACCGGTTTGAAGCAAGGGAAGAGGTGTGAAGAGAGTCCACTTCCCATCACATTTGATTCACACCTTCTTCCGTAATCCTTCCTGTTTGGTTGCTGAGAAAATTTTATGAGAAGCCTCGAGCCTGCCTGAGAGCTAAAGTTTCAAAAAGAAAAGAAATTCAAATAAATAAAGAGAAACAGAAAGTAATCAGACAAGGGACTGAGGACTGTTTTTTATTTTATTTTTCAATTTTTATATATTTGAGCTGAGTAGACTTGTTTTTGTTTTTGTTTTCATTATTTAATTTGTTTTCTGTTGTGTGCTGTTGTTGGCTCTCGGTTGACGGTTACACCTGGCGTTTAGCAATTTCTCAAGAGAGAGGGTGCCACCTCGGATGCCAGGTAAGTTTCTGTGGGGTCTACTCATACGGTTTTCCCCTTGTGGATTTTTTTTTTTTTTGTTGAAATGACAATCGAATCCTTATATAGCTTAAAGAAAAAGGGTAGGGTCAATATAGGAAACACAAGAGTTGGCTTTAAGGTATGCTTTTGTCCTTTACTCCTTTTCGTTGTTTAGTCAATCCACCCTCTGTTTGGATCCAGCACCTATGCCGAATTTGGTAGACTGTATTCCCGTTTTCTTCATTTGACAATTCTACCCTTTAAAATTTTCCATTTTTTATTTTTGCATCACAAAATCTATTCAAGATTCAAATTCAAGTCCTTTTTTAGTGAGACGACCATTTGGAAAAGTACCCTAAAGTAAAATGAATATATAAAAATCAGAAATATTGAAATTAGTGCGCATCGATATAACTTTATCGGCGCGTTGGATTTTGACCATTAAACTTACATAACCAGTGGTCTATATACATTGGTACTGATGTGAACGAGATCGTATAAAAATAACAATAAATATTAAAAATTCAAATAGCTGGAAACTTCTTTATTATATTCATCAACACTAATACCAATTAATCAATAAATTAACTTTATATTTTATTTTATTGCATTCTATCAAATATTTGAATCTTAACGTGATCTATTTTTCTTTCACATTTAAAGCTACACCAAGTGTATTACTAAATTAACTTTATTTATTTTAGTTATATATTAGTAAAACGATCACTTTAACTCCTTTAAAACCGGTAAATATCTAGATTTATCTTACTGTCATACATTAAATAATTTAATTATATTTAACGTTTGAACCACTAAAATTACTAAGAATAGTTAATTTGAAAAAAAAAAATTGAAGAATATCTAAAAAAAAAAAAAAAAAAAAACCTTTAACATTATTGAAAAGGTAATGTAGTTGAATTTTAAAGAAAAATGATAAACTTTATATAATAACTATTTGCTATTTAAAGTATATCATACGCATATGACATTATCCATAAGGGTGGCTCTATTGCGACCCAAAAAAGTTCTCCTCACATCCATTTTAATTTTAAAATTTAAATTTTACTATTTACTCCTTTTAAATACCAAAACTATCCCTATTAATTATTAACAACTCAACATATTATTTTTCTCTTCTCTTAAAATATATATATAGTATTTCTATTATCAGTTCGAACTGACAAAAGTTATATCAGTTCCTTGCATGTGGGCCACTGGATTTAAATATTTTGACTGACAAGTGCATATAGCTAAGTCAAAGTATTTAAATCCAGTGGCCCACATGCAAGGAACTGATATAACTTTTGTCAGTTCGAACTGATAATAGAATTGCTATATATATATTTCCCTTAAAACTCATTTAATAAGTTTTCACATGCATTGAAATCTAAAGAAAACAAATCTGTTTATTTCTTTTTGCCAACAGTTTTTTCTTTTTTTTTTTTAGTCAAAATGGGGTTAAAATAATAAAATCCCATAAATTTTTTACAATTCATCAATTATTTTCGCAAGTCAAATAAACCGACAAAGGAACTTTGTATTTATTAATATTTTATGAAAATAACAAAGAAAATGCGGTTGATATAAGCTGAGAAGAATTTCTTTCAAAAAAAAAAAAGCTAAGAAGAATTAAAGGGGAAAGAAATGACTGAAAAAAAAAAATTCATCACAAGCCTTGGAAGTAAAAGACTATACTTTTGATTTGCAATTTTTTTTTTTATTTTTTTATTTTTTCGTTTGCTCTGATACAATTGAGCTTGCACTGCTAAGATTGATTTGAAGACCTAAAGATCAAGTTACCTGACGGTTAAGAAGGATGGATGTTGGGTAACTTTTTTTTTTTTAATTAAATAATTTTGTCCTATTAAATAATTTTAAGTATATATATTTTAATCATAACAGTTATTTTATTAAAATATGGGTGTAAGAATAACTTTTTTGACTGACGGCTCTAATCCTTAACTGTATAAAAAGACTTTAGGATTCAATAAGTTTCAAATTTGTCAAATTTGGAGAGAAGTCCAAAAGTCTAATCTAATTCTACCGACAATGATGGTTGAAAAAATTGTTCAAGTGAGAGATCAGCATATGTGCATTTCTAATGGAGTCCGTTTAATGCATATGTGCATTTCTTGTGATTATGCTTTTGTTGGACATACAATTCAGACGTCATCATATAAAATAAATAAATAAATAAATAAACTTATTTTAACATGACAAGTCAATGTTGAATAGAAGTATAAACCTAATAAATATTTAATGTCTGAGCCACCAAACGAGTACAAGAAAATCAAAGTGATAAACACAAAAAAAAAAAAAAAAAAAAAAAAGAAGAAGTTAACAATAATATAATAAAAGAGTAATAAAAAGGAAATGAAGGGATAATATTGTCATTTACTAACTGAATAATGGGCCATGAATCTGAAGACAAAAGAAAATAAGGTTTGACTTAGACAGGCCCAAACCTAAAAGCAATAATCTATCTCCATCTTGCCCCTTCACGGATCCCGGTCGGGTACCTTTCACTTTGCCACGTCATACGGACAAGAATCACAAAACCAATACCCTAACCGATATTGGACGGTCAGGATTCAATCAAACCAATAGAGATTGATAACCAAATCTCCTTTTTCCAGTGCATGTACTGTACTGTATAATTGTATATGGATTAGTCAATGGGCACGAATTCCTCTCTACTCTTCGTTTGTCGTAATCCCTAAACTTTATAAAAATAACATTTTTATAAACAATATTATATTCATATACTTTTTTAAGTGTTTATTTTGGGAGTCGCAATTTAGAGATAGTGAGCTTTTTCCACTTAGTCAAGAAAACCAACTTTAATTATTAAACGAGAAAATAACGTATAACAATTAATATTAATAAACTCATATCAGAGTATCAGACCATTATAATTTCTACTTACATTATTGTAATATTTTATAAATAAATAAATAAATAAATAAAATCAGTTAGTAATAACAAATAAGTAATTACTCGACTGATAAATAGATGAACTTAGGGTTTGGACAAATAACTCATAACTCGACTATTCAAATAGGGAAGAATCTCAATGTTCAAATGAGAGAGAGGAATTTTGGCATGTGAAGGCGGGAAAATATCTTATCTCATAAAGAGAAGCTGCAAGTCAAAGAGTTTGTTGGTTTTCAGAATAATGTGGAGGAAAACGACAAAGGGCATATAATGTCACAAGGTACGTGTGAAAGCCCACATTCTCTTCTTTTTTTTTATTCTTTTTTTTTTCTCTCTCTCTAACTATATACTATATGGTTTGTGAATAGTATTGTATAGTAATGACTAATGAGCATATATATATGATGTGGAATTAGGTAAATGATGCATGGTCAATTTGATAGATGGCAGAAATTAGAATATATAACTTTTCATGACTGCATCACTTCAAAAGTTGTTATTTGTTCATAACTTCTTTCCCATGTATATATATATATATACAGAAATTCTATTATCAGTTCGAACTGATAATAAATATATCAAGACGAAGAATGTGGACCACTGGATTTATATACTTTGACTCTTCTGTGGTCCACATTCTTCGTCCTGATATATTTATTGTCATGACGAACTGACAATAGAAAGACTGTATATATATATATATATACAGTCCCGATCTGTTCAGTACAACATAATATAACTTTATCAATATATTGAATGTGAACCACTAGTTTTGACAAATACATACACACTTGAGTCAAAGTATGTAAAATGAATGGCTCACATTCAATATCCTCACAAAGTTATATTAGGATGCACTGATTTGAAATTTTTTCTATATATATATATTCTTATATAATGGATCCTTTAATTCAATTTCGGTAAAGATCTTGATGAAATCATATTGATTTTTATGAATTTTAATCCGAATTTATTTATAAATGATAAGTTTAATGAATTATAGTTTTGAACAAAATTTGAGAATTTTTTTCGAACATTATAACTATTTTTCTTGATTTTACCTTCATTAAAAAAAAGGGGGGTAAATATTTCTAATTCTTGATAAATTCTCAAATTTTATTTATATGTAGATTTCAATAAAACTTATCATCCTCAAAAAATTTCCTAAAAACTATTATTATTAATTTAAGAATTATAGATGGGGAGAGACTTGAACCCGCAACTTGATATTGTGAGTGTGATGAGCATACCACTGAGCCAATCACATCTTGTCTTTTAAACTATTATAATTAATTTAAGAATTATGGAGGGGGATATGACTTGAACCCACACCCCATTAATGCAAGTGATATACCGCTAAAATCAACCTCAACTTATCTTTCTGGTTAAGATTTTATTACAATTTCTTTTTATCTTTTTCTTTTTTACAAAATTGTTTGTGCGTGTGAATATATATATATATATTTAGGGGTGGAACCAGAGTCTAGAGTTAGGGATCAAATTATAAAAAAGTATAATAGATAATCCTAAAATGTAAAATACATATTTTTAATTTATTTATTTTTTTAACTATTTTTTTTTTTGTGGGCCAATGGGAGCTTCCATGATCTCCATTGAGTTCTTCCATGCATGTATATATGAGTATGTATATACGATTTTTAACAAAATTTCCCTTCTTTGAATTGAAATTGCACAATTAACCCATGCATAAAAAAAAAAGTTGCTAACTTGCCCTAAATTTCTTTAAATATCCTACAAGACTTAAATCACATCGACCAAAGATCTAAATAAACTCAAATAACAAATAAGTGTCTAACAACAACAAATAAACACTAAATGTAATTTTATCTTATTAAAAATCATAATCTTCCTCGTAACTCTCAATTGGGTGCATAAAAATTCTGAAAAAAAATTCTAGCAATTGGTAAAAAGGTTAGTTTTGACAAAAAAAATAAAATTACATTTGTTGAATGAATTGTTATCATTTGAAATCAATTCATATTTTAATAGATATCACCTAATTAAAATAGTTAAGCAGTTGTTTTTCGCTTGGAAAACTTTTGTGCTTGGGCATGTCGTGGGTCACCCTAACCCAAAGCAATGAATAATCTCGGGCTAAGGCAATTCGAGACATCAAAATAAAAAATCGTAACCTTGGTTTTCCTAACCTGATTTTTTTTTTTTTTTTTTTACTGAAAGTCATTTTGCTTCAATTTTACATTTTAACACTTTAGTGATATACGTAGACAAATTTTTAGGATTGAAGATGGATGACATGTATGCATTTGTTTTGAATTGTGGTTCAGGTCGCCATGCATCCCAAAATCATCATGTGTTTTGAGATGGACAATCTCGAAATACATGGTTTCAGGATACCATAACTCAAAATCTTATATAGGCTATGGTTACATCTGTTTATTGTACAATTGTACTTAAAATGAAAAGAATTGTTTGAAATTTTTGAAAAATTAAAATGTCATGGAACCATATCATTTTACTCATCATGTGTTTTGGATGAATATTGTACTACATGTTAAGCTGGTTGTTAGTTTTTAAACTATTTTTTATATTAATGTATCCAATCATTCACTTATTTTAATTTTTGTATATAATGATGTGATCACTTGGATATTAATTGACTCTACATATAAAGTGGGATAGTCATTACCTCGAGTGCTGAGGAAGCGATATGCGGTGCCGACGAAGTGATTTGTTTGCTTTGAAAAATTAGATTTAAGGTTTATAGTTTTTGATGATTTTGAGTTTGAGATTTGAGGATTTCTTATTTCAAGAAAAAAAAAAGTGACATATTTATCACGGGCCAATATTTACCTGTAATAGTTAACACATATCTAACATGAGCGTATAAATGTTTATAGTCAATAATTTGTAAGTGCATATCAACCACAGGCTTTAAAGGCTCGTGGAAAATATTGTTTTTCAAATATGGCGTGATAGATGACATATGATGAATAACTTATTTTCTTGTAGTGTATGATTTCAACTTTCAAGACATAAAAACCTGAAAACCATAAGCCCTCTTCCTTCTGAACTTCACCATCATCTTCCTCACTCTATTTTCTTTGTATTTAACCAAAATTGATAATCATTTTTCCTAAATCTAATAAAATTGAAAACTCACATCATATACATCAAAATCACGTTCAAATTTGTTCCAATTAGTCACAAATTTTCAAATGCCCAAATTAAAAATTAGGGTTCAATTATTACATTTGGAATCAAATTCACACGTATAATTAGTAATGAATACTATGAACAATGGAGAATGATTTAAGTTGATGGAAACTGACTTTTATTGCTCCAAAAATTCAAAAAAAGTACGAAGAACTTGAACTCGCAAAGTTTAGGCAATGCTTACGATGTGCGATCTGGCAGTGATATCTGCTGGGCTAGCGGTGCTTTCGTTTGACGATGAAGCTTCAGGTTGATGATGTTTTGGGATGTTTAGAATATTTGGGGTTGCTTGATGGATGTGCTCAAGGGGAAGGGGCAATGGGTTGTTTGGGTATTTTAGATCATTGTTGCAACTTTTTTTTTTTATAAAAAGGTAATTGTATAATTTCCTTTATTTGAGGGGTCAACTTTGATAAAAACCCATATATATATACTCACACGTATGTATATCCAATAATTATGAATATGATGCATGTTTTCAACAATTTATAATCCCTATCTCGAAAAAAAAATAAAAAATTAAATATCAATACATATTTATTAACAACAATGATAGACAATTATGAAATAATATTTTCAAATTTGAGATTTAAAATGATAATGACAAATTGATTTATACCATTTACACTCACTCATAATAAAAATCATGATACTTATGTAATATTTTATGTTATTTAACATCATAATTTTTTTATATTTTTTTGTTTGGATTGCCTAAAATTATAATCTCATTTTATTTTTGATAAAATAAAATTATAACATTGTTTGAATTGTGATGTCTTGCAATTTCAATGTTGCAGATAAAATAATGTTTTCAAATAAAATAAGTTGTTGGATGTTGAGAAGTTGAGTAGTATTAAGTATTTTTATAATGGATGATTGGGGAAGTGGGGTATATAATAAAACCAGTTGGTCAACGACGGATGACAATTGTTGATCTTTGGGCTCCACACAAGTGACGGGACCTTTGAAATAACGTCATCCATTTTTATAATTTTTTTAATCTTTATTGACAACCTAAAATTCCTAAACTATTTCTATAACCGATTAGATAGAGTAATTTAATTTAATTTAATTATAGAAAATTTTAAAATATTTATAACAGAACATTTTACATAGTTTAAAATAACTGTCAATTTTTTTTTAAATATTGTAATTCAATAAAATAAAATATGTCTAAATAAGCAAACTACCCTTATATAGAAAGAAAAAAAAAAAAGAGAAATCAAACTTCACAAAAAAATTCCATTACCTGAATCTATCGGATTTCGATTTTGGGTCTGAAAAATGTTTGTTTCCATATATTAGAATGATTTATCATTTTTTATTGTTAATGATTTAGATGAAAATTGAACTGAAAACCTTGTTGAACCCTAATATTTAATTATAGATATTTGAAAGTTTTTGTGACCAATCGATTTGAATTTGAGCATGATTAGTATGTGTGTTTTCAATGTGAGGATAACTTTGTAATTAATTCAGGAAAATAAAAATGATAATTTTTTTGTAGTTTAGATCAACCCTGACTAAAGAAGCATATGTCTCGGGTCAATGGTGATCAAGACACATGCATCGGGTCAAGGGTAACTCGAAGCACAAAATTTCATATGTGTCTCAGGTTACCTAGACCTGAAGTACAAAATTTGTGTTTTAGGTCACCATTTATTCGAGGATGGGGATGATGATTTCGGGATGGTGAGACCTGAAGCATTAAAGTTTGTGCTTTAAGTCACTCCATCTCAGAATCATCTCATCTCCATCCTCCCTAACTTCCATAATTATATTCCTCACTTATCGCCATTTTTCTCACTCTATTTTCTTTAGGGAGAATTGTACTCACACCCCCTAAGGTTCGGCATTATTGCACCTAGATAGGCAAAGAAGCTTAATCCACACTCACACCCGTTAGACTAAACATATGTTAAGCTTTCCACTAAGTAGACTATATTTGACTTTTCAAATGTCCATAATATCCTTATCTAAAAACATAACATAATTTGTTTTATTTTTTTAAGAAAAAAGGAGGCCATAGGTGGCCTCCATGATAGAAGCCAACAATTGTTGGCTTGCTTTAATCGTAAGTGGAGGAGGTCGTCTCCTCCATTTAAAATCAATGGAGGAGGTGCGACCTACTTCACTCTGATTCTAAGTATAAGAGGTCAACGCCTCCTCCATCAATTTATAGTGGAGAAGGTGCACCTCTCCCACTGATTTGCTTTTATTGCAGTGGTGGATTCTCCACTCTTCTCCAATCCAACACCTCTTCCATTATTCTTTACTCAAATCCAACCCAATTCCAAACCTTAACCCAAAAATAAACACATAACCCCATAACTTCCAATGGATTCAAATCCATTCAAAATTTTACATCATTAATAACAAACTCAAACCCAAACCCATCACATAACACAAAACCAAACCCACCATTTTACGGAGACTGGTGGAGGAGGTCGGTTGACATGTGCTACCAATATGGATGCAAAAGATGATGGTTTTCATGGAGAGGTAAGGCGGTGAAAAGGATTTCCCCAAATTCTCTCTCTGTTTTTTTTTTCCTTTAATTTTTTTTGAACAGCAAGTTTTATAGAAAAAGCCACGGAGGCTAGAAAACACCAAACACAAACAGATCTGAAAGAGGCCGAAACTCAGAAAGAAAGATCAAAACCACACCAACCCAAACAAAGCACCTAAGGTCAGAAACAACATCAAAATAAAAAGAACCAAAACATCGACAGACCAACGAGGAAAACTACAACATAAAATACTAGTCTACAAGTAGCTTAACCAGGGGGTGTGAGTGTGGAATAAAGGATCCTTCCATTTTTAATGGTTATTGAATCTTGGTTACTGTTAGGGGGTGTGAGTGCGGAATAAGTTTTTTTTTTTTTTTCCCATATAGGTGCAATAATGCTGAACCTCAGGGGATTTGAGTACAATTCTCCCATTTCTATATATTCATTCAAAATTGATGGTTATTTATTTATTTATTTCTTCTATAAATTCTATAAATATATCCATAAATTGAATACCCAAATCATATACAAATTAAAATCCCTAGAATTAAAGGTTACAATTCACAATAACATTTGGGTTCAAATTTCACACAAATAATTAGCAATATGAAACAATGAAAATAATTTAAATTGATGAAAACTAACATTTGTTACAAAAAAATAAAATAAAATTGAAAATGGAGATAATTGAATCCGTAAATTATTTAAGGGGAAGAGACAATAGGGGTTATGTTGTGTGTAAGGGTAATTTGGGTTGGGGTGACTCAAACTCCAAAGATCGACGAGAATCAAGTTGTGAGTGTCAAAAAAGAAGAACCTGTGAATGTTAATGTGAGATATGTGTTTTGTTCTTAATAATATGGATGCTGATGTGAAAAAAAGAAAGCCATAAAGGCCATAATACAGATCTACAATTGCATTTGAGCTTTTGAAAACCGTAGGAGTAATGCACATTAGGATTATTGATGATAAGACAACATGACATTTGCCTATGACCTTAGTTGCCATAATGGAATGTTGCAACTATATTACTTTTGATTTAAATTATTTTAACTATAATATATTTTTTTTCATAAAAAAATCTCCATAAATATTTATTATCCTGAAAAATCCGTCGGGAGTTTCCCGGGACAACTTGGACCACGACATACAGGTGCGTCGCGGCTGGCCCGGACCAGGTAGAGGGTGGCTCCTCTCCTCCCGGGGTAGATACCGAAGGAGGCCCTTGGTCCGGTTGCCAAGGATCGATACAATGCAATAGGACTGGCCCTAAGGAGGAGTGAGGTCGAGATAATGTATGTAGGGAGTGTGACAGGGGTAGCCTGCTACAGCGAAGGATGGGTCTTTTTATTATTTGACGATGGGATACATTATGGGCTGCGTCACATGCTATGGCCAGCTATCACAACGAAAGGAAATAGAACAAATGCCAGGTACATTATCATGTATTGGAGTTTGAACAAAGAGAGACGATAGCTAAGTAGGATAATCACATAGAAGCTTGGATCAGGCGAGGTAGTAGCCAAGTAGGATAACCACATAGGAGTTTGAACTAGGCGGGGTAGTAGCCAAGTAGAGTCATTAGGTTTTTTAGGTGCCCCCACCCTTTATCTTGGAATGCATGGGTATTTATAGTGTCTTTCATAGGGAGGCAGGTGGAGGCAGCTTGTTTAGGTGGGAATCCTTGACTTCATCTTCACCGTTCCCTCCAGCCAATGACGGTGGTGAGGAATCGAGGGTCAGGATCGTGCCACCGAGGCTTCTCCCTTGTTGAGGCCTTGGTTTTAGTAGGTAGGAGCCCTAATCCTTAAGGCGAAATCGGTGGGGCTGATCCTAGCCCCTACTTTTGAGCAGGGCCGTGGTAGCCACACACTTTGGATGGCCTTGATCGTTCCACCTAGGCTTTAGGTCCATATAGGCGTTTCTGTAGGGCTGATATGGCGAACATGTGGTGTTTCCGAGGGTTTTGATTGGTCAGATGGGGTCATTAGAATAGTGGGAGGTCGCTATTAAAATCTGGCTTGGTGGGGGACAGTGTCAGCGCCTGTTCCACTGCACACTGTCAGGTACCCTCCTCTACCATTTCTTTCTTCATACTTGCTTGGCTTCTGTGAACATTTTGCTGGGGAAATACAGTATCCCTCTTCATATATGAGATAGTTGACCTCCAACTAGGGCTGAGATGGAGAGAGGTTCCATCGTTGATGTCGTGTGGCCAACAGATAATCCCAACCGTAGACTGCTTATCTTCCCCCATTTATGTTTGCTGCCTCGCATTAATGAGTTGGAGCTTGGGTTTTGCAGGTTGCCTTCAGCCCCCTCTTTCTCCCATGTGAGCTGGGGTGAGGGCTGGCGTCAGCCCTTGGAAGGGTTGTGACCTGTTGGCTGTCATGGTCAGCGTCGGCCTTTGGAGCAATGATCACCAGAGTGTTCCTAAGATTTTTTCTCAAGGGGGTCGTTTTTTGTTGAAGGAGCGGGTTATGCATGATTAGGTAGGTACTGCTTAGGCTAGTTCTTGGCCGTGCCGCGAGCTAGGAACGGGTTCTCTGGTGAACCATGTCCTTCCTCTCATTAGGTGCTCTAAGGGAGCCGGGTTCTTAACAGATTGCGCCCGGGGAGGCAGGGTCCTTGGTGGATTAGGTTCCCTTTCTTAATAGACGTTCTTGGGAGACCGGGTCCTCGATGGATTGCGATAAGATCAGGTGCTCCAGGGCGGTGCGGTACATGATGGACCAGGTCCTTCTTCTCGTTAGGTGCTTTAGGGGGATCGAAGTTGCTTCCATGGCTGGTACCACGGGGTGACGAGACTCTTTAATTGGAAAAGCTCTTCCTTGAATTAATTGCCCATTTTTCCGGTTAACAATATTATTTTCAGTTTATATTTTACAATGCTCGCACATTTAGAAATCATAATTCACGTGATTAAGAAATCAACAATTCACATTCAGAAATCACAAAATAATGCAAATACATTCAAAACCTATGAAATGTATCATTTTACAACGACTATATACACATTTTTAGTGAAAAATTAACACATAGAAACTTCAAATCATGAGATCAAAAGTGTTGTTGGCTCATTAATGGAGTAAATATTGTTTAGATCTTGTTTATATCCACTCTGTGAATTGATAATCTTGAATTTTACAAGGATTTGATATTGGAAAGTAATTTGGTTTAATTATATATATATATATATATATATATATATATATATATATATATATATATATATAGAGAGAGAGAGAGAGAGAGAGAGAGAGAGAGAGAGAGAGAGAGAGAAGGTGTTGGAGATATTTTGGATTTTTTTGGCTATTGGGCACAAATGTAAAAGCAAGTTTTGTTATAAAGGATTATTTTCTAGGTTAATATTAAAAACCTCCCCTCGCCTTTGAACTATTATTGGATGTATAGTTATAAATGCTTTTATTTTAGAAACCTCCCCTATGGACTTACACCGTTAGCATTCTGTTTGTGTTGACTGAGTTTGACTGTTAAAAAGTCTAAAATGTCCTTATTTAAGCTTCAATTATATGAATTAATCATTATATCCTCATACTTTTACCAAATGAATTAATAAAATGATACAAAAGGCGGGAATGTTAACTTGCAAATGAGAAGTTATTTTGTGGACAATTTTATCCCTAAAAATAACAAAATTACAAATGAACCAAAAGCATTGAAAATGAACCATAATATGTATTTATTTATGTATTTATTTGTCTTTATTTTTTTATAAATCCAAGCAAATACTCAATTTTTTTAAAAAAAAAACAAAAAGCTAAAAAAGAGCTTGTTGGCTTCTCTATGGAGGTGTAAAATAACTTTTTTAATTAAAAAAAGTTCTTCTTAAATTCTGTCAAAAAATAAAATAAAATAAAATAACTTTTAACATAATTTTTTCTTCTTCTAGTCGGTAAAGGAGCCATACCAAATTACCAATGTACTAAATATTGACATTGCAAATAATGACCTCACGAAAAATCACTGAAAGTGTAGCCAAGAAATTCAAAACATTTAATCATCATTTGCCAAAAAAGTTAGAGCATAATGAGATGAATAATTATTTATTTAATTTTTTAATTTTTTGAAAAGAAAATGAATACTTATTTTTTAATGGTCAATGTTGGTGTAGCGAACTCAGTTTCAAATTAAAAAATCATAATTGTATACCTGAAATCATGATTTGCTTAAAAAAATCAATTTTTGTCTTGACTACTTTGTAAATTCCTCTTTTTTTTTAAGTAGGAATCGCAACCGCTTTGACCCCAGAAAGCATAGACAAATATATAATTTCCTCTCTTGGCTTTATTTTCTTCGGGTATTTGTTTTCTGATTTTGTCCAAACCTAGTTTTCAAGTCAAAGAAAGCACAACCACATGCAAGACGATCTACAAACAAAAGATGATTGATGAAGACGGTATTTGAAAGAATATATTTTGCTAAAATCAAAACCGACCATTTGACTTGATATCTAACTGGAAACCATCCAATTCAATCACTTTTCATTTTCATTATCTACCAATGCCCTCTGCCATATGCTGATACTAATTGCCAGACCCAAACAAAGCCCACTCTCTTTCTCTCTTTTTCACAAAAGTGTTTGTGAGAACATGGTGAATAAAAGAGAGATTTTCTTGTCTTGTTCCACTTCTCATATTCCCTCTAATTCAGGTCATTGAGTCATTCACAAGAAAATTTATCAGATTAGTATTATAAACAAGCTTGTATAATTGCTATCCCGTTTAGTAGATAAAATGATCCGGGTTGAAACCGAAATCTTTTAATGATCATAACTGGTGTTTTACAGACTCAAAATTGGCCTGCCCGAAGGTCTCTATCCAGACGATCTGCATTAAGGGTCCCAGGAAGCTCTCTAAAATCATCGTTAAAGATTGAATATGCACTGCATGGATTAAACAACAATAAATAAGATACTCATGGGAAATTCATAGAGATCTGTATTGCTCAACAAGGAGCTCATCATAATTAAGAACAAACACCAAGGGAAACTACAAGAATTCCGTGTATGATTACTAGTGTGTGCAATGAGTTTGACAACTGGTATCAGTTCAAGAACAATCATTCACCAGAAAAAAAAAAAAAGATATGGAAAGAAACAAAGAAGATGAATATTAAAAGGATACTTGTTAAAATTCATTTGCTTTCATCCTTAAATGAATACTTCATTCAAATTATTTTAGTTCATGTAATAGTCCCAATCAATTTGTTTCTCCAACATTAGTTTTATATTCTATTTCAACTTAGAACCACAATTCATTAAATCAAGAGCATGAAATATCCTCATTAGAGTATATATACCTGATGTCTCCAGGTTGCCGCTGTCCAAGATTCAGGAAAATGATTGAAAAGGCTGTCCCAAGTATCTGAAAAAGCACCAGTAAGAAGGAAATTAAATATCAACAATCATTGTCCTGCAATTGATCCAGGTGAAGATTAAAACATACATCGCAAAAGTCACTGTGTCAGTTTAGTCCATTTTTGTTTGGTAAAAACCTACCAGGCCTGATTACTGGATTTTGCTTTTATGTTATGTTCATACAAATAAGATGATGTGAAGCCCAATATGGCTATTTCTTTTTCCTTCAAAAGTTTCTTTGGATGTCTACTTAAGACAATAAATTCCTCAACAAAAAGCCTAATTTGCTTTTCCAATAAAAAAATATATATTTAGAAACCTTATTTTGTACACCCCATCAAATTAAATAAAAGTTCTAAACTGTTTCCTCTCTTGTTTTCTTTTAATGTATTATTAGAATGGTCTTATTTTCCCAGGGAAGCACAAGAGGATTTAATACTCAAAATCTAGTGCTGGCTTTCATTTATATATATAGAAAAATGTTGAACAAAAAATTATCAAAATAAAAAGTTTAAGCATATGTACAAATTTGTAACCAAGGCAAACTTACATATAAAGGTCCAAGATCCCATCTATGGGCAATAGGTGCCAAGATAAACCATAAAATTATCTTAGCCCACGCCTTTGCACTGAGTGAGAAAATTGCCATCAAAAGTACATCTATCAATGAAGCATACAAAAAGAGGCAATCAGCACATTTTTACTTTCAAATATAAGAGTACTTGAGCTAAAAACTTACTAGGAAGCTTCAACCTATTACGTAGAAGAAAGTAAAGCCTCTTCTTCCATCGGCTTGTTGACTGTGGGAGCTGAAACTTCTGAACATTATAAATTTTTTTTAAAAAGTTAGAAAAAAAATCAATTGATTGATGTTTGCTCATTGAAATGGCATCTAACTTCTATGACAATAATAACTCAGTTACCATATCTAAATCTTCATCATCGATATAAACATCATCCCGGAGATGTTTAGCTGGTGGCTTTGGTTTGACAGCAACAATCACAGTGTCTAGAAAATGGGGGGAAAATGTTCAATATGTCAACAGGCAAACACCAAGAGATCTAAATTCGAAAATTACATATGATCTAAATCAGATACCACAGAAACTGAATATTATGACAGATAACTATGATGTAGGTCTTGTCATAATGTAACTTGACATACAGAAAATATTTGTGATATGGAAAGAAAAAACTACCAAAAAATGAATTTTGAAATTAGTAATTAATTCTGTTTTTGAATACTTTGAGATTCCTACAAGCAAAATTTGAGTTAGTGAATCAATTTAAGTATTAATGGATATTAATTTATATTACATTAGGTCAGCTGTTTTCTTGATATTTATAATGGAATAGCATTTTTATTTCCTAACAACGACAAAGATCTTAATTCTTAACTGATGTCAAACAAGTAACTTATCGTGCTAAAAGGATACAATCTATGGCCAGTACATAATATGATAGGAATTATGCATGTAAAATTTTACAAAACCAAAACAGGCAACTAAAATATTAGCAGGAATTTCATTTGTCAACTTCTTGTTTTCTGGGCAGCAAGTAAACTTTGGTGCTACAACAATTCATTGCATATGTTCTAATGTTAATATGAAATTTTACAAAATCAAAATAAGCAACTATAAGGGGGAGTAATTCCATTTACTAACTATTTAATTTTGGGCAAAAAGTCAACTTTGGAGTTACAACAATTCATTTTATACATTCTAATGTTAAAAAGATATAGGTAAAGCTCTCACAAAGTGCTTGTTTGGTTGATCAGGTTGGAGGAATGATGTTAGACGGTTTGGATTGAAAAAAAGGAAGTGTTTATTGGGGGCCTGGGGCTAACAATTAAATTAGGTTTTGAAAAATATAAGGATGGGTAGGAAAATGCCAAAGACTCAGAACAGAAACAATGGCAAATCCTTACAAAGTTGAACATAAGAGATCAAATGGTATGGTGAGAAAAGGCAAGTAAAGGTGAACGAAAGGGTAACTCAGTTAAGATTTAAACAGAAAAGAGAATGCTGCCAGGTGCCAGCGCCTAGGATTATAGTAACAAGGCTGGGAAATTTTTTCAAAGCGTTTGTGTTATTTGTTTTTTATATTGGAGTTGCCCATTTTTTTTTATTTATAAAAAAAGGTGCAAGAGTGAGGGTTCATGGAGATAATTATATCATCATCATCATCATCATTTTTATGATTATTTTGCTTCTGAAGAGTTCATTTGCAGACTGATGTTGGAGTATAGGATGAATAAATAAGTGTTAACAAATTAAGCAGTTTGCAGAAAATTAAAAGATGAAGAGAAGGGAGAAGAAGAAGAGACAAGAGCGATAAGCAAGAATCTAAGCAGCCATGCCTTCTAAAACATCAAAATATTCAGACACTGATCAATCTGTGTGTTTTGCTGAAAGTAAATATGAATATTCATCAATTGTCAAGAATCAGGACTTGCAAAAATATGAATTATTGGTCCTCCACTATTTGATACCCGAGGCCCTATAGGTTCTACAAAAAGCTATGGGTACAACAACCAACTTCAGTCTACCTAAATTCAAGTATTCAACAATGGCCTTGAGTCGAACTAAGAATTAACAAATCAAAGCATATTTAAAAAGGATGAGACTATGCTAACTTAAATTGGTGACTAAGTTTAAGATTTCAGATTTCGACATCCAATCATCCATGTTGTTGGTAATCCAAAGTTTGAGTCTATCGTTGTTTGGTATCCATTTATTATTCATTCATTTACTCTTGTCAGCCTTTGGATTAAAAAATGACATAATTTCATGAGTAGCCCATCACCATGGTCAATTCATATTATCCAGGTAGGTAAGTATATACCATCTAGAAGTACTAGGCTGAAAAGTGTAGAACTGCATAGAATTAATTATACATGAGAAAAAAGGTAACATACCGCCGTGATGGAGTTGGAGATACACATCATTTTCATCTTCACTGTCATGCAATACATTCCCTCGCAAAATAAGCCTCATGTTGTCTATTGGTAAATGATTAGTTGTGGAAATCAATTTTCTCAATTCACGAACCTAAAATGAAAGCAAAAGAAATAAGAATTCACAGTGATTAGAATCCCAGAATCTTTATTAGGTAAAAATCATCTGTAATTAGTCAAAGATAGAGAATAGAGAATTGAGGGACGTACTTGGATGCGAGACGGGGTGAGGAGGGTGGAGGGAGGAGCGGGGCCGATGGTTTTGAGTCTGATCTCCACATTCTCTCTTCCTCTTCTTCCTATTTCCTCCTCTATCTCTCCCATTCCAAATTTCCAATTCAATCTCAAAAATCAAAATATTCAACTTATTAAACTTAAACACACCATTTCCCCATTTTATATTTCTATTTTTATTACCCCAACCTCTGTGTTATTACCAAAATAACCCCATCCAATTGAGTTATTACCAAAATACCATATTCACTAAAAATTTCCTGATTTCATTTTCATCTAATCCTAACCCTAATCAAATTTGGAACACACATAGGAGGAGATCGGTGGAGGCCGACCGACCTTCTCCGACCTCCTATTTTTGATTGAATGGTAGGGGGCTCTCCACGACTCCACCCATTCATTAATAAAAGTTATGGGATTATTTAAAATTATTTTAGATAGACATGCAATTATAGAAAATTTTAGGATTATTTTAGAGTAATGTTGTTGACAATCCACTAAATATCATTTTATTCTCCATTTAATTTAATTTAATTTAATTATATGACAATTTCATCTTAATTGAAATTACTAACAAGTATAAAAAAAAAATAAAAAAAATTCTAAATACACTACATAACAATTTTGCTAGTTTATTATTTTTAAATTTTTAGCATTTTTTTTAACAATATCTATCTATTCATCTATTTAGAGTCTAGACTATGTATTTTTTTTTTGGTGAAGCTTTTTGCCATTAGTAGGATTCGAATTGCTGACTTGGGAATCATTTACCAAAGCCTCAAGCTCGTCCATCTACCAGCCGAACTACGTCCATGGGGGCAATTTTTTTTTTCTCACTCATTGATATTAATGCTCTTCGAGTTATTGTTGTATCAACATTTAGTAGCTCACCATGAACCAATCCTCATGTTACTTTGATGATGCTTTGAAAATAATTGATTGTTATGTATTAAGTTTTGTGTTATGAGTATGCTTGTTTAAGTAATTTTTAAAGTTGTTCGTCTAGTTATTTGATAGATATATTGGGTTGAAAATGTTTAGAGAGCAGCAGATATACAAACAATAAGAACTAAAATTTTAGAAGATTTTTGTTCATAAAGTGCTGAATCTTAAATTTTTTTTTTTAAAAAGAGAGAAATGAAGAATAAAATTATTAAAAAAAACTCCAATTTCAGCATTCAATTTTTTTTTTTTAAAAAAAAGATAATTTTGAAAAAAAAAAATATCGATTTTTTTTATAATTTAGAATTTTATGATAAGGTGTTTTTAAAAAAAGGAGTGTAAAAGGTAAAAAGGATAATAATGGAAAAAATGGAGTGTCTTTAGAATTTTTTAAAATTTAAGTTTTTAGAAAGAAATGTGTTTAGAAAAGGAGTGTGAAAAGAAATAAATTGGATTGTAAGGAGAAACTATCTTATTTTAACATTATTTTTTTATTTGAAAGGTAAAATGACCATTTTACCCTCCAAAAGTTAAGTTTAATTAATTTTCATAATGATTTATTTTTATAAGAATGCATGTTGATGTATTGTTGCTATAAATTAAATTTCCAAAAAGAATAAAAAGCTCATAAGTTGTAACTTGTAACAAACTTTAATCTGACTAGCGGATTGACCTATTGACTAACCATCTAAAACATCTTATTAGTTTTTGAGATACCACTTATGACTACATCTCTAATCAAAGACATTGTCATGTTAAATGAGCGATTTTCTCATCAAAACCACATTAGACGACAGTCTTTTTAGATGTCATCTCTCATTTTAAATAATTTTTATTATTTTCTACTTAGACCTCTTTTTTTTTCATTTTTTTTTTTTTTCATTTTTAATCGGTGGTAGAGCTCTTTGGGAGTTGGGTTGGGCTCTATTTACTCTACCAAAGATAGAATTAATCAAGACAATTGATTTAGATAAAGACAATTAAGGTGAGGAGAGACTCCAAATCCAAATAATAATAGGTTAAGCTAATCAACTTAAAAATCTGATTTAAAATTGTGACTTCAATTTATATTCATATATTTGCTCTTAATCCAACGGTGGAAAAAAGAGAGAGTAGATGATAACCCTTGGATTTAAACCAAATAAATAGAGGGATATATATATATATTTTTTTTCGAAAAAACTAATCAAATAGATGGATGTTGAAAACTTGAAATCACATATTTGAAGTTAATTGTTTAAACTGACTTTGCCCGACCCAATAATATTTTAGTTTTAATTTACTAGAAAAAAATAATAGTAATTTTAGTAAAAGTCCATATCAATTTTAGATTAGCCCACCCGAAAAAAAAAAAAAAATTCCAGCTACGCCCCTGTTTTTTAATAATACACAAACCGTAGGGAACAAAAGATAATAAGAAAACAAAAGGAAAAATGTGAATGAAGAACTGGGTCTTAATTACACGAATATGCAGATACAAGACATATTAAGGAAAATAAAACTGTTTAACAGTAGAAAAAAGAAAAAGAAAAAGAAAAAGAAATATTGTTCAGATTTCTAATGAGCAGCATCTTCTTCTTCACAGAATTTGGTGTATTCCTTGGAACCCATCAAGGATTCTAATTCAGATGGACTGCTAGGCTTAATCTTGATCATCCATCCGTCTTCATATGGGCTTGAATTCACCTTTACAATATCAACCATCAAATTTAGACACCAATCATTTTAAATTTGCAATTATAGTTTTCAAGCCAAAATAAAAGAAAGAACAAAAGGAAATTCTATATAAAAGATACTCATAAATGCACTTTTTTTTTTTTTTTTTTCATGTATACTGCGTACGTCAATTCGAATTTAGGATATTGACAAACTAATAGAACGTTATTTACTAAAAAACCACATTGGGAGGTGCTTAAATGCTCATTTTTAAAGCCTTGCAAAATGATTATTATGACTAACAGGTTTTATTATTTCAAAACAATAGATTTAGTCGGATTCATATACTTTTTTTTTTTTTTTTTAAATTTAAACACTCTTATCGGTCAATAGAATGTTAACATAATTTTTATATAAATGACATATGGTTAATTGCACAAACATTCCTTGAGTTTATGCATAATAGTAAAATTTCAGAAGGACACATGAAATCAACACAAATGTATACTCTATAGTTAAAGTCAATCTGTTAGTTTTAACCCGTGACTAGCTTAAAATTTAAAAAGATAAATTTACCCTTACCCAGAAATTCTATTATCAGTTTGAACTGACAAAAGTTATATCAGTTCCTTACATGTGGGCCACTGGATTTAAATACTTTGACTTGACTGTATGCACTTGTCAGTCAAAGTATTTAAATCCAGTGATCCACATACAAGGAACTGATATAACTTTTGTCAGTTCGAACTGATAATAGAAAGACTGTACCCTTACCATATCATTCCACGAATATTTATTTAAATAATTAAATAAATTACAAACTCAATAAAATAAAGAAGAAAAAACTTCACTAGCGGTGGAGAACCTCCTCTGGTTTGTGGAGGAGGGATCTTTGTAATGAAATGGAGGAGATCGACGATCTCCTTTGCGATCGAAGGAGATCGTGAAACTCCTCAATGATCTAGAAGAGGTTCATCATTGAGTTCCATCACTAGTGGATTTCTTTTCTTTTTTGTTTTCTTAAATTGTTTAATTAATTTAACTGTTTGAATAAATAATTATTTAATACAATAATAAATACATATTTTTGGGATGACATTACATGGGTAATGTGTCTTTTTCAAATCTTAAGCTAATCCACGATTAAAATTAACGGATTGACTATGAGGACAAAATATGTTAGTGTTCATTCATTTATCTACTCGGTATATTTATGCAATTAATCCTATAATACACATGGGTGGAAATGGTTTCATCAGATTTCAAAGTCTAAAATGTTAAAAGTGCATGCTTCCAAATGGTGTAGAAACTAGAGAGAATAATTACCAAGCCAGGTGTTTCAGTAAGCTTGGAGTTAACCTCAACAATCTCACCGGAGATTGGAGAATTAACATCACTTGTTGCTTTCACACTTTCCACAGCCCCAAAGCTGCGTCCTTGACCCACTGAGCCACCGGGTTCTGGCAGATCCACAAACACAACTTCTCCAAGATGGTCCTGTTAGTGTTTTGAGTTTATCATCACACGCATGCTTAATTACATTTATAATAGGCCAATTAAATAATATTGAAACAGAATTAATTAATAAAACCTGAGCATGATCAGTGATGCCAATTGTAGCCACAGAGCCTTCATGCTTCACCCATTCATGTGATGATGCATACTTGAACCCATCCAAAACTAGAATAAAAATCAATCACTCACATTAATCTCCATGTTAAATCAACACTCCACACCAGAAAAATAAAAGAAAAAATAGAAAAGGGTAGATATATAAACCTGTAGAGAAGCATCTGGAGAGTGAGAACGCAGGAGCCACATGAGTTTTGGATGCACAAGAGATCCTGAGTGCATTGGAAGTAGAAGAAGCCCACAATCTGAGTGCCATGCTTGCTTATTGCTTAATTTCTGAGAGCAGCTCCAAAAATACAGGAGATAAAAAGAAAGGAAACTTGTGTGTATATGTTTCGTGCCTCGTTTTATCCTTTTTGAATGGTGGCCATCCAAAGCCTCATCCTATATGTCTTCAATTATACAAAATCACACCTTACCTTACTGTTATTTATTTATTTATTTATTATTTTTAACATTATTTTCTTTCACTTTTTACTCGCCTAACTACCGGCTGAGTTACGCCCTTGAGGACTCTCTCACTTTTTTTAAACTATATACTGTATAATGAACTAATCCTCCTCCATAATTACCAACTCTTCACTTCTTTTATTTATTGATTGGATGTAATTTCAATTTAGTTGAATGACTGAATGAGAGCAAATGTTACCTTGGACAATTTTTTATTTTTTGAAAATAAATCAAAAAACATGAAGGTCCAGTCACTTTCAGAATCAACCGAGGCCCGTTAAGCTCCACGAGATGAAACTAAAGTAAAAGACACAATGCCATCATGGAGAGTACAGATAGCTTTTGTATTGATTTGCGCAATCCGGATGATTTATATATTTATCACTCCATTTTCGAAGACCACCTAAAACCAATCTTACATATTATGATTTCACAAACGTATCATTATTATTGCTCAAATCAAACTTTAACTCTACTTCTTTAATTTCAACTTTACATATTATAGTGTTAAATTTGATTCCATAATACAAGGTAATAGATTGCATCCCACACGATGTGTGGGAACTATAAAATGTAACACAACAATATTTTAATGATTTAACTTATTAGTCTAAGATATTTGATGCATTAGTGATGAAAAACAATCATGAGGTATTTCTCTAGATTTATATATATATATATATATATTTAAAGCATGAATCTATTCTATACTTATAATAAGGCCGTATGCAACACTACATAATATTAGTTCACATTCAAAAAAAAAATATATAAATAATTATATATAAAAAAAAAAAGATATAATAAAGGAAGAGCAAATGTTGTTCGTAAAATCCAAATTATAAGACAAATAGAAATCAACGGCTGAAACATTATCTTTATCTTCAATTATTTATTTATTTATTTTAATTTTTTATCTTTTTCTACAATTTTCGGTTTCAGTTTTTTTTAATTTAATTTAATTTAATTTATTTTTTTATTTTTTTAATTACTTTGTTTTCTAAGCTCAATCTAAATTATAAGATAAGTAGATAAAATGATAAATTGTTGTCCATAAAATCTAAATTATAAGATAAGTAGAAATCAATAGCTTGAACTTTTTTTTTTTTTTTTTTTTTTATCCTTGTCTATAATTTTTATTTATTTTTTTAATTTTTTTATTTGTTTCTTTAGTAATTTCTATGTTTTATCTATTCCAATTAATATCAAGAAAATATTGTATGATATTAGTAAATATTAAAATAAAATAAAAAAAACCGTAAACAATGATCTCAAGCTTTAAAAAAAAAAAAAAAAATTGTTTATATAATTTTTTTAAAGTAGAAATCTATTCTATATTTATAACAGGTCTGCATGCAACACTACATAATATTAGTTTATACTCAAAATAATTTAAAAACAATTATATAAAAGAAGATATAATAAAAAGATACTCAAAATAATTTAAAAACAATTATATAAAAGAAGATATAATAAAAAGAAGATCAAATATTGTTTATAAAATCCAAATCAACAGTTGAAATATCAGTAAGTGTTTATAAAAAATAAATAAATAAAAACCGATCTCTAACTTTTTTTTTTCTATTTAAATTATTCTTTTTTAGGAAAAAACATAAAATTAATCTCTAACAATTATATAGGTATTATTCAATAAAAAAAAACAATTATATAGGTAAAAAAAATGAAAAACAATTATACAATTATTAACATATTAAAGAATGGAAACAAAACAAAATCAAAAGAATATGTACATTTACACAAAAGAATGTATCACTCTATTTTAGCATTGACACGTGTGAGGGCTCTTTATAGAAAACGGTGGACATTGAAGAGTTATTAGTGAAATTTAAAACTTTAGAAAACAGGGGAAAATGAAGAGTTATTAGTGGAATATGAAACATTTTAATAGAGATTATCATGTGTGATATATCTATATAATCAATTGAATCTGTACATTGATAACATTAAGTTATATCAGAAATTTAATATAGTTAATAATAGAAAATTATTGGATATTAGAACATTACAATATATATTGGTTAGAGAAAGATGGGGAATTATAATAACATTTTGATTAGAGAGATACAATTGAACACCAAATAAGTTGATTTATATGTATTTCTAAAAAGATGATTTCAATTCACCAAAAGTTTCGTTAGTCAATTCTCAATAACATAAAATTTAAAATTTGATAAAGTTTGATTTTTTTTTTCTAAGCAAGCTAATTCGATCACCTAAACCAAATGCCATAGACATAGCATAACGTCATTGGAAAAAAAAAAAAAAAAACAAAAACAAAAACAATAGATACGAATTTATGGTTTGTTGGAAAAAAGATTTATGGCTTGTCTTTTAAACTTACCAAATAATGTAATACTTAAAAAAAAAAATTACTTAATAATTAAAAATCAATTATGAGATTGGTTAAGAGAATTTATTCCATTAATTACGTGAATGCCTCTTGATTACCTATAGATTTTTTATTTAGGAAAAAAAATTATATTATTAAAAATTATTAAAATTAATAACTTACCAAATATTATAATATATATTGTATAGATAACTAATTAACAATACATTTTTTTTTGGAAATATTACAACTAATTAAAAATATTAAAAAAAAAAAAACTAATTAATACGAATTTATGGCTTGTTGGAAAAAAAAATTATGGCTCGTCTTTTAAACTTACCAAATAATGTAATATTTCAACAACAAAAAAAGAAAAAGAAAACCTTGATAATTAAAAATAAATTATGAGATTAGTTAAGAGAATTTATTTATTATCTCATTAATTATGTGATTGACTCTTGATTACCTATAAATTTTTTTATTTAGGAAAAAATTATTACAATTAATAATTTACCAGATATTAAAATATATATTGTATAGATAACTAATTAACAATACATTTTTGTTTTTGAAATATTACAACTAATTAAAAATACTTAAAAAAAAACTAAATAATACAAATTTATGGCTTGTTTGAAAAAAATTATGGATTGTCTTTTAAACTTACCAAATAATGTAATACTTCAAAAAAAAAAAAAAAAAAACTTAATAATTAAAAATCAATTATGAGATTGGTTAAGAGAATTTATTCACTATCCTATTAATTACGTGATTGACTATTGATTACCTATAGATTTTTTATTTAAAAAAATATATATTGTTAAAAATTATTGCAATTAATAACTTACCAAATATTATAATATTTATTGTATAGATAACTAATTAAGAGTACATTTTGTTTTTTGAAATATTACAACTAATTAATAATACTTAAAAACAAAAAATAATTAATACAAATTTATGGCTTGTTGGAAAAAAACAGTTACGGCTTGTCTTTTAAACTTACCAAATAATGTAATACTTAAAAAAAAAAAATACTTAATAATTAAAAATCAATTATGAGATTGGTTAAAACAAATTATTCACTATCCCCTTAATTACGTGATTGCCTCTTGATTACGTGTAGATTTTGGATTTAGGAAAAAATATTATATTATTAAAAATTATTATAATTAATAACTACTTAATAGCTTTGGCAAAAAAATAAAATAAAATTTATGGCTTGTCTTTTAAACTTCCCAAATATTGTAAACCTTCTTATTCATTATCCCATTGATTACGGGATTGCATTTTGATTACCTATTGATCGGTTATTTACTAAATTTTTTTTTGGCAAATTATGGCTTGTCTTTTAATTTAAACTTACCAAATAATGTAATATTTCACACTTATTTTCTAAAAACATTCCGTTTTTTTAATAAACTAATTTCTATTTTTTTTTTCACACGTTTGTCTCTTAGATGATTCAATAAAAATTATATAAAGGCGAAGACTTTTATGGAGAGGCAATTAGTAGTGGAATTATGAGTGAATTTCATATATTTAGAAAAAGAATATATTGAATTGAGTGTAATAATTAATGTTCTAATGTAGTACTGTTAATATTTGAATAAAAATTATTATTTATTAATTTTTTGTTATGGTATCATTAATATATTACCATTGCTATGTTTTTAAAATTTACCATTAATTCCGTAAAAAAAAAAAAAAAAACGGATTACCATTAATTTGGTATTACAATTGATATTGTTTTGAAAAATATTTATTTATTATCATTTATAAGAATAATTAAAATTCAAAAGCATTTATTTTTGGTAATAATCATAGTGTATTTAATGCATACTTAATATATTCTAAAAAACCAAAAAGAAAAGAAAAGAAAACAAAAAGGCTAAAAATAGTAAAAAAAAACCTATAGAAAAAAATCAATGCAAATTTCCATTAAAAACAAATCCAGGTATTGGATACCCGAAAACCCGGGTGGATACAGTGTTTTAAAGAGACAATACAGATATACCTTGTTAGACTTAAAACCAAAGACTATAACACTAATATTTGAGACAATACAAATATACATTGTTAGACTTAAATCAAAGACTATAACACTAATATTTATTTGTAGTAATAGTCTGTCTATTGAATTTTCAACCGGTCTCATTGATTTTCTACATTGGTGGTGATGAGCGGGATGTTAACCTTACCAGAGGGTTGCATAGCGAAGTGAACACCTTATTACAGATTCCAAAATACATTAAAACAAGAATCAGTCCAAAATTACATTTACAACTACTAAAATGTTTCCTAAAAAAAAAAAAAAACAATAAACAAAAAACTTCTAAAGTGTTTGAATCAAAAAACATATAGAGATGCTTTGTTTTGATAAGAGAATGATACCTGAGAATGATGTTTGAGATAGGCCTTTGGTAATCATCAAGAATTGAAAAAAAAAAAAAAAAAAAACTAAAAGATTAAAATTATTCAACCAAATATTAAAAAAAAAAAAATGTAGAAATTACTCTTACCACTCAATGACATCCTGTCCCCCACCGTTTGGGTGTTTGAGTTTGTCTGTGATGAAGTCAATGGAATGAGATGGAAAAAAAAAAATGTAGAAATTACTCTTACCACTCAATGACATCTTGTCCCCCACCGTTTGGGTGTTTTGAGTTTGTCTGTGATGAAGTCAATGGAATGAGATGGAAAAAAAAAAAATGAGAACCTTCAAAACCATCGACTGAAAAATGAACTCTTACGTATCAAAACAACAACAAAAATAACTGAACAAAAAAGGAGTGAACACAAAATCAGAAGGAAAAAAAAAACAACAAAATCACAAAAAAAAAAAAAAAATCCACTTACTGTGATGGCAGTGATGGCAAAAACAAATGTTTTCCTGAACCCAGTTTTGGTGGAACCCAAAAATACCTGTGATTAATTGCATGAAAAGAACATAAAAAGAATTTATAGGCAAACAAAAGCAATTAATTGACTAAAAAATGAAGAGTTTTTTTGAATTGAATTTATAGGCAAACAAAAACAATTAATTAGCTGAAAAATGAAGAGTGTATGGAATATGAAATGTTAGGGGATTATTATCAGAATTAATTATTATTTTTAATTAATTTGATAATTTATTCATTTTTTTTTGAAAAGATAATTTATTCATTATCCCATTAATTATAGGGTTATCTATCTAAAAATGAAGAGTCTTTATGAATTGAATTTATAGACAAACAAAAGCAATTAATTGGCATAAAAATGAAGAGTTTATGAGTCAAATAATGGAATTAGATAGCTAAAAATTTCTTAAACCAACTCAAATAATAACTATGTGTATTAATGCAATAATTGGACAGCTAAAAAAATTCATAAACGGACTCAAATAACAATAATTGGAGCTAACAAATTTAAAAACTGACTCAAATAACAATAAGAACCAAATCTCCTCCTATTTTACACCTACTAATCAATAAAAATTAAATGCCAAAGCATCCACACGACGACACGTGTCAAGGTGAGGTTCCATTTTACTATATTATATAGATATGGGAACAACAATTAATTTGTAAAACAAGTTCTTTGCATTAATTGAGTTAAATTGAAATAAAACTGGATCGACCTTTATATAGATTGGAATCCTGACATCTTGCCAATACATCCGGTCAATGCATGAAGACTGAATACTGACAATCCATTATTACACACAACTACTAACTACAAACCATAAGCAACATCTAACAACTGAAGACTACTCTACTAACATTATTAGCTGACTCTACTAACTAGATAGTTTCCCTACATAGCTCCCCTTAAACCAAGTTTTCCATAACTCATCATGCCTAAAGTTTTCTTCAGTTTTAGAAATGAATCAACTTTGAGCGGCTTTGTGAATATGTCTGCAACCCGCTCCTTTGAATCTATCACGATCTCGTTGTCCTTCACCAAGTCTCGAATAAAATGAAAGTTGATGTCAATGTGCTTACTCCTACCATGAAAAATTGGATTCTTTGTCAGTGAAATGGTGGACTTGTTATCGCAGTAGATCACTGTAGGAGCCTCCTGTTGATGCTTAAAGTCACAAAACATACGACGCAGCCGCACAGCCTGTGTAGCGCCACTAGCAATTGCAATGTACTCAACTTCCGTAGTCGATAAAGCAACCACCTGCTGCTTTTTCGATGACCAAGAAAATACTCCGAAACCCAGATAGAATGCATATCCGGAAGTACTTTTCCTCTCCTCCATATCACATGCCTAATCACTATCTGTGTATCCCACAAGCTCAATCTTATCAGCATAAAAGTAAAAGATACCATCATCTAATGTACCTTTCACATATCGCAAAATAAGCTTGTCGGCTTGCAAGTAAGATTGCCTCAGAGAATCCATAAACCTACTGATAATCCCAACTCCATATACAATGTCAGGTCTAGTAGAAGTTAAGTATCTCAAACTTCCTACTAGCCTTCGAAAGATGGTATCATCAAACAGCTCACCGGACCCATCTTTCACTAACTTCAATCTCACTTCAACGGGAGTAAGAATCGGCTTACATCCCTCAATCTTGAACTTCTTCAACACATCACCGCCATACTTCTTTTGATATAAGAATATGCCATCATCCATTTGACTCACCTTAATGCCGATGAAGTAAGACATCAAGCCCAAATATGTCATCTCAAATGACGAATCATTGCTTTCTTAAACTTTACAATCATATTAGGGTTATTGCTGATAATAATGAAATCATCAACATACAAACACATAATGAGAATATCTTTATGTGGATTCGACTTGATGTACCGAGTGTGCTCATAGAGACATCTCTGAAACTCATACTGAGTAAAGTATGTGTCAATGCGTGTATACCATACCCTGTGTGGCTGCTTCAACCCATATAAGGCATTCTTCAACTTGTAGACCTTTTTTTCTTGCCTCATTTTCACAAAATCTATCGGCTGATGAATGTAGACTCCTTTCTCTATCTCACCATTTATGAATATTGATTTCACATCCATCTGGAAGATTCTCCAGGGATTTTGTGCGGCAAGAGACATAATCAAGCGAACGGTGTAAAGTTTGGGAACCGATGCAAAAACCTGAAAATAATCAATCCTTGGTTTCTGCTTATAACATTTGGCAACCAGACATGTTTTATAGCGCTCATCCTCACTGTTTGGCTTGTATTTCATCTTGTACACCCATTTAACACCAATGGGTTGCTTTTCACGAGGCAAATCAGTAAGTTCCCATGTGTTATTCTTTTCAATTGCACATATCTCTCCATCTATTGCTTTCATTCAACAATCATCTCGAGTAGCATATTCATATGTGATAGGATCACAATCCGTAGACGGTGCAAAATTCACCAACTCTTCATCAGTTGGGTCGTTGTCATTATTGAGAACACAATTCTGCAAGCGAGCTGGCAAGACCCGTTGGTATTGTGGATGACTGGAAGATTTTGCTGGATGTTGAGTCACACCCGATGGTGATGTTATAGGGGTAGGTTCCTCCTAACCAATTTCTTTAAGATCAACATAAACGTCTGAAGAGCTCCCCTTACCATGAGACCAATCCCAACAACCTTTCTCATCAAAGGTAACGTCTCAATTGACAACTACCTTCCCGGATATTGGATTATACAGCTTGTATCCCTTTGTCATTTGACTGTAGCCGGGGAAGATGTACTTCTCTACCTTATCATCAAGCTTCTTCCTTAAAATATTAGGTACATGAGCATATCAAATACAACTGAACACTCATATGTGTTCAATACTGGGTTTTCGTCAAGTCCAAGCTTCATGTGGAGTCTTTCCGAGAACATTTGTAGTAGGACACATGTTCAACAAATAGAAAGCATGAGAAACTGCATCTTCTCAAAAACCTTTGGGTAAATTCTTCAAGTGCAACCTGACCATATCCATGACTGTTTAATTCTTCCTCTTAGCTACTCCATTCTGTTGAGGAGTGTATCTAACTATCATTTGATAATTAATGTCAATGTCTCTACAAGAAACCATCGCAGACAATATATCTCGTGCCTCTATCCATTCTCAAAGTCTTGATAGATCTTCTATACTGCTTCTCAACATTTACCTTAAATCTTTTAAAGGCATCACAAGAATCTAACTTCTGCTACAACAAATACACCCAAGCTTTCCTCCTAAAGTCATCAATAAAGGTAATAAAATACTTGAAATTCCCATGTGATGGAATTTCCATCGAGCATAAATCTGAATGCACCAGCTCCAATGGCCTACTGGCTTTCCATGCCTTCCTTGTGGGAAATGGTTCTCTGTGCTTTTTTCCTAAGACACAGGTCTCACAAACTCTATCTGGAGGATTAATTGAAGGTAATCCTGAAACCATTTTCTTAGATGCGAGCTATTTCATACTTCTAAAATTCACATAGCCAAACCGTAGGTGCCACCACCAATTTTCATCACAAATCACTAAACTAAAGCAAGGTAAACTATCACTATTAATAAGCAGTGGAAACAAATGGTTTTGTGACATTTTTACCTTTGCTATTAGTCTTTTCTATACACTATTGATGGTGAAAATCCCTTCGTGGATCCGTATGTCATATCCTTTCTTCGAAAGCTGTGCCACACTCAATAGGTTTTTATGCATGTTTGGGACAAACAATACATCTGAGATGGCATTCTAGGACCCATCCTTTAGAGTGATAAAGATTTTTCCTTTCCCCATCACTAGCACCATTGTGTCATTCCTAAACTTCATCGATGCTGTAAAAGATTCATCCAATTGAGTGAACATCCCCTTCTCACCACACGTGGTTATTGTAGCCTATATCCAGAAACCATTTGTTCTTGGCTTCATGCTCTGCCATGTTGCATCACCAATGTTTCTAAACAATTACCATATTATACAACATTTGCCTAGAAATATCTCTTCATGGATTTGCACTAAGTTTTGTAGTGTCCAATTTTTTTGCAATTAAAACATTGAACCTAAAATTTATTCCTGTGATTAGTGTTAATGCCCTCTATGCCTATTCCTTGGCTAGAACTGGGAGCACCTCATTTTCTGTTCTGTGAGTTCTAACCTCACTGTCTTGACTTAGAATTCCTGAGTCTCGTCTCTGTCTTTCTTAAGACTTAACTGGCTTTGTAAAGCTTCCTCCACCTCAATTTTTGACTTCTTATCCAGACGTTGTTCATGGGTTTGGAGTGAGCCCATCAACTCGTCCAACGTCATCTTCTTGATATCCTTAAACTCCACGATGACAGTCACCCTGTACTCAAACTTTGAATTCAGTGTTCGAAGAATCTTCTCTATAATCTGAACATCCTAAATCGTTTCACCGTTGGACTTCATCTGATCAACGAGTACCAATGTCCGTGAGAAATAATCTGACACCTTCTTTATTTTCTTCATTTGAAGAAGCTCCAACTGCTTCTACATAGTCTACAAGCGAACTTTTCTCACATTTTCAACTCTTCTGTATGTGTTCATTAAAATATCACATGCCCATTTTGTTGACTTTGCGTGTGCGGCCTTCTTAAAAATCAATGGATCTAGTGATTGGTTAATGAAAAATCGCGTCTTCACATCTTTCCAAGTAACTATTGCATGTGTGAATTATTTAATGCCATTGTCAACAATGGTCCACAACTTTTGGTATTCGAACAAAAGTTGCATCTAGACCCTCTAATACTCAAAATTTGTCTTTTCATCAAATTTGGGTATTTGGGGTTGAATCGTATTATTTCTATTGTTAGAGGTAGCCATTTGTAATTTGCTACAGAAGGGTTCTATTCTTAATTTGCCCCACACACACACACACATTATATATATATATGGGAAAATATCATTTTCGTCATTATCCATTTGGGTCCCCGCCGTTCCAATATTGGCTATGTAGGTCCCCGTCATTTCAATTAATCCCTATTTTAGTCCCTACTGTCCAATTCTGTTAGGGTTTCTCATAAGTCCGTCAGGTCAACGAGGGTAAGATGGTAATTTAACATCAGAGTTTCTAGAAGCCTGTCTAATGAAAGGGTATAATGGTAGTTTTGAAATTAATTAAATAAAAAATGAAAAAAAAAATGAAACTAAATAAATTTAGAAATAATTAAATTTAAAAATAAAACTAATTAAAATTAATATATATAACTAATTAAAAAATGAAAAAAAAAATAAAACTAATTAAAATTAATATATATAACTAATTAAAAAATGAAAAAAAAAATAAAACTAATTAAAAAATGAAAAAAACTTAGAGAATTTTATGATATTTATATAATATAAAAATAAAATATTTTAAATCTTCACCATCCAAATCTTAGATGGATGGTGGGGATTTTTTTTTATTTAAAAAATAAAAATAATTATATAAAAAAAAAAAAAAAAAAACAAATTCCATCAAACTAAAAAATTTAAAACAATTAAAACAATTAAATCAAATTAATATGTTAAAGTGAATTTTATAACACAAAATGTTTTAATAAAATTAATACCATTACATATTCATCATCACGACCAACAAACCGAAACCAGTTCATACTCGGTTTATCATCATCTTCACAAACCAAATCGATTTCATAAACCCAGTTCATCATCATCTTCATAACCCAAACCGATTTCAAGCCCCACGATCATCATCAAATCCATAAATCAACAAACCACAGCCACCACACCACCCCGAGTCGAAATCCTCCAAAATTGAAATCCCTAAATCGAAATCAACCAAAACACTATCCTAACAAGAAGAAGAGACAGATCTGGTCATCGTCGTTGCGTTTCCGGTCATCGCTGCCGTCTTCGTCGCTGCTTCTGATTGTCGTCGTCGCTGCTTCCGATTGTCGTCGTCGTCGTCGTCGCTGCTAGTCATCGCTGACTAGCCTCTTTTGGACTCTCGCAATAGTACGAGGTCGAAGAGTAGCACAATGAAAAATAAAAGTTCGTTCCCACAAGGATTGAGTGACCGATTACCGAAATTGATTAGTTCCAAAGCTATTCAAACAAGCAATAATCAATGATGGATTATACTACTCAATTATAACTTAAACTACACTAATGCAATAATTGAAAATAAACAAGTAAACAAACTTGAACAAAGGCAAACACAAACAAGTGATTGTATCTCGTATGGGAAATTAGGCTAAGACCTTGAATCCACCTATCCAGTTCTCATCAATTTTAGGCACATCATTTGAAGTAAAGTATGCAAGTGTGTGTGTAGATTCGTGATACCCTCAATTAGTCTCTAACCTCTCTCAAGTGATAAAGACAATATTTATATGCACCAACAACCTATTTCTCAATGATTATCCGAACTACATATAAATTCATTAAGTTTCATGGCACACAAATTGAATCCTAGAGGCTAGCATCGCATATCTCTATCTTACCAACCTCTATCACTCATTTCATCGAGCACGTTGTGTGCTTCTCCTCTCGGTACTTCACACAACAACCAAACAATTACTAAATGCTAGCTAAACATTCAATAATGATTAAGAACATGAAATAAGCATACACAACACAAGCAATGATGATAAAGTGATGGCCTTGATTAATAATTCATGGAAAAGGCTTCATCTTGGCCTTTGCCAAGGAAGTTTAGTTCATAGTACAATAAATGACTACAAAATATGAGTAATAAGTACAAGTCATAATCAAAGATGAATAAATGTAAAGAGAGAAAGGTTTAGAGTAAACTAATGTGAAGAACTCCTCCTCTCTTGCTTGGATGTGCTTGACTTCTTCTCTCCTTGACTTCTCTTGCTCCAAGATGAGGTTTTTATGGTGGGTTTTGGTGAGGAAATGAGGTGGTGAGGTGAGAAATGAGTTTAGATGATGATTTGATGAAGGAGGTGGGTGATTTGGTGAAGGATTTTGGTGAAAGAAGTGTTCTTGGGTGTTTGGGAGTGAAGTGGAGGTGTTTTGGAGCTCAATGGTCGTGCTAGAGGTAAGGCAAAAGAAGCTGAAGGGAGGTATTTATAGTGGGTGAAATTAGGGCACGAAAACCTAGAGAAAGCTGAGCTGGATCACTGTGGCGCTGGTGTGGCACTGGTCGTCTAGCGCAAAACCGAGGGGCGCCGGTCCAGCGCACAACTAGCGGCACGTTTCTGCCCGAGATGCGCTGGTGAAGCGCTTGTCGTCCAGCGCACGACCAGCGGCACGTTTCTGCCCAAGATGCGCTGGTGGAAGCGCTGGTCGTCAGGCGCTGGTTCCTTCTTCAGCTCTTCAACTGCTCTCTTTTGCTCCAATGCTGCCCAATTTAGCTATGTTTCCCCTTGATTGCTGAAGAGGCCTGCACAAGCTCATTTAAACATTAAAGATACCGGTTTTACCCGGAAAACGAAGGCAAATGATAGGTAAAACGGGGCTACATCAAGTGTAGAAATAGGCATTATCAAATACCCCCAAACCTATCTTTTGCTCGTCCCCGAGCAAAACCAAAGCAAACAAAATTAAGGTAATCCTACTAGAAACTAAAGAAAAGAAAACACCACTTTCGTGGGTGACACGATGGCACTTGGCATGTGCCACAAGCCTTTTAAACCCCTAGGCGATCCCTAGTGGACGAGTGAAGTCTCGTGAGGGCCTACAGAACGGTACCCACAAACGTGTTTTCTACTGAGTCAACAAAAGATGAGATGCGACATTGGATGAACCGTAAAGTAGACACAAGCATGCCAAGATCATTGAGTGCAATCTAGAGGTGTGATAGCCAAGGTGCTACAACACTAATGATTGCAATTCCGGACTTCTTAGTGAATTTAGTATCAAAAGCATCGAACACAAGAGTCATTGATAACATTTCGCTTTGACTCTAAGCCTCTCTTGGGTTCTCTCATTATTTTATCACACCGAACCTAGGCTCACTCATCAAACATATGCGAGTTGGAGTTTATGCACAAAGAAATTTTCAAAACTAAAACGCATATGATAAGTTTTTAAGAACGCTCATACTTTCATGCAAATAAACCTCAAGAATGGAATCAAGCATTAAGAACACCCTTGTTTTCAAGCTAGACTCTTCCTAAAGATCAATTAGGACTTCTTTTAAGTGCACGCGAGTTTGATGGCGATGGAGAAGTTGGGAGGATATGGAGTTATTGGTGAACCAATGATCATGCTAGAGTTTTCTACTTAGCACACTTTGTAATCCCTTCTTAGCGTCTAGGCATTTTATTGACTTTAAGAACTTTGTACAATTGTGGTTGCTTAGTATTTGAGCAACTTTTTCTCTTTTTTGTTTTGTTTTGTTTTTTTTTTTTTTTTTTTTTTTTTTGATGATAAAGTAAATTTACAAAAATACCTAAGTACACGCTACTTGGATGGTACATTTCTTTTTGAGCTTCAATTTCTCTCTTAGTACCTTCTAGCCATGATCAATGTATGGAATGGTCTGGTGTTTGAGTTTGATGTGGTGTAAATGTAAGGTGGGTGGATATGGTGATTGAGTTTAGTGTGAAGGCCTACATTCTTTGGAAATTAAAGCGCACACACAAGGCTTAAGGATGTGTTTGGGCCATTTTGAGTGACTAACACACATTGCCTACGTCATCTCTAAAGGTACGAGTCTAGCAAGCCAACAAGGGAAACACATGAGGTAAAAATACTAAAGATTTGTTCTTTAATGCTCAATGCAATGAAAAGAGGTTCTTTTTATTATGCCTAATATCTACATGATGAGTGTTTAGAGAATAGAAATAATAATAAAAAATTTCACTCTTGTGGACGCAATATTTGGGCTATGAAGCTCACATGGGTAGTCTCCACTAATGATCTAGACATCTCAAGCGCGCTACCTCATTCACTAAAACACAAAATGAGTCCGGTAGGATGCGTGCAAGCAATGTGGTGCAACTTTGACCAACACGGCCTCCCTTAATAACGCATGGCATGCAAAAAGTGCCTACAACGGCTCAACCCAAAGGCATCTCAACAAGCAGCCCTTACTGCTCTAGATTTTGACTCGAAATGGTAGAAAATTGACAAAATTTGGCTATAAGCCCACACAATCATGCAACTTTTATTTATTTATTTATTATTATTATTTATTTATTTATTTTGATATAAATATAAATATAATAGCATACAAGACACTCATGCAAGAAAAAAAAAATAAAATAAAACAAAAATGAAAGACGCGAGAGGGTCACTAGATGGCCGCACCCCCAAACCTAAACGAAACATTGTCCCCAATGTTTGCACATAGAAAGGATTGGACAATGTAAGCTTAGAAGCGGGAGAGAAGCCAAAGTGAACAACCCTAACACAAACAAAACCTAAAGACTATGCACAATACAACTCCGCAATTTAAAAGTAAACAAAAGCAAAGATAAATAAAGTAACTAATGAGAAAGTAGAAAGGCAATAAAAGCAAAAAGATAAGAGTCTAAAACTGGAAACTAGAAAATCCGAGATAAAAGCATGCAAAAGGTAACTACAAGTTCCAAAACCTAAAGGTGAGTGAAAATCTAGAATAAAAACAACTATCCAGTTAAGCATTCAACCATAAAAATAAAAGCTAATGAAAGAAGATAAAACAATGGAGCAACTGGTGGCATGAAATGGTAGGCTCAGCCAATTCTACTCCCTTGAACCTTGGCCTCTCCTCATCCTCTCAATGTCTGCAGGCGTCATATCGTCAGGCACATAATCAGCAGCTGAGAAACCCGGGGCACTGCCAGATGGTGGTGGTGGTGGCCTCCTGCGGCGCTCTCTCCTCTGATAAGTCTGAACACCAAGTTGGGTTCTCAAAGCAGCCACGTCAACCCTAAGATCCTCAATTTCGGCATCCTGCTCCCGCTGCTCATGCAAGTAATCACCCCAATTCTGAACGAGGGTATCCATCTTTCCTTCCATGCGAATTTGATTGGTCTGACTAGTTTTAAATGCCCCCACTAACCAATCCAATTTTTTCATGATCGAGCCGCTCTCCTCAGGGCTTTCTTCATGCAAGTCGTCACCTGAAGCCTCAAAATCATGGTCATCCTCATCAGACTCCTCAGGACCGGAGTCTCCTTCTGAAGGAACAGGTGCCGTTGTCCTTTGTCTCTTTGCCCCCTTTCCCTTGCTCAAGGAATCCGTCCATGAACGGAGACTTACGGCCGCCCAACCACCGATCTGAATGTTATCATTGTCATAATCTGGGACCCCTGCATCCTTGCACAGTTGAGTGATCAAACACGGAAAAGGAATGGGTTTCTTGGCTTGCTTCTTCTTTTCCTTGAGGTCAATATCCCCTGCGTCGTTGATTTCGGCCTTAATAATCCTCCCAATATCCATTGGGGCCTTGGAGATGAAGGATGCTAACAATTCGGCCTTCTTCACTGCTATTGAGCTTACATGGGTTCCGGGCTTTAGGGATGCCGAGATGAAAAGGCTCAAGATAGCTAAGTCCTTTGGTAACTGAGATTGCTTCAATAGATGTTTCCTATTCCACCTGTCATCTTCATTTCCCCTCAGAAGTTTAGCTAGCTGCCCATTTGACCCGTCAAAAGTCTTGTATCCAAGGGGTAGTACATCTTGGGGGATCGGGGTTGTGCCAAAGTAGTTGTTGATGATGTCCTCAGTGGCCTGCACCTCAATTCCTCGTACTAGAACTGAACCTCCTGCAATGAATGTCTTCGGGACCATGCTTGCGTAGAAATCTCTAACCAAAGTGACATTAGCCACAACCGGATGCTGCACGAATTTTTCCCAAACCCTATCTTCAACTATTTTGGGCAAGGAAGTGTCCTTGAGTTCGGCTAGGTGGATTCCTCTCTCATAGATAATGGCATGGGTTTGAAGCTTTTGAAGCCTCCGAGTGTATTCTCTATTCACAACAAGTGGTTCTGGAGCTTTCTTTTTTCTGCTCTGAGATGTTCCTTCAACAGGCATCTTAGCTTTACCCCCAGCAGGATCATTTGTCCTAGCCATCTTCAAGATTAGTGATTTCCAAAAAAAATTGGGCAGAGTTTCAGCTGAAAATCAGTCAATCCGACCCCCACACTCTACTCAAAATATCACTAGGCACAACCACACTTAGTTCTAACACTTCAAAAAAATTACTCCACACCAATTGCAATGCCAATCCACAACACAACCCCAAGTTGAAGCTTCAACTGTGCCGAATTTTTCACAATATACCCAACCACAACCAAATCACACCACCAATGTTCCAAAGATGTGCAAAGAAGCAAAATAAACCAAACCCATGCAATAATTTATCCAATATTGGTCAAGATAGGTCCCAAAATCAAAGTTTTCTTACAAATCCCCAATTTCGAAACCCTAACCACAAAAAATTCCCAAATCTATGCCCTAGCTTGTGTAGAGAGGGTTTTGGTGAAGATTAGGATGCATTTGAACTAAAAACAAAAGGGTTTGAGAGGGGACTTACCAATTTTCGTGCTTGAGAGCCTTGAGAGTGCTTGAGAGAAAGTTTGGATTGAGTTTGAATGTGTGCAGCAACTGCAGCTGGAGGGAATTTATCGCCCAGAATTTCCTATGTGCGCTGGTCGTCCAGCGCATGACCGGCGCTTGTCGTCCAGCGCACATGCCTTCGTCGCCCAAAACGACCGCGTTTGAATAAGTGATGGGGACTCCTCCTTTTTGCCTTGGGCGCTGGTCGTCAGGCGCAAGACCAGCGCACAACACCAGCGCAACTAGGACAGTGAGTTGCCGCTGGTCCAGCGCTGGTCGTGGCGCTGGTTGTCCAGCGCACGACCTGGATTTTGCTGCATTTGACCCCTTTTTTCACCTATTTTGCATACAAAGTCTCCCAAACACAATTTTAAGTGCTGCACATTCATAAACTCACAAAGAGGGTTACATGCATGGGTTCAAAAAGAAAATTGAAAAAAAAATTCGAAGAAAAATTGAAATAAAAAGTGAAATAACTAAATAGATAAATAAATAAAATACTCAAACTCAATTAAATTAAACTAAACTAAACTAAACTTGAGTTCCTCACACCCCCAAACCTAAATTGCGCAATGTCCACGTTGTGCACACACTTATCAAAAGAAAACACAAAGCACAACTCAAGTTCGGAGAGGGAGAATTCAATCCCAAAATAAACTAGAATTCAAGAAAGCAATTAAATCTACCTACTATTTACAAAAAGTACCTCCCTTGGATGAATGAGTCAAGTTGGTTCTTCAAGCAAGGCCATTGACTTGGGCTCATCAAACACCCCTTTCCTTTTCAACTTATATGAGGCATAGAATGTCCTCACCCAAAACCCATTCACGTTCTTTGTTTCTTCAACCGCACATGTGCTCTTCCTCTTATCCCTTTTTTCCATTTTCCTCTCATCTTTAACCGGAGGGGTTGCTTGGATCTTGTTCACCACTCCATGTGAACCTATTTTGTGGCTCGCCTTAATCTTCTTTCTTGTAACCCCATGCTCAAAGGTAGATTTAGGCGGCTCTTTCAGAATGTCTCTTCCGATTAAAACTTCCCCCACGGGAGGATCAACAACCTCAACTCTTAAACATGCTTTGGATAGTGACGGGCTCTCGGTGGCCTTGAACATGTCGAACACAACTTTTTCATCTTCAATCCTTAAGGTCAACTTGTCTTCCTTGTGATCGATCAAGGCCCCACTAGTCTTCAAGAATGGCCTCCCAAGAATTAACGGGATCTCAACATCTTCTTCCATTTCTAAAATTACAAAATCAACCGGGAAGAAGAATTTACCCACTTTCATCAAAACATCTTCTATAATTCCGTATGGGTGCTTGATAGATCGATCCGCCAATTGGAGAGTCACTCTTGTAGGCTTCACTTTTCCCAATCCCAACTTTTTGAAAATGGAGAACGGCATCAAGTTGATGCTCGCTCCCGAGTCTAATAGTGCTTGTCCGAACTCCAAATTCCCAATGGTACATGGTATTGTAAATTTGCTGGGGTCCTTTAGCTTAGGTGGGAGCTTGTTTTGTAGGATTGCACTACATTCTTCCGTTAGTGCCACCGTCTCAAATTCTTCTAGCTTCCGTTTGTTGGAAAGTAAGTCCTTCAAGAACTTGACATAAGTGGGCATTTGTGCTAGGGCTTCGGCAAATGGAATATTAATATGGAGCTTCTTAAACACTTCCAAGAACTTTGCGAATTGATGGGCATCCTTGTGTTTCCTCAACCTTTGGGGGTATGGGATTTGAGGAACATATGCTTTGACTTGGGGTTGTGGAGGAGGATCTTGTGATGTGGTAGGCACGTTATCATGACTAGAATTCTTCTTTTCTTCTACAACATCTTCTTCCTCTATACCCTCTTCTTCTACAACAATTTCTTCTCCCATCCCAAAGTTTTTCGGTAACTCAACATCTTTTCCACTTCTTAATGAAATGGCATTGCATTGCTCTTTGGGGTTGACCACCGTGTTGCTTGGTAGTGTCCCTTGTTGCCTCCCTTGGATTGCCCTTGCCAGTTGCCCAACTTGCGTTTCCAAGTTTTGGATTGAGGCCTGTGAATGTTGAGCAACTTGGTCAATCTTCGTGTCAAGCTTCCTAAAGGCTAAGTCTTGGGTCTCCATCCTAGTGTCTAACTTTCCCATGTATCTAGAGAACATTTCCTCTAGGTTAGACTTTCTCTCCACTTGGTTATTCGGGGCTTGGTTAGGGTAATTTTGTTGGTGAGGTTGTTGGAATCCGGGAGGTTGTCTTTGGTTGAGGTTTTGTTGATGTTGGGGTTGATTGTCCTTCCATGACAAGTTTTGGTTGTTTCTCCATGGCGGGTTGTATGTGTTTTGATAGGAATTGTTTTGGGGATTTTGGGTGGCATGGTGTTGTTGGGGTGGATTTTGAAAGTTCCGGTTGTAGTTCACAAAGGATACTTGTTCTGACGAGCTTGAAGCAAACGGGCTTCCAACTTGACAATCCACGCTAGAGTGTGGCCCCAAACACCATTCACATTGAGCTACTTGCATATTACTAGGCCCCGCACTCATCTTGCTCATTTGATTTTGAAGTGCCGCTAGTTGAGCCTTCACACTTGTCAACTCATCAACTTCTAACTTGCCCGGAATCTTCTTCGGTACTTGCCTTTGGTTTCCCCATTGGCTATTGTTGAGTGCCATCTCCTCTAAGAGTTCATTTGCCGCATCCATTGATTTGCTCATCAACGAACCTCCAGCAGCCGCATCCACTAAGCTCCTTGTTGACACCGTAATTCCTTGGTAAAAAGCTTGCAAAGTCTGCCACTTTGCAAGACCATTGTGAGGACATCTCCTTTGAAGTTCCTTAAACCTCTCCCAAGCTTCGTAGAGACTCTCATTCTCATATTGTTGGAAAGAAAGAATTTCATTCCTAAGACGAGCGGCCTTCCCTGGTGGAAAATATCTATTCAAAAAGGCTTGGGCCAACTGATCAAAGGTGGTGATTGAGTTTGGTTGTTGGGAGTTCAACCATATCCTTACATCATTTCCCAAAGAGAACGGGAACAACTTCAACTTAATAAAATCGTCGGGAATCCCATTGTACTTGAAGGTGTCACAAATCGCGTTGAATTTCTGAAGGTGTAGGTTCGGATCATCATTCACCAAGCCATTGAATATGCAAGTAGTGCCAATCATCTGAATAATCGACGGTTTGATCTCAAAGGAATTTGCTGCAATTGTTGGTCGGCGAATGGACGACTGGTTCATCTCAACTCTAGGCATTGTATAATCCCGTAGAGTACGCTCATCTCCAACATGAGGCAACCCTTCTTGCATTGGATTGGCTTGAGGAGGCAATTCCTCTTGATTTTGATTTGCCACATTTGGCACTCCCATGTGCCCTAACTGTGCATTATGGTCACCCATTTCTGCTCTTCTCAACCTTGCCTCACGTCTATTTCTTCGAGCTATCTTCTCAATCTCCGGATCAAAATTCAAGAATTGAAGATTTTTGCTCCTTGTACTTTGGTGCATGCAAGAGCAATGGTACCTATCAAGAGAAACACACAAACTAAATTAAAAGGTTCAAATTAGCAATAAACTAACTAGTATCGATATCAATCATCCGCTCAATCCCCGGCAGCGGCGCCAAAAATTTGACTAGCCTCTTTTGGACTCTCGCAATAGTACGAGGTCGAAGAGTAGCACAATGAAAAATAAAAGTTCGTTCCCACAAGGATTGAGTGACCGATTACCGAAATTGATTAGTTCCAAAGCTATTCAAACAAGCAATAATCAATGATGGATTATACTACTCAATTATAACTTAAACTACACTAATGCAATAATTGAAAATAAACAAGTAAACAAACTTGAACAAAGGCAAACACAAACAAGTGATTGTATCTCGTATGGGAAATTAGGCTAAGACCTTGAATCCACCTATCCAGTTCTCATCAATTTTAGGCACATCATTTGAAGTAAAGTATGCAAGTGTGTGTGTAGATTCGTGATACCCTCAATTAGTCTCTAACCTCTCTCAAGTGATAAAGACAATATTTATATGCACCAACAACCTATTTCTCAATGATTATCCGAACTACATATAAATTCATTAAGTTTCATGGCACACAAATTGAATCCTAGAGGCTAGCATCGCATATCTCTATCTTACCAACCTCTATCACTCATTTCATCGAGCACGTTGTGTGCTTCTCCTCTCGGTACTTCACACAACAACCAAACAATTACTAAATGCTAGCTAAACATTCAATAATGATTAAGAACATGAAATAAGCATACACAACACAAGCAATGATGATAAAGTGATGGCCTTGATTAATAATTCATGGAAAAGGCTTCATCTTGGCCTTAGCCAAGGAAGTTTAGTTCATAGTACAATAAATGACTACAAAATATGAGTAATAAGTACAAGTCATAATCAAAGATGAATAAATGTAAAGAGAGAAAGGTTTAGAGTAAACTAATGTGAAGAACTCCTCCTCTCTTGCTTGGATGTGCTTGACTTCTTCTCTCCTTGACTTCTCTTGCTCCAAGATGAGGTTTTTATGGTGGGTTTTGGTGAGGAAATGAGGTGGTGAGGTGAGAAATGAGTTTAGATGATGATTTGATGAAGGAGGTGGGTGATTTGGTGAAGGATTTTGGTGAAAGAAGTGTTCTTGGGTGTTTGGGAGTGAAGTGGAGGTGTTTTGGAGCTCAATGGTCGTGCTAGAGGTAAGGCAAAAGAAGCTGAAGGGAGGTATTTATAGTGGGTGAAATTAGGGCACGAAAACCTAGAGAAAGCTGAGCTGGATCACTGTGGCGCTGGTGTGGCGCTGGTCGTCCAGCGCAAAACCGAGGGGCGCCGGTCCAGCGCACAACCAGCGGCACGTTTCTGCCCGAGATGCGCTGGTGAAGCGCTTGTCGTCCAGCGCACGACCAGCGGCACGTTTCTGCCCAAGATGCGCTGGTGGAAGCGCTGGTCGTCAGGCGCTGGTTCCTTCTTCAGCTCTTCAACTGCTCTCTTTTGCTCCAATGCTGCCCAATTTAGCTATGTTTCCCCTTGATTGCTGAAGAGGCCTGCACAAGCTCATTTAAACATTAAAGATACCGGTTTTACCCGGAAAACGAAGGCAAATGATAGGTAAAACGGGGCTACATCAAGTGTAGAAATAGGCATTATCAATCGCCGCCGTCGTCGCTTGGAGTGAGAGAGATAGAGAAATCAAAGATGATGATGATGATGTTGAATCTTGTGTGGGCGTGGTTTGGTGATGACAGTGATGATGGGTTGTGTGGGTTTGATTTATTTGTTGTTTTTTCCAATTTTGGCGAGAGGCAATGGTGGATCTGGAGATAATGGAGTAGTTCACAGATGGTGGGATTTGTTGTGGGATTTCGTTGGATCTTGATTTAGTTTAGGTTGGGTGTCGTGATGCGGTGGCGGTGGGGGAGAAAGACGAATCGAGTTTGGGGAAGAGGGTGGGATTGGAGGCAGCGTTTTTGAGAAAGAAGAGATTGGGGAGACATAAGAGAAGAGATGATTTGGGTGTGTGTATGTGTTTGTGTTTGGTGTTGAAATTTTTTAGTTTTGTTCAAATTTTTTGATCCAGATTTGTTCGACATTTTTTAGTTTTAGTTTTGTTTTGTTCAAAAAAGTTTATGGGTTTGGGTGTTGGGAGTTTTGATGAACTATGTTGGGTTCTTAGGTTTGAGTGTTTAGAGGTTTGATGAATTTGGTTTCTGGGTTTGGATGAATAAGATTGATGATATGGATGAATCTTGTGTATTAAATCAATTGATTTTTTTTAATATTAGTTTTTTCTTTTTTTTTAATCAATATTTTAATTGTAGGGCATTAGAGTCTTTTAACTGGTATCAGAAATATTCAGGGGCAGTAGGGTCATTTCACCCTTTGTCCCTGTCAGACACCACTTTATCAACAGAAAACGTAACAGAAGGACTAAACGGGACAATACTGGAACGACGGTGACCCAAATGGATAATATGGTAAACCATAGGGACGAAAATGATATTTTCCCTATATATATATATATGTCAGGCTATAGAATACCTGTGTACCCATAGACCGTGTAGGAAATATTGTGATTATAATTTGAAAAAGTGTGATCCAACCTTTGATCGCAGTATTTTTTCCACGGTGGATGGGTACACCAGTGTTCTATAGATTGTTCAATCCCAGTATCTCTACTTATTTGATTATATATTTTGATAAACTTGATGAGGAATTGCTTTTTATTACTTGATCATATCATATTAGGTTTATTTGTGATTTATTTAAAAATATTTATTGATATTAAAAATTGGTTGTAAGTCTATTCACCCCCTCTCTCTAGGTTTCCATAGCATAGTTAAACTGTAATTTCAACAAGTAAACAAAAAACAAGTAAACAAAAAACAAGTAAAGTGAGAGTTAAAGATAGAGATAATCGACACATTGATTTTAAGTGGTAAAACCTTCAAAGAGGAAACATTCACGAGTCACTCTTGACCAATGCAATCACACAATTAACTAGTTCGTAAAATAGATACACTCTCAAGGTTAATAATCACAATCACACCTATTTTAGGTCATATTCTATCCCACTTACTCACAGACCTTTCACAAGCGTTGTTGATCCATTTACCTTACCGAAATCAACACTATGATATAGTAAGACTTCAATCCAAAAAGGCTTATCCTAGTTGTCTAGATCAAGAAATACAAATCATAAAAAGTCAACACTCAATCCATAATCAATTCCCAAACATGAATAAAGAAAATAAACAAATAACAACAAGGGAATGATATCAAGTCATACCTAGAATTAGATTCGGGATCTACTCTAAAGTGCTCAAAGAGTGACTTGAGAATAAAGTGTATTTGGAAATGAAATGGTGTATGAAAGTGTTATTGATCACTTTGGAAATGAAATGGTGTAGAAAGTCTAAATTGCATCTTGTACACTTCTATACTTTCTTTAGAGTCGAAAATCTTTTTCTATTTATTATAAAGGTCATGAAAACCCTAAAAATTGCGCTTGAGAAGGAAATGATCGGTGGAAACATCACTTAAAATCTAGCCTCTGACACTGTCTTGCGATCATGTACCGCGACGTGTGGGTCGTGACATTTTACGTGCTGAAACAGAGTTGTTCATCGCCATGAACAACCACGATGACAACATCGTGATAGGATAACAAAACAACCAGGTCTAAGATCACAACCAAATGACACGATGAAGACCTCGTGAAGCTACGTCGCGAAAAATGTCCAGAAAGTAATTTCTACACAACAACTTGATAGCGCGATGAGCACGTTGCATCTCTAGCTCGCGATGACTATAGAACATCCAAAAAATGTCTATTCTTCACACAAGCAAAAACACAACATATACAAGAGATGCAACAAGCATAAATATCAATCTAAATGCTAAATGCATGAACATACAAATGATGTGTGTGTGTAAGATATGCACAACGATGTAGGGACATAAATGATATGAATTGTGTGTATGTGCACATCCTAAGCTTTTCAAGGAACGAATAAGAATTACTTCATAGATCTCTTGACAAACATCTCTTAAATGACTAAACTAACAAGCCAATTTTGATAGCCCTCTAAAGCTCGAGTAAGACCTAAAACTAAGTAATTAAGAATTACAACTTACAAGCAAACGGAATTTTAGCACAGTAATATGGTATCATGCCAATATAAACCAATAATTAACAATAATCCTTCTCTATTATGTTGAAAGTTTGTGTCTTGAGGTGATCAAGATACATGAGAACTATAGTGAGTTTGTGGTGGTGATCGTAATCAAGCAATGGTACATCGTGGTTTACAAGTAAAATGCTTGCAAGTAGAAATGGAAGGGTAGACTGAGAGATGAGTGATTGAGAGAATCATACTGAGATGTAACTATTTATCAACTAGTGAAACTTGAAATTTAAGTGGCCAAACGAGTTAGTCTCATGATTTTTTACCCATTGGGGTTTCCCCCTCCCTTTTCTCATTCACTCATCTTAATCCTATTAAAAAATTGTCAAACTTTCAACTATAAAAAAACTTATCAAATTTTCTTTATATTGTCTTATATGCGAACCTTGCTTTTTAGGTTAACTTATCTTTGCTTCAAAATGTCTGTTTGCTTGTAATTCTTTAAGTTGCATATTTCTTCAGTCTGGATTCGAACGTCAAGTTGAGGAAACTTAATAGGCATCATCGATTGACATCTTCAAGAGGATTGCACTTATGCATCGTGTTTTTATGTTTATGCATTCACAATTCACTTCCCGTGTTGTGTCATGGGAGCGTTCGTGCTTAAACATCTTAGGATGTTGGTTATGACATGTCATAGGATTTTTATTAAGATGTCAGCACAAAGAGTTGAATTTTTTGGATTTGAGAATTCTTTTGTTCAAACAGCGATGTAGTAATGCAATGATGTCATCACGAATTTGATTGCAGATCCAAAAGGGAGTATCTGGTGAAGTTCGCGACATTATGTTGACGCAATATGGAGGTCATGGGAATATGCCTAGAAGTTTATATTACAAACTGTGAGATATAGTGGCGTGATGTGTTGGTCATGGAGAGAGACCTGAAAGCTTGTAGGTGAGGTTCATCCCCATTTCGTGACAAGGAGAGGCGATGCAAATGTCGTGACAATAGGTCGCGCTAGGCCTTGCTAGCCCAGCGCGACGTTGTTGCGTGACGTTATGGTGGAACTTTACGGTCTTGATGCCCTCCGACGATGTGTTTCAATAGAAATTCTCTGCAGCCTATAAATATTAGCCACAATGTTTCTAAGAGAAAACACTCTCAACCTTTTTATTTTGGGTTTTGATTTGGCTGCCGTGAGATCGGGTGCCAATCCCCCCTATTGAAGGGAGCTCAGTGTTGATGGTAGGGTTTTTGGTAGGGTTGGTCAATGGTAGGGATGTTAGGTTTGGACATTAGCGAGTTTGAGCGTCGATCTCCTTCGGTGAGAGGATATCGACATTGGTGGTGGGATTTATGGTGGGGCTGGTTGACAGTGGGGATGTTTGGTTTGGACGTCGGCAAGTTTGGCGCTGGCAATTATGGTTGACAGTTATGGTGTTTGTTCTGGTGGAGGTGGTTGGGTTTGATGGTGGTGGTGTTTAGTTTGGTTTGGTTTAGAGATGTTGAAAGTGAAGATGATTGATGGATGGATGACTTTTGGTGTTGAATCTGATAATGATTCATAACGAGATGGATGGGTAATTTTTTAGTGAATGAATGTTATGAATCTGTTTGTGGATGGATTTTTGGCGAATGGATATGTTGATTTCGATTTTTGTTTTTTGAAAGATACGAATTTTATTTTGTTACTTTTTACTTTTTATTTTTTGAGAAATGATTTTTTATTTTTTATTTATGTTTTAAAATAAAAATAAAGAGAGATGGATCTCCACCGTTCATGTGGAGATCCATCTCTTTTTATCTTTTATTAGATTTTTTGTATTAATTTGGTCCAATAATATAATTATGAAGGCATAAATGTTATTTCTTAATAACCTCAACAAATTAACGACAAATATGTCTTTTACTGTCAGGATTCACCTTTTTAACGAAAAAGGGAAAAATGACGAATAGTTTAAACTACAGAGTGATAATGGTCATTATAGAACTAGAGGGGAAATTTTGACTACTATGAAAAACATCAGAGGGAAAATGAAAATATCCCTTAATATAATCAACGCAACTACTAGTGCGGTAATCTTGATTGCAAAATTTACCAAATTAATAGATAAATTGCACTAACTTCTCTAAGTTCACTAGAAATTGCACTCCCTAACAACTTTTCCTTTAATTACAGAAGCACAACAACCGTTTCCTAATGAAACGGTTGACCGTAGTTACTAGTTACCTAATGTTGGAAGTGTAATATGGTATTTATGTGTGAAAAAAAATCAATTAACTAAAATTGAACTGTACATCTAAATCCCGCGACGTCACCTACTCCATCGAAGCTAAAGATAATTCAAATTAAAATATATATTATTTCAAAAAGAAAAAAAAAAGATTGGTTTATGATGAATATTCATAGTAATGTTAGATTGTTCAAATTAAGAGTAAATAGAGTAGAATGATAAATTTAATTAAAAGTAATGCTAAATAATTTGAACAATCTAGTATATTCTAAATTAAAAATTTACGATTTTTCTTGATAAAATGACAAATTTACTCTTAAGCTCCACAGGCAATGGTTAGTCTAATTGTGGTCAATTAACGACATATATTAAGTCTTAGCGTAATTAAGGTCATTAGTTGAATATCAAACAATTTGAAAAAGAAAAAGCAATCGGACAAATTTATTTAATTTGCGCTAAACATACCTTTTATTGATGCGTCTTTCCTTTTTTTTTTTTTTTTTCTTTTCCTTTTCCTATTTTCCCTACATTAACCACGTCATTCTTGTACTATTTTCGAAAGCAAAACCCTAAAAGCAGTAATGGTGCTGAAGAAGAATTACAAAAGATCCAAGGCAATCAAGAAATCAAAAGAACAACCAGAATTAGATTGACTCACTAATTTGCCAGATCCAATTATCTGTCATATTTTTTCTTCCCTAGACACCAAATTCACCGTTCAAACCTATATTATTTCCAAGCAATGGAAAGGCCTATGGAAATCTCTTCCCAACCTCAGTTTCGAGGGAAATTATCATTTCCCCCCCTGAGGTTTAACATATTAGATAATCAGGTCCCTTTAATTTCAATAATAGCCGATCTCCCCCTTGAAACCGAAAATAATAGTGCATTTGCCTCTTTTGTTACCTCTTCTGTTTGGAAATAGCATTGACCATTTAAAATCAAGGGTAGCATGGTAATTTTTTATTTAATTAAATAAAAAATATAAAAAACTAATAAAACTAATAAAACTAATTAAATAAAACTTAAAAAAATATATAAAACTAATTAAATAATAATAAATAAATAAATACTAAAACTAATCTTATCTCTTTCACCATTCAGATCAATCTCTCTCTTGATTCCAATATAATCTCTCTTAAACATTCAATCATCTTCCCCACCATCATCTACACCTATTCAATCGCCGTCGCGAATCACACCGGCCCCGGAAACTTGCACTAAAAAACCACCGTGGGAGTGGGTTGCCTACCCAAAGGCTTAAGTCTTAACTCACCCAATTTCCATTTCAAAAGTTGCAGTTGAAACCAAAAACAAAACACTCTCTTGAGTCCATTTCCTCCACCACCACCACCAAATCCAAATCTAAACAAGCCACGCCCTCTTCTTCCACCTCCCAAAACCACCGTGGCCTTTTCACTAACTCCGACGAGATCCACATCCTTAAGACTTACTACAAGTTCACCAAGTCAACAACCCAATCATCAACAACACAGTCTGCTTCTTCTTCTTCTTCTTCCTCTCCAATCACCGTCGATTCCCAAACCTTCGAACGCATCAACAAATCCGTCAACTCCAAATTCACTCAATCGCAGATCATCAACAAGCTCCGCAAGTTAAGGGCCAGGTACCGCAAACAAGCGCGCACCAGGTTTCTTATCAAAACCTCACACAACCAGGAAATTTTCAACATCGCCCGCAAGATGTGGGGCAAGAAAACTAAACCTAAAGAGAAGAAAGTTGAAGATCCTGTCTCCAGTGACGACAATAACTTCAACGAAGAAGCAGAAGCAGAAGAATAAGAAGAGGCTGTGGTTACTTGAAATGAATAAAGATGTGAATAGGTGAATTGGAGGAATACCCAGTACTAGTGAGCGAGTTTTCCAAGTATTTTCCGGTGAATCCGATGTGGAAGTTGTTGGCTAATATCAAATTGAAGAAGATGAATGAGCAATGGATGTCAATAGGGATTGAAGAAGCCAAGATTGTGATTCAAAAGGCTGAGTTGGTCAAAGAGCAGACTCAATTGCTCATGCAAGTTCTCCAGACCGGTAATAGTAGTGGGAATTGAAGAATTTGTTTCTGATTTTGGGTTTATTTTGTTGAACTAGTTAGTGACTTCAGATTCTAACAAATCGTTTAGACTGGTTTCTATTAGTTTTTGTTATAGGGTTGTTTTAATATTTATTTATTTATTATTATTTAATTGGTTATATATATATTTTAAGTTTTATTTAATTAGTCTTATTAGTTTTTTATATTTTTTATTTAATTAAATACAAAATTACCATATTGCCCTTGAATTTAAATGGTCAACGTTATTTTCAAACGGAAAAGGTAACAGAAGGGGCAAATGCACTATTATTTTCGGTTTCCGGGGGGGGGGGGGGGGGGGAGACCGGCTATTATTGAAACTAGAGGGGTCTGTTTATCTAGTATGTTAAACCTCAGGGGGAAAATGATAATTTCCTCAGTTTCAATTGTTCCAATTTCAATAGAATTGAGGACTTTGATAACTTCATCATCACCACCTTGTCTCGTCGTGACCACACCGTCAACCTCAACAGATTCTTTCTCTCTCGACGAGGTAGGAGTGATTGGTCTTTCATGCATAAAATCTTTAATTATTTGGTTCACACAATGTCAAAGAAGTTGCAATTTCAACCGAACTGATTACGTGTCAGTCGATTAATACCTTTGAAATAAAGGGTTTTTACCTAGAAATTTCCCCAACAACACAGATTAGTTTCCCGACACTGACCATTTTGCGTTTGAGTCATTACCATTTCCCATATCACAATTGTAATACCCCGATCCCGGAAATTTTCCCAAGCCTGGAATCCAAGCCTAAACTTATGACCCAGACTCGAGTCCGAATCCAAGCTTGAGATAAACATTCATCATTGTACAGAAAAGTGTGAAGATTAAAATAAATAATAAGATTTGTTGCCACAAAAATTGACAGGTGGTAGCAGCTGGAGAAATGTGGTAATTTGGGTGATAGGTGGCGATGCATGAAGAATGGAGAAGGTAAGGAAATGAATAAATTAATTAAGAAGAGAAAAGGGTTGCAAGTGCATTCGTATAAGACAAGAAGAATATAGACGTGGAGTGCATGTATGTGTTCGTGGCATGTGTATAAATGGACACGTGTGTAGTGGCTTATATATAATATATATAGACATATTATATAAATGTGAAATGGGAGACTCGGCAAGAGACAAGAACAAATCAGAAAAACAGAAAATAGAAAGAAGAAAAGAGAAGCTGAGCGTGAGATCAAGAGAGAGAGATTAAGATAAAGAAAATTGAGGAGAGAAAAGAGTTTTCGGCTGAAGCAAAATTAGAAAGATAAGAGAGTTTTGTGCAAATCAAATCAGAGAAAGAAGAAAGGAAAGAAAAGAAAGAAAAGAGGCAGCTGTGCATTTTGAAGTAGCTGCGTGTGAAGACATGGAAAAAGAGGTTTCTGTGTTGTAATAAAATGAAAAGAGAATTTGATAAGAGAGAAGTAGGAGTCGGCCACAAACACAGAAGACAGATGACGAAGGAAAATAAAAAGGAGATAGTGAGATGGAAGAAGATGTACAGTTCACTAACATATGCAGATAAGTAATCCTAATTTGGTGATGTTCCAAATACAGTTATTAGATTTCCCATGATTTCTAAATTAAGTATTATGTGATTTAGGGTGGATCCAGAAATATATGAATCCAGAGATGGAATCCAGTCTCAGAAGCGGATTTGAGCACAGGAGTTCTGTGAGTGGATACGTTTTATTAAAAGTTATTTATATGTTAGATTAAGTATTTAGAGATTAATAGAAATAAATGATTTATTCATTTATTTAGAAAATAGATTTCCAGATTACGTATTTATTTAGAAATCAGATTTCCAGATGAATTGAGGTGTTTTAAGAAATGTTTAGATTTCTAGAATTTAGATTTATTAGAGAATAGATATATTGAGCAAGACTTTATAAAGAAGATTAGTAAAAGCATTTTCAGAATGAATTCCAGAATTCTAGATTTTCAATATTTCAGACAGATTTCCAGATTTCCAGATTTCAGTTATTTATGAGATTTTCAGAAAAGAAAAGCAAAGAATATTTATGCATGTTTTAAAGAAAAGTATTTATAAAGAATTATATGTATGGTCAGAAAGAGATTTCAAACACCAGATGTGTACCCATCTCCAGCAGAACAGATTCAGATTGTTAGCATTTGGGGCTTATGCACATGTGTATGTCAGAGTCAGAGTCGCTCTGCACGTGTATGACCAGATGTTTATCCCCCGCTCTGCGTGAGCCCACAGAGATCAGGGACACGTATGACCAGATTTCCCTGGGTACTAATTTGGTGTAGATTTTCATATTATATATATTATATATTAAACTGATTACGATCAGTAGAGAAAGAAAAGAGATTATCAGATTTACACCAGATATTTGAGAATCAGAAATTCAGCAGTATATGATTTACAACATTAAATGTTTTAGAAAGAAAAGAGATTTCTTCATTAAGTATTCCAAAGATACTTTTAATGGCTTTATTGCATAATTTATAAAGAGGCAACAAGAGATTTGATTGAAGTAAACCTTTTTATACAATAATATACTATTATATCAAACAGTTTTGTAAAAGATATATATATATTAGATTTATAAAGAAAGAATGTTTGTATTATTTGATTTTAAGTTTGTAAGTTATTTTAAAGATTTTATTATAAACTTATAGAAAATGGGCTTTATTTACAGAGAAGATTTTTAGTTAGTTCTCAGCTTGTATTACAGAACAGATTCAGATTACAGAATAGTTTCAGATTAGATCCTGAGCAGTTTCAGGAAGTGATAAAGAATTCAGAAAGAGATAGAAAGAGATACAGAACCAGAAAGAGATAGAAAAGTTACGGTTTCAGAAAGAGAAGTAGAAATAGAAATAGAAATAGAATTCAGAATGAGGTATAGAAACAGATTCAAAATAGTTTTTCTACATATTAGATTGAGGTTAGCCAGCTTTAATTTAAATGAACTACGAGGGCTTTGATCCTTATGGAGTAAAGGGTACGTAGGCGTTTGGGATGTAAATCTCATACTCAAGCCCACTAGAGAAAGTAAAAGATAAGATTCTAGCCAGAATAAGTTCATTAAGTATTAATGTTTCAGAAAGATAGATATTTAGTGATTTCAGAAGCATAGAGAAAAGATATGTTTTCAGATTTCTTCAAAGATATTAATTTTAGTAAAGTTTCTAAGAGCTTATTTCCACTCACTGAGCGTTAGCGCTCATTCTTTTATTTTAAACTATTTTTCCAGGTGATCTCCAGGTTCGTGCAGATTCATTAGTAATGTGAGATGGGTCACATGTGATGAAAGAAATGGTAGTTCATGTTTTTAATTAAAGCATGCAAATGTGTATATTTTTAGCAGCATTATGCATAGTCGATTTTACATGGTTTTCAGATATCATATTTTTCATAACTAGTTATGAATATGCTAATATTCAGCAGACGGGTCCAACACAAGAAAAGCAAATTTCTTATTTCAACTGAATTGTATTTTTGTGATGGGCCATAACCCACAGATTTAAATTACGCTTTAGAAAAGCCAAGGTCATAGCCACCTTGAGATTTATATGATTTTCTATAATATTTTCCAGAAGATTCAGTTTTCAGTTAGAAAGATCGAGTTCCCACAGGATTCTCTCGGACTCAAGATAGGAGTCGGGATGGGTCCTGTCAACAATAGTGAAAGTCATGTCTTTGAACCCTTCTTTAGCTAGTTGAGCTGAGCCTGGAACGTCTTTTAGTGTTTGAAGACTTTAAATTAGAGTTAATTACACCCTTGCTGACGACATTTACGTATAGTCTATCATTTCTGTTGACGTTCGCTGATGCAGTAGCTCTTCGTCGAGTAGAAAATGTGTATATTCAGAGGCGGACTGTAATCCATTTGTAAAAAAAAAAACATATTATTAGTTTCTTGACTTTCTTCTCACCTCTCATCTCAAAATCCATCATTTATCTCTCTCACTGTCTCACAAGTCACATCACACGTCCAATCAACTCTCTCTCTCTCTCTCTCTCAAAGTAACTCTCATGTCCCAAGTCCCAAGTTCCCAACACCCAACACCCGCTCTCTTTCTCCCTCTCTTCCAAATCTCAATGTATATAAAAATATATTCTTTTTCTTTTTTAACCAAAAAAATAATAATCATATTATATTCTTCATTTCATATATTTTTTAGTTCAAATTTATTTTTTTCGAATTTACAAGTTAGAATTTTGGATTTGTTATTCATAATTTCAAGTTAGTGTTTTGTTATTTTTTTAATGAATTTATTTTCCGATAGCAATTTATCATTTACAGTGTTATATTATAATTTTTAAAGTACCACTTTAACCAAATTTTTTTTTGATAATTTATGATATAATGTGAAACAATCATACATTCATACTTTGGGAAAAAAATAACAATCAATTATCGGGTTGGGGTGGATCAAGTTCTTCATGTAATGTCGGGGACAGGGGGTTCAAGTTTGTCTCCTTCATTTCAATGGAGTTAAAACAATGTTATTTTATTGAAATTATATATATATATATATATATACATATATATAGTTTTATTTTAGCCCACCCAAGTAAAAACTCCTAGGTACGCCCCTGTGTATATTGACGTACAATTATCGTCTTTTCTGTACCCTCCACAAGATGATTTTAGAGAAGAGTATGTTCATAATTTTACTAGTATGATCCAGGTGCTGCAACATGCAAAGTTCATCACCTTCACCACCAATTCGATTGAGAAATATATAATTTTTTCTTTCTTTCATTTATATTAAAGTATATAATCACTAGATTTATTTTCATCATTATTGACCCGTCCTTATTACTTCTCATAATTGTAAGGAATGGATATATGTAGAATCTTTCTAATATGAACTTGCTGTTGAAGACTGTAAGTGATTTTGAGTACAATTTTCACATTGTTTTTAAGTTCGTACAGACCAGACATTTGAATGTTCATTGTTTGTAGTTCCCAAATATACGAAAAATATATAAATTTGTGATTTCCTATAATTTTCTCCTTTTCATGGTTTTTCTCTTCTCTCTCTACAGATGCTTAATTTAGTTCTGATTGATCTACCTCTTCAACCATTTCCTAGCTTTTAAAGAACTCAAATCTCTGAAGTTAATAATCAAATCTAGAGAACACACAATGCTGCTTAATTCCCATGTGAATATGTGATGAACTATTTATTCAGTGGGTCAAGTCATGCGGTTTCTCTGACAATTGAACAAGAAAGGTATGATCATCATTTTCACACTGTTATTTATTTATTTATTATTATTGATATTAATGTTTTTCTCCTAAATTGTCGTTCTTTAGGAAATCCATTACTTTTCATCTTAGAATATTGTAATACATATCTTATTTACATATCTTGTTGAAAATAATATTTATTTCTAGTATGAGTTTTCATATACATACGAAATGATTATTCATGGATTCTTTGTAGATATTATTATTGTATATTTATATCCCTAATTCCCATAACTATTTATGAAATGTATGTTTCTTGTTTTATCAAACCTGTTTTAAAAACTTGTTTCTGTGAAATATCCAATCAAACACATGTTGATAATTTGTTTATAATACAATGCTATTATTCTCAAACTCATTTCCAAAATTTGCTTATAAAATACTTATGCTTTCATAAAAAAAAAAAAAAACATGTTTAAAATGTAATATCTTCGAGTTGTTATCAAACAAAATAGGGAAATAATTAAAATCCTCCATATAGTTTGCATTTTTCTCCAAAATCCCCCATGCCATGAAGAATTTTGTTAAATATTTGAAATCACATAAGGGCAAATAGGTAAATTACCCCTCCCAATCCTTCCTCTCTCTCTTTCTTCCCCGTCTCTCTCTTTCTTCTTCATGTTTCTCTCGGATTTTCAGTTTGTTGGTTGAAGTTTTGGTTTAGGGTAGGATTTTGGAGGGGTTCGAAAATTTAGTAGCACCCTTTAAACTTTAAAGAGTGAGTTTTAAGACTATCACCAACTTAATAACTTAAGTTTTAATAGCCCCTAAAGTGTAGATCCGACAAAAATACCCTTAAAACACACTCACAAAAATAAGATTCGCGTTTTTTTATGTTTCCGACACTTTTTTGTATTTTCGAGACTTATCAGATAGTTTATGAGACTTATCAGGTAGTTTTTGAGACTTATAAGGTAGTTTTCGAGACTTATCAGGTAGTTTCCGGGACTTATCATTTATATTTGCAATTTTCGAGAATTATTGGGCAAAAATGAAATTTTCCAAAAACGTTTTTGGTCATTTGCTTCATCGAGACCTCCATTGGAGGTTGATTTCGACCTCCATTGGAGGTTGATTTCGACCTCCAATGGAGGTCTTCATCTCCATTGATGGACGACCACCAGAGGTTTTGGAAAAAAAAAAAACTAAAAATGGCACAAATGTAATAAACGAAGGAGATGAGGTTATTTAGTCCATTTGTGCCATTTATACTTAAATTATTAAACTAGTGATACTCTCAAAATTCAATATAAAAAAAGTGTTTTTTCCCACCATTTCCACTCTTGGAGGTGGTGATTGATGTTTTGGGTTGGTGTTTTGGAGGTGGTGGTTCATGTTTGGGTTTGGGGTCAGATTTAGGGTGGTTGATGTCTGAAATGGATAAAATACATTTGACACATGTATTTTATCCATTTTAGACATCACTTACTGAGTGCTTCTATGGTTATAAAATGCATTTTCATTTTTTTTGAATTATTACGATATTAATTAATTCATGATTTATTGAAGGAGATAAAACTCAAACTCACAATCTTATGGTCTTGATGTTGAGACACATAATACCGAGTCTACCTTATCTAATCTTATAAAAACACGTGGTTTTTTTAATCTGAAAATTTTACTTGCTTTCCATCGTCTAAGTTAACTGTAATCGGTTGTGTATTATTAGGTTAATGGTTGTTGTAAGTGTGTTGTAACCAGTGTTGCAAAAGTCGCCGCCTAGGCGGTAGTCGGAGCCCCACCGCGGCGATTTCAGGGCAGTCGGCGAGATTAGGCGGGAGGAAGGAAGTCGCCGTCTAATCGGAGGAAGTCGGCAAGTCAGATCCAATCGGTCAAACCGATTTTGACCGACTTGTGATTTTGGTGACAAAAACATCGCCGTTCTAACCTTTGGCTTTGGTAAGTTAGGTTTCATTTCAATGTTTCACTTTCATTTTAAAAAAAAAAAATTGAAAATATGAGAGAAGTGAAGTGAGAAACTGAGAAGTGAGGAAGCAAATCGCAAAACAGCTCGTCGCAGTCGACCTCCAGCTCATCGTCTCCAGCTCGTCGTCGATACTTATTTGGGTCTTCTCTCTTCTTTGCCTCTAACGAAGCCGCCGTCATCCGTCGCCTGCATCGCCGTCGTCGCCTTCATCGCCACTGTCATCGTCAAAGTTGTCGAACCTGATCTCTCTCAAACACAAATCTGATTTCGTTTTACTGTGTTAATGTGTTTAAGTTTACATATTTAATATATATTATTATATTGTTGAGTGTGTGTTGAGTGTTGACTAGTAAGGCATGCATTGTTGACTTGTACATCACTATCCACTTGCACATTGTGATTGTACTATATTGACTTTAGTTTCTTGGAATTTGAATTACTTGGTTGGAATTTCATTTAATTTGTTGGATTTTGTTTAGGTTTTTTTTACTTTGGTTGGAACTTGGAAATTGATTTACTTTAGTTGGAATTTGATTTAGTTTGTTGGATTTTATTAAGTTGTTTATCGAATTTTGATTATCAATAGTCAATATTGAGTTTTTTAGAATTTGATTTTCAATTTTAGGTTCAAAATATGAAAATATATGAAATATTATGATTTTTTTGAATTATAGGAAAAAAAAAATACTAAAAAAAAAATTCCGGCCGGCTGCCAGCTTTCCGTTGACCGGCCGACGGCCGACTTCCGGCCATCTGCCTAGTCCTCGACTAGTCCCCGATTAATCCCCCTAGGCGCTAGGCGGTGGGTCGCCGCCCGACTGGCGCCTAGCGACTTTTACAACACTGGTTGTAACTACCATTTTTCATGGAGCTAGGACCACATTATGGTGTAAATTAGGGTTGTCGTAAACTTATGATGATAATTGTTAATATATGTACAAATATGTACATATTGTCATCCTATATTCATATTCCCAACTGCATGTTATAATTATTTATGAAATTCATGCATACTTGTATTGTTATCAAGCATATACGAAAAACTTATTTATATGAAATATGTTTTTGTTGATGAAATATGTTTGGGCTTGGGGTTGGTGTATGGATTCAGGGTGGTTGATTTTGGGTTTGGATTTGGGGTACTTGATGTTTGAGATGGATAATGGTGATGGTGTGAAGGGAGAAGAGCGCTGGATTGAAAAACAATCTATTTTTATTATATATTTTTAATATTTTTTATTATTTTAAAAAAATCTTAAGGGTACGTAGAATAGTAATTTCCGTTTTATATTGAAGGATACATTAGTCTTTTTGCTTCTTACAAGTTTTTTTATTCATTGTAAGAGAAGTAATGAATGATTCATATTCTTGTCCAAGACTAGATAGAATACTTAAAATTAAATTTTTCTCACTCAAAAGGTCAATAGGTAAGGTAAGATTATCAGCTATAGTTTTATACCCTTTGTTTGTGATTAGAATCTGAAGCCTCAACTCCAATGTCTGAGTTTGTGGTTGATCTTCATAAGTTGTCTCCAAATCTTTCTAGGCTAATTAAGTAAGATGTCGTGCAGCTATACACGTGCTAAAACTGATTCTGTGAGAGATGCAAAAATTGATCACGACTTTGACAGATAAGTAATTGAGGAGGAATAATAGTTGTTCTTGTAATATGATCATGAAATCTCATAAGGGGACTTTGCAAATATAGCCTATCCCAACATTCACTTTTAGGAAATAGCCCGTTGAGAAAAAAAGTGCATATCTAGCCTTTCCTGATATTTACTTTCTAGAAAATAGCCTTTCTAAGACAATAATGCCCTCCACAATTAAACCGTGCAAAATGTCGAAATTACCCTCTTACAATGTGTAAGGACGAAATTGCCCTTCTCTTCTTCTCCTTCAGTTGACTGAAGCAAAATCAAAATATTTAGACCTAACTTCATCTAGCTCCATGAAGCATTTGTCCTATGTCCTCATCTAGTTCACTCGATATTTGGTAAAATACGTCGAGAGCTGTCAAACCAGCTGCATTCCTGATGTTCATTTGTAGCTTTCTTCTTAAATTTCTGTCGCTTATGAGCAATGTTTACTGGGTCTGCACCCATATTATACGCAACATTAAAATTGAGCCACAAATCTTAGTTATAGCTCTTGTTTCAGTTATATTGATGGGCAAATATTTGCAAGGTCTGCACTCATGTTTTGCTTCTCGAAGTTGAGGTTAGAGTTTTATGTTTCATATTTCTTTTCTTTTTTTCTTATTTCAATTGTTAAAGTTTTTTTTTTTTTTTTTCTTTTACAAATTAACGGGCAAGATTTGGTTGCGATTATTGTATAGGTATATTGATCTGAGGCTACATTTCATTTCTTCAATTGTTTCAATTGCGGTTGAATTTTGTTTCACTTATTTAAACTTTGATTTTCAATATCATTACTGGTCGGTGGTTTTCTTCGGCATGAATTTTGATTCTCGATCATTTAATGGGTATTATTTATCTTTACGTCATAGTGAAACTGGAAATTAAACTTAGACTATGACCATGTTATTATATATTTCTTACTGTTAGAATTTGAAAGCATAAATTCCGTGTTAGATTTCGATGTTTTTGCTTAGTTGCGATGATTTTGCTATAGAATCCTTGCTTTTTCTGTAAGCCTTATCTTAAAGTTGTAATTTTTATTAAAGGTGAGTGAATTAAAAACTCTGCAGTGGTTGGCTGCACAGAATTTGACTAGACTTGGAGTTTCACTTTTGTTAAGGTAGCATTTGCTCTTCAAAGTTTTAGAAGTTTGATTTTACGAAATAGGGTGTAATTTAAATGTAAAGATGCCTACAACAACCAAAATTGTGATTTGGAATTACGAAAAACAAGCAAAATATAGGATTTATCTCTATAGAGAGTTGTGTTTTGCACATATGATGAGTAACCCTTTGAAATACATGTTAGTTTAGTTATGAAAACAATTATTTTAACTTTTGCTACCTATTTTTAAGGGGTTTTAAGGCTTCATAAGCCTGGTTTTGAAGCTAGCTCTTATAGAATGAGCACTCAGACGGTGAGGAGCCCTGCTCTAAGAGGATATCGACGGAGGAAGGCAGTGCTGGACCTTAATGTGCCACCATGTGAAAGTAGAGATTGGGAGGGGACTTCAACTAAAGTCAGGTCTCAGGAAGTACAAGCGATGAAAAAAATCTGCCGGCAAGACCAAAGAAGTTGAGGATACCGTCTGCTGGGGAGAAAAGAAAGTTACATTCTTATTCAAAGTGTGGAAAAAAATGACACAAGAAAACAACTTGCCCAGAACCATCATCTAGCACATGCAAACCAGCCAAAAAAGCTTGATCATATAGCATTTGTAAGAAAGAATGGCACAATAGACTGAAGTGCCCGGACAAGCCACCTGAACCTACCTTGATTGACACGGACGAAGAGAATGCCGCTGGGCCTGCAGTCATCTAAGTGTCTTGGCTGTGACCTGAAGCTATGAACATTGGATCTTGTTTTAGGGAACTTGTAAACCTGTTTTTGTGAAGGTTTATGGTGTATGTATATTTGTTTGTGTTAAACATTGCTGAACCAACCTCAACATGTTTATGTATCATTTGTGTTCATTGGAAATGTTATTATTTTGTATGTGTTTTTGTGATGGTTTATGGTGTATGTATATTTGTTTGTGTTGATCGTTGTTGATGGCTACTGAACCAAAACAGGTTTAGGATTATTGGCTGCTGATATTGATGTTGTTATTGGCTGGGGTTGCTGTTATTGATCTTGAAAACAGAAGATGAGTTAAGCCCGGGAAGAATGTTTTAGGCCTAGGAACTATCCCTAGGCCTAAATATAATTGTTCCTAGGCCCATGGTGAATTTAATTTCGATTTAAATATATTTTTTTGAAATTTTTTTTTTCGATTACACGGGATGTTTTTATAAAGCGATTGACACCCATAGGAATCGATTTCAGAAGTGTAAATATAATACGGGAGATCGATTCAAGCAACGAAAACAATTTACAAGTTTTTGAAAGAACTCTTAGGCACTTAGGGGTTAATATTTTAAAGGGTTGTTTGCTATATCTAGTGTAATGGGTAGCGACGTACTTTTTCGACCGTTTGATGATAACGAAACTTCACGTAAAGATTTCCATTGATACCCCTTCATCGTTGGACGGTGCCGATCGTTGAGATAATTGCGGGACCCCCATAATTTCGTCTACGAAGTAAAATTGTAAGGCTTGGGAACTATACCTAGGCCCAAAATAATTGTTCCTAGGCTTGTAAAATCTTTACACGCTGAAATGTCAACATCTTTACACGCTGACAAATAAACATATTTACACGATGTGCCACGTCATCAGTATTGGGGCTGATAAGAAGGAACTAAGCCCAGGAAGTTGAAGGCCTAGGAATTGGTATTTTAAGCCTAGGAACAACTCCTATGCCCATGGTGGATTTAATTTCGATTTAAATATATTTTTTTTGAAATTTTTATTTTTTTTTCCGATTGCACGGGATGTTTTTATAAAGCGACTGACACCTATCGGAATCGATTTTGGAAGTGTAAATCTAATACGGGAGATCGATTCAAGCAACGAGAACAACTTACAAGTTTTTGAAAGAACTCTTAGGCATTTAGGGGTTAATATTTCAAAGGGTTGTTTGCTATATCTAATGTAATGGGTAGCGACGTACTTTTTTGACCGTTCGATGATCTGGAAACTTCACGTAAAGATTTCCAATGATACCCCTTCATCGTTGGACGGTGCCGATCGTTGAGATTATTGCGGGGCCCCAATAATTTCGTCTACGAAGTAAAACTGTAAGGCCTAGGAACTATACCTAGGCCCAAAATAATTGTTCCTAGGCCTGTAAAATCTTTACACGCTGAAATGTCAACATCTTTACACGATGGAAATCTTTACACGCTGAAAAATAAACATCTTTACACGATATGTCACGTCATCAATATTGGGGCTGATAAGAAGGAACTAAGCCTAGGAAGTTGAAGGCCTAGGAATCGGTATTTTAAGCCTAGGAACAACTCCTAGGCCTATGGTGGATTTAATTTCGATTTAAATATATATTTTTAAAAATTTTATTTTATTTTTCTGATTGCACGAGATGTTTTTATAAAGCGATTGGCACCCATCGGAATCGATTTTGGAAGTGTAAATCTAATACGGGAGATTGATTCAAGCAACGAGAACAACTTACAAGTTTTTGAAAGAACTCTTAGGCACTTAGGGGTTAATATTTCAAAGGATTGTTTGCTATATCTAATGTAATGGGTAGCGACGTACTTTTTCGACCGTTCGATGATCTCGAAACTTCACATAAAGATTTCCATTGATACCCCTTCATCGTTGGACGGTGCCGATCGTTGAGATTATTGCGGGGCCCCCATAATTTCATCTACGAAGTAAAACTGTAAGGCCTAGGAACTATACCTAGGCCCAAAATAATTGTTCCTAGGCCTGTAAAATCTTTACACGCTGAAATGTCAACATCTTTACACGATGTGCCATGTCATCAGTATTGGGGCTGATAAGAAGGAACTAAGCCCAGGAAGTTGAAGGCCTAGGAATCGGTATTTTAAGCCTAGGAACAACTCCTAGGCCCATGGTGGATTTAATTTCGATTTAAATATATTTTTTTAAAATTTTTATTTTTTTTTCCGATTGCACAGGATGTTTTTATAAAGCGACTGGCACCCATCGGAATCGATTTTGGAAGTGTAAATCTAATACAGGGGATCGATTCAAGTAACGAGAACAACTTACAAGTTTTTGAAAGAACTCTTAGGCACTTAGGGGTTAATATTTCAAATGGTTGTTTGCTATATCTAATGTAATGGGTAGCGACGTACTTTTTCGACTGCTCGATGATCTCGAAACTTCACGTAAAGATTTCCATTAATACCCCTTCATCGTTGGACGGTGCCGATCATTGAGATTATTGCGGGGCCCCCATAATTTCGTCTACAAAGTAAAACTGTAAGGCCTAAGAACTATACCTAGGCCTAAAATAATTGTTCCTAGGCCTGTAAAATCTTTACACGCTGAAATGTCAACATCTTTACACGATGGAAATCTTTACACGCTGAAATAATTGTTCCTGGGCCAATAAAATCATTCCTAGGCTCAGTTTTGTTTTCCTTTGCCACGTCATCAGTATTGGGGCTGATAAGAAGGAACTAAGCCCAGGAGGTTCAAGGCCTAGGAATCAGTACGTTAAGCTTAGGAATAACGCCTAGGCCCATGGTGGATTTAATTTCGAATTAAATAAATATTTTTTTATTTTTTTATTTTTTTCCGATTGCTCGGGATGTTTTTAAAAAGCGGTGTGCACCCATCAGACTCGAGTTGGGAACTGTAAAGCTAATACGGGAGATCGAGTCAAGCAACAATAATAACTTACAAGTTTTTGAAAGACCTCTTAGGCACTTAGGGGTTCATATTTGAAATGGGTTGTTTGCTATCTCTGGTGTAATGGATAACGACGTACTTGTTCGACCGTTCGATGATGTCGAAACTTCACGTACAGATTTCTGTTGATACCCCTTCATCGTTGATCAGTACCGATCGTTGGGATTATTGCGGGGCCCCATAAATTTCGTTTATGAAGAAAAATTGTAAGGCCTAGGAACCATTCGTAGGCCCAGAAATAATTGTTCCTAGGCTTAGGGGTTTTTGTTCGCCACGTCATCAATAGTGAAACGTGTTAAGACATTATAGGGTGGAAGTGGATTACAGATGGATCCCACTAAATGTTCTTCTTCTCATTACAGGCTGGATCCCACTAATTCTTCATCTTCTTCCTTAGAGCATCCACAATGGTAAGACCCAAAAACAAGACCCATTTGTTGCCACATCATCAAAAATGGGTCTTCTTTTTAAAGAATGGGTCTTATTAATATATATATATATATATATATATATATATATATATTAATAAATACATTATATAATATATTTTGATATAATTTATTAATTTAAAATTAGCACAACCGAATTTCAAATTTTTTTTTTTTACTCTCTTTTCTCTTTAAAATATTGTTCTCCTCGTGGAAACGATTCCAACGGTATATTACGGGTGAAAATCGGATATCGTTTGCCCCCTCAAAAATTGTATTCAGGTTTACGTCTTTAAGCTGAAAATATTTACACGCTAAAATGTCAACATCTTTACACGATGGAAATCTTTACATGCTGAAATGTCAACATCTTTACACGATAGAAATCTTTACACGCTGAAATATCAACATCTTTACACGCTGAATGCATCTTTACACAATTTCAGCGTGTAATAATCCTGGAAACCTCCATTTTTTCTATTTTTCAATCTCTCTTCAAATTTTCAATTTTCTAAAATAAAAATAAAACATTTTTTCAGACCTCTATTTTTTTAAATAACAATTATTTTAAAGAGGAAAGAGAGTAAAAAAAGCTTAGAGAAAGAAACATGACATGTAGATAAGGGCATATAAACACTTTTTAAATGACAAGTAGAGAGTAAAAAAACTTTACTCTCTTTTCTCTATAAAATATTGTTCTCCTTGTCGAAACGATTCCAACGGTATATTACGGGTGAAAATCGGATATCGTTTGTCCCCTCAAAAGTCATATTCAGGTTCACATCTTCAAGCTGAAATCTTTACACGCTAAAATGTCAACATATTTACACGATGAAAATCTTTACACGCTGAAATGTCAACATCTTTACACGTTGAAATAATTGTTCCTAGGCCAATAAAACCGTTCCTAGGTTCAGTTTTTTTTCCTTCGCCACGTCATCAGTATTGGGACTGATAAGAAGGAACTAAGCCCAGGAGATTCAAGGCCTAGGAATCGGTACTTTAAGCCTAAGAATAACTCTTAGGCCCATGGTGGATTTAATTTCAAATTAAATATATTTTTTAAAAAAATTTCATTTTTTTTCCAATTGCACGGGATGTTTTCGAAAAGCGGTGTGCAGCCATCAGACTCAATTTCGGAAGTGTAAAGCTAATACGGGAGATCGAGTCAAGCAACGACAACAACTTACAAGTTTGTGAAAGGATTCTTAGGCATTTAGAGGTTCATATTTGAAAGGGTTGTTTGCTATATCTAGTGTGATGGGAGCGACGTACTTGTTCTACCGTTCAATGATGTCGAAACTTCACGTATAGATTTCCATTAGTGTTTCATGGAAATAATCGTTCAATAAGGCCTAGGAACCATTCCTAGGCCCATAAATAATCGTTCATAGGCCTATAAAATCGTCCCTAGGCTCAGGGGTTTTTGTTCGCCACGTTATCAATATTGACACGTGTTAAGACATTATAGGGTGGGAGTGGATTATAGATGGATCCCACTAAATCTTCTTCTTCTCATTATAGGCTGGATCCCATTAATTTTTCGTCTTCTTCCTTAGTCAAACCCTAACTAATTTGTTCCTAGGCCTATAAAATCATTCCTAGGCTCAGCTGTGCATCGTCGCCACATCATCAGTATTGAGACTGATAAGAAGGAACTAAGCCCAGGAAGTTGAAGGCCTAGTAATCGGTACTTTAAGCTTAAGAATAACTCCTAGGCTCATGGTGAATTTAATTTCGATTTAAATATATTTTTTTGAATTTTTTTTTCAATAGAGATAGGGCTTTTATAGTGAAACAAGATGACCAATATCAGTGAAAACTGAAAAGTCACCTTTACATTAATCATACATGCATGCATCCATTCCTAGGCTTATATCAATCAATCATAGGCTCAAAAACATACATGCATTAATCTTGATCTGTTCTGATCGATCTTTAGAGTAATGAAGAAATATTACACAAACAAGCAAAAGGAAACATAACCAAATAATTTCATAATGATTAAGAAGTTAAACGGTACATCATGTGATTAAAAAATAGAAAATATTGAAATGTGTTTGACAATAGAAGGTAGATTCGGTGTGTCCAACATTTGCACGCTCATTACGGACGGTGTCCTCAGCATTTGCAATCCGTTCCTGCAAACATTCAAAAATGGAGTATGCATTAATTCCCAGCTGATAATTCCTAGGCTCATAGCACCCATTCCCAAGCTTATATCAATCAATCATAGGCTCACAAAATACATGCATTAATTCCCAGCAGATGATTCTTAGGCTCATGACATCCAGTCCCAGGCTTATATCAATCAATCATAGGCTCAACAAAATACATGCATTAATTCCCAGCAGATGATTCCTAGGCTTATGGCATCCAGTCCTAGGCTTATATCAATCAATCAATCAATCATAGGCTCAACAAAATACATGCATTAATTCCCAGCTGATAATTCCTAGGCTAATGGCATCCATTCCCAGGCTTATATCAATCAATCATAGGCTCAAAAGCATACATGCATTAATTCCAAGTTGATAATTCCTAGGCTCATGGCATCCATTCTCAGGCTTACATCAATCAATCATAGGCTCAAAAACATACATGCATTAATTCCTAGTAGATAATCACTAATAGAAAATGATAAGGCAGTAATTATGGCTTGATTATACATTTATAACCCGAGTTGATAGAAAACGATCAAGCATACATGTTGATTGAAATAACCCGAGTTTTTGACTCGTATTTATAGTGATCGAAGAACAAGCCCAAAATTACTAATAGAAAATGATCAGGCAGTAATTATGGCTTGATTATACATTTATACTTGTATACAAGGAAGTAAATATCAATAATCAATGACATTCCTCATATATATTCAACGATATTGGAAATGGGTTATAACAGACTGATTTATTGGTGCCACAAAACCCCCTTCAACTTTTAGATGATCTCTTTTTCTTGATTAAGGAAACTATATAATTAAGCTGTCAAAATTGCACTGTTTCCAGACAGTGCTATCAAAATCACATAAATATTCCACGCCATGAATTATGGACAAATCTAGAATTGCCTTTACATATGATTATAAACCGTTACGTTCCTGTCACTTGATTCAATATACCAATTAATTAACATATATCATCATACTTAAAATTGGTGATCGTACCGAGTTTCGTAGAGAACCCGTGCCCAAAAATCTTCTCAAACCCCTTTTGATGGTGATCGTACCGGTCATTGCTTAGATCATACACACCCCCAACACCAAGCACCATATCAAGCTCATCCAACACCTGTATTCCCAAAAATCAATTCATAAACTACCACCAAATTGAATAAAAAAACAATCCCACAATAAACAACTCAAAAGGGAACCAACTTTAGAAGCTAAAATAAGTCAGTTTAGCTACAGAAACTTGAAAACCAAATGAAACTAATCATAAGCCAAAAATCCCACAACAAAAAATAATATATGTATAATTTTGTATATAGGTTAACAACCTGAAGACAAAAAAAAAAAAAAAAAAAATACTTATAAAAATAAGAGATCTACCTAATCAAAATAAACAAAATTATATAGGAAATCCAAAGAAGAAGCAATCCTTTAATGTATTTTAACACAGGACCACAAATGAATGTAAGAAGGAAGAACAACCTTTATGTATTGTTTCATGTCATTGAAAGAAATTGGTTTATGCCAATTTATAAGAGCATTGTTCTGCTACAAAACAACTAGAAATTGGTTAAACAATGGATGAGAATATCAAATTTTGCAGGAACTTTTCTAGTCTTATTTGAATCAAAACAAAAAGAGCCTGACAGATGGATAGCTTAGCATAAACACAATTCTTGGCATAAAGCGACCTTTCGTAGCAGCGATTATAAGGAGTATTGCTAATCTGTTCACTTCTTAACCAGAAAGCATAAAGAAGAACAACAGTATATCTATGTAATGACAAATATGTAGCAGGCACAAGGAATCAGTTGTAAAACTTTGTTTTTTATGTCGTTTTTGTTGTCAATTTGTATTTACTAGTTGCTTAAACAACATACAGACACAAACTTTCTGCTACAATTCTGGTGTAAGCAAAATGGATTCTTCTCATCAACTTCATAGTAGAATTACATATAAAAATACAGCAAACCAAATTCTACACAAAAATTCCAATGCTCACTAAAAATAAAATATTTAAACAAACTACTACCTTGTAAACAAGACCATCACTACTGAGTTTTGTAGAGAACCCGTGCCTAAAAATCTCCTCAAACCCTTTTTGATGGTGATCGTACCGGTCATTGCTCGGATCATACACACCCCCAACATCAAGCACCGCATCAAGCTCATCCAACACCTCCATTCCCAAAAATCAATTCATAAACTGCCACCAAATTGAATACAAAAACAATCCCACAATAAACAACTCAAAAAGGAACCAACTTTAGCAGCTAAAATAGGTCATTGTAGCTACAGAAACTTGAAAACCGAATGAAACTAATCACAAGCCAAAAATCCCACAACAAAAAATGTTTCAATTTTTCAATCAAAGAGAAAAGTGGGTACCTTTGAATCACGGGTGCAGCTTATTTGCGCATCGGAGAACTTGTCAGTGAGGCGAATCATGAAGCAGCCGAGAGCCTCGTCGCAGTGGAAGCTGCCATTGTGGGTGCTGAAGCGCTTGAGAGGCGCGTTAATGGGAGAGGAAGTGGAGAACCCAGGAGAGGAAACGTGTGTAGTTGACGGGGAAGACATGGCAGCTGCTGCTCGGAGAGGAAAACGAGAGCAAGTGAAGAGGTTTTTGTGAGAGTTGAAGTTGAATTGGAAAATTAGGGTTCCAGATAAAAGTGAGTTTTGTGGGAAATAGACCGAGGAGGGTAATTGAGTAAACTCTCACAATTTTTATTGAATAAAATATTTAACAAGGGTATTTAGGGAAATTCCAGGTGAGAGGCCTTGAAGGGCATTGTGGTAAATGGGGTTGTCCAAGCGGCTATATATGCAATTTTTTTTCCAATGGGCTGTTTCCTAGAAAGTGAATGTTGGGAAAGGCTATTTTCGCTAATTTCCACATCTGACAAATGCCATAAATTAATATTTCCACAATAGATCAGCATTCAACCCGCCCGGAAATTAATCTTCCAACAAATTGAAATCAGCATGAACTCTTAACACGTACGGTAAATTTGATTCATTTAATTTATAGTTTTCCTTGAACCAGTAATGATAATATTTGGAAGATGTATTTTGTACAGGTCCGATCCTTCTCTTTGAGAATAGATTGCAACCACCGCAGGCCTCTTGGAAATGTTACGATGAAGCTGTGGAAATATGAAGAGATTGTGAGAAGTGGTGGAAGAAGTGTACTATCATGCCTATGTTGTGCTCATGAATAGAGTTAAACTTCCCAGTAACTGCATGCTATCTGGTTTCATATCATATTTTACATGTTTGTATTACTTTTAACTAAGTTTCCGAGTCTTAAATTTTAATTATTATTAATTAACATGTTCTAATTTTGATCTTGAATTTCTTTTCCGGTGCTTGGTTTGGTTATATTATTGGATTTGTATCATAAGCTGAGCTTTTCAATGTTGAATTTAATTTGTACCCTTCCGAGTCTTAAATTTCCACATTTTAATTATCACATATAGACTTAAAAATGATAAAAATATGAGAAATAAAAAAAGAAAAGAGTCCACATTTATTGACGTAGCCAGGATTTCTATATCAGGGGGCTAAAGTAAATACTTAATCAAAATAATTATAAGTTTGATTATTAAAAACTTTTTAGTAATATAAAATGGTTACAACTAATAGAGGACATGAGTCTTACTTTTTAAAATGTAAATGCTATAAAAAAACATATATTAACAGAAAAATATAAATAACCTATAATACAAGTGCATCATTGTGTTTGAGTGGTACCCTATGACGGCTCACAATACAAAATTCATCAATTATCATATTTGAATCAATGGTATCAAAAAGTTTTATTTCAATATATACCGCCATAAAAACTTGCAAAAAACTCATATTTTATCTTATTGCGAAGTGTTCTTTTTAGTAAGATTCATGGTTTAAAATGCTTGCCAATATAAACACTTGACTTTAATGGTAGTGCATTCGGTTTAGAGTTCGTAAGATTTTTATGGATTTTTTTAAGTGGTAGATTTTGTTGAAGTCCATGAATTCCATAAATTCTATATAGTTTTTGTCAAAATTATGTTTAGAGTTTGTTGAATTTATACGTAGAGTTATATATAATTGAATGAATATTTAATGATTTATTTTGAAAAAAATATATATTTGATTGTACATCAAATAATAGTTTGAAATATATTATGAAATCCATGGGTAGGACAAGATTTGTTACGGACTTTTATATTTATAAATCTCATTATAAAATCCATCAAATTTCATCACTTAACTAATTTCTACCATGTCAATGACTTTTTTAAATATGTCTAGATTATTTGGACTTTTTGAAAATTTAAATTGAATACATCTAGATTTTAATGGAATTTTAAAAGTTTAGACTGAATACAATCAAACCTTTACAGACTTTTTAAATTCCAATCAACTCTAGATTTAATACACACCTAAATGTTTGGAATAGAAATTAAAATTAATTTATAAACTTTATAAAATAATATAATTTATATCATATATATTAAACATTTTCCAAAATTTTGGACCAGGCTACAGCTCGATCTAGTCTCTATGTGGCTACGCCCTTGATTGGAAGAAATCACTAGAGTCAATGTCCTTCTAGTGGCGGATCTCCTCATCGATGGAGGAGATTTGTTGGTCTCCTCCATTGAGGGAAGAGATCGATGAATAGGAGATTTTCATCAAACTCCATTGCCAAGGAAAACCGATAATCTTCTTCCACTGGTAAGAGGTTATTGTAGTCAACTTCCACCAATGGTATAGGTGGTCCCTTTTCCTCTATTTCATTATTTATTTTTTGATTTATTTAATCAGTAATTTTGTTTTCTTAAATGTGGACCATGGTCAAACATACGGCTAAAAAAACCGAGATTAATGGAAAAAGTGGTGCTATTTGGCACCACTATAATGACCTAATAATGTCATATTTCTAAAATTTTTGGCTTAATTACATAAAATTAAATGGTTTTATTAATTTGTTTGATTTATTTCTAAAATTACCTTTTTTATTTATTTTTCAAACTTAATACATCCTATCTCTAATCTCTCTATACGTTTCTCACCTCTACTGAACTAACTTGTTTTTCCTTCTTATTTTATGGTGGGAAAAAAATAAATAAATAAACAAAGTTTATCTCCATTGCACAACTTTTTTTTTTTTTTAACCAAATTGAACCAAACCAGCTTGCATTCATATGTAAATTCTACCAATAACAGTGAGAGTTTACAAACATTCGAATCCAAAATCAATCTCTCTACTGCTATCTCTCTCTCTCTCTCTGCCTTATCACATAGAACACCAACACAAAATTAATGTTATTGTAGAAGTGTTTTTGGGTTTATGTATTTTTATTTTTTTTTAATTGTTGATAACATACTTCAAACATTCTTCACATGCTTCCAGAGAAGGAATTGCTTCTAGATGTTTGATATCATTCTCAAACAATTCTTCCAAATGATTGATATCATTCTTAGGCAAATTTTCTAGATGCTTGATATCATTCTCAGACCGTTCTTCCAAATATCATTCTCACACCCTTCCAAAATATTTTGTATGTGTGTGTAAGAAGCAAATTTTTGTTGGGAAAAGTGACGCGGAAGCGTATGCCTAATATTCACCACATAACAAGTAACGTCTACTAGTAGAAAAATAAAATGAGAGAATCCAATCACACAACACAAGATTTTACAAAGAAAACCCAAAATAGAGAAAAACCATGGCCGTCAGAACGACAAGAGAAAAATATCACTACGTAGAAAATTGTTATAACTACACAATTCTAATATTATATTCTTTCTCTAACCTCAAACCCCAATTACAACTGAACCTTAACGAGCCCAAGCTCACAACAGAGCTTACATCTTAGCCCTTAGCTCACAGCTCTAGCTCTCTCCAAATCCCTCTTGAGTGCACCCCCATATATTCCATTAATCTCCTCCTAGGTCTCCCTCGTCAGATATTCCCTGGGTTTCCCACCCCTGGATATCCCCTTTGAGTCTCCCCCCGATCTTCTCGGGGTCTCACTCCTCGGATTTAACCATTATTTGATGTTCCCATGAGTCTCTCCAAGTATATACAACTAAAGAATAAGCCTCACTATTTATAGGGTCACTATTCTTGGTCTTTAAGGAATCAGACTACTATAAGCAGTTGGAAACCACCTAATAAGTCTTTCCTAAACAAGTAATCTCAAAACAAAACCTTCACCAACAAGAAAACCAACTTCCCACATGTTTTCCCAAGTTTTCTAGGAGTTTCATGCACCTTTACGGGCCCCAAAAACATACCCCATGCACTCTCACATGCCCAAATACTTTTGGCACGTAGCAACACGCAATGCTTCACAGCAATCTTCCGGTGGCCCGTTCGGGCGCGTTCGAGACCGGATTCTAGCATCGTTTTCATCGTTGGCTTCGTATAAGACTCTTCTTTCTAATGCCTCCAGAATCGCAATCATCCAAATCTGTTTGGAAAACTTTCACATCAGTTGAATACGTTTGATTCACGTAGGAAATACAAGTCAAATCCTAACAATTCTCCCCTTTAACGAGAATTCCCAAAACCTTCGTCCCTTCTCCGACGACATACCATGACTCTCTACACCAAGAATCACCAGGACTCTCTACATTGAGAATCACCCATAGCCCATCATAAATATACAACCACTTAGAAACAATCTGCCCTAATATTTCTTCCTGTACATGTCGAATAAACCTATTGAAAATTATGGTGCAACTCCCCATGCTAGATTTTAGGGAGTTCCTCAACCATCGACATCTTGTCCACCACATATCTTGCAACATCTTCTAACAAATTCCCATGTGCAACACCTTCTAACCAATGCTCAGTAATAGCCGACAAGTAGGCTTCCATCATCCTTTTCCATGAAGAGTAATTATCCTTAGTGAGTAACCGTGGTTTTGATTTCGACACACCCTCTAACATCCCAATGCCACTCATAGTGTTTAATGAATGAGATGCAATGTATGCAAGACACCAAATATGCATGGAACTATTTTTGTGTATCTTGGCACTTGCTCTGATACTAACTGAAAATGTGTCTAATGCTAATATAATTTACCTAAAGGGGGTGAATAGGTTATTTACTAATTAATCGATTATGTTACCAAATTTTCGATTAGTCAATTTTAATGGAAAACAACATTATAATAAAATCAAGTATAAGATTGTCGAATTTAAAAGACACTTGATTTTTAAGTGGGAAACTTCAAACTGGTAAAAACCCTTGAGATTAGCCTCGTTATCCACTTAAGACACATAAATCCACTATATGAAAAGAAGATTACACCCTCAAGTGATACACGGACACTTACTCTCGATAACCTCAGAGTATGGCCATTTCCCACTCACCACTCCTGGTTCAATCCTAGTGATATCCATTGATCTACTACTTTTGGCGTGAGCACCTCCTAATATACCCCTTGGGCATTTTATAGCGGGTCTTGGAATTGCTTGTACAACCACCACTTGTGGCTACAAGACTTGAACTCGATGAAAAGAGTAAAATTTCTAAGTGAACAATCAATGAATGCTCAATGCAAATTTATGCTAGACAAACACAAAAACGCTTAATTAGATGTGAATATAAAATACTCAACAATACTAGTTATTAAAAATGCCTAAATTAACATATATAAATGCTCAATGCAAAATATGCTAGACAAAAACATATAATGCTTAAGTAGATGTTGTTAAGTAGATGTTGAATTAACTATCCAACAATCCTAGTTATCAACTAACCCTTAAACAATCTCCACAACTTCAAAGATATGCAAATAATGAAGTTTAAAAGGAAAAGAACAATAAATAAGATGGAGTTTGTTCTTACCTAACAATGGAGACCATTAATGAAGACCCATGAAAGATGAAGACATTAAATGCACATGGGATGAGGGATGAAGCTTTCTTTCTCTAGAAACTCTAACCTCTCTCTAAAAACCTAAATTTTTAAGTTCCAAGTTGAAAGAGATGAGAAAGAGGTGTTTATATAGAGGTCACGTTAAAATTGCGTCGTTTTTGAAAAAAAAAATGTGCTTTTTCGTGGTCAATTTTCATTATCAAGCTTAATGACACCTGGGTAGCGAAATTCATTGGACAATTTATCGCTACCAAAAGTCGCGGTCTAGGTCAACGACACCTGGGTTGTGAAAAAATGCCACAACGTAACAACTTGATTTTCAAGTGACCTAAAACATGACCCAACGACATCAAAACCTATTGTATAACATACTATTGGAAATGTATGGATGTCTACTTTCTACTTCAATGTCTATAGAAAACAATTTGGTCATTTGAGTGAATAATGGTCAGATTTAGACAACAACAAAGTTCCCCTATTTTAATGGTCTCTTGGAGACTTTAAAACCAATCCAGATGATCAAAGAATTTTATGAATAATATACCGTTGGAAAGATATGAGTTTCTAGTCTATCAAAAAAATTTCAAAACTTAATTTGAATCTTTGTATAAAACGTTATGGTCACAAGACAATACAAAGGTCAGTTTAGAAAACATTTAAACAATTGAAAAACCAATCTTTCCAAACTAGACACTTAGCTCCAAACAAACACACCACATCTAACACATATCAAACAAAATGCAAACAACAAGATATCACAAGATAAAATAAAATGCATGATCACACAAATCAAATGTGTGAGTGTGTTAGAACAATGATCAAACTGCGATAGAACGTCGCCAACAAGCACAACACAATTGAATGATGCAACAAGCCTAGATATCAATCTAAATTCTTAGTGCATGAACATTTGAACAATATGTGTGTGTATAAATGTTTCACAACGATGCAAGGACCCAAGTATGCAAATTATTTGTTTGTGCGCCTAATTTCTTCAAGAGAACAAGTCGAGTAGATTTTGGGCTCAAATTTTAGGCTTTTTTGACTTCCTAGCCTTTTCTATAAAGCTTGATATTAAAAAAAAAAAAAAAAAAAAAAAAAAAAGGAAGAAAAAAAAAATCGTTCATGGGAGGTGGAAGAAAGACGATACCAGAGATAAAGAGATGGTAGAGATATTAGAGATGGGGTTTATTAAGTTTGAAAAATAAGTAAAATGGTAGTTTTGGAAATAAATAAAATAAATTAATAAAAACATTTAAATTTATTTAATTAAATCAAAATTTAAATAAGGTGGCATAAATAGATCAGTAGGGGGTGTGCTAATAGCACCACTACAAAAAATAATAATAAAATAAATTTTAGGTTGTTAGCTGAGTCAGCTGGTTGGGGCCTCCAATAGTCCAGCGGCCAAAAAAAATTTCAAGAAAAAATTTAAGTGGGGGAATGCTGTATTAATAGGAAAATAAGAAAAGAAAAAGGGGAAAAAATAATAATAAAATAAAATTTGGGCCGTCAGCTGAGTCAGCTGGCCGTTGGAGGCCCCAACGGTGGTTCCGCTCCAGTTTTGCATATTTCAGAATCGGAGTCGGAACTTTAAGGGTATCGGTTCTAGAACCGGTTTCGAAACCGAAACCGAAACCGAAATTCCAGTTCTGATCAGGTTTTTTTGGTGGCGGTTCCGGTTCGGTTCACCATTGGAACCAAACCTTGGTCATGCTTACCTATAACCTAAATTTAAAAATTCTAAAATAATCTAGAAGATCATTTGTTTTTTATCTAAAAACTGAATGGTCATGAATAAACAAAATTCAAGTTTACAACAAAAAAATAAAAGAAAAAGAATATATGGTGCATGATGTGCACATTTCCGCATACAATTCAAAAAATGCCATTTTTGTTTTGTTTTATTTTGTTTTATTTTGTTTTTATTGAATTACATGCATCAAAAACAATATATATATATATATATATATATAAATGGTTTCCTAAATTATATGCACCGGTCTCTCTATATATATAAACAATTATTTTATAACATTTTCAAGCCACAAATTAATTTACTCAATATCGAATATAAAAGTAAATAAAGAGTTCATACCACAATTTGGTAGGAGAAATTCAATTATTCAATCCTAGAAAGATTTTAATATGAAAAATGATTAAAGTTTTTTTTTGTTTTTTTTGTTTTTTTTTGTTTTTGTTCTTTTCTAAAAGCCCGTATAAAATAAAAATAGGTTAAAAGAAAGAATTTTATACCATATCGGATAAGTTTGGAAATATGCCTTCTTTGATAGGATAGACTTAAAGAAAATATTTTAAATTTAATCTAGTGATTTCTAGTTAACAAAAACAAACAAAACAGCCTAATGAGTTTAATTCAAATATAAGTGAAAAAAAAAAAACCTAAGGGGGGTGTATTCAACCCGGATTTCGTTGGAGTTGGATGGATTTGTTTTAAGTGATGGATTTTGATGGAATTCACTAGGGGTGGGCGCGGTTCGGTTCGGTTCGGTTCGGTTTTGGCCAAAACCATATTGAACCGTTATATTTTCGGTTTTTGAAAACTTGAATCGGTTTAAACCGTATTAGATCATGAAACCGAATTGAACCAAACACCTTTATCTCGGTTCGGTTTGGTTCGGTTCAATTCGGTTTTGGGCCTATTGGGCTTGTTGGGCTTTGAGGTTTTTTTTATATAATTTTTCATTTTTTGTATCCTTTAACAACTATTTTGTATTTGGACCTTTGGATAAATGATTTTGGACTGTTTTTTTTAACAATCCCTCACATTCAAAACACATCTAAATAGACCCCATTAATCAAATTTAATCCAAATCAATCACCATTCTATATATATATATATATATATATATATATATATATATATATATATATATATACCTTCTGTCCTACTCAATAGTTACCACCATTCTAGATAGGGTCTGATAGGAAAACTAGAAAAGTAAAATTAGGCATTTTTATTTTATTTTTTATTTAAAGTTCGGTTCGTCGGTTCGGTTCGGTTTTGGAAGGTCCAAAACCGAAACCGACCCATATTCAATGTGGTTCATTCGGTTCGAACCGAATTGAACCGAATTGACCATGTGAACCGAACCAAACACCATATTTCGGCTCGGTTCGGTTCGGTTCGGTTCGGTTCGGTTCAATGAACCGTGCCCACCCCTAGAATTCACAAATCCCACAGATTTCATTAGATTTTGTTGGAATTGTGTAAAGAGTTCATTAGAGTTCATTGGAATTCCTTATGTAGAATTGGATGGATTTGGATGTATTTGTAAGGATTTGTCTTTAAAAAAGAAAAACAGATTAGCGAGTTAAATTAATTAAAAAAAAATGTATTTTTGTCTATATAATTTTTTTGAAATGCTTTAAAATTAATTTTTATTCCTTAAATTTGTATTTTTAATATAAAAGTAAACATTTAACATTAAAAAAAAAAAAAAAAAAAAAAAAAAAAAAACCGTAAGTCACGCTGCTGCTGAAAATGATTGCCCCCATTCATTCAAAAACAAAAACAACGAAAAAAATCAAAAAAATATCATCATCAACCAAGGCATCTGCTTCACATCATCAACCAAGGCATCTGCTTCACAACGAAAAAAATCAAAAAATATCATCATCAACCAAGGCATCTGCTTCTCTTCCTCGACACTTTCTCTACCTCTCTCTCCACCTATCGCAATTTCAATGACCTGGTAAGTCTCTTTTATTTCATTTTTCAAATATAAAAACGCAAGAATCATGATTATTGGAATCGAATTATTTCATTTTCCAATAACAAATTAAAAGCATTTTTGGGGCTTGTTTCTAGGGTTTGGCGACTGGAAATTTCCAGACAAGTTTGGGAATTAACAAGAGTTGAAATTGAAGGACAATCGTTTCCTGTTTGTGAAGAAATTCAATTTGAATTGTTCATTGGACAACAGAGAGAGTGAGAGGTAGAGAAACAGAGAGAGAGAGAAAGGTGCGTGAAATCTGAAATCTTCACAAATCTTTGGGTTGAGGCCAAGATTTGGAAAATGCCTCTCTATTTATATTTTCCCCTCCCAAATCCATCCAAATCCAACCAAATCCATCCAAATCCATTGGATTTCCAATACACCCAGATTTCGTTGGATTTGTTTGAAATCCTTCAAAGTCTGAGTTGAATACACCTGGATTTCGTTGGATTTGTTTAGAATCCAATGAAATCTAAGTTGAATACATCCTGATTTCTAAAATCCAACAAAATCAAATCAACTCCAACGAAATCCGGGTTGAATACACCCCCCTAAGTCCTTTTTATAATGACATATTGATTGTAACCTTTGAGCTTGCTCATTGATTGATTAACATCAAACAAGCATATATCAAATATCATATCATATATCATATATATCATATCATAATAATATAATAATAGACTTTTCAACCAGAAGTTGTCATGTATCCTCATATTAAATGCTTGCAAAATAGTCATAAAATTATATATATCATATATAATAATATAATAATAGACTTTTTCAATCAGAAGCTGTCACGTGTCCTCCTATTAAATACTTATAAAATAGTCATAAAATTATATATAAGAAAAGCCTATCATAATCATATCATAGATTAAATTTTTATTTTTTTTTAAAGGAAATATCATATATAATCATATAATAGGAAATCATATCATATCATATTATATAATTTGAAAATATTTTATTTTCATGAGAAAGTGACACGTGTCATCTATTTAATGTTACCAAATATTTATGTCCAGTTTGTAAATAGCACTCCGTGACTTATATTTACTTGGAAAATAGTTTTAAATATATTTTTTAGCATGCATGGTTATTACACTAGTTATATATATATATAGAAAAATTTTCAAACCGGTGCATCCTGATATAACTTCGTGAGGATATTGAATATGAGTCATTCGTTTTACATACTTTGACTCAAGTGTGTATGCACTTGTCAAAACTTGTGGCTCACATTTAATATTTTGATAAAGTTATATCAGGATGCACTGACTAGATCGGGACTGTATATATATATAGTATATATAATTTCAGTCTTTCTATTATCAGTTTGAACTGACAAAAGTTATATCAGTTCCTTGTATGTGGGCCACTGGATTTAAATACTTTGACTGACAAGTGCATACAGCCAAGTTAAAGTATTTAAATCCAGTGGTCCACATGCAAGGAACTGATATAACTTTTGTCAGTTCGAACTGATAATAGAATTTCTGTATATAATTTTTAGATTTGCAAGCATGTCAGTTGCAACAATTAATCATAGAACAACAAACACGCATAAACCAAGCAAAATCATAACTACAAAACAACTTACAAAATTAAAGACAGCTACTGATTGATATATGGAATTGAGCAAGAAATGCTAGAAGAGTTGAGCTTATCTTCATACATACAAAGACTCACTTATTTTAAATTATCACGATCGTTTTGATAATTCATAAGAAAACACACGGGACTGAGATTTTCCGATTACCATTATTGCTCAAGATCAAGATCTATACTTGTTTTGCTGGATAGGGAGTTGCTTAAGAAGGGAGTGTTTAGCAGATTTCAAATTGCGCAGAGCATCTCTAATGCTAATGCGGCAATCAGGAGAATGTGTTGTGCAAGACAGTCCAACTCCGATGATTGTGATCAAGCAATCTTGTGGTATTTCTGGGTTTATGTGCTGCAGCTCGTGGTCTAATACTTGCTGCACCTTGTCCGGAAAAGTTGCTTCCACCCATTTAACTATATTCACTTCTCCATTAAAACTCTCGTGGGTCGGACTCTTTCCTGTAAAAATCTCAAGTAGCATTACTCCAAAGCTGTATACATCTCCAGCTGTTGATGGTTTCTCACCGAACCCATATTCTGCACAAAAGATTCAGTGATTATACGTTAATCAAATCTCAAAAGAAAAAAAAAGTTATATATGAACATGAGCAGGAGAGTTGTTATAGCACTGAACCTGGAGGGATGTAACCGATAGAACCTTTTAAAACATGTGTACTAGAGCTGATGGAAGCCGATTGATTTTCCCTTTTTTCCATAAGTAACTTGGCCAACCCAAAATCGCCTACCTTTGCAGTCATGTCTTCATCCAGAAGTATGTTGGTGGGCTTCAAATCACAGTGTACAACTGGAATTTCACAGTCATGGTGAAGGTAGTCCAGCGCGCAAGCAATGTCGATGGAAATATTCAGTCTGTCCATAACATCAAGACTAGTACCATCTTCCTTCTTTCTCTTGCCATGAATCCAATCTCCCAAGCTGCCATTACTAAGGAACTCGTAAACCAGAGCGAGAAAGTCACTGTTTCTCAAGTCCAAGCTAGAGCATGATGTCAACAATTTCACAAGATTTCGGTGCCTCACATTTTTTAAAGCTTCACACTCGGCAAGGAAGCTCTTCCAAGATCCAGTCTTTTTGATGTCAAAGACCTTAACTGCGATGCTGATTCCTTCTCTAAGATAGCCTTTGTATACTGACCCAAAGCTCCCAGATCCAACAAGATTTTCCTGGCTAAAATTCCCAGTTGCTCGACGGAGCTCTTCATATGATATCATTTGAAGCTTCTTAATAGATAATTCTGAAGCTCGTAGGATCTTCCCCTTGTTTTTTCTTACTAAGATCAGCGTAGCAATTAGTAAAATAACTGCTATTGTTGCCGTGATGGCGGCAATAATGTAAATTTTGACAAGTCTTGCACGGCTTTGAGCGTTCTCAGGACACACCGAATGCAAGCAAAGCTTCACATTGCCTTCTAAATGGACATTAGAGAAATTTCTGAAAACTCCACCGGTGGGAATCAGTCCTTGTAGATTATTGAATGTGAGGTTCAAGGACCGGAGGGCTTGTAGGTTTTGGAGGTCAGAAGGAATGGAACCTGAAAGTTGGTTTGAGGAGAGGTCTAGAACTTCCAGACCTTTCACTTCTCCCATTGTACTTGGAATTGGACCTGAGAGCATGTTGTTAGCCATCAGTAGTTTCTCCAAGCTTTTACAGTTTTTGAATGAGCTGGGGATGTCACCGGATAGGCGGTTGTTAGATAGGTCGATTGTAACAACATTTTCTAGCCGTCCGACTTCTTGAGGCAGCTGACCATCCAGGAAGTTGTTAGACAGGTTTAAGATGGTACTCAAACTACCAAGGCTGAGAATTTCTTTGGGAATGCTTCCATTGAGCCTGTTGTTGGATAAGTCCATGGAAAGCAGTCTGTGGAAATTTCCAAATGTACTAGGTATTTCACCCTCCAATTCATTTCCTGATAAATCAATCTGGTTTAGCTTTTCAAGATTACCAATTGAATTCGGAATACTGCCGGAGATTTGATTTCCAGCCAAACCCAGAAATTGCAGTTCCTCAAGTTGGCCTATTTCAACAGGGATTTCACCAGAAACTGCATTGTAGCTCAAATTCAACAAAGTCAAGCTCCTGAGACGACTAATTGATTTGGGTATTTTACCATAAATACGATTGCCTCCCATGTATAAATGCAAGAGCTCTGTGGAAAGACTGCCAATGGATTCTGGAATTACACCTTCCAAAAGATTGCCATCAATAGCGAGGAAGCTAAGACGAGTACTGTTTGTCAAAGAAGTGATGAAAGCAAGACCATCGTCGCCTGAACTAACAATCCTATTTTTTCCAATGTTGTACATTTCCAAGAATGGAAGATTACCCAATCCTGGTGGAACCGTTCCCTCGAGAAAGTTTTTCGCCATACGTATAATTCGTATATTGGTGAGGTTGTGCAAAGACCCTGGAATTGTTCCTGTGAACTGGTTGATGCAGAAATTGAAGCCTAGAAGATTTGGGAGTGTATCTCCAACATCACTGGGAAGTCTACCCCACAGTTGATTTGAAGCTAAAGCCAAATAAACAAGGGAAGACATGTTGTAGATGGAAGAAGGAACAGAGCCAATAAGATTGTTGATGGTGAGATCAAGAGTTTTCAAATTCTGGAGACGGCTTATGTCACTAGGTATTGTGCCAGTAAGATTATTTGTTCCCAAATTCAAGTCGTTGAGTGATGATATATTGGCTATGGATGGTGAAATTTCACCCCACAGAAGATTTCTGGCCAAGTTCAAAACTCTGAGCTTTTTGAGACGGCTGAGTTCTTCAGGAATTGTTCCTGAAATCTGATTTCTCATCAAATCAAGAATCTCAAGCTGAGCCAAGTTGGTGATGTTCATAGGTATCCCACCTGCCAATATGTTGGAGCTCATGTTGACAACTCTCAAGCGAAAAAGGTTTGTTATTTGGAGTGGAAGAGATCCTCTGAGCTGGTTGTTTTGAAGTTGAAGGGACCGGAGGAAGGAGAGATTGCCAATATGAGGGCTTATGGTACCCTCAAGCCGGAGACCGGAAAGATCAAGGCCGGTCACTCTGCGTCCGAATGTGTTGCAGACAACTCCAGTCCAATTGCAAGGAGAGGAAGAATCTTGATTCCATGAAGACAGAGGGCTTGGAGTTACCGAGCTTAATTGAGACTTGAATGATATCAAGGCCTCTTTATCTGTGATGATGCTCAGAGAGACTGACTGCACACATTGTATATGCAATAGGAATTTGAAGTATGTTAGCAGAGCTACTAAACCAAAATGCATTGATTGGGAAGCTAAGGAAGCCATGCTTATGGGATTTTTCTTTGTTGAGTTGTGAGGAGCAAGAGAAAACACACATGGCTATATATAACAATCTACCAACTGCTATTGCACGTGAAATGCACATGTTTCTTTTTTTAATTGACAAATAATTTGTTTATTAAGAATTTAAGATGATACTAGCAATAGCAAGCATACTTATTTTGTAATGTTATTAATTATTTTCTTTTTCCTAAATTTTTTTTTTTTTTTTTAAAATTGACACTTTGATTTTAAGTACAACTAGCTCCATCCAAATAGTGTTTCTTAGGTCATCTCCATCCCAGCTTCAAATGATTTGAAGCATGAACTCCTCTCCAACTGAACTTTTAACATTAGCGACATTTTGAAGATATCTACGGTGCTGCGCCATATAAGAAATAAAGAATAAAATAAAATTTTTTAATTACAGTTTTACCCTTCCCTCTTCAATCAGTGAATTGTTAATTATTGAGAAATAATAAAAATAAAAATAAAAATTCCTTTTAGTGTAACATCTGGTGCAATGGGTTGGAGATAGAACAAATAAATTGTGTGAAAGTTACAACATTTTTATTTAAAAGTGGCACCAAATTGAAGTAATAGGTTAGAGATGGCCTTAGAGATCTAACCAGATCAAGCACAATTTGCTCCATCTAGATAGTTATTCTCATTCATATATATATATATATATATATATATATATATATATATATATAGAGAGAGAGAGAGAGAGAGAGAGGTCTTCCGACATGACACAAACTTACAACTTTAATAATGTATATATGAGGGGTATATCATATTTACGATTGAGTCAACCTTATCTTGTCGAGATCTAAATAGTAGAAGGAATATAAATTTTAAGTATATAAAATAAAATGAAAATTTTAATGGACTCTCTGATGTATCTATAAAATATCCCAGTGTTAAAAGTAATGGTGTTTAAAGTTAGACGTTCAAATTTTAAGTAAAATACATCAATCCTACATGATAATTTTTAGTGTGTATAGATATTGGCTCATGACTCATAAACATTTATTTCACTGATGTCCAAATGATGTGGTAAAACTATAACCCATTCATTTAAATTGTATTATATTTGCATGATTTAAATGATTTAAATGAATAGATTAGAGTATTGTCAAATCATTTAGGCATCAGATTTGGATACCAAATTTGAACAAAGTAACATTAGTACTCCATTTATTTCACTATGTTTCTTTATGTTGACTTTTTTTTTTTTAGTTACAAGTTTGTGGTTAGAATTCAATTGCTTCATGCTCTGGGTGCAAAGTATGAATCCCATTAATTCCGTGTACAACAACCTAACTACAACAATACGTGGAAATATATATATATTCTTTTTACATTTTTCGTCCTGATATATTTATTGTCAGGATGAACTGATAATAGAAAATATGTATATATATATATATATAGAATTTCTCTTGTAACAAGATGAGGTTGGTCCGGTGGTAAACCTCTTACACCTGCACAGTTCTCCCATTTCCTTAAAAACTCCGAATTTATATAATAGTGTAAACTTAAAAAAAAAAAAATTAAATAAATAAGGAGTTATATAATATTATTGAGAATAAATTTAGACATTTTTTTGGAAAACCTGGCATTACTCATTTATTTATATTTGTTATAATAAAATGAAAGGTCTCATACTTCTTTACAAAAAAAAAATAAAAAAAATGGTCTCATGTGAATAAGAAAATTAAATTCATGATTAGCGACTGAACAGAAAAAAATCTGAAGGCTCTTTCTCAGGAAAAAAAATAAATTGAAAGCTCTTTCTTTGAAATTCAATGTCTAAGCTTGCACAATTTTCTCTAGCATAAGCATCACTCCAACTAAATTCTCCTTACTCACTGCACTTTTGTTTTGTTTTGTTTTTTTTAAAAAAAAAAAGCTGTCACCATTGAGGTCAGAGGTCTATCTAGACTTGGCAATAATAGGCTCTACAAGCAAGGTCCAGAATGCAACTCCCATTCAAGGGCAAGGGTCTCCCCACACTTTAGAGCTTAATGGGCAAATGTGCATATGTACAATTCGAAGGTTTGAGCCCAGGTGGTGGAGCTTCATTTTGAAGTTTTTAACCTCGGCAATAGATTCTTGATTTATTGACTACTCGATTGTTTGACTTTTTGTTCAAGAAATATTATTATTATTATTATTAAAGCTTACACTATTGTGGGTCAGGGGTCTACCGGGATTAGATATGGCAAAAATCCTCGACCCACCCCAAACCGATGGGGATCCAATCCGTTTGAGACGGGTTTAGAGAACTTAAAACGGTATTCAGGTCGAGTATGGGTCAAACGTTGTTGACTCGGTTTGTAACTGGGTCATGAATGAGTCAAATGACTATGAGAGGGGACTCTCTACACATTTCGATTTAATGGGCAAATGTTAACATATATTTACAAATACCAGGATTTGAACCCTAGTGCTGGAGTACTGGAGCTTCATTTTGAAGTCTCCAACCACCAAGGCAATAGACCCTTGATAAAATTAATTATATTTGAACATTGATTTCAGTATTAATGGTGCTATAAAATTTATTATATTTGAACATTGATTTCTAACACCTACACTAATACTCCCCCTCCCAAAAAAAAATATAAAATGAATAAGAAAATTAAATTCCTGATTAGCGACGGAACAGAAAAAAATCTGAAAGCTGTTTCTTTGAAAAATAAATAAATTTGAAAGCTCTTTCTTTGAAATTCAATGTCCAAGCTTACACTATTTTCTCTAGCATAAGCTTCACGCCAACTAAAGTCTCCTTACTCATAACTACTATTCTTGATAAGCTTCATGCCAATTAAAGTCTCCTTATTGACTACTCTTTTTCATTTTGTTTTTGAAAGCTGTCACCATTAAAGTCTCCTTTCTTCGGATATTATCCATTATTCGAACCCGTGACCTTGAATTTCTCAAGGACCCAACTGACCATCAAGTCAGATGACGGGCTCAAAGTCTCCTTTCTCATGACTATGACAATTTTTTGGAAATCCTAGCTTTACTCATTTATGGTCTCATACTTCTTAAAAAAATAATAAAAAAATAATGGTCTCATGTGAATAAGAAAATTAAATTCCTGATTAGTGACGGAACAGAAAAAAATCTGAAGGCTCCTTCTCTGAAAAAATAAATAAAAATAAATTGAAAGCTTTTTCTTTGAAATTTAATGTCTAAGCTTGCACTATTTTCTCTAGCATAAGCATCACGCCAACTAAATTCTCCTTACTCACTACTCGTTTGTATAAGCTTCACGCCAACTAAAAGTCTCCTTACCAACTACTCCTTTTTTGTTTTTTTAAGCTATTACCATTGAGGTCAAAGGTCTATCGATACTTGGCAAGAATAGGTTATACAAGCAAGGTCCAGATCGAATGCAACACCCATTCAAGGGTAAGGGTCTCTCCACACTTTAGAGCTTAATGGGTAAATGTGCATATATACAATTCAAAGGTTTGAGCTCGGGTGGTGGAGCTTCATTTTGAAGTTTTTAACCTCCAAGGCAATGGATCCTTGATTTATTGACTACTCGATTGTTTTGACTTTTTGTTCAAGAAATATTATTATTATTATTATTATTACTATTAAAGCCTACAGTACTATTGTCGGTCAGGGGTCTATCGGGATTAGGGATGACAAAAATCCCCGACCCACCCAAAACCAATTGGGATCTAATCTATTTGAGACGGGTTTGGAGAACTTAAAACGGGATTCAGGTTGGGTATGGGTCAAACGTTGTTGACCCGGTTTGTAACTGGGTCGTGAATGAGTCAAACGACTATGAGAGGGGACTCTCTACACATTTCGATTTAATTGGCAAATGTTAACATATATTTACAAATACCGGGATTTGAACCGTCATGGTGGAGCACCGGAGCTTCATTTTGAAGTCTCCAACCACCAAGGCAATAGACCCTTGATAAAATTAATTATATTTGAACATTGATTTCAATATTAATTAATGGAGCTATAAAATTTATTATATTTGAACATTGATTTCAATATTTTATTTTAGAACTGATGTTATATGAAGAGATGATGTTAGTCTGGTATTAAACCCCTAAAACCTGCAATGATCCTCTCCCTCCTAAAAAAACTCCGAATTTATATAATAGTGTAATACTTAAAAAATAAAATAAAAAATAAAAAAATAATATATAAAAAAAAAAACCGAAGTTGTATAATATTAGGGTACGGATATTGACATCCATAAATATGATAAGCACACCTGAATTTATAAGTATACCCATGTCTAAAATTTAAAATTAAAACATTACTATAAACACCCATCTTAATACCAATAGTACCTTTATTTAAATGAATGTTTTCATTTTAATACAATTTATTTATAAACCCCTCATAAGTTATTAACACACCCAATACAAAAAATAAAAATAAAATAAAATAAAATAAAAATATAATAATTTAAAGAATGTAACATTGAAGTGGCTTTAGCCAACATACCTACAATAGACTGGATGGATATTATATGCAGGAGAATTCAAGAAAGTAAGGTTTGAAACAACTATGTGTTTTGATGATACAAGTTCCAATAGATGAGGACGGCTGTAATTTAAGGATTTAGAGCTGAACCAATCCCACCAAACCGATCTTTGGCCTTCAATGGTTCCATTATCACCTTGTGCAATGTCAAGTTGTTCATGTGAGAAATTTTAACAACGATTACGACAGGGAAAATAATGATTGGAAAATAACAATTACTCTTCCAACAAAAAAATAAAAAAATAATAAATAATAATAATAAAAAAAGAAACAAGCAAACATGATCAAACTTGTACCCAATACAAACTTTCTTCTATGACAATAACTTTTTTTTTTTTTTTTTTTTTTTTAAATAGCAAGATTTTATTAACAACCAAAACAAGGAACAAAGGAATAACAAACCAACACGCCACAACTAACCCAAACAACAAACACACACTAAAACAACAATTTGAAACCTTACATTGATTCTTTAGAATCTAGAGAGAACACCCAAAATTCAGTTTTCAAGTAAAAAATAATTTAAGTATGTTTTCTCTTCTACAAAAACTAAAATTTTGATATAATGTATAAGCATAACTATACCTCGTAATTTGTAAATTCACTACTGTAGTCTATAGTACATTCGACTCCAACATTGTTCATGCTTTGTTGAGAATTCACAAAAATTCGATAATTGTTCCAACAATGGGATATGTACTGCTATCTTTAAAAAAAAAAAAAAAAAAAACTTCTCACTTTTTTTCATTGATAGAGTTCATAACAAAAATAAATAAATAAATAAATACGTACCTCTATGATCGGAATCCTTTGAAAATTCTTGTTCCGTTACTTTGTTGTATGATAATGGGAGATTTTGGCTCCGTTGAGCTTATGTTTTTCTCGTTCTTTAATATATATATATATATAATTAAGGTTGAATTAGGGTTTTTTTTTTTTTTTTTAATAAAGTGATATAGTTGAAAATATGGGTGTAATTAATGGGTGTAAATAGTATTTTGTTTATTTTTAATTAAACTAATTTGTCCTTATTGGTAAATTCCTATTGGGATATTTTTATAATTAAATTTTTTATTAAAATATGGGTGTGCTTATCATATTTATGGGTGTCAATATCAGCTCCCATAATATTATTGAGAATAAATTTAGATAATTTTTTTAGAAAACCTGTCATTACTCATTTATTTATATTGGTTATAAAAAAATGGATGGTCTCTTGTGCAAATAATAAAATTAAATTCCTGATGAACAGAAAAAATCTGAAAGCTCTTTCTTTGAATTTTTTATTTTTATTTTTAAAGCTCTTACTTTGAAATTCAATGTCTAAGCTTACACTATTTTCTCTAGCATAAGCTTCACGCCAACTAAAGTCTCCTTACGAATGAGTCATGACTACTCTTCTGGATAAGCTTCATGCCAATTAAAGTCTCCTTATTGACTACTCTTGTTCTTTTTGCTTTTCAAAGCCGTCACCATTAAAGTCTCATTTCTTCGGATATTATCTATCTATCATATCCATCATTCAAACCTGTGACTTTGAATTTCTCAAGGACCCAACTGACCATCAAGTCAGATGACGGGTTCTAAGTATCATTTCTCATGACTATGACAATTTGCCTTTCCACTGTGATCGACACTATGACAATTTCTTTGGAAATCCTAGCTTTACTCATTTATTTATATTTGTTATAACAAAATGAATGGAGAAAAAAATGAATGGTCTCATGTGAAAAAGAAAATTAAATTCCTGATTAGTGACGGAACAGAAAAAAATCTGAAGGCTCTTTCTCTGAAAAAATAATAATTCAAAGCTCTTTCTTTGAAATTCAATGTCTAAGCTTGCACTATTTTCTCTAGCATAAGCATCACGCCAACTAAATTCTCCTTACTCACTACTCGTTTGTATAAGCTTCACGCCAACTGAAAGTCTCCTTACCGACTACTCCTGTTTTTTTTTTTTTTTTTTTTTAAGCTGTCACGATTGAGGTCAATGGTCTATCGATACTTTGCAAGAGTAGGCTATACAAGCAAGGTCCAGAATGCAACACCCATTCAAGGGTAAAGGTCTCTCCACACTTTAGAGCTTAATGAGTAAATGTGCATATATACAATTCGAAGGTTTGAGCTCGGGTGGTGGAGCTTCATTTTGAAGTTTTTAACCTCCAAGGCAATGGATCCTTGATTTATTGACTACTCGATTGTTTTGACTTTTTGTTCAAGAAATATTATTATTATTATTATTATTAAAGCCTACAGTACTATTGTGGGTCAGGGGTCTACCGAGATTAGGGATAACAAAAATCCCTGACCCACCCAAAACCAATTGGGATCCAATCTGTTTGAGACGGGTTTAGAGAACTTAAAACGGGATTCGGGTCGGGTATGGGTCAAACGTTGTTGACCCGGTTTGTAACTGGGTCGTGAATGAGTCAAATGACTATGAGAGGGGACTCTCTACACATTTCGATTTAATTGGCAAATGTTAACATATATTTACAAATACAGGGATTTAAACCCTAGTGGTGGAGCACTGGAGCTTCATTTTGAAGTCTTCAACCACCAAGGCGATAGACCCTCGATAAAATTAATTATATTTGAACATTGATTTCAATATTAATGGAGCTATAAAATTTATTATATTTGAACATTGATTTCAATATTTTATTTTAGAACCGAAGTTATATGAAGAGATGAGGTTAGTCTGGTGGTAAACCCTTAAAACCCGCAATGATCCTCTCCCTCCCCAAAAAACTCCGAATTTATATAATAGTGTAATACTTAAAAAAATAAAAATAAATAAAAAACCGAAGTTGTATAATATTATTGAGAATAAATTTAGATAATTTTTTTAGAAAACCTGGCATTACTCATTTAATTATATTGGTTATAAAAAAATGAATGGTCTCATGTGCAAATAAGAAAATTAAATTCCTGATGAATAGAAAAAAATCTGAAAGCTCTTTCTTTGATTTTTTTTTTAAAGCTCTTCTTTGAAATTCAATGTCTAAGAGCATCTCCAATCCAAACACCAAATATTACACCAAAAACACCAAAAAAGAGCATCTTTCTTACACCAAATTTTTTTCATCTCCAATGTATCACACCAAATTTTACACCAAAAGAGCATCTTTCCAAAATATTCTTCCAATACATATTTATACAATATTAATTAATTTTTATTAATTAACTTATACAATAATAATTAAAAAAAATTTCATAAAAATATTATTCTTCAATAATTACTTATATAATGTCCAAAAAATTAAATAATAACTATACCGAATATTATTGAACTTATTTATCCAACTAATTTTCACTTAATTATTTCAACAAGAAAATTTTACATTAATCTTTTTCCATATAATTTTCTCATCTGCTTCCACTACTTCCTATTTGTTTGCTAATTTCCTGTAATGCTGATCAGCTCATTCGTATTGTTAGGACTATTTATAGCCCACAATTGTTGGATGAGATTAATTATCAATGAATATTGTTTTTCTCCCAAACTCTACTTAATTCTTCTTCTTCTTTCTCTATATTTCTGTCACAATCTGTTGGTACACAACAATTTCTAAATGGTTTTTTTAAATTATTTTGAACGAAGTTTTATTATTATTGTCAACCTGTGTTGCAATTTGCTTTATTGTAGAGTTTATTTATGTAATGTGTTTAATTGCACTAGATTTACTAATTAAGTCAAGTTTAAATTAGTTAAATGTATTAATTAATAATTAAATTTAATAAATTAAATATGTATATCAAAGTGGGTATCATTTTAAAGATCTCAACGAGATCTTTTCAACGGTATATTTATTAGAAATACATATTGTTGAAATTAAGTGTAAAAGAGTTAAATTAATAATTTTTATAAAAAGTAAATGATGATGTGACATCATAACAGAAAAAAACAAAAAACAAAAAAGAAATTTGGTGGATGAACAATGCCCACCAAACCTGGTGGTTGGACACTGTTCATCCACCAAATATTATTTGGTGTGGATGGTGTATACGTTGGAGATGTTTTTTTGGTGTATTTGGTGTATTTGGTGTGGATGGTGTATACGTTGGAGATGCTCTAAGCTTACACTATTTTCTCTAGCATAAGCTTCACGCCAACTAATTAAAGTCTCCTTTCTCATTACTACTCTTTTGTATAAGCTTCATGCCAATTAAAGTCTCCTTACTCATGAGTCATGACTAGTCTGTTAGCGAACAAACCTTCACTAATACGCGCGGAAGCGTTGCCGGATAGAACACAAACAAACACAATGATAAAGAAGAGATAAGATGAAGAGAAATAATTAAATCAAATCACACACAACACAAGAATTTACGTGGAAACCCAAATCAGGGAAAAAACCACGGCTATCAGGACGACAAGAAAAAGTTCCAATATGTAGTAAATTGTTACAACCACACACTCAGGTTCTCTCTCTAAATAATACCCCAAACCCAATTACAACCAATGCTCACTTTGAGATCTCTATAGTATTTGCTATTTTTGCTCCACCACTCTCAGGTGTTTTTCACACTTAATAACCTAGTTATTATGATCTATTTATATGTATTACAGGGAGTTTAAGCTAACAAGGAAATCTATCTCCTAGTCATACAAGAATACTTATTCCACATAAATACTATTTCCTATTTAAGATAAGTCTTCTTGTAAAGGAGAAATCTTTTTTCCATTTAGAACTTCCAGAAGCAACATATTTCCTCTTTCATGAATATTTCCTGATTCGACGCATGCTTGTGATTAACTACGATTCAAGTTGCAGTTGGCCACCCGCTTCCTAAACCGTGTTGAACTTGACCACTCAGAAAACCGTGATCCATACGCCATGTCACCAAGTTTCATCACGACCGCTGCCATGACCACAGCGGTCACCGCAGCGGTACAAACTGGAATGAGACCGCTACCGTAGCGCTGCCAAACAATTGGCAACGGTGTCCTACCGCTGCCATGACCGTTGCCAAAGCCACAGCGGCTTGGCAGCGGTTTCGGCTGTTCTCCGCTTCTTCAGTTTGTTTCACCTCCAAGCCTCCCTAAATCATAATCTCATACTCCCAAACGTTCTCACGTCTCCAGGAAGTCTCCGTATTGGTAAATCATTGTTTGGTATCCATTTGGTAATTCAAGCCATATCCAACATAGTCTTCTGGATAAGCTTCATGCCAATTAAAGTCTCCTTATTGACTACTCTTTTTCTTTTTGTTTTTGAAAGCTGTCACTGGGGGTGGGCGTTTAATGGACCGGTTCACTTTTCGAGTGAACCGATAAATAATCGATAATATCTGGTTTTTGAAAAAGTGAACCGATCCGATAAAATTGAAAAATGTGAACCGATCAAAAACCGATTGAACCGGTTCGGTTCGTTTTTTTCGGTTTTTTTCATCAAATTGCATTTCAAGCAAATCTCAATTAAACAAACATATGCAGACTAAATCAACTAAAAAATTGCTAATGTTACATGATCTACAACTCTGCCACCATATTACATTTTAAACTCATATATTGCTAATGACCTTCAATGATGAGAAAGACTTTGAGCAAATTCCAAGATCAGCTTTGCAACAGAGCTCGGCCTTTCCACGTGAGGAAGATGGCCGCAGTCTGGTATTTGGTGTATAATAGAGTAAATTAAGTTCAGCAAATGCTAACCACTCCAAGCTTGTTACTAACGATCTGGTCATCTATATTTCTGGGCATTTAATTGAAAATTTGGACCACAATATAATTGCAGCTGCTAAAAAAACAACATGAATAATTTAAAGCAGTTTTACCCATATACAGTTTAAATTATAAATTATAAATTTCACAGTAGTAACAACACAGTTTAAATCTCAAGCTTTACCCATATACACAAATGAAATCAACAAAACTCACAGCAGAAAACAACCAAAAGAGTCTGAGGTAAGAAGCCCAAGTGTATACAACAGGGGAAATGTGGAAATTACTTTGATGTAGACATTTTCGGCTGCTTTTTCCTCCTCACCAAGTACTTTGCCAGTTGCCACTGCTCGAGAACCTTCGAGAAACATGTCTCAGAGCAATCCTTGTAGCCATGACAGTAATCTATTATCTATGTAATTCCTGTAAATATAAAATGTGACAATTAACTTCCAGCATACCTACGGTCAAGTCATCAACTGATATAATGCATCTTAACTTTGAAAAGGGGGTTTTTGAGAGATTAGAGAACATTTGAGAGATTAGATCGACGAAGAATGAAGAGATCGATCTGAACAAGAGAGAAGAGATCGATTAGAGGAGATTTAGAGAAGAAATTTGTTTAACCAACTTGAGCAAATCGACGAGAGAGAGAGAGGCAAAGAGGCAGAGGAAGTCAGGCATGTGTAAAAATTTAGGGATTTTTCTATATATAGGCTGGTTCTCGGGTCGGTTCACTGGTTCGAACCCTTGAACCGGAAACCGAACCGGAATATTCGGTTTTTTTAAAAACGAACCGAATCGAACCGGTAAATAGTAAAAAACAGGAAAAAAACCGATTGGACCGGTTTGGTTTATCGGTTCGGTTCGGTTCACTGGTTTTTTGCCCACCCCTAGCTGTCACCATTAAAGTCTCATTTCTTCGGATATTATCTATCTATCATATCCATCATTCGAACCCATGACCTTAAATTTCCCAAGGACCCAACTGAGTGAACTGACCATTAAGTCAGATGACGGGTTCAAAGTCTCCTTTCTCATGACTATGACAATTTGCTTTTCCACTGTGATCGACACTATGACAATTTTTTGGAAATCCTGGCCTTACTCATTTATTTATATTTGTTATAATAACAAAATTAATACTTTTTATATCTTGAAAAATGGGTCAAACTGTCCCAAGTAGTTGGCCTCAATTATTATGGATTTAGACTCAATTTAGTTTCTAAAAGATTTGAGGTCCAAAATGATAGTGTTGGTGAGATCATAATTGTGACAAGAAATGTACTGATTTGGATTGGACTCAAATCAGTATTTGGGCTTATCTTTATTTTAAATGTTAAGGCTCATACCCAATTAAATTGGTAGTTAATCCAAGCCCAAATCCAGTTATATAGCCGGTCCATTTAAGTTAGATTGCCAACGGAACCCTAATTGTTTTAAGTAGATTGAATCGGTGAACAAAGAAGAGAGAAAGGAGAGAGTGTGTTTGGAGTTTATGGAGTCATTGTCCAGACTTCTTTTGAGGACATTTCAGAGGTCGAGTTGTGGTCCGATCAAGCTCAAATTTGGTTAGCATGTTCTATTCTTGTAGTTCTTGATTTTGGGTGGTGGAGATTAAAATTGGAGTTTCCTATGGATAGATCTATTTCCCCGAACAGAGCTAGACAGGAACTTGGTATAAGCAATTGTTTGAAGATATTGGTGCTAGGTAAGTTGTTCTCTTGTCAAGGATTTCTTAGATATGTTGGTTTGACTCTATGAATCATTTATGAGAATAAGCATATATAGGATTGATTTATATTCATCTAATAGTTCATGATCCTTAACATGTTTTTAATTAGATTTTCGGACCAATATAGAGATTTCTGGAGATCCCCTGTTTTTATTAGACCAGCCAGATTTCGGAATATTGTTTTTGGTTAGTTAATCATCGTTACAAATTATGAAAATTTATACGAAGGTAGATGTATATGTCTAGTATCATTCTGTAAAGTTTCGTGATTTTTAGATGTGTACAAATATTGTTATAATTTTCGGAATGGACAGAGGTCGGATCTCATTCTCTGCTGGACAGATTTGAGAAAAACGGGAAAAGAATGAATATTTTTATATTCAAATGATCATGGATTAAATTGATAATTTTATTGTAGTATTTCCTATATGTCTAGATCATCAATGTCAAATTTCGTAATATTTGGATATCTAGAGAATTAATTAAAACTCGAGGATCAAAGGGTGGTCAATTGTGCTTATTTGCTGGAAATTAGATTTCTAAGTTTAGTTCAATATATGTGAAGCTTATGTTGATTTTTAGTGGAAATTGCCAAAAATGACCACATATATTACAGGAAATTCGTTTTTAACCACAAACGAAGTTTTAATTGTTAATAACCATGTTTTTGAGAAATTACTGAAAAGCCCTCATATAAATACCATCCCCAAAACACTCTCTCTCTCTTTTCTCTCTTTTCTTTCTTTTCTTTCTCTCTCCTCTCATCTCTCTCCCCGATCTCCTCTCTCTCTTTTCTCCTCTCCATCACGTCGCCCATCGCCGGAGTCGTCGCCGAACTGTTCGGGCTGCGCCGGACGTCGTATTGTGACCTCAAGAACCAGAGGTGCCGTGGTTCGTCAAGCACAGCCCACCGTTGGTTCGTGCGACGATCAAGAGATGCCGCGATGGGGGTCATGCACCGCATAATGATTCATCACGACTCACAAGATGGATGGGTAATTTTTTAGTGAATGAATATTATGAATCTGTTTGTGGATGGATTTTTGGTGAATGGATATGTTGATTTTGATTTTTGATTTTTTTGAAAGATACGATTTTTATTTTGTTACTTTTTACTTTTTATTTTCTGAGAAATGATTTTTTATTTTTTATTTATGTTTTTTTAAATAAAAATAAAGAGAGATGGATCTCCACAGTTCATGTGGAGATCCATCTCTTTTTACTTTTTATTAGATTTTTTTTAATTAATTTGGTCCAATAATATAATTATGAAGGCATAAATGTTATTTCTTAATAACCTCAACTAATTAATGGTAAATATGTCTTTTACTATCAAGATTCACCTTTTTAACGGAAAGAGGAAAAATGACGAATAGTTTAAACTATAGAGGGATAATGGCCATTATAGAACTAGAGGGGAGATTTTGACCAATATGGCAAACATCAGAGGGAAAATGAAAATATCCCTTAATATAATCAAGGCAACTACTAGTGGCGGTAATCTTGATTGTAAAATTTACCAAATTAATAGATAAATTGCACTAACTTCTCTAAGTTCACCAGGAATTGCACTCCCTTACAACTTTCCTTTAATTACAGAAACACAACAACCAACAACCATTTACTAATGAAACGGTTGACCGTGCGTAGTTACTTAATGTTGGAAGTACAATATAGTATTTATGTGTGAAAAAATCAATTAACTAAAATTAACTATACATCTAAATCCTGCGACGTCACCTACTCCACAGAAGCTAAAGATAATTCAAAACTAAAATAAATATTATTTCAAAAAAGAAAAAAAAAAAAAAGATTTCTTTATGATGAATATTCATAGTAATGTTAGATTGTTCAAATTAAGAGTAAATAGAGTAGAATGATAAATTTAATTAAATGTAATGCTAAATAATTTGAACGATCTAGTATATTCTAAATTAAAAATCTACTTACGGTTTTTCTTGATAAAATGACAAATTTACTTTTAAGCTCCACAGGCAACGGTAAATCTAATTGTGGTCAATTAACAACATATATTCAGTCTTAGCTTAATTAAGGTCATTAGTTGAATATCACACATAGGAATGGCAATGGGGCTGTTCCGGGTGGGGTAGCCTTCCCCGCACCCACCCCATTTATTTTTTGAAAACCTATCACCTCATAAAACCCCACCATAAATGGAGCGGGTTGGGACGGGGCGGGGTACAACGGGGAGTGCTTTCCCCATCCCCACCCATTTACCCAATTTATATATATATTTTTATTTAAATGATAAATATATAACCATTGAATATGATATAATATATAAAGTAGTAAATAATTCCAAGAAACTATTTAAAAACATCTCATAAATATAATTCTCACAAGTAAATTCAATCATTTTCAAACATAAACATAAAGTATGAAGTCAAAATATTCGAAAATTGTAACGCTAATTATCTAATAGTTGCATTTATTTCTCTAGTTCTCTCTTCTTTGGTTTGTTTCCACCTCATGTTATTCTTTTATGTTTACACAATTTTCTCTTGATGACACCAGTATTGGGTCTTCATTTTCTAGTATATCTGTAGACATATTTGTGCCTACCTGAAGTAGTGATAAACGAATTAAATTTAATTCAAGAGTTGAGAATTATTAAAGTAATAAACTTGAAAAAAAAAAAAACTGTTGTTATTAAAAGTATTTTGAGAAAGAAACTTACTGTATGTCCTCTATGTCCTCTTGTGTTTGAGGTTGAAGCTCGAATGATGAACTTCAAGTTGTTTGAGAATTAGAGACTCAGAGTTAAAGTAGCGGCTAAGGTTTTAATAGTATTTTGTTTTGTCACTTTATGTTAAATGACGGTGAAGAGATGTAAAGTTAGGGTTAATGTATTTATATATATATTTCTTTATGTTAGATATATTTATTTTCTTTGAAACTACGTAGTTTAACTAAGTATTATTTTAAACGGGGCGGGATGGGGAGTATAAAACTCATCCTCGCCCCATACCCATTGCGGGTTAGACTATCTATCCTCATCCCCGCTCTATCCCCACTCCAAAAGTGTGGGTCCCCGTGGGGAATTTTGCCATCCCTAATCACGCATTTTGAAAAAGAAAAAGTAATTATTTCAAAAAAAAAAGAAACAAAGTAATCGGACAAATTTGTTCAATTTGCGCTAAACATACCTTTTATTGATGCGCCCATCTTTTTTTTTTTTTCCCTACATTAACCACGTAATTCTCGTACTACTGTTTCGAAAACAAATCAATAAAAACCGTAGAAAGAGATAAATTGTGGTCGAAAGCAAAACCCTAAAAGCAGTAATGGTGCCGAAGAAGAATTACAAAATATCCAAGGCAATCAAGAAATCAAAAGAACAACCAGAATTAGATCGACTCCCTAATTTGCCAAATCCAATTAACCATCATATTTTTTCTTCCCTAGACACCAAATTCACCGTTCAAACCTGTATTATTTCCAAGCAATGGAAAGGCCTATGGAAATCTATTCCCAACCTCAGTTTCGATTGTTCCAATTTCAATAGAATCGAGGACTTTGATAACTTCATCATCACCACCTTGTCTCGTCGTGACCACACCGTCAACCTCAATAGATTCTTTCTCTCTCAACGAGGTAGGATTGGTTGGTCTTTCTTGCATAAAATCTTTAATTGTTTGGTTTCACACTGTGTCAATGAAGTTGCAATTTCAACCGAACTGATTACGTGTCAGTCGATTAATACCTTCGAAATAAAGGGTTTTTACCCAGAAATTTCCCCAACAACACTGATTAGTTTCCCGACACTGACCATTTTGCGTTTGAGTCATTGCCATTTCCCCTATCACAATAGTGAAAGTCATGTCTTTGAACCCTTCTCTAGCTGGTTTAGCTGAGCCTGGAACGTCTTTTAGTGTTTGAAGACTTTATATTAGAGTTAATTACACCCTTGCTGATGACATTTACGTATAGTTGATCATTTCCGTTGAGGTTCGCTGATGTGGTAGATCTTCGTCGGGTAGAAAATGTGTATATTGACGTACAATTATCGTCTTTTCTGTACCCTCCACAAGATGATTTTAGAGAAGAGTATGTTCATAATTTTACTAGTATGATCCAGGTGCTGCAACATGCAAAGTTCATCACCTTCACCACCAATTCGATTGAGGTATATATAATTTTTTCTTTCTTTCATTTATATTAATGTATATAATCCTTGATTTATTTTCATCATTATTGACCCGTCCTTATTACTTCTCAGAATTATAAGGAATGGATATATGTAGAATCTTTCTAATATGAACTTGCTATTGAAGATTCTAAGAGATTTTGAGTACAATTTTCACATTGTTTTTAAGTTCGTAGTTCCCAAATATACGAAAAATATATAAATTTGTGATTTCCTATAATTTTCTCTTTTTCATGGTTTTTCTCTTCTCTCTCTACAGATGCTTAATTTAGTTCTGATTGATCTACCTCTTCAACCATTTCCTAGCTTTTAAAATTTAAATAACTCAAATCTCTGAAGTTAATAATCAAATCTAGAGAACACACAATGCTGCTTAATTCCCATGTGAATATGTGATGAACTATTTATTCAGTGGGTCAAGTCATGCGGTTTCTCTGACAATTGAACAAGAAAGGTATGATCATCATTTTCACACTGTTATTTATTTAATTATTATTATTGATATTAATGTTTTTCTCCTAAATTGTCGTTCTTTAGGAAATTCATTACTTTTCATCTTAGATTATTGTAATATATATCTTATTTACATATCTTGTTGAAAATAATATTTATTTCTAGTATGAGTTTTCACATACATACGAAATGATTATTCATGGATTCTTTGTAGATATTATTATTGTATATTTATATCCCTAATTCCCATAACTATTTATGAAATGTATGTTTCTTGTTTTATCAAACCTGTTTTAAAAACTTGTTTCTGTGAAATATCCAATCAAACACATGTTGATAATTTGTTTATAATACAATGCTATTATTCTCAAACTCATTTCCAAAATTTGCTTATAAAATACTTATGCTTTCATAAAAAAAATAAAAAAAACATGTTTAAAATGTAATATCTTCGAGTTGTTATCAAACAAAATAGGGAAATAATTAAAATCCTCCATATAGTTTACATTTTTCTCCAAAATCCCCCATGCCATGAAGAATTTTGTTAAATATTTGAAATCACATAAGGGCAAATAGGTAAATTACCCCTCCCAATCTTTCCTCTCTCTCTTTCTTCCCCGTCTCTCTCTTTCTTCTTCATGTTTCTCTCGGATTTTCGGTTTGTTGGTTGAAGTTTTGGTTTAGGGTAGGATTTTGGAGGGGTTCGAAAATTTAATAGCACCCTTTAAACTTTAAAGAGTGAGTTTTAAGACTATCACCAACTTAATAACTTAAGTTTTAATAGCACCTAAAGTGTAGATCTGACAAAAATACCCTTAAAACACACTCACAAAAATAAGTTTCGCGCTTTTTTATGTTTCCGACACTTTTTTTGTATTTTCGAGACTTATCAGATAGTTTATGAGACTTTTTTAAAAAAAAAAAATAAGGTTGTTGGTGATAGAGATCAACCCCACCCCAACATTTTATTAAAGAAAAAAGAAAGAGAACAAAAGAGAAAAGAAAACAAAAAAAGAAAACAGATCAATAGAACCTAAAAGAAGGTCTACTACAAAAATCATTGAAAAGTCCATTTGGGAGATTAAGCTTAAACACCTATCCCAAGCGGGGCGCCAACGCCAAGGAACTTTTCGAGACCTAGAACGAAGGATATCCACTACAAAAGTTGAATCGCTCTCCAACCATAACCGACGCCAGCCAAAAGTCCAAGCATAATCAATAGCGTGAACGGCAGCAGCCAATTCAGCTTCAAAAGCAAAGCAGACACCAAGAGGAATAGCAAAGCAACCTTTAACAAATCCCCTGCAAGTGCGAAAAACCCCTGCACAACCAGCAAGGCCAGGACTACCAAAAGCAACCTCGTCCGTGTTAACCTTAAGACAGCCCGGCGGGGGAGGGTGCCAATTAACCTCTAAAATGTGAGGAGCCTTGGAAGGACGACCAGAGACATGAAGTCGTTGAAGAGTCTGAAGTTCATCCACTTAAATCTTCATAGTGCCAGACTGAAGGGAGTCTGCCTCGTGAATGAACGCCAAATTAAGGAAATAGCATCGGTAAAAATAGGCTTGCCACCCTCAAAGGTAGCTTGATTTCAGAGGAACCACACCACCTAGAAGAAGCTCGCCAGAGAGCTTTCAATTGAGTGCTAAAGACAACCCTCATCGCCTCCTGCCAAAGGTCCAAACAAGTACCATCCAACTTAAGTTTATGCCCAAACGTAGAGGATACAACATCCCACAACCCTCGAACAAAAGGACAATCAAGAAACAGATGTCTTAAGTCTTCCTTTGCAGCACAGCAAAACCGACAACGAGATGGGGATATAAAACCTCTGACACGCAACGCAATGTCCGTAGGAATCTTACCATGAAACAAGCGCCAAACAAGGACCGAGCGAGAAGGAGGAATAAATGATGCCCAAATCTGCTTACCCCAAAAAACAGAACTCCTAATCTCAGAAAGAGAATCATAAGCGGATTTACAGGAAACAACACCATCCATAGAACAAGTCCAAACTAATGAGTCTGAGTCAGTGCTCACCACCACTTTCTCAATATCAGAAGCAACATCTGGATGAGAAGCTTGAAAAGAAGCAGGAATATCCCAACCCATAGTATCCGAATAAATGTCCCCCACAACAGCATCCAAAGGAGGTTGTAACGATGAACTATAAGGTAGTTTATGAGACTTATCAGGTAGTTTTCGAGACTTATAAGGTAGTTTTCGAGACTTATCAGGTAGTTTCCGGGACTTATCATTTATATTTGCAATTTTCAAGAATTATTGGGCAAAAATGAAATTTTCCAAAAACGTTTTTGGTCATTTGCTTCATCGAGACCTCCATTGGAGGTTGATTTCGACCTCCAATGGAGGTCTTCATCTCCATTGATGGACGACCACCAGAGGTTTTGGAAAAAAAAAAAAAAACTAAAAATGGCACAAATGTAATAAACGAAGGAGATGGGGTTATTTAGTCCATTTGTGCCATTTATACTTAAATTATTAAACTAGTGATACTCTCAAAATTCAATATAAAAAGAGTGTTTTTTCCCACCATTTCCACTCTTGGAGGTGGTGATTGATGTTTTGGGTTGATGTTTTGGAGGTGGTGGTTCATGTTTGGGTTTGGGGTCAGATTTAGGGTGGTTGATGTCTAAAATGGATAAAATACATTTGACACATGTATTTTATCCATTTTAGACATCACTTACTGAGTGCTTCTATGGTTATAAAATGCATTTTCATTTTTTTTGAATTATTACAATATTAATTAATTCATGATTTATTGAAGGAGATAAAACTCAAACTCATAATCTTATGGTCTTGATGTTGAGACACATAATACTGAGTCTACCTTATCTAATCTTATAAAAACACATGGTTTTTTTAATCTGAAAATTTTACTTGCTTTCCATCGTCTAAGTTAACTGTAATCGGTTGTGTATTATTAGGTTAATGGTTGTTGTAAGTGTGTTGTAACTACCATTTTTCATGGAGCTAGGACCACATTATGGTGTAAATTAGGGTTGTCGTAAACTTATGATGATAATTGTTAATATATGTACAAATATGTACATATTGTCATCCTATATTCATATTCCCAACTGCATGTTATAATTATTTATGAAATTCATGCATACTTGTATTGTTATCAAGCATATACGAAAAACTTATTTATATGAAATATGTTTTTGTTGATGAAATATGTTTGGGCTTGGGGTTGGTGTATGGATTCAGGGTGGTTGATTTTGGGTTTGGATTTGGGGTACTTGATGTTTGAGATGGATAATGGTGATGGTGTGAAGGGAGAAGAGCGCTGGATTGAAAAACAATCTATTTTTATTATATATTTTTAATATTTTTTATTATTTTATAAAAATCTTAAGGGTACGTAGAATAGTAATTTCCGTTTTATATTGAAGGATACATTAGTCTTTTTGCTTCTTACAAGTTTTTTTATTCATTGTAAGAGAAGTAATGAATGATTCATATTCTTGTCCAAGACTAGATAGAATACTTAAAATTAAATTTTTCTCACTCAAAAGGTCAATAGGTAAGGTAAGAACAGGCCCGGCCCTAGGGGGAGCCCAGTGAGGCGACCGCCTAGGGCCCCCGATCTGTAAGGGCCCCCAAAGTTTAATTTTTTTTTTTTTTGGATGTTAAATATAACTAACAAGCCCATAGATGAATTTAAAATAGGTCCAGTGAACCCCTAATTTTTTAAAACTAATTAACCCATAAAGTGTGTTCAAAATAGGCCCAATAAACATATTTCCATTTTAAAAAGGCCCACAACAAAACCCACTTATAATTCTAAAAAGTAAAAAACATCAATAAACTACTCTTACCAGGAACCAATCAACCAGAAATCGAGATTCAACAAAAATCAAACAAGGATTCTCTTAAATCTTGCTATTTGTTAAGAAATTTTAGATTTCAGATCTGTAATCTGAACTTGAAGTCGTTCACCCATTCTTGAAGTCATTGTTCAAAGAATCAAAGGTAATTAATAATTAAATCATTTTTTTTATAAACCTCCTTTTATTAGATTGTTAGAATTCAAATAGGAAAAGATGAGTAACTTTGTAACTTGTAAGTGAGTCAGGTGGTGATGATCGATTTTGTTTGGTTCAAATTGGTTGTGGATTTTCTTATAATTGTTGTTATTTGTTAATTGTTATCATGTTATCTTTTAGGTACATAACGAAAAAGATTGGGGATTGAGTCATTGTCTCATTTACCAGTTCAAACAAACATCACACCAAGTCTAAAGTCTTCAAGAGATAAGGTCACTTTCTTACAAAATTTTCTTTATTACTTTTATTTTATTATTTCATGATGTTGGGGATTGGCGATTGCTGTTGCTTTTACTTTAGATTTTTTATTTTTGTTTACTTTATTACCAAAAAAGATTGGGGATTGCTGTTGCTTTTTTTTATTTTAGCAGCTTTTAGGTTTTTGCTAGCATATAAACCCTTCCTTTTTTGCCTATAGATGTGGCTTCTGAATATTTAGACGGTATGCATTTGTTAACGGCTCATGGTGATTATGATGTTATTGTGATATGATAACTATACTCTGTACAAGTATTGAGTTTGAGTTTTTTGTTATTGAGTTTGAGTTATTATATTGATATTTACAAGTATTTATTATAGAAAAGAAAAATCTAGTAAACATACATAAAGTATCGAGGGCCTCACTTTCTGTAGTTCACCTCGGGCCCCGAAAATCTCAGGGCCGGCCCTGGGTAAGATTATCAGCTATAGTTTTATACCCTTTGTTTGTGATTAGAATCTGAAGCCTCAACTCCAATGTCTGAGTTTGTGGTTGATCTGCATAAGTTGTCTCCAAATCTTTCTAGGCTAATTAAGTAAGATGTCGTGCAGCTATACACGTGTTAAAACTGATTCTGTGAGAGATGCAAAAATTGATCACGACTTTGACAGATAAGTAATTGAGGAGGAATGATAGTTGTTCTTGTAATATGATCATGAAATCTCACAAATGCCATAAATTAATATTTCCACAATAGATCAGCGTTCAACCCGCCCGGAAATTAATCTTCCAACAAATTGAAATCAGCATGAACTCTTGACACGTACGGTCTTGCATTTCCAAATTTGATTCATTTAATTTATAGTTTTCCTTGAACCAGTAATGATAATATTTGGAAGATGTATTTTGTACAGGTCCGATCCTTCTCTTTGAGAATAGATTGCAACCACCGCAGGCCTCTTGGAAATGTTACGATGAAGCTGTGGAAATATGAAGAGATTGTGAGAAGTGGTGGAAGAAGTGTACTATCATGCCTATGTTGTGCTCATGAATAGAGTTAAACTTCCCAGTAACTGCATGCTATCTGGTTTCATATCATATTTTACATGTTTGTATTACTTTTAACTAAGTTTCCGAGTCTTAAATTTTAATTATTATTAATTAACATGTTCTAATTTTGATCTTGAATTTCTTTTCCGGTGCTTGGTTTGGTTATATTATTGGATTTGTATCATAAGCTGAGCTTTTCAATGTTGAATTTAATTTGTACCCTTCCGAGTCTTAAATTTCCACATTTTAATTATCACATATAGACTTAAAAATGATAAAAATATGAGAAATAAAAAAAGAAAAGAGTCCACATTTATTGACGTAGCCAGGATTTCTATCTCAGGGGGCTAAAGTAAATACTTAATCAAAATAATTATAAGTTTGATTATTAAAAACTTTTTAGTAATATAAAATGGTTACAACTAATAGAGGACATGAGTCTTACTTTTTAAAATGTATATGCTATAAAAAAACATATATTTCGAACAGAGACAACAGAAAAATATAAATAACCTATAATACAAGTGCATCATTGTGTTTGAGTGGTACCCTATGACGGCTCACAACACAAAATTCATCAATTATCATATTTGAATCAATGGTATCAAAAAGTTTTATTTCAATATATACCGCCATAAAAACTTGCAAAAAACTCATATTTTATCTTATTGTGAAGTGTTCTTTTTAGTAAGATTCATGGTTTAAAATGCTTGCCAATATAAACACTTGACTTTAATGGTAGTGCATTCGATTTAGAGTTCGTAAGATTTTTATGGATTTTTTTAAGTGGTAGATTTTGTTGAAGTCCATGAATTCCATAAATTCTATATAGTTTTTGTCAAAATTATGTTTAGAGTTTGTTGAATTTATACGTAGAGTTATATATAATTGAATGAATATTTAATGATTTATTTTGAAAAAAATATATATTTGATTGTACATCAAATAATAGTTTGAAATATATTATGAAATCCATGGGTAGGACAAGATTTGTTACGGACTTTTATATTTACAAATCTCATTTTAAAATCCATCAAATTTCATCACTTAACTAATTTCTACCATGTCAATGACTTTTTTAAATATGTCTAGATTATTTGGACTTTTTGAAAATTTAAATCGAATACATCTAGATTTTAATGGAATTTTAAAAGTTTAGACTGAATACAATCAAACCTTTATGGACTTTTTAAATTTCAATCAACTCTAGATTTAATTCACACCTAAATGTTTGGAATAGAAATTAAAATTAATTTATAAACTTTATAATATTATATAATTAATATCATATATATTAAACATTTTCTAAAATTTTGGACCAGGCTGCAACTCGGTCTAGTCTCTATATGGCTACGCCCTTGATTGGAAGAAATCACTAGAGTCGATTTCCTTCTAGTGGCGGATCTCCTCAGTGATGGAGGAGATTTGTTGGTCTCCTCCATTGAGGGAAGAGATCGATGAAGAGGAGATTTTCATCAAGCTCCATTGCCAAGGAAAACCGATAATCTTCTCCCACTGGTAAGAGGTCATTGTAGTCAACTTCCACAATGGTATAGGTGGTCCCTTTTCTCTATTTCATTAAAAAAAAAATTTGAAAAAAAGAATTGATTATTTAAATAATTTTATTTTTATTTAATCGGTAATTTTGTTTTCTTAAATGTGGACCATGGTCAAACATACGACTAAAGAAACCGAGATTAATGAAAAAAGTGGTGCTATTGGCACCACTATAATGACCTAATAATGTCATATTTCTAAAAATTTTGGTTTAATTACATAAAATTAAATGGTTTTATTAATTTGTTTGATTTATTTCTAAAATTACCCTATTTATTTATTTTTCAAACTTAATACATCCTATCTCTAATCTCTCTATATGTTTCTCACCTCTACTGAACTAACTTGTTTTTCCTTCTTATTTCATGGTGGGAAAAAAATAATAATAATAAACAAAGTCTCTCTCCATTGCACAACTTTTTTTTTCTTTTTTTTTTGTAACCAAATTGAACCAAACCAGCTTGCATTCATATGTAAATTCTACCAATAACAGTGAGAGTTTACAAACATTCAAATCCAAAATCAACCTCTCTACTGCTATCACTCTCTCTTTGCCTTACCACATAGAACACCAACACAAAATTAATGTTATTGTAGAAGTGTTTTTGGGTTTATGTATTTTAATTTTTTTAATTGTTGATAACATACTTCAAACATTCTTCACATGCTTCAAGAGAAGGAATTGCATCTAAATGTTTGATATCATTCTCAAACAATTCTTCCAAATGATCGATATCATTCTTAGACAATTTTTTTAGACGCTTAATATCATTTTCAAAACGTTCTTCCAAATATCATTCTCACACCCTTCCAAAATATTTTGCATGTGTGTAAGAAGCAAATTTTTGTTGGGAAAAGTGACGCGGAAGTGTATGCCTAATATTCACCATATAATAAACAACGTCTACTAGTAGAAAAATAAGATGAGAGAATCCAATCACACAACACAAGATTTTATAAAGAAAACCCAAAATAGAGAAAAACCATGGCCGTCAGAACGACAAGAGAAAAATATCACTACGTAGAATATTGTTATAACTACACAATTCTAATATTATATTCTTTCTCTAACCTCAAACCCCAATTACAACTGAACCTTAACGAGCCCAAGCTCACAACAGAGCTTACATATTAGCCCTTAGCTCACAGCTCTAGCTCTCTCCAAATCCCTCCCGAGTGCACCCTCATATATTCCATTAATCTCCTCCTGGGTCTCCCTCATTGGATATCCCCTGGGTTTCCCACCCCTGGATATCCCCTTCTGGTCTCCCCCCGATCTTCCCGGGGTCTCACTCCTCGGATTTAACCATTATTTGATGTTCCCATGAGTCTCTCCAAGTATATACAACTAAAGAATAAGCCTTACTATTTATAGGGTCACTATTCTTGGTCTCTAAGGAATTAGACTACCATAAGCAGTTGGAAACCACCTAATAAGTCTTTCCTAAACAAGTAATCTCAAAACAAAATCTTCACAAACAAGAAAACCAAATTCCCATGTGTTTTTCCATGTCTTCTAGGAGTTTGATGCACCTTTATGGGCCTCAAAAACATACCCCACTCACCCTCACACGCCCAAATACTTATAGCATGCAGCAATATGCAATGCTTCACAGCAATCTTTCGGTGGCTCATTCGGGTGCGTTCAAGACTGGATTCTAGCGTCGTTTTCACCGTTGGCTTCATATAAGACTCTTCTTTCTAACGCCCCCAGAATCGCAATCATCCAAATCTATTTAGACAACTTTCACATCAGTTGAATACGTTTGGTTCACATGAGAAATACAAGTCAAATCCAAACAATTCTCCCATTTAACGAGAATTCCCAAAACCTTCGTCCCTTCTCCGACGACATACCATGACTCTCTACATCAAGAATCACCAGGACTCTCTACATCGAGAATCACTCATAGCCCATCATAAAAGTACAACCACTTAGGAACAATCTTCCCTAAGATTTCTTCCTGTACATGTCGAATAAACCTACTGAAAATTATAGTGCAAGTCCCCATGCTAGATTCTATGGAGTTCCTCAGCCATCGACATATTGTCCACCGCATATCTTGCATCATCTTCCAACCAATTCTTATGTGGCATCACCTTCTAACCAATGCTTAGCCGACAAGTAGGCTTCCATCACCCCTTTCCATGAAGAGTAATTATCCTTGGTGAGCAACTGTGGTTTTGATTTCGACACACCCTCTAACATCCCAATGCCACTCATAGTGTTTAATGAATGAGATGCAATGTATGCAAGACACCAAATATGCATGGAACTATTTATGTGTATCTTGGCACTTGCTCTGTTACCAACTGAAAACGTGTCTAATGCTAATACAATTAACCTAAAGGAGGTGAATAGGTTATTTACTAATTAATCGATTATGTTACCAAATTTTCGATTAGTCAATTTTAATGGAAAGCAACACTATAATAAAATCAAGTATAAAATTGTTGAATTTAAAAGACACTTGATTTTTAAGTGGGAAACTTTAAACTGGTAAAAACCCTTGGGATTAGCCTCGTTATCCACTTAAGACACATAAATCCACTATATGAAAAGAAGATTACACCCTCAAGTGATACACGGACACTCACTCTCGATAACCTCAGAGTATGGCCATTTCTCACTCATCACTCTTGGTTCAATCCTAGTAATATCCCTTGATCTACAACTTTTGGCGTGAGCACCTCCTAATATAACCCTTGGGCATTTTATAGCGGGTCTTCGAATTGCTTGTACAACCACCACTTGTGGCTACAAGACTTGAACTCGATGAAGAGAGTAAAATGTTTAAGTGAACAATCAATGAATGTTCAATGCAAATTTATGCTAGACAAACACAAAAATTCTTAATTAGATGTGAATATAAAATACTGAACAATACTAGTTATTAAAAATGCCTAAATGAACATATATAAATGCTCAATGCAAAATATGCTAGACAAAAACATATAATGCTTAAGTAGATGTTGAATTAACTATCCAACAATCCTAGTTATCAACTAACCCTTAAACAATCTGCACAACTTCAAAGATATGCAAATAAGGAAGTTTAAAAGGAAAAAGAACAATAAATAAGATGGAGTTTGTTCTTACCTAACAATGGAGACCATTAATGAAGAACCATGAAAGATGAAGACATTAAATGCACATGGGATGAGGGATGAAGCTTTCTTTCTTTAGAAACTCTAACATTTCTCTAAAAACCTAAATTTTCAAGTTCCAAGTTGAAAGAGATGAGAAAAAGGTGTTTATATAGAGGTCACGTCAAAACTACGTCGTTTTGAAAGAAAAAAAAATGTGTTTTTTCATGGTCAATTTTCTTTATCAAGCTCAATGACACCTGGGTAGTGAAAATCATTGGACAATTTATCTCTACCAAAAGTCACGGTCCATGTCAACGACACCTGGGTTGTGAAAAAATGCCACAACGTAACAACTTGATTTTCAAGTGACCCAAAACATGACCCAACGACATCGAAACCTATTGTATAACATACCATTGGAAATGTATGGATGTCTATTTCTACTTCTTTTTACATAATAAGATTTGAATGTCTGTAGAAAAAATTATGGTCATTTGAGTGAATAATGGTCAGCTTTAGACAACAACAAAGTTCTCCTGTTTTAATGGTCTCTTGGAGACTTTAAAACCAATCTAAACGATCAAAGAATTTTATGAATAATATACCGTTGGAAAGATATGGGTATCTAGTCTATCAAAAAAAATTCAAAACTCAATTTGAATCTTTATATAAAATGTTATGGTCACAAGACCATACAAAGGTCAGTTTAGAAAACATTTCAACCATTGAAAAACCAATCTTTCCAAACTAGACACTTAGCTCCAAACAAACACACCACATATAACACATATCAAACAAAATGTAAACAACAAGATATAACATGATAAAATGAAATGCATGATCACACAAATCAAAAGTGTGAGTGTGTTAGAACAAAGATAAAACTGCGATGGAACGTCGCCAATAACCACAACGCAATTGAATGATGCAACAAGCCTAGATATCAATCTAAATTCTTAGTGTATGAACATATGAACAATATATGTGTGTATAAGTGTTGCACAACGATGCAAGGAAACAAGTATGCAAATTATTTGTGTGTGCGCCTAATCTCTTCAAGAGAACAAGTCGAGTAGATTTTAGGCTTTTCCAAGTAGATTTTTTTGAGCTTTTTAAATAACACTAAATGTCTAATATAACTCTATCATTTAAAATAGTTTTTAAATATTTTGGTAATCCTACCATTTAAGAAATCTTTTTCTATCTCTGTCACTTCTTTTTCTGCTACTACTCTCATACTTCAAGCTGAAACCAAACACACCCTAAAACTATGAAAATCTTTGAATCATCCAAATTTAATAGCTTGATCAGCTTCTTTAATAAACCCTAACTACTAGACCAATTCTTTTAAATGGTGAAGAGTGTGCTGATCAGCTTCTTTAATAAACCTCAATTATTAGACCAATTCTTTTAAACGATGAAGAGTGTTGAGTTATTTGAGTAGTAGTAGTAATAGTAGTAGAGAAAGAGTATGTGTGTGTGAATAGAGTAAATAGAGGAATAGTCTTTACCGGTATGTCAAGAAGCATCATCATCATGGAAGGACAACCAACTGACACCCACTGCAAAGTAAAAAAAACACCCTAAGTTTATATTGTCATCTTTGTTCTAGTTGGCTGTAGAGTTGGTTTTTTTTTTTTTTTTTTTTTTTTTTTTGTATTTTCTCTTGTCTTTTAATTTGGAAATGGGTCACCAGAGATAAAGTTGATTTATTTTATGTGAGACTAATAAAAAAATATTTGTTCAATTTAAAAAAAAAAAAAAAAAAAGATGAGTGAGAAAGGTAGAGAGAATGTCTAGGCAATGGAGCAAATCCGAAAATCGCCACTTTAAGAAAGGGTTGGTCTCTATTTTCGTGGATAATCTGAATCCCGTTGTGGATCAAACAAGTTTAGGGGCATTTTCAAACAATTTGGCATGGTTAGAGATGTGTTTCTATCATCTAGGTCTAGTTCTAGAATGAGCTCTTATGCATTCATCCGATTTGCTTCATTGGCTGAAGCATCAAAGGTGGCAAGATTAAGAAATGGAATGCTCATCTATGGTTGGTCAATCATCTCAAAGGTAGCAACCTCAGATTGGAATAATAGGAGGATGGGACCAAGCAAAAGAAGTTGTAACGAAGAGGGGCGTGAAGCGAAATTTCAGGATTTCGTCTCAAATTCTAAGGTGGATGCTTCCCGTCAGGGTTACAAAGGGAACACACACCAGAACTTCATGGGACTACTTGTGTCCTTGCACAATGGTGCAAGGACACAAGTATGCAAATTATTTGTGTGTGCGTTTAATCTCTTCAAGAGAACAAGTCGAGTAGATTTTAGGCTCGAATTTTAGGCTTTTCTATGTAGATTTTTTTGAGCTTTTTTAATAACACTAAAATGTCTAATATAACTCTATCATTTAAAATAGTTTTTGAATATTTTGGTAATCCTACCATTTAAGAAATCTTTTTCTATCTCTATCACGTTTTTCTCTGCTACTACTCTTGTACTTCAAGCTGAAACCAAACACACCCTAAAACTATGAAAATCTCTGAATCATCCAAATTTAATAACTTGATCAGCTTCTTTAATAAACCCTAACTACCAGATCAATTCTTTTAAATGGTGAAGAGTGTGTTGATCAGCTTCTTTAATAAACCCCAACTATTAGACCACTTCTTTTAAAAATGAAGAGTGTTGAGTTATTTGACTAGTAGTAATAGAGAGAGAGAGAGTATGTGTGTGTGAATAGAGGAATAGTCTTTACCGATATGTCAAGAACCATCATCATCATGGAAGGACAACTAACTAAAACCCACTGCAAGGTAAAAAAAAAAAAAACCATAAGTTTATATTGTCATCTTTGTTCTAGTTTGCTGTAAAGTTGTTTGTTGATTTTTTTTATGTGAGACTAATAAAAAAAATATTTGTTCAATTTTAAAAAAAAAAATATGAGTGAGAAAGGTAGAGAGAATGTCTAGGCAATGGTGCAAATCCAAAAATCGTCACTTTAAGGAAGGGCTAGTCTCTATTTTCATGGATAATCTGAATCCCATTGTGGATCAAACAAGCTTATGGGCATTTTCAAGCAATTTGGCATGGTTAGAGATGTGTTTCTATCATCTAGGTCTAACTCTAGAATGAGCTTTTATGCATTCATCCAATTTTCTTCGTTGGCTGAAGCATCAAAGGTGGCAAGATTAATGAATGGAATGCTCATCTATGGTTGATCAATCATCTCAAAGGTAGCAACCTCAGATTGGAATAATAGAAGGATGGGACCGAGCAAAGGAAGTCGTAAGGAAGATGACCGTGAAGTGAAATTTCAGGATTTCGTTTCAAATTCTAAGGTGGACGCTTCCTGTCAGGGTTACAAAGGGGACACACACCAGAACTTCAGGGGACTACTTGTGTCCTTGCACAACGATGCAAGGACACAAGTATGCAAATTATTTGTGTGTGCGCTTAATCTCTTCAAGAGAACAAGACGAGTAGATTTTAGGCTCAAATTTTAGGCATTTCCAAGTATATATTTTTGAGCTTTTTTAATAACACTAAAATGTCTAATATAACCATGTCATTTGAAATAGTTTTTGAATATTTTGGTAATCCTACCATTTAAAAAAACATTTTTTTTTATCTCTGTCACTTCTTTCTCTGCTACGACTCTCGTACTTCAAGCTGAAATCAAACACACCCTAAAACTATGAAAATCTCTGAATCATCCAAATTTAATAGCTTGATCATCTTCTTTAATAAACCCCAACTACCAGACCAATTCTTTTAAATGGTGAAGAGTGTGTTGATCAACTTCTTTAATAAACCCCAACTATTAGACCAATTCTTTTAAACGATGAAGAGTGTTGAGTTATTTGAGTAGTAGTAGTAAAGAGAGAGAGTATGTGTGTGTGAATAGAGCAAATAGAGGAATAGTCTTTACCAATACGTCAAGAAGCATCATTATCATGGAAGGACAACCAAATGAAACCCACTGCCAAGTAAAAAAAAAAACCTTAAGTTTATATTGTCAACTTTGTTCTAATTTGCTGTAAAGTTGTGTTTTTTTTCCCTTGTCTTTTAAGTTGAAAATGGGCCACCAGAGATAAAGTTGATTTTGTTGTAAAACGAACGAAGAACAAATGAATAATAAATAATAAAGTAAAGTGAGAGAGAGATCAGAGAAGAGTGAGACACGAGAGATAGAGAGCCATTTTGTATTGATATCAGAGAGCAACCAATTTTTACAATTGAAAGCCATATATATAGGCAAATAAGAGAGAGGCTGATATGGTAATATTACAACTTACATAACTTAATTATGAAGTAATCCAAGTTCAAGTGGGTGGTAGATATTTTGTTGTGATATTTGTGTGTATAACACATGTGGTAAAAGCCACATATATTATAACACTCCCTCTTGGATTTATACCACATGTATTAATTTTCTAGGGAAAAACCCAATGGGATAAAACCTAGGCAAAATATATACAATGATCTTCTGGATCTTGTGGTGTGGGACATTCTCAAAACTATCTAGTTAAAAACCTTGTCAGGAAAACCCAGTGGGATAAAACCTGATCGAAGGGAAAAAAAGTATAGTGCACATATGTCCGTTCTGAACTTTGCTCCCCCTGATTGTCTCGTTAAAAATCTTGTCAAGAAAACCCAGCGGGACAAAACCTGATCAAAGGGAAAAAGAGTACAATGCAAATATAACAATAGTTAATGTTTTCTTCAAAACATTTATCACATTTATACTTTGCTAAGAAAAACCCAATGGGATAAAAACCTGAGCAAAGATATCCATTGATATGTCGGATCAAAGTAATATTTATGATGATCTTTTGGATCAAGGTAATATATATACGATGATTAGCAAGATCAAAGTAATATTTACAATGATATTTTTGATCAAAATAACATATATACGATGATCTACTGGATTAATGTTATATTCATGATGATCTTTACGAATCAAAAGATTTTTGGGTGTGCTTAGAGAATTGACTCATTAAAACTTTATCAGGAAAACCCAATGGGACAGAAAAACTGATTGGAAGGAAAAAAGAGTACAATGCACATATGCCCTAATATAATTAATATTCTTTATTTGATATGCTCCCCCTGATGGGACGCTCCCCCTGATAAAAATTCTTGTGAATCAATTTTCTAGATTGTTGAACTTCAATAACATCATAAATGATTGGAGGAAGTATAAGCAAAGACTTGCTTTATGAAGTAATATCCATATAGAATCCTTTTCAGAATCTTTTCAACATATTCTGATTGATGGATAAACATTACATTTGATTTATGTTCTACCTTCAGGTCGAGACAATAATTTCTTTCCCACGTCTTCATTTTTAAACTCATTTACCAAGAATTCAAGAGTTTTCAAGAGCTCCCCAGGAGCTCCAATTAAATTCATATCATCAACATATGTTGTGAATATAGTAAATTCAGATTCTGATTTCTTTATGAAAACACATGGGTATATAATATAATTATTATATCCTTATCTTATCAGATATTCAATGAGACGGTTATACCACATCCGTCCAGATTAGTTTAATCCATATAAGGATTTTTGTATGTTCATCAAATACAGATTATGAGATCTCGATTTATATGCTTCTAGCATTTTAAATCCTTCCGGGATTATAAATATCTGCATTGAGTGAACCATATAGATAAATTATTATTACGTCTGAAGACGCATTTCAAGCCTTTCAAAGGCAGCCAATTTTATCAAAAATTTGGAACGTAATCGTATTCATCAATAGTGAATACCAAGTTTCTGTAAGAAACCTTGTATTACGAGTCGTGCCCCATATCTTACAATCTCGTTTTTCTCATTATGTTTCCGTATAAAGACCCATTAGTATCCAACTAATTTGACATCTCTAGGTGTCTGGAGTACTATTGGTCTAAATACTTTATGTTTGGCATATGAAGTCAAGTCTTCTTGAATTGCTTCTTTTTACTTAGGCCAATCATGCCTTTTGTATACAATCATTGATATTATGAATATCATAATTATCATTCATAATTTCAGTAGCGCTACTGTGTATAAAAATACATCATCAATGATTGTTTCTTTATGATTCCACATTTCTCTCATATGATTTATAGAAATTTTCTCAATTTCAATATACTTGAATCTCTGTTGAAATTTCTTCCATCACAATGGATTTAGTCATTTCATAGACTTGTGTCTCATTAAATATATCAGACTCTTTCAGAGTTGATTTAGAGAAAGTGGATTTATTTATAACTCAAGTTTTGTTTACATTAGGATCCTCATAACAATACCTTTCAAAAAAGGTTCATAAGCTTATGATTTGCATCAGATGATTTATTTGTTGTCATTTACTCTGATCATTCTTTAAGAACAATCACCCGGCCGGGGTTTATGAGATGACAGCGTATAAAATCTTGTTACCTTTAATATATCAAGTAACAAATTGATAATTATCTGATGATCAATTATCTTTCATATTTGAGTGATACAAATATTGAAATGAGACACATTTATATACAGACAACCGAACTGGTATCTCTGTTTTATATAAGAGTAACTTTTCATTTACTCTTTTTGGAGAAACTTTCCATCTGGAAATTAATCAATATAATGATATATAGATTGTGCGTAAAAATATAAATTCTCAGAAGTTTAAATGATCTAACAGAGATGAATCAAAATCAAAATTAATCTGTAATGATATATAATTCTTATCTTAGATCATGCCAGAGATGAAATAAGGCGATATATTACACAATCAATTATCTTTAAAATGTGAGCAATTCAATGACCAATTACAAGTTGTAATGGTAAATACCGATGATAGGTAGTGAGTCATAGATGAATGCATCAACATGTGATATAGAATGTCCCATATAGAAATTGGTAAATGAATAATAAAGTTTTCATAATTACCTGGAGACATTTTGATAATTGATTCCGCTCATCCATTCTGATTATGTGTAATGCGAAAAATGGATGTTGAACATCGACCTCAACTGGAGACGTTTGATAATACATAAACATGTGACCATCTCGTAGATGCATCAACTAGAACCATAAAATAATGAAAAAGTTCTTTTGGTGGATGAATATTTCCACATATATCCCCTTGAATGATAGGGATTCAAAACCAACTTTAGAATGAGATGGTTTATTTGGTGGATGAATCATATATCCCATTTTCTGATCAGCAATATAATCCAGATGATAAAGAATGCAGCTTTTCTATAATTAGCTTCTGACTTGAATCACGCACAGATATTTAACATTTTCATTATTCACGGTCTCATTATGACATTAATAAAGTTATATATCTTTGATCTAAACAAATTTCTTTATATTCTGATGGAATGATATAAAGTATCATTGATACACAATTTAATACTGTCTGGTAATAAGATTGTGGCTCTTCTAGAGCATTTAATCAGATCCGCTGAATCTGATATGGTATTAACTTTATATGCTTTTGAACTAAACATATTTATTTATGTTGTTCTTTAAATAATATCAAGTATCATTGATACATGATTGAGTATTGTTTGATAACAATATCGTGGCTCTTCCAGAGCTTTCTATCAGATCCGTTGGACCTGATACATAATTTAGTATTGTTTGATAACAATATCATGGCTCTTCCGGAGCTTTCTATCAGATCCGTTGGAACTAATACATCAATAACATTTGCTCTCAGCAAAGTCGAATTCATAAAATATTTTCTAACTCTACAGAATTATATGAGTCGTTGCACTCTCAGTAAGACATATATTTTTCCTTCCAGGAATTTTATGGACATTATTTGTAATGTCATTTTATATCTCATGTGAAATGATAATAATCTCACATCATCCTGTTGGATGTGTATGAAGTGGATAAAATATTATTTCCAATTTCATTATATGTTAGGATCTTAAATCCCATTTACGATACTCACAACATCCTGTTGGATGTGTAAATCTTTTTTCTCAAATGAATGATATGTAAACATATCACTTTATATATATATGAGATAAAATAAAATCATGGATCATATTAATTTTTCAAACTTCCGGTTCAACCATGAACTGTAAGTTCATATATAAAATCCAGAAAACTTCAGATTCTGATTGGATTTGAAATCTCAGGTTCCAAATAATGAAGTATGGCATTCATGAATATAACACAGGATCCAGAACTTCAGGTTCTCATCGGTTTTTAATACCGTGCCGTATGGCATTCATGAATATAACACTGGATCCAAAACTCTAGGTTTTCATCGGTTTTTAAAACCGAGCCGACTTAAATATCATAATTCCAAAAACTTTAAGTTCTGGTTAGTCGGTCTAACCATCTCATACATTGAGTAAAAATAATTACTGAATATTAAACAATTTATCTGGAGACACAGCATAAGCCAGTCCCGAGACACAGCATAAGCCAGTCCCGAGACACAGCATAAGCCAGTCCCGAGACACAGCATAAGCCAGTCTCATATATTGCATAAAAATAAATACTGAATATTAAAATAGTTTATCCGAGACACAGCATAAGCCAGTCCCGAGACACAGCATAAGCCAGTCTCATATATTGCATAAAAAATAAATACTGAATATTAAAACAGATTATCTGGAGACACAGCATAAGCCAGTCCCGAGACACAGTATAAGCCAATCTCATATATTACATAAAAATAAATACTGAATATTAAAACAGTTTATCTGGAGACATAGCATAAGCCAGTCCTGAGACACAACATAAACCAATCCCGAGACACAGCATAAGCCAATCCCGAGACACAGCATAAGCCAGTCTCATATATTGCATAAAAATAAATGCTGAATATTTAAACAATTCCAGGAGGCTGAGCTCACCTGCTATGTGCGTAAAAATAAATCCAGAACTATATATATATATTCCGTTGACGGCGTAGGCCATCTTGTTAGATGGAGTTATATATATAGATCCAGGGTGTTGAGATGTAAGTAAATCACCTATCATGAGATCCTTTTTACCTATATGCAATCGTGCTAGAGATTTGGATCTTCCATCACTCCTGAAAACAGAGTTAATAAGGCTTGAATAAGTCACAACAGTACTTACAAGCAGAATTAGTTGAAACTGATGGCACGGTTGCGCCAGGAACAGTAGAAATAGCTGGAAATAGGTCCGAGTAAGTTGAAAACGGGTGAAAATTTCACTGAGCTTGGTTGAGTTGACTCGGGAATATTCTGTTAGACTAACGGAATATTCTCTGATGGTAACGGAATATTTTCTGATGATAACGGAACATTCCCTGTCTTGTGACGTGACACTGACGTGGCGCATCGCTGACGTGGCACTGACATTCGATGACGTGGCACTACAGTGTCGTCTTCTTCCTTGAAAATTGCAGAAAAATTCTGGAAAATTTTTCAGAGTTGACCAAACTTTGACCGAAGCTATAGAGTTCGTTAGTGCTCTGTTTGAGATGCGGCCAGTGGCGTTGGAATCATATTTCTGAGATGAACACAACGGTATCATCCGAACAACGATTCGAGCACTTCAAAATTTCTGGACTCGATCTAAACCAAATCTAAAACTCTCAAGAACACTTGCTGCTCACTTGCCTAGCCTAGTCTATAATTGTGCTGATAAAGTGTTGTAAAACGAACGAAGAACAGATGAATAATAAATAATAAAGTAAAGTGAGAGAGAGATCATAGAAGAGTGAGACACGAGAGATAGAGAGCCATTTTGTATTGATATCAGAGAGCAACCAATTTTTACAATTGAAAGCCATATATATAGGCAAATAAGAGAGAGGCTGATATGGTAATATTACAACTTACATAACTTAATTATGAAGTAATCCAAGTTCAAGTGGGTGGTAGATATTTTGTTGTGATATTTGTGTGTATAACACATGTGGTAAAAGCCACATGTATTATAACAGATTTTTTTTTTTTTTATGTGAGAGTAATAAAAAAAATATTTGTTCTTTTAAAAAAAAAAAAAAAAGATGAGTGAGAAAGGTAGAGAGAATGTCTAGGCAATGGAGAAAATCCGAAAATCGCCACTTTAAGGAAGGGCTGGTCTCTACTTTCATGGATAATCTGAATCCCTTTGTGGATCAAACAAGTTTATGGGCATTTTCAAGCAATTTGGCATGGTTAGAGATGTGTTTCTATCATCTAGGTCTAGCTCTAGAATGAGCTCTTATGCATTCATCCGGTTTGCTTCACTGGCTGAAGCATCAAAGGTGGCAATATTGAAGAATTGAATGCTCATCTATGGTTGGTCAATCATCTCAAAGGTAGCAATCTCGGACTGGAATAATAGGAGGATAGGACCGAGCAAAGGAAATCATAAGGAAGAGGGGCATGAAGAAAAATTTCAGGATTTCGTCTCAAATTCTAAGGTGGACGCTTCCCGTCAGAGTTACAAAGGGGACACACACCAGAACTTCAGGGGACATACTTGTGTCCTTGCATAACAACGATGCAAAGACACAAGTATGCAAATTATTTGTGTGTGTGCCTAATCTCTTCAAGAGAACAATTCGAGTAGATTTTAGGCTTTTCCTAGTAGATATTTTTGAGCTTTTTTAATAACACTAAAATGTCTAATATAACCCTATCATTTAAAATAGTTTTTGAATATTTTGGTAATCCTTCCATTTAAAAAAACTTTTTCTATCTCTGTCACTTCATTCTCTACTACTACTACTCTCGTACTTCAAGCTGAAACCACCTAAAACTATGAAAATCTCTGAATCATCCAAATTTAATAGCTTGATAAGCTTCTTTAATAAACCCCAACTACCAGACCAATTCTTTTAAATGGTGAAGAGTTTGTTGATCAGCTTCTTTAATAAACCCCAACTACTAGACCAATTCTTTTAAATGATGAAGAGTGTTGAGTTATTTGAGTAGTAGTACTAAAGAAAGAGAGTATGTGTGTGTGAATAGAGCAAATAGAGGAATAGTCATTACCAGTATATCAAGAAGCATCATCATCATGGAAGGACAACCAACCGAAACCCATTGCCAAGTAAAAAAAAACCCTAAGTTTATATTGTCATCTTTGTTCTAGTTTGCTGTAAAGTTAGTCTTTTTATTTTTATTTATTTATTTATTTATTTTTGTATTTTCTCTTGTCTTTTAAGTTGGAAATGGGCCACCAGAGATAAAGTTGATTTTTTTTTATGTGAGACTAATAAAAAAAATATTTGTTCAATTTAAAAAAAAAAAAAAAAAATGAGTGAGAAAGGTAGAGAGAATGTCTACGCAATGGAGCAAATTCGAAAATCGCCACTTTAAGGAAGGGCTAGTCTCTATTTTCGTGAATAAACTGAATCCCTTTGTGGATCAAACAAGTTTATCGGGACTTTTCAAGCAATTTAGCATGGTTAGAGATGTGTTTCTATCATCTAGGTCTAGCTCTAGAATGAGCTCTTAAGCATTCATTCGGTTTGCTTTGCTAGCTGAAGCATTAAAGGTGGCAAGATTGACGAATGGAATGCTCATCTATGGTTGGTTAATCATCTCAAAGGTAGCAACCTCAGACCGAAATAATAGGAGGATGGGACCGAGCAAAGGAAGTCGTAAGGAAGAGGGGCGTGAAGCGAAATTTTAGGATTTCGTCTCAAATTCTAAAGTGGACGCTTCCTGTCAGGGTTACAAAGGGGACACAAACCAGAACTTCAGGGGACATACTTGTGTCCTTGCACAATGATGCAAGGACACAAGTATGCAAATTATTTGTGTGTGCGCCTAATCTCTTCAAGAGAATAAGTCGAGTAGATTTTAGGCTTTTCCTAGTAGATATTTTTGTGCTTTTTTAATAACACTAAAATGTCTAATATAACCATATCATTTAAAATAGTTTTTGAATATTTTGGTAATCCTACCATTTAAAAAAACTTTTTCTATCTCTGTCACTTCTTTCTCTGCTACTATTCTCGTACTTCAAGCTGAAACCAAACACAACCTAAAACTATGAAATTCTCTGAATCATCCAAATTTAATAGCTTGATCAGCTTCTTTAATAAACCCTAACTACCAGACCAATTCTTTTAAATTGTGAAGAGTGTGTTGATCAGCTTCTTTAATAAACCCCAACTACTTGACCAATTCTTTTAAACGATGAAGAGTGTTGAGTTATTTGAGTAGTAGTAGTAGAGAGAGAAAGTATATGTGTGTGAATAGAGCAAATAGAGGAATAGTCTTTAACGGTATGTCAAGAAGCATAATCATCATGGAAAGACAACCAACTGAAACCCATTGCCAAGTAAAAAAAAAAACCCTAAGTTTATATTGTCAACTTTGTTCTAGTTTGCTGTAAAGTTGTGTTTTTTTTTTTTTTTTTTTTCCTTGTCTTTTAAGTTGGAGATGGGCCACCAGAGATAAAGTTGATTTTTTTTTATGTGAGACTAATAAAAAAAATATTTGTTCAATTTTTAAAAAATAAGATGAGTGAGAAAGGTAGAGAGAATGTCTAGGCAATGGAGCAAATCCGAAAATCGCCACTTTAAGGAAGGGCTAGTCTCTATTTTCGTGGATAATCTGAATCCCATTGTTGATCAAACAAGTTTATGAGGCATTTTCAAGCCATTTGGCATGGTTAGAGATGTGTTTCTATCATCTATGTCTAGCTCTAGAATGAGCTCTTATGCATTCATCCGGTTTGCTTCGCTGGCTGAAGCATCAATGGTGGCAAGATTGACGAATGGAATGCTCATCTATGGTTGGTCAATCATCTCAAAGGTAGCAACCTCAGACTGGAATAATAGGAGGATGGGACCGAGCAAAGGAAGTCATAAGGAAAAGGGGCGTGAAGTGAAATTTCAGGATTTTATCTCAAATTCTAAGGTGGACGCTTCACGTTAGGGTTACAAAGGGGACGTACTTGTGTCATTGCACAACGATGCAAGGACACAAGTATGCAAATTATTTGTGTGTGCGCCTAATCTCTTCAAGAGAACAAGTTGAGTATATTTTAGGCTCAAATTTTAGGCTCAAATTTTAGGCTTTTCCAAGTAGTTATTTTTGAGCTTTTTTAATAACACTAAAATATCTAATATAACCCTATCATTTAAAACAGTTTTTGAATATTATGGTAATCCTACCATTTAAAAATACTTTTTCTATCTTTGTCACTTCTTTCTCTGCTACTACTCTCGTACTTCAAGCTGAAACCAAACACACCCTAAAACTATGAAAATCTCTGAATCATCCAAATTTAATAGCTTGATCAGTTTCTTTAATAAACCCCAACTACCATACCAATTCTTTTAAATTGTGAAGAGTGTGTTGATTAGCTTCTTTAATAAACCTCAACTACTAGACCAATTCTTTTAAACAATGAAGAGTGTTGAGTTATTTGAGTAGTATTAGTAAAAAAAAAAAAAAAAAAAGAGTATGTGTGTGTGAATAGAGCAAATAGAGGAATAGTCATTACCAGTATGTCAAGAAGCATCATCATCTTGGAAGGACAACCAACTAAAACCCACTGCCAAGTAAAAAAAAAAAAAAACCCTTAGTTTATATATATATATTGTCTTTTAAGTTGGAAATGGGCCACCAGAGATAAAGTTTCTTATTTTATTTTATTTATTTATTATTTATTTTTATGTAAGACTAATAAAAAAAATATTTGTTCAAATTTAAAAAAAAAAAAAAAAAGATGAGTGAGAAAGGTAGAGAGAATATCTAGGCAATGGAGCAAATCCGAAAATCACCACTTTAGGGACGGTATGGTCTCTATTTTCGTGGATAATCTAAATCCTATTATGGATCAAACAAGTTTATAGGGCATTTTCAAGCAATTTGGCATGGTTAGAGATGTTTTTCTATCATCTAGGTCTAGCTCTAGAATGAGCTCTTATGATTCATCCGGTTTGCTTCACTGGCTGAAGCATCAAAATTGGCAAGATTGATTAATGGAATGCTCATCTATGGTTGGTCAATCATCTCAAAGGTAGCAACCTCGGACTAGAATAATTGGAGGATGAGATTGGACGCTTCTCGTCAGGGTTACAAAGGGGACACACACCAGAACTTCACGGGAGATAGAAATTATAAGGGGTGGTCTTATGCTGAGGCCGTTAAAGGAGATGATGGTTAAGATGGAGGAAATGTATTGGGAAGGTTCTAAGGTGGATGTTGGGTGGCTAGAGAAATGTGTGGTTGGTGTTCTCAGAGGTTTTGACGAGATATCAAGTGTTAACTATCGACTAACCAACAGAGGATTTTCCTTTTCATCTTCATTTCTTGGTGACAAGCTGGTTCTTTGGGAATTTGACTCAGAAGAAGATTGTAATGGTTTTATCAACAATCGGTTTTTTTGGGGACGACTACTTCAGCTTTATGGAGAAATGGTCATGGTCATTCACAGTGAAAGATGGTATTAGATGAATCAATATTAAGGGGGTTCCTTTGTGCTTGTGGATTTCGGAGTTCTTTATTAAAGTAGGAAGAATAATAAGGGAACCGATAGTTATCGACGAAAGTTCCCTTTCTGGAAGAAACATGGTTTGGGGAAAACTTTCAGTGTTAATTCCGATGACGAAAAGCTATCCCGATAAGATCAAGGTGGTCAATAGCAGGTTCTCAACCACTTTAACGGTGGAAAAAGATCCTTTATTGGTGTCTGTAAAATGGGTGGAGGAGAAATTGAGGCTATAGAAGGAGAAGGTTACAAAAGGCAGGCAGGTTTTTTTATTGAAATATGGTGGATCGAAACTTCACTTATCCCAAATTCAAAATTCTCAAAACAAGGTTGGTGAAAAGGCTCACAGGCTTTTTGAGGTTCAAGAAAAGGAGGAGGAGTTTTACGGTCAGATAAGGAGATAGAAAGAGGGTGGTGTGGCAAAAAAAAAAAGGATCTTTATCAGTGTAAAGTTGGAAAAGGAGCCATCCCCATCAGTTAGTCAAAGGCAAAAGGAAGAAGGAGTATGTCAGACTAAGACTAGCAGCTACGTATGATCCTACGGCCAAACTGTTTTTGGAAAAACAGAAAAATAGCAACCTAGATAGAGTGTCTATGGAGATATCTTCTTCCTTGGACTCTGAAAATGAGTGGTGCTCTGATCTAAAAAGATATAAAGGAGAATGTTCTCATCAAAGAAAAGGAGCCCTGAATTCTAATAATATTGTGGATCTTGGTAGGGTCAGCATGGCTAATGGACCAACCCTAACCTATTTTCAAATGGACTTTTCATCTGATATATCTAGAGGGGAGAAATCTAATAGAGAGGGTAGTAGGCATGAGGGTCTCGAGCCCACTTTAAAGTTTTGCTGTTGCAACCCTATGCATCAACTAGGCTTGGTAAGCAAAGATGGAGAAGGATAAGGTAATGGTGTGAAAGCCCATTTGAAAATCCAATCCAGATCCGAATCTTTATCTAGAAAAGAGGATAGTCTGAGCTCTAAATCTCAAATGAAGGAGATTTTAGAGGAAGGTAAGCAGTGAGAGGTCTTCATATTAGAATCAATTGAGTCTCTAGAACCCCTCACAAAAAAAAAAAAAAAAAAAAGGAAACGTTGCTACTCGGCTAAGAAACATGGCATGGGAACTAGAAGCTCGAAGCCTAGAGATGGTCCGATTCAAAAGCAGAATTTGGCGAAGTCTAATCAGGAGGTGAGATCTAAGAATGGCAAGGACAATAATGCGAAGGAGAATAGCACTTATGGAATAGAAACCGTTGTTGTTGATGCATAGGGGAACATTATGGTTTGGAATTTATAAGAGGAAATAGCTAGAGTGATTGACACTAGAGCAGCTTTAGGCTTCGATTTTGGTGGAAAGGAGAAGGTCTTCATGGAGGAATTGGCTAGAAGAGAGAATGAGGACAATGAGAGAATTAAAGAGGTAAGGTAATCTTCACTACTTTAGCTTGATTTCCGGTGGTTGTTTCTTTTTTTAATGTTAGTGCTTTCTTGGAATCTAAGAGGTTTGGGGTTGGATGGTAAAAGGAAGGTGATGAGAAGTTTAGTTGACAGAATTAAACCTATAGTTTTTTTCATTCAAGAGACCAAGCTCTCCTTCTATGATTGTAAGATTATTAGTTTTGTTGGTGGGTTTTCCATGGGTAGAGGTGTTGGAGTTAAAGCCAGAGGGTCTTCGGGAGGTTTGTTATCTTTATAGAATGAAATGTAGTTTGTCGTCTCAGATTGCAATACAAAGGATAGATGTATTTTCTTGATAGGAGAGTTGATTTTGATAAATAAATAAAAAATGGTGTGGTTAAAGGATGGAATGAGAAGTTAAGAAAGGAAATGATTGAGTTATTTTCTAAGGCTTGGACAGGTTCTAGAAATGAAGAGCAAGTGTAAAGAAGAAAGTAGAGGGTTAAATGGTTGAAGGAAGAGGATAGGAATTCCAAGTTCTTTTATCTTGTTGCTAATGGAAGAAGGAGGAGTAATTTTATTGGGGACTTATGCTTAAATGGTGTCACAACTTCGGATCCCGGTCAGATTCGAGAAGGGGTTTTCGATTATTTCAAGAACCAATATAGAAAGGTTGGGTGGCAAAGACCAAATGTGAAAGGTCTAAATCTTAAAGTTTTGTCTAAGGATCAGAGGACTGGTTTAGAGACGTCTTTTACCTATGAGGAAGTTCTCGAAACGTTAAGTAGTTGTGAGGGCAACAAAGCTCCATGACCGGATAGTTTGAACCTTAATTAAGTAAGGCTCATTGGGAGATGATCAAGGAGGAGTTCATGAGCTTTGTTAATGGATTTTACGAAGATAGTTCGATCGTTAAGAATCTAAATGATAATGTTATAGCCATAATCCCCAAAATTAAAAGGCCGAACACATTGGGGGATTATAGACCTATTAGCTTGGTTGGGTCTATGTACAAGATTCTGGCAAAGATTCTGACCAATCGTCAGAAAAGAGTTGTGAATTCAGTTATAGGGGAGTCTCGGATGGCCTTTGTTCAAGGTCGTCAGATCACTGATAGTTTTGTCATAGCAGATGAAATCATCAATAAGTGGAAATGGGAGAGGTCAGGTGAGTTAGTGATCAAGATCGATTTTGAAAAGGCCTATGACAGCGTGGATCATGGATTCCTTAACTCTATGATGAAAGGTATGGGATTTAGGTCCAAATGGAGAAGATGGATCTTTGATTGTATTTCTTCTCCCCTTTTGTCCATTTTGATTAATGGTTGCCCTATCGATCAATTTGGAATAGGTAGAGGCCTAAGACAGGATGATCCGTTATCCCCATTTTTATTCAACATTGTTTTGAAAGGCCTTAATTGTCTTTTTCAGAGAGTGGCTGAATTGGATTTGCTAAAGGGTGAGGATTTTGATAGAGGGGATCCATATATCTCACTTACAATTTACGGATGATACAATTTTTTTCATAAAACCGAAGCTTAATTATGTTTTGAATACCAAAAGAATCTTAAGATGTTTCGAGTTAGCTTCGGAATTAAAGGTGAACTTTCATAAATCTTGTGTTGTAAGAGTTGGCTCAAGATACCATTGAGTCCTATATGGGCGGCTGTTCTGAAGTGCAAATCAGTGTCCCTTCCGTTTTTCTATTTGGGATTTCCTCTTGGTTCCAGACCATGCTCGAAAGCTTTTTGGACTTCAATGGTGGAGAAGATAGAAGCTAGAAGCTAGGCTAGCTCCATGGAAAAGAAAGTTCCTAACTAAGAGTGGAAAACTGGTTCTTATTAAGTCTGTTATAGCTAGTATTCCTATCTATTTTATGTTTGTGTTCAAAATGCCTAAGGGGATTGCCTAGAAAATTGAAAAAGCTTCAGAGAAGTTTTGTATGGGATGATGGCTTAGTGAAGAAAAAACATCATGATATTAGAAGTAAAGTTAAAGGGGGGCTTGGGATAGGCAAAGTGGAAGAATAGAGGAATGCTGGCAAAATGGGTATGACGCTTCAACAATAAAAACAACTCTCTGTAGAAAAAAGTCATTGTTACTCGTTATGGATTGGCTAGCAGCAACCTGTGTTGGAGTTTTAGTGGTTCAACCTATCCCTCTTTCTTCACGAAAGCAATTGCAACCTTATTCAAAGAAGACAATAAATCAGCCAAAGTGCTTACAGAGGGGATGAGTGTGATCATAGGCGATGGGGCAAAAGCTAGCTTCTGGAAGGATATTCGCGTAGATACAACTGTGCTAAAAGACTTTTTTCCCCGTATCTTTGCACTGTCCACTATTAAGAATGGTTTGATTTCTAATTCCGGGCATTGGGTGGGATCTCGTTGGGAGTGAAGGATTCCTTTGAGGAGAAGGGTGTTTGGTTGGGAACAAAGCTAATGGGATAACTTTATTGTTGTGCTGAATTATGTTAAGATTCGTCAAGGGATAGCTGATGTGTTAGTGTGGAATTTTAATGCGACAGGAAAGTTTTTTGTGAGCTCATTTTGTAAAGCCATAGATGATTAAAGTCCTCTGGTTTTGGGGAGTGATAAGTTTATTTGGCAAGGAATCTGCCCTCCGAAGGTGGAGATTTTTGTTTGACAACTCTTGAAAGATAGGGTCATGGTGAGGCAGGTAATTCAAAAGTTTGTTAAAACTCAAGTCATTTGTGTGTAATGTCCTCTATGCAATATCGAAGAAGAGTCTTCGAGTCATCTGTTCCTGAACTATAAATGGGCGTGGAGACTTTAGACAACCTATATGGGTTTGTGGGGAGTTCAGAGCTGTGTTGCGAAGTCGATTCTGGATTGGGCGATTGGTTGGTCTACCTTGAGTCTCTCACCTAGTTATGATAGAGGCTGGAACTCGATTTTCTTTGCTGTTGTATGGACTATCTGGGAGCTCAAGAATCAGAAAGTGTTCAAGGAGAAGGAAGGTGATTTTACTGCAGCAGTGGATTCGATTAAATTTCGTGTTGCTTGTTGGTTTAAATTTCATGCTGGAGGGTCTTATGAACCAATCACTTCTATCATTCTCAATATTCCCGACCTGTGTAAAAAGTCAAAGAGGAACGCTAAGAAGAAGACGAAGGACTAGAAGCCTCCAGTTGTGAGAGTCTCAAGTTCAACGTCGACGGATCATCTAGAGGTAATCCAGGGCCGGTTGGTATTTGTGGTGTGCTTTGTGATTTTAGAGGCAAAGTTTTGTGCCTATTTTCAGTTTTCTTGGGTATTTATGATTCTAACTTTATGGAATTGAAGGCTATTGAAAAAGCTTGTAGTCTGTGTGTTAAGGTTGTGAGCGACTCAAAGGTGGCCGTGTCTTGGATTAATGATGTCGGCATTGGTAGTCTCAAACATGTCCAATCGGTTTATGACTGTAGAGATATAATTAGGAATCATAGTGGTATTTCAGTTCTTTCAACCCGATGTCTTCTAACTCATTTGCGGACCAGTTAGCTAAGAAGGGGTCTAGTGGGGAAGGTGATTTAATTGGAGTCTTTGATTGGTTTGTGCTTCTGTCAGTTTTCTCTGGTTCCTCTGTTTTTTTTTTTTTTTTTTTGTTGAAAGTGTTTGGGGTTCTGGTCTGCTTGGGGTCGTTTTGGTGTCTGGTTTGGCGGGGGTGGGATGTTTCGGGTGCTTTCTCTTGTGTTGTGGGTGTGCTGGTTGTGTTTTTTCCAGCCTTCGTGGCTCGATGAATAAAAAAAAAAAATCTAATTGACAACCAAATGACCAACAACTTCCCATTAAAAGCTCTACTTGTAAAATGTCTAATTTAAAATATTTACTCATAAAAAGATCTACTTGAAAAAACTCTTCCAAATGGAGCCTAGGAAGAAGATGATAAAATGGTAGTATTGTAATTTAATGGCTATACAGTGAAAGGGAATTATAATGAATGGTCACAAACATGAAAAACAATGGATGAGGCTAAAAACAAAAATGAATAATTTGATAAGGTCATTTTTGATAATTTTCCCTAACTTATTTCCAATATTACCATGATTTTATATTGTACAAATTTCTTTCTTTTGACATATTACTAATGATAAATAATTACAAAAAAAATAAAATATTAATAAAAAGAACTTTAACATCCCATTGTCACTTTCAACTTCATTGTTGAATCTTCAATTAATTTTTTTTTTTTTTTTTTTGTAAGAATCAAAACCATTTCAATAGTATTATTTATCATATCTTAACCGTGAATGATATCTTATGATCAGTATTAATTTACATTAAAATGGTTTAGTATTTGTTAAATTATTTTTATTTAGTTGTGTGTGTCGTATCAAATTAAAATAAATGATAATTAATAGTAATAAGGGTATAATTGTCAAATTATTTGTTTTCAAACAATTTTATTTTTAAAAACAAACAAATTGACACTATATATTCAGATGTGTGAAAAATAAAAAACAAACATGTTACCCGGTTTCAATTTTAGTCTCTATTCCATCTTCAGAAAAATTATGTTTGTTGTATGTATATTTTCGTCAGCATGACACGTCAGCAAAGATAACGTTTAATACGGAAGTACAGTAATTCCACGTCATCCAAAGTCAACCAGTCAATGAAAGGAACGCTGACCAAGGACACGTCACTAGGTATGGACACGTCATCAAGAAAACTAAATATGGAAGTTAGAAGCGTATGTGCCAAGTAAAGTCGTCTAGTTAAAGAGATATTAATGAGCGAAGATCCTGCTCGCCGAAGATTTTTACTCGGCCAAGATTCTACTCGGCCAGGAATCTGCTCAGCCAAGATTCTGCTCAGCCAAAAACGGGAAATACAGCCTTACCAAGATACGCCATATCAGGAAGAGATCTGCATAGATACAAAATCTCAGGATAATATTCCAATAAGGAAATATCCCTATTTCCTCTCCAATACCAGAGAAGTCTAATCAGGAAAGGATTAGAAGCTTCCAGAATGATAAGCACCAAACGGGAAACGAGTCCTAATTGGTCTACTCTACCGGAATCCTACAAAGATTCTAATTAATGAATCCACCACTTATACGACAAGAACTAGGGCAACCCTAGATCGAACCATATAAATACAACCATGTACTCATTATAAGAGGGGAGATCATGAGCAATTTACACTGACATGAGAAAAGAGATACGACTCATAAGCAATTATCTGAGAGAAAGCGAGTATTGAGTGTGTAATTATTTTATTCATAGTGGATCTCTTCTCGCCGTCACCGGCACCGTGGATGTTTCCCCGCCTTGGGGTTTTACCACGTAAAACATGTGTTATGTTTGATTTATTCTTTATTTCCTGCTTTTCTATATTACTATCCTCAAATATGAACAAATTGTATCACATCCACGTGGAGAAAGAGGCTTTGATTATTCAACCCTATATTGGTTAAAGCTTCGATTTGCTTACGTGTTATTGTTTGGCGGTTGACTTTTCAACGATCCAAAATTCACCGTCAACAATGTTTAATCTCCGGATAAAACAAAAAAATAACGACCCCTAAGTTTAAATTAATTGCCACAAAGGTACCGTTAGTTTTCTAAATGATAGACTAGAAGGGTCCCCATTTTAGAATTTTAGAGTTCCCTCGCATAAAACACACCAGCTGCTAGATGAACCCAGATGTACATTTGAGATGAGATTGGTGAAAAAAAAAGTTACAATTCACTTCAGCATTTGCATATATAGTTTAACTTAATTGAATACGGAGAACAGTGTAGCATTCTAGCGAAATCTAAGATAATCTTATTCAATATTTACCACAAACAAATTACAATTCGATTAATTTTCTTTTCTTTTCTTTTAAGTACATGACCTTAATAATATCTCTACAATATATAAAAACGGACAACTGAAATTAATATTCACACATTAATACTTAAAATCACCGATTATATATTACAATAATCCATCTTCGATGAGGATTTAATTTAGTGTTTGTTAAATCTCATGCGTCTCCGAATGCAAGTGTAATCTTGAACAGGTGATCCGGGAAAGGAAATAGAGATCAAGTCTGATCTGCACGTTTCAGCTCCATCACCAATGTTCACCGCCGGAATCACGTCCGCCACCGCAACGTCAAAAGTTATACCAACACTATCCGGAATCACCTTATCAGGCACAAAAGAAGATATTGCAATCAGCAATTCCCGAGCTAGCTCCTGAGCTACCTCCGTAACCGGTGCTTCCATATTCATATTCATATTCTGCAATTCAAAACCCAATTTCACCTCTCAAAAAATTTGTTCATACATACAAAACTACAATAATGTCATATCCAGAAACATACTTGGTTTTCTAGGAAACCAAACAGAAATTATATATATATATAACATAATCAGAAGCGTATAAAATCAAAATAAAAAAAATATCAAGTCGTAACATCGTACCTTTGGATTTTTTTTTTTTTTTTTTTCTTGAGTTGGATGTGTTAAAGCTTAGAATTATGTGCGTGTGTTCTAAAGTTGAACGATTATATACAGGAAAAAACGTTTCACCGGACACATTAACAAACATTTTTACTGCCTGCAGAATTTTCTAGAGAATCTAACAACACACAAAAATCACGGAAAAACAAGTTTACTGTTTTATTTATACAGCAAATTACTCGGCAGTTTTATTGGCTCAAATTTATGGTTCTAGATTCTAATAGTTACAAATGTTAAAGTGTTAAAGAGCATTGATTTGTTATATTAGATACGTAGTAATAAATTACGAAGGTGTGGACAATTAAAGTGAGCAGAGGATCCAAATCCATTAGATGTAGTGGTCGATACTGAAAATATAATCCCATGAAAATAATAGGTATGTTTAGAGCCTTCCAATAGAGATAGGAAGCAACCAACTTGGCTACAAACTTACAATTTAGCTTTTGGACAAGTCACAAGTCACATGCTTCCAATAGCCCTCAACACAATAACCACCACATAACTTTTTTAAAAATAAAAATTAACTAAAATAAATAAATAAAACATTCAGTCAAAAAAAATGAAAGCAACTGGCACTGATCGTAGCAAACACTTTATTTTTGGAAGGATCATTATAGAAAAAATATAATAATTTAAAAGATTAAAATAAAAAAATAAAAAAATAATTTTATAAATTAATATACAAATATATATTTTTAAAAAAAGTATGCTGAATTTTTTGTAATGGAGCCAGCCTCTATGGGCCCTCAGCTCCGCCTCTGGCTTATGGATAGTGAAAATCCCTGACCAACCCCAAACTGTCGAGGCTCCGATTTGTTTCAAGCGGGGTTGAGGCATTTAAAATGAGGATTGGGTCGGGACCAAGTCAAATGTTTTGACCCGCTTTTGTAATCGGTTCAGAGATGGGTCAAACCATTATGCCTTGACCCGTCCCGTTAAACACGGTATTTATATAATTATTTTTGAAAATACTAAAAATATAAAAGAAAAAACAAAATTCTAACCTTTTTCTCTTTGCTTAACTGCATTTTTTGATTGGCCTTTTGGCAACCGAATCTCCTAGACAATGTGGAGATTGGCCCAATAGAGGAGAATCGTTGGTCGATCTCCTACCATTAGTGGAGATCAGTGGTCGCGATCTCCTCCCACCACTTTGAGAGGAGATTGCTAACTTATCTCCTTCAACCTCCACCAATTTTTTTTAATATTTTTTATTTTTTATTTTTTTTATTTTATTTTTATTACATAATATAGGATTAGACCAATTTACCCTTTGACTATTAAGTTGACACAATACAAAATTTGACTTTAGGGACTAATTTGCTAATTCATAAAAAGTAGGGACTAAGATGGTAAAAAATGGAAAGGTTGCAACTTGCAAGCTACTTGGAAATTTGAATTAAGAAAAAAATATATGAAACTTTTTTTTTTTTTTTAAAGCCCCTTTCTATTTTGTAATTTTGTTAATTTACTTTGTAGTTGTAAATTTTAAGAAGAGAGTTTACAATTTGATCCTTAAATTTTATACTTTCATTGTTAACCACATACGAAAGTTTAATTGTTAATAACCATATTTTTGAAAAATTATTCAAATGTCCTCATATAAACTCTCTCTCTCCTACTTTATCTCTCATCTATTCACTCATCTCTCCCTTTCAGATCCCACCTTTGTCGGGACGACGTCTCTTGGGAGTGCACCACCAGACCCAAGCATCACTGGTAGTGCACTACCTGGGTAGTGCGTCGCTTGGGCATTGTGTGCCCAGGCGACGCCGCACTTGGGCAACGTGCGCCTAGGCGTGCAACAGTGTCGCCGGAGCTTTCTCTTCCTAGCAGTGTTGTTATCTACAGAAAAAGAAAAAAGAAAAAACCTAATTTGAGGATGAATTGGAAAATTATCGAAACACCTTTATGGAGGGATTTTTCGATAATTGGCTCTTAGAAAAAGTTAAAAACATGGTTTTATAGTGTGTTTCAGTAATTTTCCTTTTATAAAAAAATTTAAGATTTCACATTTTTTCCATACTTCACGATTTTTTCATCATTTTACGTTTTTTTTTTTTTGTTGTTGCAAAAAATAGAAAATATTAAAGAGGGTATTTTTGTAATTTATGGTTAAAGATTGAAAAAGAATTTTACAATATAATTATTAACGGTTAAAACTCCATATGTGGTTAAAAACAAAATTTATATAATTTATATGGTTATTTTTGACAATTTTCAAAAAAGAAAAAAGACATTTGTTGAGAGAATATAAGAATCAAGGTAGGGTGAGGAGAAAAAATGACCAGAGAAAGAAGGGAAGATGGGTCTTTTAATTTGTTGAGTAAGGGCATTTTGTTCACTTTCGTTTTTTTAATTTGGTGCTATTACAACACAATTGTTTTGGGGGAAGGAGTTATGACTCAAACTCACCACCTATAGATCTAACTGTGGTTATACCACAACCTCCTCAGGGGTTATACCAATATTGATCAGCTAATCACATCTTGTCATTACAACTCTTAACTTATTATTATTATTTTTTTTTTGTTGAAAGGCAAATTCATTAACAAGAAAAGAAACTACAACTGACTTAGGCAGTCCCAACACAACCGGAGCCACACTGGGTGGAACCTCCTCCGTCTAGAATCTATCATAGCTAATAGACAGATCCAATTTAGCAAAGCTATGAACAGCCATATTTACTTTTCTTTAAACATAATTAACACTACGTACATCCAGGAGAGGAGTGCAAAAGCTGAATTATGTCTCTGACGACCAAACCAACTTCAGACTTAACACTATTTTTACTTTGAAATAATATTCGGTGATTGTAATTAGTTGAATGATAAGTCATTGGACAATTGTGCAAAAAAGTATCACAAATTCACAATCATGATTCATGAATGATCATGATTGGAAAACCCGCTTACAATTACATCCAGATATATATAGGAAATAAAAAAACGTTGCATTAAAAATGTTTACAGAAAAAAAAAAAAAAAGGTGAAGATATTTAAATAAAAAATATGACAGTCCAGTACTGTGCTTTTAAATCCTATTTGATCTTCCATTTGCTTTAAACACAAACTTTCAACATAGTGCAACCTCTTTTATATTAAAAAAATAAAAATAAAGCAATTGAACGTAATAGTTCCACTTTTAGCTAGTTTGTGCGAAAGGCCAACAAAAGATAAACAAAATGAACGTATTTTGTTTGAAAACAATATATTTAAATATATTTGAGTGACGTAAAGATTTTTAAACTCTTGGGTTCCAGCAAATCGATCCATATATGTTCTCCATTAAACACAAAAATGACCTAAAATGAATATAAAATGAACAAGCTCTCGTTTGCTAATGAACCAACAATTTATGTATGAACAACATTAAAATTTATTTTGATGTGGGAATGTCATCTTTTATAATGGTAACTTTAGTCATCTACTTTGTCCATATATATGTTTGGAGTTACTTTTCCATTTTTTTTTTGAAATTTTTTTAATGGCATTTTCATCACATCCACTATTAAATCTAAAATTAAACAAAAAGTGGAAGCTGAAAAAGTGAAAGGAAAAAGACGAAACAAATACAGTAAATAGGTAAAAGTAATAGTAATTTAATTAATATAATAAAGAAAAATAGCAAGCCAAAGGACTCCAACTAGTAAGAAATTACAAATATCCGGGCCGGTTGGACCTCAGTCTAGGCAGCTGAGGTAGTTGCCTAATGCCCCACCTCAAATTAAGGTCCGTATTTTCATTATTAATAAATATATTTTAATAATTAATATTCAATATATTTTTTTTTTGATATAAAAATTTCTTTTTAAATTTATAATTTATTATTCATTCTTATTTTCAAGTCAAAGATTCTTATTTTTAAATAAACCACATTCAAGTGGATTTAAATACTCATTAACGTTTTCCTAAAAACAAAAAATATTTAAACATTAATGTTATTTTTTTTCTTTAAATGGTTAATTTTTTTTAATTATATATTCACACTAAAATCTATTATTTTATATCTTCTATATTCAATCAAACCATCCTATGCAAAATCAAACACCCTCCTATTGCAATCAAACTTTCTCATTGTTTCTCTTTATACTTTTTCATAAACATTTCATGTTCAATTGTTACAAACTCTATCACACTTTCATTTTTATTTATTAATTTTATTTTGTTTTCATATAATTAATAGTAAGTTAAATCGTGGGATGCCGGTTGAGGATAACAGTAAGTTGAAATTTTGATATAGTCCCTAAAGTTTTAAGAAAGAAGTTTTTTATTTTATTTTATTTATTTTAGAGAGCTTGTTTTGATAATCCAATTTTTTCTTTTTACACTTCTTTTCTAAAGATACTTCATTCTCAAAATTTAAATTTAAAAAAATTATGAAGACACTTCATTTTGTTCCAAGATTATCTTTTTTATCTTTTGACACTCATATTCTAAAGACACTCCATTTAAAAATAAATTTCTAAAGATACTTCATTTTATTTTAATAAAAGTTAAGACGAATCATTGCAGCCTTTGGATTCATCTGAAGAGTAATCAATTTTGAATTAAATTATTAAAAAAAAGAAATTATCTCTCTTAAATCATTAGATTAAATATTACATATTAAACACTTTCTCCTAAGTTTTTAATTACCATATTAAATTCTCTCTCTTCCAATACATATCTCTAATTTTCTATCTCCATTATTTCTTAAACAAGACTAACAGTTAAGAAAAAAAAAACTTATGAATAAGCTTGATTTTTAGGAACCGTATACATGTATATATTAAAAAATATATATATCGAAATATGAAAATATTTTTTGTTACTTTTGTAGATAGTGATTGCCTAGAGAACTTTAATTCTTTCATTACTCTTAAAAATTCAGAGTTTAATCGAATCTAGTTGCAACAAATCAAGTTTTCATATATCTATATATTTTTTTTTTTTGAAAAACAAGGTATTTGTATTGAATTTTTAATATATAGTGAGTCTCTCATAAGGAATCCTTTATTTTAATTTCGGTAAGGACCACCTTTAAATCACATCGATTTGAATAAATTTTGATCTGAATTTTTGTGTGAATGATAAGTTCATCGAAATCTACCCATGAATAAAATTTGAGAATTTTTCAAGTACTAAAACTATTTTTCTTGAATTTCCTATATATTTTACCCTTTTTTTCCAATGCCTTCATATTTGAAATAATTGGGATAAATAGTTCTAGCATTTGAAAAAATCTCAAATTATATTCATAGGTAGATTTCGATAAACTTATCATCTACAAAAAAATCATATCACAATTCATTCAAATCGATGTGATTTTATGATGGTCCTTACCGAAATCAAAATAAAGGATCTCTTATGAGAGACTCACTCTCTCTCTCTCTCTCTCTCTCTCTCTCTCTCACTCTCTCTCTCTCTCTCTCTCTCTCTATATATATATATATATATATATATATACACACACACATATATTACTGTTAGTAAAAAACCAAAATATCATAAGTTTTTTTTTCTTTAACTATTAATTAAAGATTGATCGAGAAAGTATGGAGATATGAATTTTTTTTTTCTATATATATATATATATACACACATATATTACTGTTAGTAAAAAACCAAAATATCATAAGTTTTTTTTTTCTTTAACTATTAATTAGAGATTGATCGAGAAAGTATGGAGATATGAATTTTTTTTAAAAAAAAATGGAGAGAGAGAGAGAGAGAGAGAGAGAGAGTAATTAGGAGAGAGTGTTTAATGTGTGGTAATAACAAATTCAGGAGAGAGAGTTTAATACGTAATATTTAATCTAATGATTTAAGATAGAGAATTTCTTTTTAATAATTTAATTAGTTTTGAGTATCTTTAGAATTTTTTTTGTCTTATTTCCCCCCCCCCCCCCCCCCCCCCCCCCAAAAAAAAATCAAATTAAAATTGTTATTAATAAAAATAATTAAATTGGAGTGTAAATAAATAATTTGTAGATTGTAAGGAGAAGCTCTCTTTATTGTATTGTCTTTTCATTTTGGACTTGCAGGATTTCTAAATTATAAAAAGAGGTTTTTACAATTTAGTCCCAATTTAATTGGGAAATATCACTTTTTTACTCTTTGATTCAAATTTCATCAATTTGGTCATTATATAATTGAAAATCAATCAAATTAGTCATACCGTTAGTCAAAGTGACGGTTTTGATTAACGGTAGGACTAATTTAATTGATTTTCAATTATATAAGGACCAAATTGATGAAATTTGAATTAAAGAGTAAGAAAGTGATGTTTCCCAACTTAGTTGAAACCAAATTGTAAAACCCCCTTATTATTAGATATGCCTATATTAAATGATACTATATTTTTAATTTTTTTTTTTCATATAACATAAAAATAATTACTTTTGTTGTAGCCTCAACACATGGTATACAATAAATGATACTATATTCTTAAGAATTTTTTTTTTTATATTCTAATATATCTAATTATACAACATAACATATAATAGTAATAATATTTATTAAAAAAATAATAGTCTGAACTTCTGGAGTTTACAAACTCATCAACATACGCATTAAATGATACTATTAATAATAATCATATATATGATAACAATCATATATATATTTTTTAAATTTCCCATATTCTAATAAATAATTATAATTATAATGGATAGTGGACATTCAATCTAAAAATTTGGAACATAATTTTAAATTTTTTTGTTTTTGTTTTTTAATTTTCCAGATCTCTTCGAATCTGAAAATTTTCATATTTAAAGAAATTGGTTATTAATATATGTTATGAACCTTCGCCATGTGTTACGTTATAAACTACAACCCCAAAACACACGTACTGACTAATAAGATGGAATTGGAATAGTTGTGACTAAATAACCATGACTTTCAAATTTTTATTATTATTATTACTACTAAATAAATGATATATATTTTTTTAATATAACATATAATAATAAGGGGTTTTTATAATTTGGTCCCAACTTAATTGGGAAACATCGCTTTTTTACTCCTTAATTCAAATTTCATCAATTTGGTCCTTATATATTTGAAAATCAAACAAATTAGTCCTACCGTTAGTCAAAATCGTTACCCATTTTTTTCGATTAAAAAAAAAAAATCAAAACACTAATGCTGGGTAAAAATAAAAACTCTATTAATTATGTGGTTGGTTTCAATTTTAACCCTTTAAACTACCTAATTATTGAAACTATATAATTAATTAATCTGGGTCAAGTCTAGACCAAAACCTCAGAGAGTTGATATCACAATATCCATTCATGGACATGATTGTCATATCATGACCTAATTTTGCAATTATATATTATATTAAGTTATGCTACCACAAGATCTATTTAAAGTCATTAGTGATTCTTTTCTTCTCCATTTTTTTTAGATTGGAGCACTACAAAAAAAGTGATCTATAGTGACACATTTCTTTGTGACAAATTTTGATTGTATCACTGTTGGTATTATTTTGTGACAAATTTTACTATTTGTCATTATGTTTTGTTCAATTGAAACGTTTTAAAAATAATTGTCACAATTAGTTACAAAACTTGATAATTTGTGACAAATAATATAATTAGTTACAAAATTACCTTTCTAAAAGGAAAGATTTTATTTTATAAATAATTAGGTTTAAAAAAGGCATTAGAATCAATTAATATTTACATTTTAAAAAAAAAAAATCAATTAATATTTCCTTTTAAAAAAAAAAAAAAAAAAAAAACCCACAAAGAAAACAAAAATGCCACAATCATGCTGTGTTTTTTTTTCCCTTTTTTTTTTTTTTTTTCTTTATCTTAAAAACACTTTTTAAGTTTGAAACAATGTTTCATCAGAATAAGTACCGAGATTATAGAGAAACTTTTGCCCGGATAAAAATGTAAGCTTATCTTGATTTTTTTAGGGTTTGTTTTCTTATACTTGTTTTTTAGGGTCGGAATCTCAAATTCGAGTTTCATATATTGAAAGTGTCTTTGAATAAGGTATGCTTTTTTTTTTTTTTTTTTTTTTTTTTTTTTGAATGTAGAATTGTATATAGCTATTTAGAGATTTTTTTTTTAATTTTAATTTGTTTTCAATTTTTTTAAGGAACCCATTATTATTATTTCATGATTTATAGTTGTTTATTCTTACATTTCCACATTATATGTTAATATTAGTTTATATGCTTACTAACTGTTTGATAAAATGATTCTTATAGAACAAACAATTGTTTGATGCAGCATTGAAAAAAAACTCTTAAGCTTCTCTTTTTCTTGATTTCATTTTTTTAGGGTTTGTTTTTTGGTAATTGTTTTTTCAAGGTCAGAATCTCAAATTCGAGTTTCATATATTGAAAGTGTCTTTGAATAAGGTATGATTTTTTATTTTATTTTTTTTGTATGTAGGATTATATATACGTTTAGGGATGTTTTTTTAACTTTAATTTGTTTTCAAATTTTTTAAGGAATCGTTATTATTATTTCATGATTTATAGTTTTTTGTTCTTAAATTTTCACAATATATGTCAGTTTAGTTTATATGCATACTAACTGTTTGATAAAATGATTATTATAGAACAACCAATTTTTATATGCATACCGATTGTTTGATAAAAGAGTTCAAACACTTAATAAGATATTTGATATTTGGCTGGATGAATAGATTGGCGTTATGGAGGATTTTATATGAAGATGAATAGATTAACAGTTCCAATAAGTTTTATACTTGGATATCAAACTTATAGAATTTATTTTATACTTGTACTAATTTTTGTCAGTATTGTTGCATTTTTCATTGGTTTTATTTTGGTGACTTTAATTTGTTCTCACTATTTTTTTTTTTCTTCATGTCTTCATGTATGTAGGTTTCTCTTGCAAAACCTAAAGATTCTTTAGCTACCTGACAACTTACAGTGGATCATTGGCTTCGAATATTTCACAATCAAGACCTCGGAAATTTTAAGTTTTTGGTTATGCATTTGGAAGTTATTGTGTGTGACCTAACATTTATGTTAACTTAGACTAGCCGGCCTACATGTGTTACTTTGAAAGATGTTGGATTATTTTTGTATTAATTCAATATTATGTTAATTTTTGGATATTTTTTAATGGAATGATTAACTCAATGTCATTCAATGAGTGACATGTTTTATTTGGTTATATTTTTATATTTTTTATATTTTTTATACAATTAAATTTTGACAATTGATTAAATTGTTACTATGTATCTATACAGTGACTTAATATTCATATTGTTAATTGTCACTAAGTCTGCGTTGTAGTGACAATTATTATATGGTTAACTTAATTGTCACTAAATTTGTCTATAGTGACATAATTTTAAGATGATTATTTGTCATTAGATTTGTGAATAGTAAAACTTTTTTAAACAATAAATTGTCACTAAGAATATGTACGGTGACAAAATCTTCAAACGGTTAATTGTCACTAAATAATAATATAGTGACACAATTTTTATTTTGTCACTAATTAAGGTCAAGTGATAATGTGTCACTAAAAGTTGTGATTTGTGACAAGCACCAAAAAACTGTCACAAATACTTTTAGTGATGGGGCAAAAGTGACGAATTGTTAGTGACACTTTTTTTGTCACAATTTGAATTTGTGACAATTTCTTCACTTATAGTAACAAATATTTTTTGTCACTGTAGGTCAATTTTCTTGTAGTGGAGATCTCGCTGACCATTAATGGAGGTCGGACCTCCTTCTTCTTCTTCATTTGTTTTTTTAGATTAGAGGCCCGACCTCCATTGGAGGTCTCGCCGACCATTAATGGAGGTCTATAGATCTCCAATAAAAAAAAAAAGTAAAAAGTTTTTTTTTTATTTTTAAGTATTTGTATTTCATAAATCATTAAGGGTATTTTTGTCTCATTAGTTGAAAGTTTGATAAAAACAATCAAAACATAATGCTGGATAAAAATAAAGACTCCATTAATTATATGGTTAGTTTTAATTTTAACCCCTTAAACTATCCAATTATTGAAACTATATAATTAATTAATCTGGGTCAAGTCTGGACCAAAACCTTGGAGAGTTGATATCACAATATCTATTCATGGACATGATTGTCATATCATGACCTAATTTTGCAATGATATATTATATTAAGTTATGCTACCACAAGATCTATTTAGTGTCATTAGTGAAAGTGGCACGGGATATTAATTATTTATACTTTGTCTAACAATGTAATTAGGTTTTTCAATATTCACTATAAAGATTTTAATGATTTTAATATTATATTAAGACAGTTTCAAAGAAAAAACATTATATTAAGACGTCATTTAAGACAATAAGTTAAAAAAAAGATTATGTTGATAAAAGTTAAACCCATAACCTTTTGGATGTAGGTATGATAGGTTTACCACTAAACCAATATTTTGTGTAAGAATTTATGAATATGATGAATTCAGAATATAGCATTTTGCATCTAGCGTGTAACATTGCTCAACGTGTAACAAACCTTAAGAAATGAATGTGTAATATTTTGTTTTGAAAAATTTAAGAGCATGTAACATTTTTGCATTGAGCATTTAATTCAAGTGGCAAAATGGTAATTTTATCCAAAAATGAATTTTGGGGAGATTTATCGCAAGGAGGTGTTCTAAGGTAATATGGTGGCGAGGAATTGATTGGCAAGGTCAATTTTTTTTTTTTTTTCTTTTGATAAAGTAGAGAAAAACAGCTGAAAAAGCATTATTCTGTTGTGCCTATATATATTGGTTTATCTTTATTAATTGAGTTTTTTTTTTTTTTTCAATTTTAAATCAAAATAAAGAAGTTTCGAAGGTGCTTAAAGATGTGAGAAAGTGTTTGTGAGCTTTGATTTGGAATAAAAACAAAGAAGAAAAAAAACGTGTACTCAGTAAAATGTTAATAATAATAATAATTTGTGGGATGACTTAACTGAAGAAAAGATATGTGATGGTGGGTGCTATCACTATCTGACAAGTGGCCAAAAGAGATATATATGTTCATTGTCTACCATTAGGAGCTAAATTATTATTTAATTTATAAAAAGTAATATTATTCGTTTAATGTTGTTTCCTTTTATGTTCAAGCTGCATCGAAAATTAGGTCTGCTGATCCAACATAAGCATGCGCGGTTTTTAGTGCACTTCACAAAAATCCATTATCTAATCACAAATCGCTCTCCTGTTTTACGAGCACACAGAGCAGATCATCAACATATTGCTTCTACTGACCCCACTAAAAACTTATTATTAAAAACTTTTTATCACTTGTGGTGCCAAATCAACGAAAACAACAATCTCGTCTTAATAGTGTTTAATTAGGCTATGGTAATCATATTTAGTGGTTAACTACGCTATACTCAACCCAAAAATCAAGAATGAAAGGTCATCATCTCAATAATGAGCCGCTTAAATTGTCATCGATCATTGTTATAATTAGTATGACATAACACATAACACATAATCAGATCAAATCTTTTAAGTGAATGGATGAATGGATATCTTTATATAATTAAGAGATTCGTGAAAGTTTTATCAGCAAAGATAAAGAGTAGATTTTCTTAATATGTGTAATTAGGTTGACTTCAATCCTTCTTTATGATTTTGTTGTCATCACTAGCATGATATTGTTGTCTTAAGTCCTAAAAAGCAAGAACATTGTCAATGGGATATATATTGTAGTTTTTTTTACTAAATTTCTGCATATATTGACAAGTTTTTTTTTTTTTACATCACAAGTTGATAAGTGATAATTCAAAGGTTATTGATCACTCGGTGAAATGGGTAATTAAAAATTTAAAACATGACAAGGATGAAAAGTAGATGACGTAGAGGTAGAAGAAAATTTGTGTGGCACAGACGTCGGGGTTCCAGAGACCAGAGAAGTGGACCAATGAGTTTGAAGAAATGTGATTGTAAACGAGGATAATAACGGGTCCTTGTCTGCCTCAACAAAAATTGATGATTCTATTTGAAAATGGCTATTCACATTTATTTGGTCACGACGTTGATGTTTATAAATAACAAATGAGTGGGATCTGACTAGTGGACGCCGACTTTATTTGAATATAATAAAAATCTTATAAGACTAGCAACAATTTGGAGACATGTCTGTCTGTAGATGATAAGCAATTATTTTATAGAAAAATGAATATCACATTTTAGAGCCGAATTGAGATTTGCATATTTTTTATTGATTAATGGACTATATGCATGCATGCGTAACAAAATCCGATTTGGGATTTTCTCAATGATCAAGTTGATAAGTCAGGTCACAGCTGGGTGCATGCATGGACACAAACAATACGAGCAATTACTTCTCAAATTCACTGGAAATGTAAAAAAAGAAAAATTTGGTACACAAAAGTTTCACGAACTAGCTAGTATTTATATATTTATATATATGCTTTTCTTTCTTTTTCCATGTATTGCGATTTGTGTTGAAACAATTGATAGGGAAAATTATGATTGCTTGTCTTATTATTGTTAGGTGATGCTTAACAGTTGTAATTAATAAAACTTTTTCATAAATTATAACTTTATATTCATGAGTATGAATAGGACGTATTGGAGTTTAACGTAATTAGGAAAAACAAGAAGAAAACAGAACATGGAAGCACATCTTGTTTTTCATAAATTAGCTCTAGATTTTCATGATTGATACAGATATGCTATAGCATATCAATATATATATGCTACTTCGACAATAATATCACCAGCTGCACAATATGTGGTTCGAATTCAATTGATGAAGACCAAACAATCGATATAAAATTGGTAGGGTAAATTTCCTGAGATCGATATACTAATAATATACAATGACTGTGCTGCATGTAGGGAAGATTTCTGACATATTCTTGAACTTATGAGAGATTTCATATGAAATTTAGGGAAACTTTTCAATCTATAATATCATGAAAAAATTTCGGTATACAAATTCTGAAACCATCCCGAATTTGCCAGTCTTTTAGTTAGGTCATTGGGAAACGAATTTGATTTGATTCACAATCCTTTTTCATATCTCTATGACTGTGTTTTCATGTAAAAAGTGTTGCCACTTTTTTTCTTTCTAGAAATTGAGAGAACCATTCATTAATTAGTATAGAAAATTGGAATCAGCATAAATCATAAGGGAATTTATTCAAGAATAACTCATGCGTAGTTACATATATATCATGAGTGGATGGCAACGAAAATTAGAGTTTTTTTTAAAAAAAAATAAAAAATAAAATAATCTTCTCAACTCTTTTTTAATTGGGAATAGAAAGAAAAGTAATTTCATTTTGAAATCAATTACATAGTTTAACCCTAGCTAATAGAAAGACAGATCGACAGAATTTCTCAAACAATCAAAAGAAAATTAAATGGTTAAGTTATTGTCATGTACGTACATGTCATTCTCATATATTTGAAATGCAATTCCATTTTGGTCAGTCTCTTGTACAGGTAACTGATAATATTGGTTTTAAAGTGAGAAATGAAGTTACGTACATGATAAGAAATTCAAAGGCAGTTGGATTTGATTCATATAGTAAATAATTTTATTCATTTTTGTAAATAAATTTTTTTTTAGGTTCCTGTCAAAAATTGCCTAAAATGAGGTTGCAGTTACACGTAATAGGGTATGGTATATCAAAGGTAAGTTAACAGAGAAGAAAGCCAAAAATATAAATATTAGCAAAAACAAGGCAGACCCCTAACTATTGGGAGATCCTTATTTACGTAAGGCACTTGTCCAGTTCCTATCCACCACAATTATCTCCATTCACTGCATGGTAATTATTCCCATTCAATATTCATTCTACCTTATAATTTGTAATTTTGGAAGGAATTAAGAACCTTAAAAAATTAAAAGTCTATTGAGTTGCTGTCATTGGTTGGGAGAATATATAATCTTATAAGCAAGCATGGATGTAATTGCATGCCCATTATCTCAAGTTGTCCTTGATGTGCCAAGACAGAATTTGAACAAAATTACAACCTTATATGAAAAGATTTGTTAATCAATTAATTAGCTCTTATTTCTCAGGGTGATTAAATTTCCTAAATAAATTAACAATGAGAAATGGACACCAAAACTTTATAAGTGGGATCTTCAAATTCATTAATTAATAGAATAACTACAGACAAAGTGCTTGTTATGGGAAAGAAAAAAGTTTGTTTTTTTTTAATAATAAAATAAAGTAATTAAGCATATAGATAGGATTTGTCAAAGAATGTGTTAGCAACTTGAGGTATAAAGAGCTTAAAAGAAGTGAATTATTAGCATAAAATTCAACATTATTCACTACTTTAATTGAGATATCAATATGCCATTGCTGCCAGTTATAAGGGGAGAAATTATAAGTTTTTTGTCATCAAGGAAATCAGCATAAATTTGGATTGGAATCATATCCTTTTTGTAATAATTGAGTTAGAAAATCGCAACATGTGATTAATAATTCATCTACTTATTCCATAATAAGAGAACATCGGTTGCTACTAGAATCATCTTATTCCTCTGTCCTGCTAAACCTGGTTTAATTTCCAACTAGAATAATAGAATAATACTCAATACTTTTACATGTGTGCATATTTGCATTAACATGTATTGCAATTGTTTCTGCTACATATGTACCTATCAAACGTGAAATTAATGCTATAATTGTTTTATAGATTTTGTGATGAACATGCATGTGATCGTATAAAGATATATGAAAGTGTCTTATATATTAAACCTAATTGCATTTAATACATTAAAAGAATAAAAATTATTTTTTTTTATCAATTATCAGTAAGAGTCATAAAATAAAATAATAAATAAAAATAATAAATAAAAACTTGAACCGATTGAATATAAATAAGTAAATATATATATATATATATATATATATATATATTTTGATTCTCAAACAAATGAATTTTACTTATATATATTTGACAAGATAAAGTTGGCTTAGTGATATGTCTCTCACACCTTTAACATGAAGTTATGGGATCGAGTTGTATTCTCTTCCCTAAACCCTGAATTATTGTAATCTTTAACCAGAGAACTGTTACATGTACCAAACACTAAAAATTCTAGGAAACCATTCAAGTAAATGTCTCTAATATGTCAAAATCATACCAATCTCATATGAGAGACAGCAATCAGCATGTGTATGAGAGAGGGACCCCAAATGGTGTAGCAGGAATTTCAATTAGGGAGGGCTAAACTTAAAATACTTGATCAAAATAATTTTAAATAAGCTCAATAATGAAAATAGTTTTAGCAATATAATGGGGGACGTGAGCCTTACCTTTCAAAATATATATGGTATAAAAAAACATATATTTTGAAAATAGATAACAAGATTAATATAAAAAATTATAACCTACAATATAAGTTTATAACTAATACTGTATTTAAGTGGTACCCTAACAGGACTCTGTTTAAAATTCATCAATTATCGTATTTGGATTAACAATATCAAAATGTTCTCTCTCAATATATATGCACTACCGTGCAATGTGTAAAAAAATTATCAAAATGTTTTAAAAAATTAAAAAGAAAATAAACATTGCATGAACAAAAAAAAAAAATTCAAATCTAGGGAGTGTATGTAAGATAAAATCATAAAATTTTATATATAAATGTTAAAGTTAATGCGCACTGATGTAAATATATAAGGACATTGAATGTGAGCTACTCATTTTCTATGCTTTGAATTAGTGTGTATGCACTTGTCAAAACTTCTCCATAATGAGTGGTTTACATTCAATTAATGTCCTTATATATTTACATGGACAACACTTGGGTGCTGACCGATCAGTACCTATGGTACTGACCAACCCAATGGTTGGTTGCCATGTAACCCAAAGCAAGGAGAAAAATATAAAAAGTGACAGAGTTTTGGCCACGTGGCAACACCCCATTGGGTGGTCAGTATACTTGGGTACTGACCAGTCAGTACCCAAGCATTTTCCTATTTACATTAGTGCGCACTGATGTGAACGAGACCGATATATATGAGTGGTGTTATTGGCACACCCCCTACCGATCTATTTATATCCCACTTGTTTAAATTTTGATTTAATTAAATAAAGTTAAATGTTTTTATTAATTTATTTTATTTATTTTCAAAACTACTCTTTTACTTATTTTTCAAACTTAATAAACCTCATCTCTAATATCTCTATCTATCTCAGATCTCTTTATCTCTGATAATTTTGATTTAATTCAGTTTGTTGTATAAAGAAAAAGCTGATAATTTTACTTTGTTTTATATATTTGCGTCGACCTTGGATCTCAAAAGCTGTTTAAGCCGGCTTTTTTGTTCAAATGTTTCCCAGCTTTATTATCTTCTTCTTCCTTTACATAAAAAGGTTGTGGGGATTAAGAATCCATTGAATATATTTTCGTTAAAAAAAAATCCATGGAATAGGTCTAAATATCTTAGAAGTATAACAAGATCGCGAACAATTTGCGCCGCTGGGAATTTTTGATGGCTTGCGTTGAATCTTCCAAGCTTGATTGTTCTTATTTTGTAGTCGTTTAATTCTTGATCATATATATAGGAGAAGGAGAAAGATTGGTGCTCATGTTAAACCTAATTTTTCTTATAGCTTCAATTCTTTTAGTTCTATCAAGCCATTGATGAATCTGATATGATGACTTATAGCTTAAATGGTCGGGTTTTCTTCCTAATAGCTAGATTTTCATTGTATTCCTTTTAAAAAAGAAATGTGGGGTTTTATTAGATTTACTTTATAGAAATTTTTTTTTTCTTAAATTGTATGTATCTTTTAGTTATTTTGATAAAGGAAAAAAAAATAATACTAAATAATTAAAAAAGTGGGGCATAAATAGATCAGTAGAGGGTGTGCCAATAGCACCACTCGATATATATATATATATATATATATATATATATATATAGTAGTTATCAAGTGAGGTATATCTTATTTTAATTTTGATAAGGACCTTGATGAAATCATATATATTTTTATGAATTTTGATCTGAATTTTTATGTGGATGATAAGTTCATTGAAATCTATCTATGAATAAAATTTGATAATTTTTCAAGTACTAGAACTATTTTTTTGAATTTTCCTATATTTATCTCATTTTTTTAATGCCTTTATATTTAACAAAATCGGGATAAATAGTTCCAGTGTTTGAAAACTTCTCAAATTTTGTTCATAGATAGATTTTATTAAACTTATCATCCACAAAAAAGATTCAGATCAAAATTTATAAAAATAGATATGATTTCATCAATTCCTTACCAAAATTAAAATAAGGTATACCTCACTTAATAACTTATATATAGCCTAAGAAGTCAAATGTGGATAATGGAATTCTCAAAATAGGCTTTTATTTGTTGATTTATATATATAGCCTAAGAAGTCAAATGTGGAAAATGGAATTCTCAAAATAGGCTTTTATTTGTTGATTTACATGTTTTAGGGTGGGTTTACCTATATAACTTAGTTAAAGTCAAATATTATATTTAGACTTTAAATTTAGCTTATGGTAGACTATCAAAGTAGTTTAATTAAAACTCATTATTAATTTTATAATTTAATATCTAAATAATGAGTGGTGCTATTGGCACCCCCACTATTAAACTATTTAGAGTATCCTGTGCTAAATTATTGTGTCAATGTTATAGTTTAACACATAGCACAAAAATCATACTCCAATGCAGTGCCAAATGTTGTGCCAAATTTGGCACACAGTATAGCATATGTTAAATTTGGTACAACAATAAATGCTCCTTTTTAATTACAAATAATACTATTATATATATATTTTTAAATGTTTAAAATAATTTAAATTTAATGTACATTAATGATATTTCAATCAAAATTTATTTCATTTGCAACTATTCTATGAATGCATTAATGGTAAATGTTGACTTTTATTAATTAATAAAATAATAAAAATAACATTTTAAATAGAATTGTACATTTTAGCACAATCTTAAATTGATGTGTCAAATATGACATTTTACTTTTTTTTTGTGCCAAATTTGGCATTGACATTGGCATTGACACATGCATTGGAGATGGTCTTATGCCCCACTTTTTAAAATTTTGATTTAATTATATAAAACTAAAAGGTTGTATTAATTTTCAGGACTACCCTTTTACTTATTTTTCAAATTTAATACACCCCATATATTTTTCAAAAAAAAAAAATGCACATCATCTCTAATCTTTATATAGAGTTTTCTCACATTCATTCGCAAGACTTGTTTTTTCTTCTTATTTCATATTGAAACCATCCATATTAGATGTGATTTTTTTTTTTTTTCTATAGTCGATTGGATTGTTGTTGGTAGATTGAAAGTGTGATATTAATTGTCTGATGATTTTCTTGAGCAATTGAGTTAGGGTTTTGATGTGGTTTCGTTTCGTTAGAGATTAGGTTTTTTTGGTTGCGATTCTTTGTGGTTTTTTTTTTTTTTTTTTTTTTTTTTTTTTTTAAATAACGTTAAACTAACTTTGGAAGATCCAGAATAAAAATCTTCAAAATAATTAATACAAATCGTAGTATGCCCGGAAGATCTAAAACAAAATAAACCAAGATAAAAAAAAATATAGCAAACATGGATCTTTGAATTTGAAACGAAATACAAAACCAACATGTGAAGCAATAAAATCAATAACTACTAAACATGATAAACATGAGATCGAGATCTGAAAGAAAATATAAACAAAAATAGTAAACATTTAGCGATTTAAAATAATCAATATCATTAGGGTTTTGAAATAAGAAAAGTGGGGTTTTATTAGTTTTACCTTGTACAAGATTTTTTTAATAAAAAGTGTATGTCTCTTTAAGTAATTTGATACATGAGAAAAAAAGAATACTAAATAATTTTAAAATGGATAATGCTTAGGTACTGACCGTCAGTACCCAAAATACTAACCCCATCAATTGGAGTATAGCACGTGGCCCAATTTGTGAAGAATGCAAGGAGATAAATGTAAAAAGTAAGAGAAAAAAGACCACGTGCTACACTCCAATTAGTGGGTCAGTATTTTGAGTACTGACCGATCAGTACCCAAACATTATCCTTTAAAAAGTGAGATATAAATAGTTTAATTGTGGATGTGTCAATAGCACCACTCTTAAATACTATATATATAAAAACAAAATTCCAAATTTCTAGACCAGGCTACAGCCCAGTCTAGCATACTGTTGACTCCTCCATTGGGGACCCCTAACCACTAAAGACTTGTAAAACACAAAGCAAAACCAACCATTTCTCACACCAATATAATAAAACATATTCATATCTTTTAATTACTATGGATGCATGATTTGCTAATGTTTATTTATTTATTCCTTTAATCTCCACCATATATCATCTTCTATTGATTTGGTCATGTGGGTCACCTTACTTTTTCCTATAATCTCCACCGTTCATATCAGCCTCCCTTGCTCTATTTATTCACTCCTTCCTTCTCCTTTCTTGTCCCCAACTCTCTTCTACACCTTCTCCTCTCATCTGATCTTCTTCTGCATTACACTACTGCTACTTTCTTCTTTTGAAGAAAATCAATGGCTTGCTTAGAAGTGTGTAAACAGGTCAGTCAAGGCTACCTCCTACTTTCTTCTCTTATTAATTACTAGAGAAAGAGAGAGAGAGAGAGAGAGGAACAAACATATTCAGTTTTTTTCGTTCTCCCTTGAACATATTTTTTGTTCCATATAGACATGTTCTTTTCATTTTACACCTAATTTTCTTTTTTCCTTTTTTTTTTCTTTTTTTGTTGTGTTTAAGAAAACGAAAAACAAAAAAGTAGCAAAATGAAGTAAATGATCAAAAACTATATTTTTGTTTTTTGTTGCTCATGGAAGAAAAAGACAAAATAATTAGTGCAATGCAATAATCTTGATATATATATGTGATCTTGATGATGATGACAATCTATTTAGTACTCAAATATTTGTGTTTTGTGGTTAAAGAACGAAATTATGTATGTATGTATGTATAGGAGAAGTTCAAAGAAGAAGAAGAGGAATTGACTCTGGATGGAACAGTTGATTGGCATGGTCGCCCTGCAATCAGAGAGAAATCTGGAAGATGGGTTGCTGGAATTATCATACTCTGTAAGCTATATAAACTCAAATGGGAAACATTTCTTTTTCTAGCTACTTAATTTATAGTTTTATACAGATAGTCATTTTAACTTGTGTTTTAAGACTTACCTAGCAGCTTCTACTTAATTCTTTTCACTAGCAAATATATTTATAACCGACTGATACATACATGTTTTCTGAAACCTATGATCATACCAAACGCTTATAATGTTTTTTTGTGTGAAAGAATCAGATATATATATTTTTTTTTTGGCTGAAAAGCTTTTCTAGTTTTAGATAAGCTATCAGAAGACAGAGCAGCAGGTCCTGCCTAGGAGTTAAGAGTTGCAGAAATAGGGAAAAAGACAACAAAAATGAAGAAACGTGTAACAATCCTAAATGAAGAAACGTGTAACAATCCTAACTCCAACCCGAACCAAGTGTTGGACCCTTGTTTCCTGCTCAGCTTTACCAGGCTCAAAATCGGCCACGGCCATGGCCACTCACCACCTTTCTTTTTTTTATTATTATTATTATTACTAAGTAGAAGAGTCTTACTGTCACGTGATGAGACTATCTAATGAAATTGAACCAAGTTAATATATTTTTTAAGTAAAAATATAAACATATGAAGCTCAATTTTATTAGATGAGTTTCCGTCTCACAAGTTTTCCCCGATACAGAGATGCTTTCGAGCGTCAGACGTATCTGCTGCCTCTCTCAAATGATGTCATGCCATAACATCAAAAACAAACATACCCTACTAAACGACAAGGGGGGATTGCATAGACACGTAATCAGTGGCTTCATTTTGCATGAAGTGGGTTCTTGCCACGTGTCTAAGGTGTCACTAACATATATATATATATATTATATATAGATGAAACCATATCCAGTACAGTGTACACTCTACCTAGGTTGGGTTTCAAATCTTCATCTCAAGTGCCAGTAAAATTGGGTCTTTTTTAGATTTTAAAGTTGCTTTATATTTTTAAATCTCTAGAATAAAGAACCTTTTTTTTTTTTTTTGTTGTTGTTTAGGTATATATATATAAAACAATTGGAGAAAAAATAAAAATAAAAGAAAAAAGCATATATAATACATATAATGCTTTTGTGACTAGTTGGGTAACACTGTAACAGGCAAGAAAATGAAAAATACACGTGCACTGATAATGAAAATATAAAAGAAATGATTTACAATACACCTCACAAATATATACTTTAATTAGCACTATAATCACTCGTTTTATGGAGAGAGAAAATCCATTAAATCTCTACCTCTCATGTATTTGTCAAGTTGCTAAAATACTGTACAAACACATGTATCATGAATGATGGACCTGATACCTAATCTTACGAACATCAACTTTGATCTTGATAGTTAGATTCTTGTCATGCATCTCAAAGGGACCAGCACGTGTCTTGAAACCAAAATTGTTATTATTTTAATTTGTTCAAGTAATTAACCATGTAATTGTTGAATAAATGGACCAGTGAACCAAGGTCTTGCAACCCTAGCATTCTTTGGAGTTGGGGTGAACCTGGTGCTGTTCCTGACAAGGGTTTTACAACAAGACAATGCTGAAGCTGCTAACAGTGTCAGCAAATGGACTGGAACTGTTTACATCTTCTCTCTTGTCGGTGCTTTCCTTAGTGACTCTTACTGGGGAAGATACAAAACTTGTGCCGTTTTCCAGGTCGTATTTGTCATTGTAAGTAACCTAATCCTTTTTCTTTTCTTTTCTTATCTTACCATTTCTTGTTTTTTTATAGTAGTAACTGTGTGTGTGTGTGTGTGTAAAAACAGGGGTTGATATCACTGTCACTATCATCCTACCTCTTCTTGATCAGACCAAAAGGTTGTGGAGATGAAGAAACCCCTTGTGGAACCCATTCAATCTCGGAGATTGCATTATTTTATCTCTCAATCTACCTGGTTGCTTTGGGATATGGTGGCTACCAACCTAACATTGCTACACTTGGGGCCGATCAGTACGATGAAGAGGACCCCAAGGAAGGACATTCAAAGGTGGCCTTTTTCAGCTACTTCTACTTGGCTATGAACCTTGGTTCTCTCTTCTCCAACACCATACTTGGTTACTTTGAAGATGAAGGTATGTGGGCACTTGGTTTCTGGGCGTCTGCAGCCTCTGCCTTTGCAGGACTGGTCTTGTTTCTTGGTGGAACCATTAGGTACAGGCACTTCAAGCCATGTGGTAACCCTCTCTCTAGGTTTTGCCAAGTCATTGTTGCAGCTTCTAAGAAATGGAAGGTCGTCGGTATGTCACCGGGAGGAGAGGACTTGTATGATACTGATGCAAACGATACCTCCATGAATGGTAACAGAAAGATCCTCCACACCCACGGATTCAAGTAAGTCTAATTACTATTGCATTTGGACTCGTAATCTAATATTAGTAACAATAATAACTCATATTGAGTAATTGTATGTCAGGTTTTTGGATAGAGCAGCTTACATCACATCGAGAGACATAGATGACCAGAAGCAGGGCTGTCGCAACCTTTGGCGTCTCTGCCCTATCACCCAAGTGGAAGAAGTCAAATGCATACTCAGACTACTCCCAATTTGGCTCTGCACCATCATTTACTCTGTGGTTTTTACACAGATGGCTTCTCTTTTTGTCGAGCAAGGTGCTGCCATGAAAACTACAGTCTCAAACTTCAGAATCCCACCTGCAAGCATGTCTAGCTTTGATATTCTCAGTGTGGCACTTTTCATATTCCTTTACCGGCGAGTTCTTGATCCACTTGTGGGCAGACTAAAAAAGAAGAGCTCTAAAGGACTGACTGAGCTTCAAAGAATTGGAATCGGCCTTGTTATCGCAATATTGGCGATGGTTGCAGCTGGGATTGTCGAGAGATATAGACTGAAGTATGCAGACAAGGACTGCACGCATTGTGAAGGCGCAAGCTCCTTGAGCATCTTCTGGCAGGTTCCTCAATATGCATTCATAGGAGCATCTGAAGTTTTCATGTATGTGGGTCAGCTTGAGTTCTTCAATGCACAAACACCAGATGGGTTAAAGAGCTTTGGGAGTGCACTCTGCATGACATCAATCTCACTGGGTAATTATGTGAGTAGCTTGCTTTTAACTACGGTTATGAAGATCTCAACCGATGATCACATGCCTGGATGGGTCCCTGGAAACCTCAACAAGGGTCATCTAGATAGATTTTACTTCCTCTTAGCTGGCTTAACAACAATCGACTTGGTTGTGTATATTGTGTGTGCAAAGTGGTACAAGAACATCGAGCTACAAGGAAAATGTGGAGACAGTGATGAGAAAGACAATTTTAATGTCTGATTTAGACAGTGAGCCAACCGTACCAACTTATGTAATAAGAGGGGATGGGGAAAGCACAGACAGTTTGCAGAAAGAAAAAAAATGGAGTTCTTAAAGACTAAGAGACACTTGCTTGTCTACCAACGCTCTATATCTTCACTAATATCCACAACACCTAAAACCCAAATCAATGTTCATGTGTTTTTGGAGGTAGGTTTAGTGGGAGTGTGAAGAGGTGGGTTAACATTTGGCTAAAAGTCTTGTAGATCTTCTCAATTAATTGTCATTTGTTGGTTCTAATCCTAGGCAGAGTATTAACATGCACTTTTAGGCAGTTCTACTGACTTCCTTCGGGTGCGCTACTAGCTTTGTAGTGTGTGGTGTGAGATGAATCTGTACTGTTACTTCTTGTATTAGAGCTGTGCTCTTGAATATTAATGGAGACTCCCCTTTTATCCAATTTCAGTTCTATTCAAATGTTTAGCGACCAGCATCTTTCACAACATATTATGAGTAAATCATGGTCACTAAAGACTAGTTATGGAAAATCTTCTAATCATGATATGCATGATTCCACTCTAGCAATAATTGCTAAAGGTTGCCTCCAAAATTCAGTCATTAAATTGTCTACAGGTAATTATTCTTTAGAACATTTAGCCTAAGTTTCTGATAATCTTGGCTATAAATAATAAGTTAATGTAGTGATCACTAGTCATTTCAGAGCTGTTATCTCATTTTATCCCCTCCACTATTTTCCTTAGTTCATAGATAATGTAAGAATATATAAACTAAACACTAATTTAATGATTCATAGTAATAGGAAAATATTAACTACTGCCAGAGTATACAAAGGGAGATTATAAAGATAATAGATGAAAACGAAAAACTGATCTTAGCATTCACCATTTAAAGAGATATAGAGCTATATTCAATGTATATAAGTAGACGGTAATCGATCAATGCTGACAGGCACAAGAAAATTTTAAGCAACTTGGATGGTTGTCTTGAACTAGCACATAATCAGATATATACATAAATATACAACTGCAGAAGTTTATGACATGTCTTAGCGAACATCTAAACAATCTTTACCACTTATATAATTCTATGACAAAATTTTCCATTGAATAAGTGGTATAGTAGTTCTCAAACTCTTCCAAAATTTGTATAGTAGACACTTGAAATAACATATTGCAAGATTGTCAACAATTGAATAAAAATAGTGTAAGTTACCTACTAGTTCTCCAAAATATTAAGGAAAAGGTGTTTTCACTAATACAAAGTCAGCCTTGGACCTTACGAACTTGGATGTGGTGAGTAGATTCTCGACGCCAGATTGGTTGTGCTCCACTTTGGACAAGAGTAACATGTCCACCTTCTCTCACCAGATTCTTACCCTAATAAAGCATGGAAAATATACAGTAACATTTAACCACATGAAATGATGATCCAATTGATAAAAAGAAAAAAGAAAAAAAGATAAAGATAAATTATTAAGAACCAAACCATTAATAGCTTGATAGCTCGGGAGAAGGTCTCCTCCACGTCATCTGAAAACTGCATATGTATGGGCATGACACCTTGATAAAGCACCAGTCTCTGTTTAATTCTTTCCCTGCCACACATGACAATATGTCACAAAAATCAGAGAACACAGAAGGAAGACATTTTTTGACACAGAAACTCATAAAGAATAAAATCCTTAAGCAATTACTTGTACCATTGATGCATTAACCTACGGAGTAAAACTGAGGCAGCACGCAGATAGTTTTTTCCCTAAGAAACAGCCAAACCACATAGCTAATAGTGACATTTTAACACTCAAAAGGATAATTCATCAACATGGTAGTTACAAATTCTTTTTTCCTTTGCACAAGATTTGTCTCTAGGGTCCATAGGTCCAATAATTTAAACTGCCTTCAGTTGTCTCGAAACAAACACTTTCAATCATGTTTTCCCTGAACTTTCATGAAACTTCTCTGCTCCAAAACCTTAAAATAATATCTGAAGATAGCCTTTGATAGGGAAAAATTATGATAGAAAATATCTAAGCATGAAAGCCCTGCAAGCTATAGCAGGTAAGAAATTAAATCCAAGTTATTGGGAAACATAATAATACATCAAGTACTCACTCATTTGTGAAGGCAAAGATTGTTGAGGAAGGCCTATAATGACTTAAAAGAATAGCCATGGAGCCTGTTCTTGTGAAGACGATGATGGGTGTGCTGAGGGTGTTAGCCATAGTTGTAGCATGGAATGCAAACATTATACCCATATGATGACTCTGCAAAAGAATGTCCTCAGATTAATCAAACTATAAAGGAATGATATTTAAGTATTTACAAAATTATGGCTTGGAGAAAAAAATCCTCTTTTTTTAACTTGCACTGGACCTAGCCTCAAAAATCAAAACTAGTAAAAGTATAATGTCAACCAAAAACCAACTTCAATAATAAAACGCATTTACTTTCAACATTAAGTGAATTCTTACCTTGTATGCAGTAGACTGAGTTGGAGGACTGATGCTAACAGGTAAACTTGACTCGGTCCTCAATGCCACAGTGTGCATAACTTTAACAGCTTTTAATGGATACCTTGATCAATTTTAAAATTATTATTAAAAAACATATTTCTATTGTAAGTATAAAATCACTAAAATAATTGCAATATAAGATGATTTTTAGCAATGAAATGGAGAAAGATGAATATTTTTCCATTCTCAGTGAAGCATATGCTATGTATATAGTAATACAATAAGTTTTGATGCTAACAGGTAGACTTGACTCGGTCTTCAATGCCGCAGTGTGCAAACTTTAACATCTTTTAATGGATAACTTGATCAATTTTAAAATTATTATTTAAAAACATATTTCTCTCTGCAAGTATAAAATCACTAAAATAATTGCAATATAAGATGATTTTTAGCAATGAAAGGAAGAAAGATGAATATTTTTCCATAGTGAAGCATATGCTATGTATATAGTAATACAATAAATTTGAACAATGCAACAATGATTATGACCATGACCATGACATGATGGTATCGAAGATGTATCAACTATGAGGCAATCTATGAAGAAGCTCCACCACTAGGGATTGCCCCTATAAATCTACAAATGTGTATTGCTCTAAAACGTCCAGATAGATGTCCACAAAATGATCCAACCCTATTGTACAAGGATGAAGGATCAACAAAATATCCCATAGATTTGATTTAAAGAGATACTACAACTATCACATATAGACGACCATTAAATTAAATGTCCCTCGATATGATTTATATTTGGCTATTTGACCTTTAATGAGATAAAACACTATCAACATTGACATGGTAACATCCCCAACACAGGATTCTTCAATATGTAAAATAATAGACATGTGCAGTAAGTTTTTTAATGGGTAAAACTTATTATGAAAAAATGCCAACAAGGAGGCACAACCATAGGACATAGGAAGTAAATAAGAAACACCACTAGAGAAAAAAATACAATGAAAAATTATTTGTATCCAAGAGTGGAAAACTGTAGGAACATTTCCAACAGACTTACAGGTTTAAACAAAAAGTGACATAGCAATACTGTTGACCAATGTGATTTCATGTTTTTTTTCTCAAACTGTATAGATGCCAAGGCATTTGCAGAACTAAATTTTTAAAAATTATAAACTCACATTAAAATCCCCTCAAACCAATACATTGATGGAGTAGATTGAACGTTGATGGGGTAGATTGAACGCTTCAGTTATAAACAAATTAGCCATCTAATAGTTTTTAAAACAGTGCTCCGTCCTATTTTGGAAGAGATGTCAACAAGCAATAATATTTAAATCCTCACTTCTAGGTACCAAATGCCTTAGTTCAAGTCAATTGCCATGCTAACCTTACTAACATCTAACCACTACTAGAATAAAATAAAGTTAAATATGTTTTTGGAAACAAATTATGCTCCTGACTGATTGCCACATACCAATAATCACGCCGAAAATACCTAATAAAAGTAATATGCCCCATAGTAAAACACTTTCAAGAGGCACAATTTCCATCTATAAATAACTTTAAATATATAATTTTGCTTCAAAGTCATTTGTTATTTTTGTTTATACTATAAAATAGTTCACTTACTTTCCATGGGCAGTTTCTCCAGATAACATGACTGCATCAGCACCTTCTCGCACTGCAATTGCTATATCAGAAACTTCTGCCCTAGTTGGTGTAGGATGATTGATCATGCTTTCCAGCATGTTTGTGGCTACAATCACCGGCTTCTGCATACTGCGACATCTTCTTATGATGTCTTCCTGTTTTATATTATAACACACGGCATTAAACTATAATACTAAACGAAAACTGATAGAAATTCTAGTACTAAACTTCACTCATCCTGATACATGAGTGATATATAGTATTCCACCAGCAGAGCTTTAGCACATCAAATACAATTAATCACACAAGCAAGAAAAGGATAAGGAGAACTACAACAAAATATGAAATATATTTATTCCAAACGGACCAAACTGCAATGTCATCTGTAAGTTCCAAAGTAACAGATAATCGAATTACATTGAAACCATTATTTGGATTAAACACATTTAAATTGACACTTTGCTCCACCATAATATCTGGTAATAAACTTTGTGACCACTTTTCTTAAATTTTCTTCCATGATGTTGGAATCAAAGATAACTAGCACCATTTATGAATTTCGTCATTTTTCTTTACCTAATGAAAACATTATAATCAACTTAAGATTCATCAGATTAAATGGAAAGGAAAGCTTCGGTTTAATTTTTCCTTTACCAGAGCTTCACTTTTCTGACACTTGGAAATTTCTAATGTAGCATACATAAAGATGCACGATACTGTTAAATCATTTATCAAACTCATAGTGAATAATAAAGTTAGAAAATGAGATAGCATGCCAGATACATTTAATGCAAACTTACCTGCAACAGTGGGACATCCTCAATTGGAAGTTCAGCTCCAAGATCTCCACGTGCAACCATTGCCTATTAATGTTCCAGAAACAAATTACGAAGCAATTGGACAGGAGTCACAAGACATGATGATACCATATATAACCAAATAGATAGATATGTGCAGACAAAGTTAAGTTATTGTTAGCATTACAATGCAAAAAGAAACTATAAACTAATCCATTGAGAATTTTGAAACTAACCCCATCAGATGCCGAAAGTATTGAATGAAGATTTGGTATAGAGTCAGCACTTTCAATTTTTACAATCACGTGAATATCAGCATTGCAGCCTAAATTATAGATTTGCAACAATTCAATTAGATATAAAAGCAAAAGAAATATATATATATATATATATATATATATATATAGAGAGAGAGAGAGAGAGAGAGAGAGAGAGAGAGATAACCATATTGAAAAAAATCAATAAATAAATAAATAGTTTACTTTTAAGATAATCTTTCAACTCATGGACCACTTTAGCATCTTTCACAAAAGAAACAGCATAGAAGTCAACTTGGTTGTCCACTCCAAATTTGATATCTTCCCAGTCTTTGTCTACAGAATGATCAAACAAAGTTACAATTGCTCGATAAATTTGAACAAAATAAAGATACATAAAGTACAAACTTAATGTCAACACAACAACATTAGAAACAGATATAAGTATAACCAACCTGTTATTGAAGGTAGAGTTGCACTTTTTCCACGGACATTTAAATGACGTCTTGATTTTAGTTCACCGCCATCAACTACTACACATTTAACTAGATCATGTGTCTTTGACTTCACAGCTAATGACATCATTCCACCTAGCACATGGAAGAGGAAACAACTCATCAAGTCTCATGAACAAGGAAGTTAGACTTGTGTGAAAAACTAACGTTTTAATGACAGAATAATTAGAAACACTAAAAGTGTGACCAGTGATCCTTAAGAACCATAAAGAGAACACTGATCAAGAGCAGGAGATTAAACTTTAAGATATAACAGGCAGTCGGTAGATTTATGGTCTTTGCTGTTCTCTTTCCCAAAAACATGTTTTTCTAATAATCAGTCTAGCTCGAATCACATATTTGAGATCTAAGTGTTAGATTTGCTAGTGTCTCACTCATTTAATTGTGAATCTGTTAATTTAAAAAAAAAAAAAATCAATTTCCTCATATAATCAGCTTTACTCAGCCGAATAGCAACAAAACTCCAATCCACTATTATGTTGACTTCGCATAAAATTTACCAAAGAATCAATAAACTAAATAAGTAAAAGAAAACAGAATAATATAATCAGAAAGTTATCCTAATCAATTACGTAAATTAATAAAGTATTTGAATTTTCATGCATCATAAATATGTTTGGTCCAAATCGTCCCATTACTCTGATTAGTCAAAAAATTCCTTCCATTCTAAAACAATTGCTTCTGATTTTCTTTTTCTTTTTTTATAATTCCCAAATCCCAACTATATGTGCTCAAAATGAAAACAAACTTACAGTTAGATAGGCCAAAATTCATCGTCCAGGCAAATATTAGAGCATCGACATCTTACTTAATGCTTACCATCAACAAGTAGTATGTCTCCGGCCTCTACATCATTGATAAAGTCATCATAATTTACACTAACAGTATCTTCTGTGCTGACTCCTCTTTTGATAGTGAAATTAAATTCTTGACCCTCCTTCAGCATGATTGGTTGAGGTACATCTCCACTTCTAACCTCAGGACCCTGCACGAACAAAAAATAAATCATTATGTCCTAAATATCACTGAAAATTAGTAGGCCTGTCAACATAATGCATGGAGAGAAAGTTGAACGATGTAAGAGTGAGTGGATTCAGTACTGCTATTATCATTATGAATTCTTTTGGGGTGGGGGTAATTAGGAAACAGAGAATCATAAATAGATATAATCTATATAATTATACTCTGTGTCTCAGCCGTCTCTATACATTGTTTATAAAGTTTTCCAAGGAATGCTGCAACCGGGTATTGCCCATTTGGAATGACACATTTTAAATATAATAAGCTGATTAATGGTGAATACATGATATTTTATCTTACATTCTTACTTCGGATGTAATAAATAATGGACAATAGTATCTCCAAATGCAAACATTATTACTAGATGATATTCCATATTAATAGTGTAAGAGAAATAAATCTGCAAAAAATCTCAGAAGAAATCACCTTCGTGTCCAGCATTATGGCTACAACCTTTTCTTCAAATTGAGAATTGTATTCTTTAACAAGATCAATAGTTTTCTGGTGTGATGCATGGTCTCCATGTGACATATTTAAACGTGCCACATTCATTCCATCTTCCGCCAGTTTCCATATCATTTCACGCGAGCTTGTCGAAGGACCAATTGTACACACTATCTTTGTCTTTCTTCTAGCATTTGGACTTACAATTACCCCTTCTAGAGTATGCTCACTATTCAGAAGCTCAGAAGGAGATTTCAAATTTTCCTGAAACAGAATATTCTATGAATATGTAAATAAAAAACACATAGCTGCAATTAATGCCACACCTGTATCAAAATGCATCTTACTAATAAAGCATAAACTATGTTCTAGGCAGGCCTATCTATCCTGTTTTAATCAATCTGAGTTGGTATTGACTATGCTAATCCTGTTTAACCCCCAAGAATCTCACTGAATCTTCAACTGAATGAACTTAAAGAACAATAACTGAAAGAAAACAAAGTGGAACAGTCTCGATTAAGCTTGAATCCTCACAAAACAAGAGATATACAGGCAGAACAAATCATATCTTTTCGAAATTTATCTAATATGTTTTGCAACACACAAGTTTTTTGCTAAGAAACCATTTAAACAGAAAAGAAATTGAAATCAGTTCATTACTTAATCAAATGATTTTTGTTAACCATTAAACCATAAGCAGTTCAACAATATTATCAGTTACTGAGAACCCACCATGGATTGGTTAAAATCAGATCCAACAGAGGACAAAAATTCCTCATGTATGTTCAACAATTCAATTAGAATTCTATAGTTTATGAGCCACCAAAAAAATGCAATCCATATGCCAACTAAACTTTAAAATTATTATTGAGAAAAACAGAGCAGGTAAGGTGGCAAACACTTTTGAGTAAAACTTCCTTAAGGAATTGATATACACATGAAGGTAAAATTTCAGCTACAACTTACCTAAACATTTAATGCAACTTATGAATAAAGTTTGTTATTACAATTTAAATTCTTAATTACAAAGTACGTCTTGGCAATTCATCCTCCGAAACCTTTCTAGTTATGCAAATCACTGTCCTTACTCCTTAACAAAGTCCAACCTCACGTTGATGACATGACACCACATTGCTAAGATATATCCATAACACCAAATTTTCAAGTGAGACTGCAAACCGGTACCATATATATTACCAGTGAGCTAAAACAACTTCTCTTTTTACAGGAATTTCACATGAATTTATTAATTACAATAACAAAGTAAAAAGAAAAAAAACGACATGACTTACAGAAGTTAAAGGAGCGTTCGGAGAAGCAGAGAGTTTGTGGTGATGATTCTCTTGAGCGATTTTGATCAATCTGACAGCGAAGCTTTGCCTTGGAAGAGAACAGCTTCTTCTTAATTTGGAATCAAAGGCTGAAAAGTCACTCATGTTCCTCGAGGACGACATTCTCGAACACATAGTACTGATCGTCGCCATTTATTAGTAGTTTATTATGGACCAGAGAAACGGAAGTCTCCTGAGTAAGAGAAAGAGAGAGATATGTAAATATATATATATGGTGGAAAGAGACGAGTGAAGTGTGTGTGGTTGATTACGAGAATGGACCAGTTCTCTTCTCTGTTCGTTTCTGTTTTGTGGGCTGCGGAGATTCCAACTCTCAGTAATCACTAATCAGTGATCACTATAACCTTAAACCCTATTAGTGTTATTAGTGTCACTATTGTATTTTAGATTAAATCAATTTATGAAATAATTATTTATTTTGCACATTCTTTGCATGATTTTTTTTTTTTTTTAAACCATTAAAGATGTTTTTATATGTTGACTTCATTCTTTGCATTTGTTTGTTGAATTACAATTAAATATGAGGTAGCATTGTAGGAAAAAAATCAAAAATCAATTAAAGATTTTTTTTTATAAAAAAATAAATAAAATAAATAACCCATTGATCATTTTATATGTAACAGTTTAGAGCACCTTCGGTATTTTATTAATTTTAAAATAGTTTATGAAATAAATTGGCTTCTGTGTAATATTCGAAAACAAAAAATAAATAAATTGGCTTTTGCATTTTGGAGTATGTTATTAAAAGCGGTAGTGCAAAAGTAAGTTTTTTCATAAAATCATACAGTAATATTCAACAAATGAGTTCAATCACACAAGCATCTCTTTTACCATTAGTAGTCTTCCTCCTCTGATCGGTGATAGGCTCAGTCGGTTGCTTTAGTCCTCTTTTGAGGTTGTTTGGTTTCTTTAGTTGTTTTTCGGCGGAGGGCTTCGGATCTTGGTGGGGGTTTGCTAGGCAGGTGGCGCGGGGTCTCGATCGGCATCGGCGGCGTTCTGGTGGGTCTTCTCCGGCGGCCTGGGTGTCCCTTCTCTAGATCGGATTAGTCTGTTTGGTTGGGTTTTTGTGTTTGTACAGTGTGGTTTGCTTGTTGTGATCCCACCTTTGTGTGTGGGTTTTTTTCTCCCGGTTGTGGGACTCTCATTTGGGCGGTGCTCGTGTGTTTAATATTGTGGAGTCCCAGTTGTTTGTAAGCCCTGGAACTGGTTTTCCAGGTGCTGTTGCTTGTAAGCCTTTGGCTATCCATCAAAAAAAAAAAAAAAGTAGTGGTTGACAACAGTTGAATTTAACATTTAACTTTAAGGTACAAGGTAAAATGATCATTGTACCTATAACTAGTGATGATCAAGGTTCGGTTCCGTTTGATCTGGTTTCGAACCGCCGGTTCCGATGCGGTTCCGACGGTTTTGTTCTTTTAAAAAAAAAAAATTTTAAATATTATATACTAACAAAAAAATTATTAAGCATATAAATGTAGTTTATTGGGTAACCCGAAATTAAAATAAAATAAATATATGAAAAACTAAAAAAAAAAAATTGAATTAAAACTAAAAAAATTAAATTGGTCTTGCATTTAATTTTTACCACAATTAAGTTGCCGACATATCCTCTTGAAAGAGAATTGGAGATTTGGAGTGAGAAGAAATGAATTTGTGAGGGGTATTTATAGGAAAATAAGAAAGGAGAAAGAAAAGAAAAAGGAAAAACAAATTAAAATAAATAAATTTTGGGGCCTTCAACGGCCCCAAAATATTTCAATTAGGAAAATAAGAAAAGAGATAGAAAAGAAAAAGGAAAACAAAATAATAAAATAAATTTTAGGTTGTCAGCTGGGGCCTCCAACGGCCCCAAAAAAATTTCAAGAAAAAAATTTAAGGGGGTAGTGTTGTATTTATACGAAAATAAGAAGAAAAAAAAAAGGAAAAAAAAAAAGGGAAAAAATAATAATAAAATAAAATTTGGGCTGTCAGCTGAGTCAGCTGGCCGTTGGAGGCCCCAACGGTGGTTCCGCTCCGGTTTTGCATATTTGAGAATCGGTACCAGAACCTTAAGGGGATCAGTTCCGGAATCGAAACCGAAATTCCAGTTCTGATCCGGTTTTTTTGGTGGCAGTTCCAGTTCCGGTTCGGTTCACGGTTGAAACGGAACCTTGGTCATGTCTAACTATAACCTAAATTTAAAAATTCTAAAATAATCTAGAAGGTCATTTGTTTTTTATCTAAAAACTAAACGGTCGTGAATAAACAAAATTCAAGTTTACAACAACAAAAAAAGAAGAAGAATATATGGTGCATGATGTGCACATTTCCGCAAACAATTCAAAAATACCACTTTTGTTTTGTTTTGTTTTATTTTTATTGAATTACATGCATCGGAAACCAAAAAAAAAAAATGGCTTCCTAAATTATATGCACGGGTCTCTCTATATATATAAACAATTATTTTATAACATCTTCAAGCCACAAATTAATTTACTCAATATCGAATATAAAAGTAAATAAAGAGTTCATACCAGAATTTGGTAGGAGAAATTCAATTATTCAATCCTAGAAAGATTTCAATATGAAAAGTTATTAGAGTTTTTTTTTTTTTTTTTTTTCCTTTTCTAAAAGCCCATATAAAATAAAAATAAGTTAAAAGAAAGAATTTTATACCATATCGGATAAATTTGGAAATATGCCTTCTTTGATAGGATAGACTTAAAGAAAATATTTTAAATTTAATCTAATGATTTCTAGTTTAAAAAAAAAAAAAAAAAAACAACCTAATGAGTTTAATTCAAATTTAAGTGAAAAAAAACCCTATGTCCTTTTTATAATGACATATTGATTGTAACCTTTGAGCTTGCTCATATAGTTAAACCAATAAAGTGATTGATTAACATCATACAATCATATATCATATATTCATATCATATCATATCATAATAATATAAAAATAGACTTTTTCAAACATAAGCCGTCACGTGTCCTCCTATTAAATGCTTATAAAATAGTCATAAAATTATCGATATCATATATCATATATAATAATATAATAATAGACTTTTTCAATCATAAGCTATCACGTGTCCTCCTATTAAATGCTTACAAAATAGTCATAAAATTATATGTAAGAAAAGCCTATCATAATCATATCATAGATTACTTTTTTTTTTAAAGGAAATATCATATATAATCCTATAGTAAGAAATCATATCATATCATATTATATAATTTGAAAATATTTTCTTTTTATGAGAAAGTGACACGTGTCATCTATTTAATGTTACTAAATATTTATGTCAAGTTTGAAAATAGTACTCCGTGACTTATATTTACTTGAAAAATAGTTTTAAATATTTTTTTTTAGCATGCACGGTTATTACACTAGTTATATATATATATATATATATATATAGTCTTTCTATTATCAAGTCGTCCTGATATAAAATATATTAGAACGAAGAATGTGGACCACAGATTATGGAGAAGTTTTGACAAAAGTATGTAAATTTAATGGTCAACATCCTTCGTCCTGATATATTTTACATTATGACGAACTGACAATAGAAAAATTATATATATATATATATACTGATTATCTATTATCAGTTCATCTTGACAATAAATATATCAGGATGAAGGATGTGGACCATTAGATTTACATACTTTGACTCAAAGTGTATGCACTTGTCAAAACTTCTCCATAATCTGTGGTCCACATTCTTCGTCCTGATATATTTATTGTCAGGACGAACTGACAATAGAAAGACTGTATATATATATATAGATTATTTATTATCAGTTCATCCTGACAATAAATATATCAGGACGAAGGATGTAGACCATTAGATTTACATACTTTGACTCAAAGTGTATGCACTTGTTAAAACTTCTCTATAATCTGTGATCCACATTCTTCGTCCTGATATATTTATTGTCAATATATATATATATATATACAGTCTTTCTATTGTCAGTTCGTCCTGACAATAAATATATCAGGACGAAGAATGTGGACCATAGATTATGAAAAAATTTTGACAAGTGCATACACTTTGAGTCAAAGTATATAAATCTAGTGGTTCACATTCTTCGTCCTGATATATTTATTGTCAGGACGAACTGATAATAGAAAATCCATATATATATATAAATTCTATTATCATTTCGAACTGACAAAAGTTATATCAGTTCTTTACATGTGGGCCACTGGATTTAAATACTTTGACTTGGCTGTATGCACTTGTCAGTCAAAGTATTTAAATCCAGTGGCCCACATACAAGGAACTGATATAACTTTTGTCAATTCGAACTGATAATAGAAAGACCAGAAATTATATTATCAGTTTCTTTCTATTATCAGTTCGAACTGACAAAAGTTATATCAGTTCCTTGCATGTGGGCCACTGGATTTAAATACTTTAACTTGGCTGTATGCACTTGTCAGTCAAAATATTTAAATCCAGTGGCCCACATACAAGGAACTGATATAACTTTTGTCAGTTCGAACTGATAATAGAAAGACTGTATATATATATATATAATTTTTAGATTTGCAAGCATGTCAGTTGCAACAATTAATCATAGAACAATAAACACGCATAAGCTTGAAAATTCCCCCGAAGGTTAAGATGCACATTTGGAGAGCTTGCCATGATTGGTATCCGGCCATGGTTAACCTCGTGAGAAGAGGTATGATGGTTGATCCTTGGTGCCCTTTGTGTAAAAATCACCCTGAAACTACTTGTCATGCACTTTGGAGTTCTCCATCGTTGAAGAGGATCAGAGCCTCCTTCCAGTCTTGAGGAATCTGTGTGTGAATGGTAATGCTTCGATCCTTGATTTTCTTGTTTCTTGTAAGTCTCAAATACAGGTGGATGAGCTGGAAACTCTGTGCATGGTCTTATGGCGTATTTGGTACCGTCGTAATGGTTGGTTGCATAATTCGGCGGAGGTGGAGATTGATGATGTCCGTCCCTGGGCAGAAGCTTACCTAAAAGACTTCCGGTTGGCCAATGATGCCTCCTGCTGGTAGTGGTTCGGTGTCTCGTGTGTCTTTTGGTCAGGAATGGAGACCGCCTGATAATGGTTTGGTTAAAGTGAATACTGATGCTGCTCTTGATGAGCAGAATAGAAGGGTGGGCACTGTGGTGCAGTGTTGGCCTCTTGTGCTCAAGTGGTCACAGCGAATTTTAATCCCCTCACGGCTGAAGCGTTGGCGGTTCGGAATGGTCTTATCTTTGCCAAGGACTCTGGTCTCTGGCCTTGTGTGATTGAAACTGATGCTTAGCAGGTTGTTAATCTGATTGCTTCAAAAAATTCCCCTTCTTCTGAGGTTGGGTTGATCGTTAGCGATATTTTTTCTTTGCTTGATGCCTCTCCTGAGTCCTGATAGTAAGGTTGTTTTTGCTCCTATGAAGGCTAATATGGTTGCTCATTCTCTTGCTAAGTTTAGTTTGTCTATCGAGCATGATTTATTCTGGATGGAGTCAGTTCCCCATTGTGCTGTCCCTTTTGTCATAGACGATGCTCGTAATATTTGTTCTCCTTCTTTGGTTTAATGAAAGTGTTTTCTTCTCAAAATAAATAAAAAATAAAAAATAAACACGCATAAACCAAGCAAAATCATAACTACAAAACAACTTACAAAATTAAAGACAGCTACTGATTGATATATGGAATTGAGCAAGAAATGCTAGAAGAGTTGAGCTTATCTTCATACATACAAAGACTCACTTATTTTAAATTATCACGATCGTTTTGATAATTCATAAGAAAACACACGGGACTGAGATTTTCCGATTACCATTATTGCTCAAGATCAAGATCTATACTTGTTTTGCTGGATAGGGAGTTGCTTAAGAAGGGAGTGTTTAGCAGATTTCAAATTGCGCAGAGCATCTCTAATGCTAATGCGGCAATCAGGAGAATGTGTTGTGCAAGACAGTCCAACTCCGATGATTGTGATCAAGCAATCTTGTGGTATTTCTGGGTTTATGTGCTGCAGCTCGTGGTCTAATACTTGCTGCACCTTGTCCGGAAAAGTTGCTTCCACCCATTTAACTATATTCACTTCTCCATTAAAACTCTCGTGGGTCGGACTCTTTCCTGTAAAAATCTCAAGTAACATTACTCCAAAGCTGTATACATCTCCAGCTGTTGATGGTTTCTCACCGAATCCATATTCTGCACAAAAGATTCAGTAATTATATGTTAATCAAATCTCAAAAGAAAAAAAAACAATATTATATATGAACATGAGTAGCAGAGTAGGAGAGTTGATATAGCACTGAACCTGGAGGGATATAACCGATAGAACCGTTTAAAACATGTGTACTAGAACTGATGGAAGCCGATTGATTTTCCTTTTTTTCCATAAGTAACTTGGCCAACCCGAAATCGCCTACCTTTGCGGTCATGTCTTCATCCAGAAGTATGTTGGTGGGCTTCAAATCACAGTGTACAACTGGAATTTCACAGTCATGGTGAAGGTAGTCCAGCGCGCAAGCAATGTCGATGGAAATATTCAATCTCTCCATAACATCAAGACTAGTACCATCTTCCTTCTTTCTCTTGCCATGAATCCAATCTCCCAAGCTACCATTACTAAGGAAATCGTAAACCAGAGCCAGAAAGTCACTGTTTCTCGAGTCCAAGCTAGAGCATGATGTCAACAATTTCACAAGATTTCGGTGCCTCACATTTTTTAAAGCTTCACACTCGGCAAGGAAGCTCTTCCAAGATCCAGTCTTTTCGATGTCAAAGACCTTAACTGCGATGCTGATTCCTTCTCTAAGATAGCCTTTGTATACTGACCCAAAGCTCCCAGATCCAACAAGATTTTCCTGGCTAAAATTCCCAGTCGCTCGACGGAGCTCTTCATATGATATCATTTGAAGCTTCTTAATAGATAATTCAGAAGCTGGTACGATCTTCCCCTTGTTTTTTCTTACTAAGATCAGCGCAGCAGTTAGTAAAATAACTGCTATTGTTGCCGTGATGGCGACAATAATGTAAATTTTGACAAGTCTTGCACGGCTTTGAGCGTTCTCAGGACACACCGAATGCAAGCAAAGCTTCACATTACCTTCTAAATGGACAATAGAGAAATTTCTGAAAACTCCACCGGTGGGAATCAGTCCTTGTAGATTATTGAATGTGAGGTTCAAGGACCGGAGGGCTTGTAGGTTTTGGAGGTCAGAAGGAATGGAACCTGAAAGTTGGTTTGAGGAGAGGTCTAGAACTTCCAGACCTTTCACTTCTCCCATTGTACTTGGAATTGGACCTGAGAGCATGTTGTTAGCCATCAGTAGTTTCTCCAAGCTTTTACAGTTTTTGAATGAGCTGGGGATGTCACCGGATAGGCGGTTGTTAGATAGGTCGATTGTAACAACATTTTCTAGCCGTTCGACTTCTTGAGGCAGCTGACCATCCAGGAAGTTGTTAGACAGGTTTAAGATGGTACTCAAACTACCAAGGCTGAGAATTTCTTTGGGAATGCTTCCATTGAGCCTGTTGTTGGATAAGTCCATGGAAAGCAGTCTGTGGAAATTTCCAAATGTACTAGGTATTTCACCCTCCAATTCATTTCCTGATAAATCAATCTGGCTTAGCTTTTCAAGATTACCAATTGAATTCGGAATACTGCCGGAGATTTGATTTCCAGCCAAACCCAGAATTTGCAGTTCCTCAAGTTGGCCTATTTCAACAGGGATTTCACCAGAAACTGCATTGTAGCTCAAATTCAACAAAGCCAAGCTCCTGAGACGACCAATCGATTTGGGTATTTTACCATAAATACGATTGCCTCCCATGTATAATTTCAAGAGCTCTTTGGAAAGACTGCCAATGGATTCTGGAATTACACCTTCCAAAAGATTGCCATCAATAGCGAGGAAGCTAAGACGAGTACTGTTTGTCAAAGAAGTGATGAAAGCAAGACCATCGTCGCCTGAACTAACAATCCTATTTTTTCCAATGTTGTACATTTCCAAGAATGGAAGATTACCCAATCCTGGTGGAACCGTTCCCTCGAGAAAGTTTTGCGCCATACGTATAATTTTTATATTGGTGAGGTTGTGCAAAGACCCTGGAATTGTTCCTGTGAACTGGTTGATGCAGAAATTGAAGTCAAGAAGATTTGGGAGTGTATCTCCAACATCACTGGGAAGTCTACCCCACAGCCGATTTGAAGCTACACCCAAATAAACAAGAGAAGACATGTTGTAGATGGAAGAAGGAACAGAGCCAATAAGATTGTTGATGGTGAGATCAAGAGTTTTCAAATTCTGGAGACGGCTTATGTCACTAGGTATTGTGCCAGTAAGATTATTGGTTCCCAAAATCAATTCGTTGAGTGATGATATATTGGCGAGGGATGGTGAAATCTCACCCCACAGAAGATTACTGGCCAAGTTCAAAACTCTGAGCTTTTTGAGACGGCTGAGTTCTTCAGGAATTGTGCCTGAAATCTGATTTCTCATCAAATCAAGAATCTCAAGCTGAGCCAAGTTGGTGATGTTCATAGGTATCCCACCTTCCAATATGTTGGAGCTCATGTTGACAACTCTCAATCGAAATAGGTTTGTTATTTGGAGTGGAAGAGATCCTCTAAGCTGGTTGTCTTGAAGTTGAAGGGACCGGAGGAAGGAGAGATTGCCAATATGAGGGCTTATGGTACCCTCAAGCCGGAGACCGGAAAGATCAAGGCCGGTCACTCTGCGTCCGAATGTGTTGCAGACAACTCCAGTCCAATTGCAAGGAGAGGAAGAATCTTGATTCCATGAAGACAGAGGGCTTGGAGTTACCGAGCTTAATTGAGACTTGAATGATATCAAGGCCTCTTTATCTGTGATGATGCTCAGAGAGACTGACTGCACACATTGTATATGCAATAGGAATTTGAAGTATGTTAGCAGAGCTACAAAACCAAAATGCATTGATTGGGAAGCTAAGGAAGCCATGCTTATGGGATTTTTCTTTGTTCAGAAAACACACTCTGCCTATACATAACAATCTACCAACTGCTATTGAAAATATCCCGGTGTTAAAAGTTGACACGTTCAAATTTTAAGTAGATGATAAATTTCGGTGTGTATAGATATTAGCTAATGAGTCATGAACATTTATTTCACTTTGTTTCTTTTTGTTGACTTTTTTTTTTATATTAGAAGTTTGTGGATAGAATTCAGTTGCTACATGCTCTGGGTGGTCCTTAATTCCGTGCACTGTGTACAACCATAACTATAAGCAATACGCGGAAAAATATAAATACCCGCGCCGCTTTGGGAGAGCAGGGCAAAGTCGCCAACTGCGACCCCCTGGAATTTCAGTTTCAACAAAAAATTTCAAGGTCCTTTACTTTTTTTTTTTCTCTTTTTGAATGGTTCTTCTGGGACTTCAGTACTTCACATGGTTCCAAACAATTAAAAGTCAATAAAAAAAATAATTAAATTTATATATATATAATGGGATATTATTAATTGCCCCCCTGATGTTTGTATCAACATCGTTTTACCTCCTCTAGTTTCAGAATTAGCCATTTTCCCCCTACCGTTATCTAGCCGTTAAAAAAATGGTTTGACTGTTAAATTTAAGGGTACATTGGTAAATTGATAAAGGATATGAGATATTTTAATAAAATAATATATTTTATCATTTAAAAATTAAAAAGAATTCTCTCCCCTGTCATTTTTCTCTCTCTCTCTCCTCCTTTCTCCTCTCGCCTCTCTCTTATGAATTACAACTCTGCACATTTCTACACATCTACTTCTGCTGTGTTCTTGGTTGCTCTTTGTTTCCCATCAACCATTTTTATTTTTCTTGCCCAATCAAACACAATCATCATCAATATCAAGTACACAAGATTATTTTAGCCATCAATATAAGTTTTTAAAAATAAAAATAGAACTTTTTTTTTTCTTTTTTCGACAGATCTATGCATCCTTTTGTCCAATCAACACATGATTTTCCTTCCAATTTATATTAGCAATCAATATAAACTTTTTTTTAAAAAAAATACAACTTTTTTTTTTCTTTTTTGACAAATCTGTGCATCCTCTTCTTCTTCAATTTTCTTCCAACCTTTTTTTTTTCTTTGCTAATCATCATCATCAATTTAATGAACACAAATTTAAAAAGAATCAATCTAAAGAACAAAAACAATAAATAAAATTTATTTTTATTTAAACTCGTAGAGAACTTTTTTTTTTTTTTTTTGGAAAACCCAAATGTCAATATTTTCTTCTTCACCATCATCAACATTGTTTTTTTCTTCAAAATCTCATCCTCAAACGAAAACTCGAAATCTCCATTGGAGATCTCTACCCACCAAATCAACAAAAATTCTCAAACAAAAACTCAAATCTCCATTATTGCGGAAATCTCCATCGCCCATTTTTTTTTTCAAAAAAAAATTTTCAAAAAAAAAATATCAATTTGGTTTCCTAGAAAAACCAGATTGGATTACAAGTTTTTTCTTCATCACCATCATCATGGAAACCAAAGAACAAAAGAGACAAATAAAAAAAATTTAAAAATCAAAACATGAAAAAAAAAAAAAAATGCGTGCGAGTGAAGAAATCTGGATTGCCACGCACTCAACAATTGACGGTGAAATTTAGATTGCCACGCACTCAACAATTGACGGTTGAAAATCGAGAGAAAAGAGAGCAATTGTTGAGTGCGTGGCAATCCAAATTTCACCGTCAATTGTTGAGTGCGTGGCAATCCAGATTTCTTACGGAGACTCAAATTGCGCCGGCACAGCTCGCTCCAAATAGCTACAGAATATTGATGTGCCTGTGCCTCATGTGGAAGTTGAAGGGTTACGGGCCCTCTACTCCCCGTGAAATCCACCATTTTTACACGCTAAGGCAGGCGGGCCATGGTGGTACGTATTTCCTTATCTCTTCGCCCGTGGAGAGCTGGATTCCTGAGGGCGTGGCGAACCCCGGTCAAGTAGAAATCTCCGGTGACGAGAAGAAAAAGGGGTTCATCTGGGGTTTTCCCACTTCGAACAAGAGGTGGAAGAACAGCTGGTTTTTCGTTGATGGCGAGTGGGGTCGTGATTTGCCTGCCAGTAGTCGCCATAATTTCTTGGCGAAGAAGGTTCCCAGGCACTTCACATCGCTTGAAGCTTGGTTGAAGGCGACCCCTGTTTTACTGAATAGAGAGGTTTCTTACCACTTTATGGATTTGTTTAGATATGATTTCTGTTATTTCTTTAGTTTGTAATCTCTATAAATAGAGACTTGTTTTCAATAAAACGTATGAATGAATTTTTAAGTATGATGTGTTAGTCTTTTATGACTTTTGGGAGGTTCTAGTTTCCCTCGAAGCAAACCAGGTTTCTATTTTTGGGTCCATCAAATCGTGCTCGTATCATTTGGTATCAGAGCCGGTTATGAAGCACTTCCGCTAGGTTCGTGTCGAACTACCATTCCGTTGTTTGGAGCAATGAATTCGGTCGGCAATTTACAGGCTAGATTAAGATGTGTTAGTATTATGTATGGGCATAATATTATTGCATCGAATACTGATAGTCGAGTGACGGGTCAGTGTCGATATGTTGACCAATGAGGACGTTGGATCAGAAGCGTGGTGGAATGTTACGATTTTGTTTATTTTAAATTTAAAATGTTTGTTTTTGTTTTAAATTCAAATAGGATGATAATATCTTATTTTAAATAAGATTATATAGGATTTGTTTAGATATGATTTCTGTTATTTCTTTAGTTTGTAATCTCTATAAATAGAGACTTGTTTTCAATAAAACGTATGAATGAATTTTTAAGCATGATGTGTTAGTCTTTTATGACTTTTGGGAGGTTCTGGTTTCCCTCAAAGCAAACCAGGTTTCTATTTTTGGGTCCATCAAATCATGCTCGTATCATGTTATGATCTTGTATATTTTAAATTTAAATTTAAATTGTTTGTTTTTGTTTTAAATTCAAATAGGATGATAATGTCTTATTTTAAATAAGATTAGATAGGATTTGTTTAGATATGATTTATGTTATTTCTTTAGTTTGTAATCTCTATATATAGAGACTTGTTTTCAATAAAACGTATGAATGAATTTTTAAGTATAATGTGCTAGTCTTTTATGACTTTTGGGAGGTTCTGGTTTCCCTCGAAGCAAACCAGATTTCTATTTTTGGGTCCATCAAATCGTGCTCGTATCAAGTGGTATCAGAGCCGGCACCATGCCGAGCAGTGGGTTCGTCATGGACGGGGCGACCTGGGGAGGGCTGCTACCCGAGAGAGCGGGATCCGCGAAGTCACCCAGCTGGGAGAGATGGGCCGCCGTGGACGACGGCTGCGGAAGCGTGGTGGAATGTTATGATCCCACATTGATTAATGTATGGGATTAATCAATGGTATATAACTCATTGGGCACCCTCTCCTTACAAGCCGGTTTTAAGGATGAGTTCTGCCCAGTGGGTTCGTATCAAGTGGTATCAGAGCCTGGTTATGAAGCACTTCCGCTAGGTTCGTGTCGAACTACCATTCCGCTGTTTGGAGCAATGAATTCGGTCGGCAATTTACAGGCTAGATTAAGATGTGCTAGTATTATGTATGGGCATAATATTATTGCATCGAATACTGATAGTCGGGTGACGGGTCAGTGTCGATATGTTGACCAACGAGGACGTTGGATTACAAAGGTCGACCTCACAACGCATGTACGCGATTTTGTGAATAAAAAGGTCATGTCGACCCCACAACGCATGTACGCGAAATTTGTGAATGAAATGGTCGGACCGACCCCATAAACGCATGTACGCGATTTATATATATATAAAAGTCTTGTCAACCCAAAAAATAACGCATGCACGCGATTTCTATATCGACCTAATTACGCTTGTACGCGACTTCAATAAAAAATTATCACATCAATCGAATGTGTACAAGTTTACAGGCTTGTTTCATGTCGACCCAATAACGCATGTACGCGATTTATCAAATAAAATGGTTAATCAACCCCATAACACATGTACGCGATTTATCAAATAAAATGATCGATCAAACCCACAACGCATGTGCGCGATTTCAATGTAAACAATAGTAGATGGTCGATCGACCACAGCACTTTATTCGATAAATTTATCTGTCGTTCGACGCAAGAGTTCGATTGAAACAAACTACTCTCTTGACTTGAAGGCTTCAACTCAAAGAGTGGGGGGTTAACTGTGGTAGCCAAAATAGCACAGCCCAAACACTGAGGCCCAATTTTAGAAATTCAAGTGAGGAGCCAGATGGTCCGCTGAAGCAAGCATGATCTGGCCCAACGAAATACAAGCCCAATGTTGGCCCAAGCAGATTCAAAACTTGACCAAGTCTATTGAGACTAAGTCAGTACTCAAATACACGTTAATCAACAACTTTTATATCTCATAAAATCTCGAGATTTTGGGGATTATCTCATCCCACGATCTCAGACCGAGATTTATGGGAAGATATCAACTGATTCATTTCAAGTGGAGTCTCTAGCTATAAATAGGAGGGGGTCCCTTCATTCGAGGAGAGGCTTTTTTCCCTGACACACATAGAGAAACGCAACAAGTACAATTCATGGCATAAGTTGACTTTATTGCTATTATCCTTCCACATCTACTATCTATCTACATTTATTGCTTTAGCTCCACGCTGATCAACAAACATCCAAGCCATCACAATTTATCTCTTCTCCTGCACAAACCGAGTCGACTAATATTCATTCTACAATTCCATTCGACCTGGGGTCATCTAATACAATTAATCTCTCCTTCTACTTGGGTCGTTCGACCAATGCCCATACCACTCGACTAGCACATATTATATTATTATTATTAATTATTATGAGTTCCTAGCAATTTAAATTGCTAGACTCAACGCTCAGCCCAAGTGAACATAAAGCTCTCCAAACGACAACACTTAGGATTCGACAGTTTCGTTTATGGTTTGATTTATATTTAATTCATTTTTATTTATTTTACTTATTAATAAATTATCTAACTTGAGCATCAGAGAGTCCCGAATGGAACACCCCCCTTTCGCTCTGTTCTACCTTCTTATTTTTTATAGAATCTCGCAGCGCACAACTTACTATTTTTCGCTCTACCATTATCAATTTGTTTATAAATTGTCTAACTTGGGTGTCGAGTAGATTCCGACAAGACCCCCCTTCCTATAGCTTTGTTCTATAGGGAATCCAAAGCATACGACAAAGCATTGTTCATAGATTGCCGGTAGTGGTGTAAATATGTGTCGGGCCTGATGGGCTCGGTACGGCTGGCACGCCAAGGGTGGCGGGCTGTTCCAGGCACGGTCCGTATGTATCGCGGGCCAAGCCTGGCACGGCCCACATACCTGGCACAGGCCGGGTAGAGTTTTGAGGCCTGGCATGCCAGCCCGGCTGAGCCCGCCGGACCGACCGTTCTATTTTTTTTTTTTTTACCGTTTAAACTTTAACCCATTTTTTAATTATTGTTTTTGAAAAATTTGACTGTTGCTGACGTCAGCAAACAGTCAAAATTTTCAGAATTGGTCAAAAAATTACACTTTACCCCCTCATCTCTTCTATTTTATATTTTTACCCACATTTCAAATTTTCTATAAATACCCCTACTCATTTCAATTTCCATACACTTTCTCTCAATCTCTATTCTCTCATTCTCTCTACATTCTCCAACTCTCCATTACTCTCTCTAATCTCTATTTCTCATTTTCTCTACACCTTCATATTTTAAATTTTTAATAATTCCATTCTTACTCTCTCTCTCTCTCTCTATTCTCTACACAACTAATCCTACTACTCTACTATTCTAAATTTCTACTACTATATTACTAATATTATTCTCTAATTTCTCCACCAAAGCTCAAAGCCTCAAAGGTATGTTTTTCCTTTAAATGTTATTAATTAGTTTTATGTTTTAGTTTTTAAATTTTATATTTATAGTTAATAATTAATATATTTATGCTTAGTTATTAATTTTGATATTTATTCTTATGTTTTATGTATATTTTATATTTATGGCTTTATGCTTAGTGTATTTATGAGTTAATATTTTTATGCTTTGCTTTGTTATAAATTTTAATATTTAATCTTAGAATCTTAGATTTTATTAAATTTATCATTTTATGAATTTATGTCTAGTAATTAATTTTAATATTTGTATATTTTTATTTATGCTTAGTAATCTTACTATCTTAGTATATTTTGTTTAGTTAGTAAATTGAAGATTTTATGTTTAGTAATATATTTAAATATTTTTATGATATTTATGAATCTATGATTTTATGTTTAGTAATTAATTTTAATATATTTAAGCTTAGTATATTTATGATTAAATGCTTAGTAATGAATTTAAATATTTTTATGCTTAGTAGTAAGTATATTAGTATATTTATCAATTTATGATTTTATGTTTAGTAATGAATTTAAATATTTTTATGCTTAATATATTACTATATTTGTGATTAAATGCTTAGTAATGAATTTAAATATTTTTTATGCTTAGTATATTTATGATTAAATGCTTAGTAATTAATTTAAATATGTTTATGCTTATTGCTTAGTATATTTATGATTTTATATTTTTATGTTTAGTAATATATTTTAATATTTGTATGATTTTATGATTTTATGTTTAGTAATTAATTTTAATATGTTAATGCTTAGTATATTTATGATTTTATGTTTAGTAATTAATTTTAATATTTTTATAATATTTATGATTTTATGTTTAGTAATTAATTTTAATATGTTAATGCTTAGTATATTTATGATTTTATGTTTAGTAATTAATTTTAATATGTTAATGCTTAGTATAATTATGATTTTATTTTTAGTAATTAATTTTAATATTTTTATACTTAGTATTTATGATTTTATGCTTAGTTTTTAATGACTAATGATTTAATATTTGTATTGTAGGAAATGGATCATAATCATCCTCAATTTCTGGACGATTTTAACATGGACAACGATTATTTAGACCTTTCCGGCCCCAGGCCAACGAAAACGGCAGCGGGACCTTCTGGTTCCGGCGCAACACCGACATCACGTCCTCCCAAACCTAAAAAGCACACATCAAACGTATGGCAGTGTTTTGACGTAGTACAGAAGACTATGCCAGATGGTCAACTCATGGACAGAGCTCAATGTAAGTTTTGTTAAAAGCACTATGTCACTTCTAGGGGAGGGACCGGTCATTTGCGAAGATATATGGAGAAATGCATGTTTGCACACAGACAAGTAGACACTACAACCCAAACACAACTACAACGGCACCCAGACGGGTTCGTTACAACATGGCGTTACGACCCCGTGCATGCTAGAGAGTGCATGGCATGTTACATTGCATATATTGATCAACCGATTAATTTCGGTGACAACCATTTTTTTGAAGAATTTATTCAAACTGCATACAACCCCCAATTTAAATCTGTTTCTAGAACCACTACTCGAAACGATTTGTTAAAATGTTTTCAAACCCAACGAGATGAGTTGAAGGCTGAATTACAGCATCTAACTGCCTCTATTGCATTAACTTCTGATATTTTGAGTGCATGTTCCAAACATGACTATTTAACTGTCACGGGACACTATTTAGACTATGATTGGAATTTACAAAAAAAAATCTTGGTTTTCGTCCTATGGATGACGCACATACCGCAAGAAATATTTTTAATGTCATTATGTTTGTTTTAGAAACTTTTGAAATACAGCATCGCGTCATTTCTATCACATTAGATAATGCATCTGCAAATACTAGTTCCATTGCATTGTTTTTTGAAAAAAATATCCCGCAACATGGGAGTTATTTCTTCCATCAACGATGTGCATGTCATATCATCAATTTAGTTGTACAGTCTGGTATGAAGGTAGTAAGTGATCGTATAAATCGCATCAGAGATGCCCTTGCTTGGCTCTGCAGTTCTAATCCAAGATTGAATGAATTCGGTAGATATTGTACAACTTTCGGTCTACGACCCCGAAGATTCCTAACAGATATGCCGGTAAGGTGGAACTCTACTTACTTAATGCTGCTAAATTGTTTGGAATATGAATCACCTATTTCAGGTTTTTATAACATGAAAATGTCCGAACTTGGCCGTCTAACATTGACACCAGATGATTGGCATGTGGCAAAGATCTTTGTTCAATTTTTAAAGGTTTTTTTATGATTCCACTGTAACTCTTTCCGGGGTCTATTACCCCACATCTTCCCTGATAATCCATCATATTGTGGACATGTCTAAATTGTTAAACAATTATAGGGAAGATGAAATCTTAGGCCCTGTAGTTGTTGCCATGGAAACCAAGTTTAAAAAATACTGGTCTGAAATTCCTTTCCTTTATGCTTTAGGTGTTATAATAGATCATAGGGTTAAATTATCTGGTTTAGAAACATTGCTAGATTATCTTGGTGATATTTTGAGCGTAGATTATTCTGCACAGGTTACTGACATTCGAACCAAGTTGTTTGAAGTTTTTAGTACTTATGAGCGCAGGTATGGCGGCGTTGACTTGCAACCATCAATAGAACCAGACACACTCCCGAATCAGACAAGTTGGAACATTTTAAAACGCCGAAAAAAAGTAGGCTCATCAAGTTCTTCTTCTTCTTCTTCTTCACGAGCTGAATCAGCTGGTGCAACTTCCGGTGCCGAACTGACAAGCTACCTTGAAGCTCAATTCGACTCGCGAGAGAAGGGATTTGAATTGTTGGTATGGTGGAAGACTTACGGCTATTATAAATATCCGATCCTATCACACCTAGCACCGGACGTACTGGTTATCCCTGTCTCCACTGTTTCCTTAGAATAGGTATTCAGCACGACTGAAAGAATTGTTGAAGAAAGAAGAAGTTCTTTGACTCCAGAGATGGTGGAGGTATTGGCATGCGTTCGGGATTGGGAGCGTGCGAAAAAGAGGTTGCAAAATGAAACGGTAGACGAACAACTTATTCAAAATTTCAGTAATTTATATGTCGAAGAGAGTTCCGGCAGTAACCAAATCTAGGACTTCTAGCTTATACATGTACGTTAACTTGTAATACGATTGCACTCTTTTTCCCTTACCAAGTTTTTATCCCACTGGGTTTTTCTTGGTAAGGTTTTTAATGAGGCAATCATGTAAATATGTAATACTGAGACTCCAAAAGAAATAAATAATTCTTCTGTTCATATTTTCATAATTTCTTCTATTTTTATTTTCTCTAATATTTTAGCTTTATAATTATTTATTCTTTGAATTATTTTTTTAAAATAAAATAATAAATCTTTCTATTTTCTACATTTTTTTTATTACACTCAAATAATAAATAAGATAGACAAATTACAATTAAAAATGTTTAAACAATATAACAATATTATAAATTTATAATGTAAGTATGTAACAAAACAAACCAACAAACTAACAAATTACAATTAACAAACTAACAATTTAATTAAGATATTTAAATTTTAAAAAAAAATGAGGGGAACGCCGGCCTGCCATGCCGGCGGGTCGGCCCGCCATATATATATATTACCGTTTGAACTTTAAACCAATTTTTTATTGTTTTTTTTTTTTAAATTTTGACCGTTGTTGACGTCAGCAAACTGTCAAAAATTTCAAAATTGCTAAAAATTACACTTTCCCCCCTCATCTCTTCTATTTTATATTTTTACCCACATTTCAAATTTTTTTTATAAATACCCCCACCCATTCCAAATTTCCAATCCACAATTTCCATACACTTTCTCTCAATCTCTATTCTCTCATACTCTCATTCTCTCCATTCTCCAAGAGTCCAAGTCTCCATTCTCCATTCTCCATTCTCCAACTCTCCATTACTCTCTCTAATCTCTATTCTCTAATAGTCTATTATTATTCTCTAATCTCTCCACCAAAGCTCAAATGTATCTTTTTCCTTTAAATGTTATTAATTAATTTTATGTTTTAGTAAATTTATCATTTTATGAATTTAGGTCTAATAATTAATTTTAATATTTGTATATTTTAATTTATACTTAGTATATTTTGTTTAGTTAGTAAATTGATGATTTTATGTTTAGTAATTAATTTTAATATTGTCATGATTAGTATATTTATGATTTTATGATTTTATGCTTAGCCATTTTAATGACTAATGAGTTAATATTTGTATTGTAGGAAATGGATCATAATCATTCTCAATTTATGGACGGTATTAACATGGAGGAAAATTATTTTGACCTTTCTAGGCCGACGGAAATGGCAACGGCAACGGGACCTTCTGGTTCCGGCACAACACCGACATCATGTCCTCCCAAACCTAAAAAGTACACATCAAAAGTATGGGAGTGTTTTGACAAAGAAGAAATACCAAACCCAGACGGTAGGGTCACAACAAAATATCGCTGTAAGTTTTGTAAACTCTCATATGATGCCTGTCCAGAGTCGGGAACCGGTCATTTGAAAAGGCATATGGCCAAATGCATGGCTCGACACGGAGAGCCAAAAACTATAACCCGGACATAACTACAACGGAACAGAGACGGCCAGACGGGCTAGTTACGACTCCGCGTATGCTAGAGATTGCACTCTTTTTCCCTTGCCAAATTTTTATCCCACTGGGTTTTTCTTGGTAAGGTTTTTAATGAGGCAATCATGTAAAATTGAAAATCCGAAATAAATAAATCATTTTTCGTTTCATATTTTCATGTATTTTTTATTTACTTTCATATTTTATCTTTATTTATTCTTTGAATTATTTTATTAAATAAAATAATAAATTTATCTTTTTTTTATTACACTAAGATAATAAATAAGATAGACAAATTACAATTAAAATTACATAATTTAAATTGTTTAAACAATATTATAATATTTATAAAATTTAAAATAAAATAAAAAAGTTGCAGCCTGCGTGCCGGCCCGGCACATACATGTACGGCCCGTGCCACCGGCAAGTGCCGGACTCCCTAATTTGCAAAACGGGCCGGCCCGGCCCGACACAAAAAGGGTGTGCCGTGCCAGGCCAAGCCCGTTTTCAAAAATGGGCTTTTTCGGCCCGGCACAAATGGGCCGTGCCAGCCCACTTTTACACCACTAATTGCCGGTGCCCCGAACATTACGATTTTGACCGAATTTTGACCGTACGATTTTCTGGTTCTACAACTATCAAGCCAATGGACAATAATATAAATAATTTTTTTTTTTTGACAAATAATATATTATGTTAAACAATCTAAAAAGTTAACTTAAAAAATAACATGGTAAATTGTTTATTCATTTTCACGTTATCTCATTAGTAATGACAGCTCACTTGTTATAATTTTTTGTTTTTACAGCTATTACTCATTTTGTTAATAAAATTGAAAAGCTTCCTTTATGTAAACGCAAGGATAGGCCAAAAGATGAGGCTCCTCACTTTCTCGATCGAATCCAATTCGATAATTCCGTAAACCTAACCGTTGTTGAGAGAGTATTTCACTGACAGAGATGAAGCTCTCCCTGAAACTGCAAGATGAGCGTCACCAAAACCCACCACCAGTCCTCAGGGCCAAAATACCTATAACCATATTCAACCAGCCTTTCACTTCTTCTCTCACCACCACCGCCACCTCCGCCACTCCTCAAGACCTCTCCTTTTCTCTCTCCACCAACTTCTCTTCAGGCCCTTCTATCAGACTCACCTACACACCTGTCTCTACTACTACTACTGCTACAACAACCACCACATCCCCTTTCTCGCTTTCTCTCAAATCAGGCCTTGGCTTGTTCGGCTCTCCATACGACTCTCCTCTCACTTTCTCTGCTCACTTCTCTCTCTCTCCCACGAACCCCTCTCCTGTTACCCCTTCCTTTTTCCTCCATTTCAAGCCTCAATTTGGCAACTTTTCTCTCCATAAAACCACTTCATCTTCTAACCCTAGCCCAAGAATTTCTGGGTCCCACTCGGTGTCCGGGGCTCACCTACAATCTGGGTCGTCTTCTAATTCTAAGTTTGCAAATGGGTCCGTTTCGACTGAGGCGTCGGATTGGCAAGATTTGAAATTGGAGCCATGTAATGCCAATGAAAATGGGTTTGCGAATTTTAACCCTAGCTTTTATAATGGGGTTGATTCCAGTAATGGAATTGGGTTTGTTAAAGAGAAAGCAATGGTGTGGAGAGATGGTAAAAAAGGCGGTTTTTTGACTGGAATTTCTATTAAGGCAAACACAGTATTGCCGGTGACAAAAGGGGTCATGGTGAATCTGAGGTGGGGAGTGAATTTTCCAGCCGATTCAGAGGTTAAATTTCCGTATTTGACTGTAAATAAGATTGTAATTGAGAGGATTGAGAAAGTAGAAGAAGTGGAGAAGAAAAGGAAGAAGAAGAATGTTGAGAGTAAAGAGGGTGATTTGGAGTTGTTGAAGGGAATGTGTTTTTGGATGAAAAGAGACCTGGAGGTGTTGGAGAAGGAAAATAGAGACATGAAGCAATGTTTGGAGGAGATGAGAATGGGAGTTTCTGCAAGGATTCATCGTGGAGGAAGCAATGGCAGTGGGAAGAAGGTTCCTACATCTTCAAGTGAGAGTTTTGGTGATTTTGAGAAGTGGAGGGGCAAGAAAAATGGTGAAGGGAATGGCCAAACAGAATTGAAGAAGTCTGTGAGTCAGGCTGATGATTTGGAGTCTCAGTTGCAAAAAGCTATTAAGGCTGCTTCCTCTTAGGAAGGTTTGATTACTTTGATATGTATATGCAGATATGCAATATGTTAATTTTTGCCTTGGAATTTGTATAGTAACCTAGCTTGTCTTTTAACATAAATATGCCACTTACTTGGTTGTTGACATTATAATTGAAATTCATTGTGATGATTGCAGGCTTTGCAGCAATAGTGTTTATGTATCTTTGCTTTTAAGTGTTAGTTTGTTTGAAAGGTTAATGGCACTTATGTTGTAACTTGCAAGCATTGGTTTATTTGTCAAATTAACTTCCTTTTTTCGGTTTATCTGGTAAACACCTCAGTTGGCTACTTGGGATGAGATAGTGATTTAGTTGCTAAAAATTAACTTGATTGTTAGTAAAATCATTTGGATCATGTAGTTATTTAGTGATCTTGTATATGAAAGTGAACCAGACCAACTGCATTTAGTATCCTGAAGATGTTTAGTTTTTACTCTTGATTCCTCTCCTAGTTTTGGCACATTCGCTTCCTCCTGTTCGGTTTAGCAAATGAGTGACGCACAAGCTGGATTCAATACTGAAAAATTAATATAAAATTTGGTGCCTCTGAAATGCTGAGTAAGAAAAGAACATTATGTTTTATGCAAGTTTGGGGTTTTGGTTTGTTGAAGTAGGACACACATGATCTGTATATATTTGAGTATTTTATTTATTCATATAAATGTATTTGATTAAATGGTCACTAGAACTGGAATATAATTTATGTATTCAGGTTTAAATCATTTTTCCTCGAGTTGAATTAACATAGAATTTATCTAAGTGTACGCAGATTATAATTTTATTAATTGTTTGAGTTGCTGCATGGTTCTGCTAAATTTTCTTCATAGCATGGTAGTTTCGATTCTCAAACAAGCTCAAATAACCTTTAAGGAAAGGCACAGAGGTTAAGAGCCAGTTTAATTCCTCATGTGTCATTAGTGAAAATGAATGGTGTAATTAGTGAAAGGTGATTCAGAAGACTTGATTTAATGGGTTTAGTTTAGTGAACTGAGCACATAAATTTTTGTGTTTAATGAGTAGAACTCCAAAAGTATATCAACTTATTGCAGTCACTTGCAATTCTTTACATCTCATGCCACTTTGAGAAGCATTATCTTCAATTTGTTTAGATTCGTAATGGAAAGGCAATTTCAGGGATTCGATTTCATGACAGTGATATTACTTTTCTCTGTCAATTGTGTGTGTATCAAATTGAGGTGATTATGCAGATTTAACTATTGAAGAGCCACTAATGTTTTTCATCTCCATTTCACTTATTTTGGCATGTATGTAAGAATGCTAAATCAACCAATTCAATAGCATGGAAATAATTATGGGTATTTCAAAAGTACTTTCGTTAAAATATTACATGATCCATAATAAGTATATTTAAACAATGCAACAGGGCACGATTTAAAATAAGTTTTTCGGAGATAATAAACGTGAATCTCAAGCAATAACAAATATCAATGTGTTTTGTCTTAGAGTGCTTTACAGGATTTTTCAAAATATTTATAGCACTCATATGTTATCACATTAAAGGGTAAAGAGTACATTGATCAATGTCGTAGTCTTCAAGTATTTGATTCAACTAGAGGAGTTATGTGCAATCACTCTCCGGACCTGCAACAATATACTCTACCTTCGTAGTGGACAATGAGATGGAGTTTTGTTTCTTGTAAAACCACGAGAGTATGTTGTTCTCCAAGTAAAAACACCATGTAGATGAACCTCCACGGGAATCTAGCATCGCTAGAATTATGTTAGTTTGACTTTCGTTTGACCATGTAAAAGAATATTATGCCCTTTAAATGGAAATTTTGTTATATCGAAAAGAAAAAAAAAAAAGACCGTAAAAAAGTAAGAATCTTTATGGAAAGCAGTTGATATCAATGAATTTTGATCCTATCTTTTTTTGTGGATAATAAGTTTAATGAAATCTATTTTAAAATAAAATTTGAAAAAAATTTCAAGCACTACAACTATTTTTCCGGATTTTATTGAATATGAAACATTAGAAAATGAGGCGAAAATAGGGAAAAAAATAGTTATAGTTTTTGAACCATTTTCAAAATTTGAAGTAGATTTCATTGAACCTATCATCCATAAAAAAATTAGTTAATTCATTAAAATCGATAAATTTCATGGACATCCATCGATTCATTTGCCCTTTATCTAATGGTGGAAAAGAACAGTAGATGACAATTTTTATTTAAACCAAATGAATGAGTGTATGTAGAAGTTAAAGAATAAAATTTTTGCTATTTTCGAACATTTTTAAAATGTTAAATAAAAGGGTAAATTACACTCACACTCTTAAGGTTTGAGGCAAAGACACTTAGATGGAAAAGTTTAGTTATTCTACACTAACACCCCTATTTGACCATTGTAAAGTCCAAAATACCCTTGGGTGTAAGTGTAAAAAAACTTTTATTTTTTATTATTATACAAGGGCATTTTTGACAATACAGGGGTGTTAGTGTAGAATAACTTAACTTTTCTATCTAAGTGTCTTTGTCTCAAACCTTAAGGGTGTGAGTGTAATTTACCCTAAATAAAAACCACTTTTCCGAATTGAGAATGACTATTCATGAGTTTCTCTATAAATATAAATCAAATTTTAGAAACAAAGGGATTAAAGGGTGGTTAATTCCTTTTTCAAAATTGATTTTAGAAAACTATCTTACGATTTAAAAATTGAAAAATAAAGTTTGAATATAACTTGAAATTACTGTCACAATATATATATATATATTAATATATAACTTAAAATTAAAATAAAATAATTAGGATAAATCGAAATTATTTTTTAATACAATCTGCCTGAAACATTTTTTATTAAAATATATATTTATTTTTTTTGAAAAAAAAAAAAAAAAGATTAACAAAATTATTTTTGAATCGAAAACAAGCATGAAATGATACTGCAATAGAGTGTGTTGTATTGACTGCTGCGGTTTGCTTTGGTGCGAAGAATGGCAACATCAACATCAACAACAGGTGGAGGTGTAAAGGGTTCAAGCAGCAGAGAAGGAAGTGCAAAAGCTATGGTGGCTGATCAGATCAGTCAGGCCATTCAGTCCACCTCTAATCTCCTCCACCTCATGCAACACTCCTCTCCTTCTCAGGTCTCTTCTCTCTATCCGCCTTGTTATTAATTTTAAGATATGGGAACATTGATTTTTATAGCGTATTAGGGTTTTGATTACCATCATAAAATATGTATCTCAGGGATTCATGGGTCTAATTTAGAATTCATTTGCACTGTCAATCTCATTTTCTGGCGTATAAATTTGTTTTTTAGATTTTAGAAATGTAGAAGAAAGTGTTTCAACTTTCAAGACTTGGAGATTGAACTGAGTAGGTTATAGTTATACTGAAGGTGGGGTGCTGGAAATAGAGAAGAAACAGATTTAATTAAGTTTTAGACTTTTGCTTGGGTAATTTATTCAAGCCTAAGTTGAGAAAGTTGAGCATAAATTGAGTTATTAGGTTTTAGTTGATTTAGCTAAGTTTTATTGTGCAGCTAAGATTTTGACGTTGTAGGAATCCAACCAACCAACCAAATGTCACACAGTCCTGGAACGGTTGGGATGACTTGGACATTTTCTTTGAAAATAAAAAGAGCAAATCATACTAACCCCCTGCTTAAATGTATATTAAACCCTCCCAATCCTGGTGTGAATAGGATTTGATCCCAAAACCTATTACACAATTGTAAGAGACCTTATCGACTGTATTAGCTAGCTCCCATAGCAAACTTGGTTTATTTCTCCTCATTGGAGCCAAAAACAAACCCTTCTTTCACTACATCAAACCCCAAGTTTCTCAACAAATTATTTATGCCCAGCTCCATCAAGTAACTATCAAAGCATCACTCAACTATTTACCGTAGCTCCTACCTTGAATATTAGGGCATATTAGATACCATTTTCCAAAGTTGGCTTTTGTTTTGGAATTCAAAAATCAAGTTAAACACGCCTTCAGTTGGTAGTTTGACAAAATGAAATTGGATTCAGAAAAAAATGGTTTTCAATTTTTTAACAAAACATAATGTAAAATGCTTAGAATGACTTTTAGTCATTTTCTTCCATTTCAAAAAACAATCTCACATCTGCAATGTATAATAAACCTATTGTAACTCTTTCTCAAACACTTCTACAAGAATTTCAGTCATTGCTTACAATCTTTATTTTAAATTGACATTTTCTCTCTGTATAACTCTCAACATTTCTCTTTTCTTGGTTCATCTTATTTCTCACCTAATCTTTATCCCACTCTTCATACTACACTCGTTAGCCACCATATTTTCTCTCTTGATTGCGATTATTGGACAGATTGTCTATTTCATTGGATCTAGAAGAAAGTTTTAAGTGAAATAAAATTTGAGAAAGGGGAGAGAATGTTGAAATTGGTTTTGAGTGAGCAGAGAAACAGATAAGGGTTTGTAGATTAATAAATTATGGTAAGGATGACATATGGTTTACCACATATTTAATTGTTAAAAGTCATATTAAGTGCTTTTGCAGCATAACCAATCCTTAGCTTTCAATATCTTGGCATTTTTGGCTCTCTAATATCATTTTTTTTTTAATATTTGATTATTATTTTGAGGTAAAATCAAGCTTATATTGTAGTTTTGGGTTTTTAAGATATCAGTATTGATTGTATTATTTAGGTGCATGAAAAAATATGTAGTTATTTATTGAACAACATTTACTAATAACTAACACAGGTGTCTTTGAAACAAGAAAGTAAATTTAATTTTTAATATAAATAAATAATAAAAATACAACCAATTATAATAGTTAGAAAAAGTAGGATTTTTGTTGTTTTTCAGTAAACTCTACTAAACGCGTTTTTTCTATTTTATTTTTCATATTAGTTTTTGACAAGCAATACCATACACGTTCTCTAATTGTGAAAACAACAAATTAAAAACACATTTCATTTTCTTAAATGATTTCAGAAAATACTATTTCTAGCTTTTCCATAAACATCGGTAAGTCATTACTTCATTTCTGCTGAAACCCCTAATTTATGATTATTGCTGTATTAGAATAGAATTTTTTTGCTTTATTATGATTATGATTTTTTTACTTTATTTTTTATTTGATTTGGTTAGGATCTTCAATTTGCATCTTGTTTTCTATTGATAGTTGATTGGGATCTTTTTGTTTTGGTAGGTAGATTATTATCTCCTTTGGTTTTGTTTTTGGACTATAAATTGAGGCCTATCCTCCTATAGTCCTATGTCTTGTTATTGAGTAGACTTTGATGAATTAATGAAATGAATTGAGTTTTGATCTCCTCCCTGTTCTCTCTCCTCTGGTTTTCCTCTGATTTCTCCCCTTTCCTTTAAATATCTATGTTCCAACCCATAATTTTCTTTAGTTATTTTTCTGGTGTTTGTCCTACATCACTAATTCTCTAAGCTCTAGCTACCAGAAAAGCAACAGCAGAATTTTCTTGAAGGTTTCCTACAGAAGTCAAGCAGTAACCCATTAGAAGACCACATAGCTACTCAAGAAATAAAATATGGAACTTTGTGGACAATAAATCTGTTAGGTTATTTTGGTAGAAAAAGGAAGAGAACAAATACTAAATTTACTATAAAGGACTACTTTGCTTTGAGAAATGTATGAAAGTTTTTCTTGTTAAATTTGGGTGCAGGGCTGTCCCAGAAAACTGTAATAACTAGTCCCGAATTCTCAGAGAGGGACAAAAATGCTCTGCTTATAGATTCTGCACATTAGGATTCGGAAAAAAATATACATTGAAATGTCCTGCTATCTAAAATGCTGCATGACCAAATGGCATTACATTTCTGTAAAACTTGAAGTAATATCACACCAATGAAGTTCTCTGAGAACATGTGGATTAGCTTTTACATTATGTGTGTAGGGATCATTTTCTAAAAAATCAGGCCATGTTTTAATTTGGTTGTAATGCATCTTCACAGCTGATAATCTAAGGCTCGAAATCCTGTTATTTAGAAAAGGAGCATAGGAGCATCCAATGTTGAAATTGACAACTTGTCATATTTTCTTTTTGTCTTTCCAGAACATACGTGGGAGATCTTTTGACAATAAAAAACCTCTTAGGAGTGGGTTCTACATATTGTTTGTTAGATACTTTGGTTGTTCTTACTTGGTTTTAATCTATGCCAGATATGATGAACTGCCTATATAGATTATAGATGCATAGTCTCAATATGCATAAGTATGAAGAAGTGGATTTACTGGGGTAAATTTGGTTGGGATTGTTGGAAGAGATAGTACTTATTACAATTAAGGAAAGAAATATAAATCTACAGATTACAAGCCCAATGAATGAATAATCCAGCAAAAAGAAGGGGAAAAGTAGATAAATTAACAGAAAAAAAAAAAAATTTCTTTTATGCATATGAATTTGAAATGAAACTCACCATCTAAACAATGTATCTTTAGTTTTTTATATGGCTTGAATTTTATGACTGAAGCTTATTGCCTTACATGGTCACTAAAAAGGAATGCCTTAGTATATTAAACTTGTGACGCAAACAACTCATTCTCAGCCTAACATTTCTTATCATTATCATGACCTGTTAGCACGAGATGAATTCTTCTGGACAAGGTCACGTTATAATATATGTTGGTGTGTGACAATGCTAATTGACCCCGTATTTTACTTTGCTTCTCTGGTTTGTTGTGCACTGTTAGTCTGTTACTCGTACTCATATGTAGCATTTGTGATCTTGTTTGCAGGTCCAACTTATGAAGCTCCCAAAAAATCTTTTGGCTAAAACCTCCACAATTAAGAATACAGGGCAAGTATGTAGCCCCTCTTTATAAAGACCGCATTTGTATGCCAGGTATCACTTAGTAGCCTTTTTAATTTTGTCCCTCTTTAATACAGGTGTTAGAGCAGATGCCGCAAGTGATTTCTTCTCTGGATGCACATATGGAACACGGATTACAGAGGTTGTATATACATTACCTTTTGTAGCTTAAGATCATTTTTTATTTTAATATAGCCTGTACTTCATGTTTCAATAACTTGCTGAAAGCCTCTCTACGAGAACTTGTTAAAAATTGTCTCATAACCTTATTACAAGTCATGGGGTGTTGTTGAGTCGTTAGTGTTTCCACAGGTTGGCAATCAATGTTTCTTTTTACAAATTTCATGTCAGAGTTCATGGAGTTTAAACTTTTCATTCGTAGACATGAAAAACCATGGAGATGATGCTGGAATATGATGGAAGTTACATGAAAAATTTCAATGATTGCATTTTAAAGAATTCATGCCAATGGGCTTAGCTACATGGATCCTTTGTGCCATTAAGCGTTACTCACCGGCTTAGCGTAATAAGTAATCAATGACACTTAACATTACCACTTTAAACAATTTTAAACTATTGCAATGATCTTTTCATCAATACAATGGATTATATTGAATGCAATTATATTCAAAAATTGTATTACCTCTGCTGTTTTTATAACTGTTAATCAAATCAATAATGTTCCATTTCTTGTTTTTTTGGTTACAATTTCTGCAGTGTTCCTCATCTAAAAACCGTATCCCAACTACTTGCAAATATGGAGAGCTGCCAACTTATTGCTTTCTCTCAAGCTCAAAAGGTATAAACCCTGCTTCTCTTCTTTGCGCATGGAGCTATCTCCACCAGTAGTCACTTATTAATTGCTTTGGAACCTTGCACTCTTACGTGACATTTCTTTGCTTCGATTCATTTTTATCTAGGAACCTGAGCTGGCAAATCAACCTCCAAAGGTGGATTGAGTGAAGCCATTTTTATATTTTTTTTTTTCTATAGCACATTATGTCTAAGTCTAGTAGGCAGGTTGTGCCAAACTTTTTAGTCAATCTTAGGCACATTATGGATTAGTTCATGATTGATTCGTTATCGGAAACATTGGAGGTAAATAATAATACAACATGTTCTTGCAGTTTCCCAGTGTAGAAATATAAATGGCATGACCCCATTTTGTGGTCCCTGTCCCTCTAGGTTTTGGAATGTTATTTAGAGATCATGTGTATCTTGATAGTTGATTCTTTGTCCAACCATATGAATCACGTTTGCATCTTTTACAAGTTTCATTGTCACATTATGCTTCCTTTTCCACTTGAAGCATAAATTCTAGAACAGCTCGTGTGAACTATGAAAATGCAGTCAAAGGCTCTGTGGTAAATCCTTTACACGTTGTATTCTTGGTTTCTCCACCGTCTTGTATCGATACAAACATGTCTTGATCTTTCATTAAATGAAAGATCAAATTTATATAAAATAAGCATTTAGAATTAAATTAAAATAAAAGGTGGTTGAGATCATCATCAACATGACATGTTACATGTAAGTTGTCTTAATCAAGTTGGGATGAATATAGAACAAAATATTTCCTTTTTCGTTTTCTTTGTGACTCCACCGATGATATTATCATGATCATCGACTCATCCATTCTTATCATCTGAGACAGATAATTCATTGATGACTCAACAATTTTAATAAAATATAAAATATGAAACTGACTTGTAAAAGATAAGTGCAAGAGGAATTGTTCATATTTAATGTAAGTGTAATCCAACAGTGTTTGGAAGGTGAAATTCTATCAAATATTATATTAAACATTGATTGATTGGTTTGGTTTGGTTTTGCCAATCCCTTTCATGTCTGGAATTAATTATTCAGCTTAGTGATTTGGTTTATTGTTCTTAGTTTAACAAAGAAGGTCCATTGCATCATGAGTTTTGTTTTCAGTGTACCAGGTCCTGCTTTTACGTTTATGGAATAAACCAAAATGTGGTATCCAAAAGACTTCCTTAAATAAATTTTAATGTTGAATTTATAAATCAGGTTAAAATTACTAGGAACGGGAAATGCTGATGTGCACGGGCGGAACCGGAAGTCAATAAGTTTAGAGTCGGAGGCCAAATCACAAAAACTTAATTATTATTTTTTTTTTTTGGTATCCGTGGGTGTCCGGGTCAACTTGCGCACACCTCGACTAATCCCAAAAGGTCCTGAAGTTAATAGCCAGGTAATCTCCTGTGGTCCCAAGAGAAATGTGGCTGCTAGGGATCAAACCCAGGATATCTGAGTTTACGGCTTGCCCTAGTGACCAGCGGCACCATCTCTTGGGGTTAAAAAACTTAAAATTAGTAGAAACAATATATAAAATACATATTTTTTTGGATTAATTTTCTAATTTTTTAAATTATTATTTTAATTATTTTTTGGCCCCCCTTGCCTCCACTTTGTTCCCCCAGCTGACGTGGAATCTAAAATTTTGTCTTCATTTTATAATTAAAGGCAAATTTTAGATCCCCTAAGATAAGGTTTAATGACATTGGGTCATACTATTTTGCATTATTTGTAATAATGCAACATGATTAATATTCAATATCTAACTATTACATAAATTCGGGTTTTTTTTTAAGGGGGAGGACTCGAACCCACGACCATGATTAATATTCAATATATTTCAATTCAATTATTCAAATAAATTAATAGTTTTAGAAATGAAAACCTAAAAAATTTATGTCAAAAATAAATAATGGTTTTATTGTAAATTGCAACTACCATCTATGCTTAAAGTTTTTATATAGCAGTTAAACCCTAACAAATGAATGTTCGTCCTTTCATAAAAATGCACAAACATACCTTGATGTTTTCAGAAATTGTGTTGGTTTACAAAAAGCATGGTTAAAATTGAAATAAATACCAAAAAAAAAAAAAAAAAAAAAAAAAATGGACAAAAAGTCTCGGAAACTTTTTGTCCAAAAAATCAAACAAAAAAAGTCGATGAAGAAGATGAACAAAAAAAATCAAAAATTTTCATTTTTACCCAATAAGTCTTGAAAATTATAAAAATTCACAATAAGTCTTTAAAACTACAAAATAAGTTTCAGAGATTACAAAATAAGTCTCGGAAATACAAAATAATTCTTGGAAATACCAAAATAAGTCTCTAAAAAAAAAAAACACGAGATTTATTTTTGTGAATGTGTTTTAAGGGTATTTTTGTCAGAACAACATTTTAGGTGCTATTAAAATTTAAGTTATTAAGTTATTACTACTCTTAAAAGTAAGAAAGTAAAGAGTGTTAGAAATTTTTTTAACCATTCGTTAATTTTGATTCCCGATCAAAATGCAAAAAGTGCAGAAAGCCACTTGCTCGTAAGTGGTCTAGTGAGGCATAAGTGGCAAAAAAGACACTGTGGCTTTTTGAATTCAAATGAGTTTATGAATTATGATTCGGCAATCACTTGCATTCGCATAATTCAATGTGTAATGATTCGGCAAGGACCGTCGATGGAACTCGTCACTCCTCACCACAACTTTGTATTAAGCTTCTTGTCGGTTAAATAAGTTAACAAAGGAAATAAAGAATAATTGATTGTGAATCAACCAAATAATTGCAGAAGTTTTTATTTATTTATTTATTTATTTATTTTAATTTCAATCCAATGTACGTCAAAATTGCATCTAGTTTATAATTAACAATAATTTTTTATTTCAAATAGAATAATAAGATTTATTATAGAATGACATAAAAAAAACAGCTTTATATTATTTAAATAAAAGCGATTATCAATTTAGTCCCTAAAGTTTTTTGAATTTATGAATGTTTTTAACTTTGTTTGCTTTTTTGTGTCCGTGGACACTAAAGTTCGTAAATATATCAATTAGGTCCCTTAGACCAAAAATTTAACGGTCAAAGGAGAATAATACGTAAATTGATATTTTTGCCTTTAACTTTATTTAAAGACTTTAAAAGTATGATTATACCCTTTAACCTTTTAAAATTTTAAAATTTAACCTTGAATTGTAATTCTCAAAATCTAAGGCGTGTCAACAAATTTTAAAAAATAAAAATTAAATACAATTGTTAAAAAAAATCATGGCAATATTATTATTATTTTTTTAAATTAAGAAAAAAATTGCCAAAAAAAAAATACAAAACAAAAAACAAAGATGGATCTCCACCTTCCAAAATGGTAGAGATAAAAAAAAGTTATAACATATTTATTTTCTTAAAAAATATTGGATGGGTGGAGGTTCAACTCCGTGGAGATTCAAGTGGAGATTCAAGAGATGGATGAGTTGAATCTCCACCCATCCACTTTTTAATTTTATTTTTTCAGTTTTCTTGATTTTTTTTTTTGAAAAAAAATATCTCTACTGTTTATCTATGAGATGGACTATGGAAACCATCTCTTTTATTATTAGATTTTTTTTTTATTTAGTGAGAAAAATAACTCAAACCTCTCTCTAAATCTCTGAAAATCGGACTTCTTCAATGAAAAAGATGATGTCTTGAAGTATATATAGAGTTCTCACGAAACTGTGTCATTTTGAGAAAAATAGCATTTCGCGGTCCACCAAGACGAAAAACAACCACGAAAATGAAAAACGAAACGTCGCCTATACTTTGTGGTCTACCAGGATGAAACCAAGACCGCGAAAATCATTGGAATGAAGTTCATGCCCAACACTTCGCGGTTCATCAAGACTAGAATTGGACCGCAAAAATCTCTAAAAAGATTTCACAATGAACTTTCGTGGTTCACTAAGACGAGACTTGGACCGTGAAAATCATTGTAATGATTTTCACAGTTCACCACAACGACACCTAGACCGTAAAAAAGATAAGAAGAGTCTTCTCAAGCAATCTAACACACTAACCTATATGCATAATGTGCATGTGTGAAATTGGTGTGATGCACATTATAATGAGAGAACACAAATGAATGAATTTTGTGTGTGTGTGTGTGTGTGTGTGTACATCTAATCTCTTCAAGAGGAAAAATCAAGTAGATTATATGTATGATGCTTTTGCTCTTGAAGTCTTGAGATGCCAGGAAGATTGCCGATCACGATCACAATGATGAGCACATGAAGAACCTAATCTACATATTACAAAAGCATCTCAATATGATTTGTCACATAAATAAGGCAATCATAAAGTGAAGAATCTTACAAGTCCTTTATTATTCCAAAATACATCATTTTAGTCATTTCATTAGTCAAACTTAACGAAACTAGGGTTATTTTAGTCTTTTTCATAATAACATATAACAACAAAAATTTAAAAAAAAAAAAAATTAATGGTATGGAGACGAACTTCGTCTCGTCATCTTCGTCGATGGAGACGTTCTCCTTCAATGTAGATTCTGATCTCCACTAATGGAGATCTGGTCTTTTTGTTTCTTTTTTAGTTTTTGTTTGGTAATTTGATCTCCACCATCCATCTCTAAGATGGGCAGTGGAGATCAATCAATCTATTTTTAAAAATTCATATTTTTTTTAGAAAATATGTTTTTTGTTATTTTGATTTTTATTTAATATTAAAATATGGAAAGTATTTGAAAGAAATTCTAAAAAAAATTGTGTAATAGCAAAAAATATATATATTTTTAAGATGTTAATAAATTTGTGTGTAACTTTAAAAAAATATAAATTTTTGTGTTAATTTAATTTTATAAACCATTTAAATATATTTTATTTTTAAATAAAATGTTAAACTCTTGAAATTATTTGATTTTTTTTTTTTTTTTGAAAAGTAAAGATTTAATAACAAAACGTTTTAATGGCAAAATTGACCTTTTAGGCTTGTATTATATATTAGCAAGGGTAAGTTCGTACCTTTATACATATAGTCAAAGTTGACTATTAGTTTTTTGGACAAAATGATTAAAGTGATGTATTTTGAAAAAAATAAAGGGCTCAAGTTGCTAATATGACAAAAACATTTAAATAGGTGATATTTTACCAAAAAAGTAGGGATTTTAATGAAATTCCCCCTAATTCTTATAATAAAGTGTTTTATTTAAAATTTAATCTCCATACTTCTTAAAATACAAACTTACAGATTAAATTTTCACATTCTTATTTTTCTAATGCATATATGATAGGTAATATAGTAATATTTTTAATTAATTAATTTATGAATTTAGAAAAGAACTTATGAAGTTTTTGTTTTCCTTTGTAAAGCTTCTTTTATAAATTTAAACAATAAATATTGAAAACAAATTAAATTTAAGATGTTTATAAAAATAAGAGATTTTTTTATTTGTTTTTGGTTAACTTTTAACAATAAAAATATATATATATATTAAAATACAAACAAAACCCTACAAGTCTACATGAATTACATATATAAAATTTTGTAAAATATTAAAACACGATTGAAAAGAAAATAATAAAAAGCCTTGGCAAATGAGGCCTATATTAGGGAAGTGAAGTGAGGGCGTGATGCCTTAAACAATTACGTATGTGTTAGACATAATGCTCAAACAATATTAAAGAAATTGTTCAATTTATTCAAGGGAGAAAATTAGAAAAGCCTCTAAAAATATTAGACAATTATTTTTAACCACGTACGAAATTTTAACTACTAATAACCATGTTTTTTTTTTAAAGACCAATTACCCATATACCTCAATATAAAAACACTCATCAAACTCTCTCTATTCTCTCATCTCTCTCCCACCTTCACCTTCGTCGAAGACAGTGCCACCCGACAAAGGTGCCATTGGGTAGCGTCGTCTAGGTAGCAATGCACTTGGGTTCACCACATACAACAACACTGCCATGGCAGACGCTTCCCGGCAACGTCGTTCGATTTTCAAAAGAAAAAGAAAAAAAGTCAAATGTCGACATTATACCGAATGGAGGGGATGTTTCGGTAATTTTATCACATAAAACGGAAAAAAAAAAAAATGGTTTTAAAGAGGTGTTTTGATAATATTTTGTTTTTAAAATGCCAAAATTTCCTTCTCAAATATTTCATATTTTTTTTTTGCAAAAAGAAGAAGAAAATAGAAAAGATGTTGTAGGGAATATTTTTGTAATTTGTTGTTTTTTTGTAATTTGTTGTTATGGACCGAAAAGAAATTTTACAATATAATTATTAACGGTTAAAACTTCGTATGTGGTTAAACACAAATTTCATATAATATATGTGGTCATTTTTGATAAATTTCACTTAATTTTTCATTTTAATTATTTTATATTAAAAGCATACGTCTCTATGTTGCCATTGCACATTTGCACTTTAGGATTAAATATTTGAAGTTAAAAGAAATTATAAATACAGATGAAAAGACTGAATTTTTTTTAGGATTAATATTAGTATAGTATTGGGCGTTTAGAGTAATATTTAAATATTAAAAATTGGGTTATTTATTTATTTATTTTTATACAGAAATAACCATTTTTAAAATGGTGCAATGATTTATAGCTCTTATGTTTCTAGCAATTTAACTATTGCATGGACAAAAAATACCATCAAACACAAGGTTTAACCTTTACAGCACAACAAACGAGTTTTTTTTTCCTTCAAAAGTAGCAATTTTAAAAGTGGTTTAATGATTTATAACCCTACGGTCTCAGCTTTTCGTTTCTAACTATTTAGCCATAGCATGGACATAAATACCCCAAAAAACCTTTACAGCAAACACGGAGTCAGATTAATTTTAGTTTTTCATTACATATCTTTAACTCTTTCATGCTTAAGGCGTCCATCAATAAGAACAATCATGTTTTCAACTTCAATAGCAGTAAACTTCATAACTACTGTATCAATAAAGGTAGTCCAAAGCTGATGCAACATCAATCATTATGTTCAACCTCGGTAAAATATCTAAAGAGTAGTTGTTAAAGTACAAACAATTCTCCACACTCCCGTGCAGCATGTAGTCTAGCACTAGAGCTTTAAAAGGGATCAAAAATTAAATGTCACTTTTTGGAGGTGGGTTTTCAAGACTATCATCGTTTTAATAAGTTATGTTTAAAATACATCTATTATGGTGAACGGACAAAAATACCCCCATAGTACTTCCACGTCAACTTTTTTTCATTCAGTTTACAATGACAAAGTTGTGAAGTAGAGAGAGAAAGTCTAGTTGAAACCCAGGCGATCACTCGAACGGCAACGAAGTGGCACTACGCTGACGCACTCAGGGGTCGAGCTCACGAGACTTTGAAGTAGAGATTTTGTTTCTTTCATTCTGTGTGAATTTTGAATCTCCGAGCCTTTCTAAGCTCTGTCCGAGACTTTCTAAACATTGTCCGAGCCTTTGTGAAGTTGTGTAAAAGGCTCGGGCAATTAAGTAAAATGCTCGGGCACTATATAGAAAGTCTCGGAGATTCGAAGTGGGCATGTGATGGGATTTCAGATACTGTAATGTGTAATGCTTGCTATCATTCACACGTTCTAATAATTAATCTCTATAATATATATATATGAGGAAATAGGGGTTTATAGTAAAAAATTAAGGGCTCTCACTGTTTTTGTCCACCATTATCATTTTTATTGTTTTTGTCATTATATGGGCTGTGAGGACATAATTGCCCTTATTTTTTTTTCTTAATCTCTTCTCTCTCCTTTCTCTCACTCATTTCACGCCTCCCTCTTCTCTCTCCATTCACGCCTCCTCCTCCTCCTTCTTCTTCTTCTTCTTCTTTTTCTCCTCCTCTCTCCTCCTCTTTCCTTCTTCTTTCACGCCCTCTTCTTCTTCTTCTTCTTCTTCTTCTTCTCTTTCTCTTTTTTTCCAGATTTTAAAATATATTTCAGATTTTTTTATAAAAAAAAAAATTTCAAATCGGACGATCGGACGTCCGATCTTCCCTCCTCCTTCTTCTTTTTTTTCTCTCCTCTCTTCTCTTTCTCTTTCACGTTTTTTCCATATTTTTTTTTAAAAATTTCAGTTTTTTTTTATATTTTGATTTTTTTTTTTTTTTCAGATTTTAAAGTTTGGTTTGTGGTTGTGGTTGTGGTTGTCTTTGTGGTTGATTTTAGGGATTTTTTAAAAAAATTTCAGGTTTTTTTTAAACAAAAATTTTCAGATTTGAAAATGTATCCAGATTGTTTTAAAAAAAATTCAGTTTTTTTTTTGTTGAAAAATTTCCAGATTTTTTTTGTTGAAAAATTTTCAGAGTTGTTGTTGTGGTTGTTGTTGTGGTTGTGGTTGTGCTTAAAAAAATTTCAGATTTGTGGTTGTATACTTGTATTTAAGTTTGGGATGTGGTTGATTTTATTAATGGTGGGAGTTGTGTTTGGGTTTGTGTTTTGTTGAAAAAAAATTAAGATTTTTTCGGATTTGATCTTTTTCAAACAAACTTTTCAGATTTTATTTTGTTTAAACACACCAGGCAAACGAATTAAACACACTAGGCAAAATGAATTAAACACATCGGACTAATTAAACACACCAGGCAAAATGGATTAAACACACCGGACTAATTAAACACACCAGACCACCAATTAAACACACCGAACTAATTAAACACACCAAACCAAACATATTAAACACACTAGACCAAACAAATTAAACACACCAAGCCAAACCAATTAAACACACCAGTGCAAACCAATTAAACACACCAGGCCAAACCAATTAATTGTTTAATTCGTTTACCCTGGTGTGTTTAATTCGTTTTACCCTGGTGTGTTTAATTGTTTTTGTCTGATGTGTTTAATTGGTGGTCTGGTGTGTTTAATGCATTTTGCTTGGTGTGTTTAATTCGTTTGCCTGGTGTGTTTAATTCATTTTGCTTAGTGTGTTTAATTCGTTTGCCTAGTGTGTTTAAACAAAATAAAATCTGAAAAGTTTGTTTGAAAAAAATCAAATCCGAAAAATCTCAAAAAAATTTCAACAAAACCCAAACCCAAATACAACTCCCACCATTCATAAAAACAACCACAACCTAAACTTAAATACAACCACAAATCAACAACTAACACTCAAATCCGAACATTTTTTTAAATCTGAAAAATTTTCAAAAAAAAAAAACTGAATTTTTTTTAAAAAATCTAGAAAATTTCCCAAATCTGAAAATTTTTGTTTAAAAAAATTATGGAAAAAAAAGAAGAAAGAGAAAGAGAAGAAGAAGAAGAAGAAGAAGAAGAAGATGAACTCGTGAGAGAGAGAAGACGTGAAAGAGAGAGGAGGAGAGAAAGAGAGAAGGAGGAGAGAAAGAGGGAAAAAAAAAATTTGTAAAGAAGGACAATCTTGTCCAAAAAGTGGAAATTTTGACAAAAATAGTAAAAATATTAATCATTGACAAAAACAATAAACCCCATAATTTACATTCAAATATATATATATATATATATATATATATTTATCTTTCAATCACAATTCACTACCACCATTGGTTATTATTATTTTATTTACATAACTGTATTTTATAAATTTATTGTGTGAGCTCACCACCACTAAAGCATATATAACTGCCAGATATATCCATACCATCAACCAGGGATATGATGGAGTTAGGAATTTCTTCAAGTGGGGGCATCTTTTGATGAAGAAGCTTCAATGTGGCCAATACCTACCAATATATTGATTAGTTTACTGGAATCCTATGTTGCATTGATACACCATACGGTGGAGGTAACTCGTATCCGACACGTATCCAATATGGATACGCTTCAGATACGTCAGGATATGTATCGGACACGTAATTTGGCATGTCTTTTGACTTTTCACAAGTTTGACTGGAGGATACAGAAAGATATAACAATGATACAGCTAGGATACGTTTGGGGGGCAACTTTTAATTATTTTAATAAGAAAACAGTGTCAATTTACAACTTTAAAAAGTATTGGGATCAAAATATGTGAATGATGGTTGACAATGTGAATGATGATGGATGAAGTTAATTAGGAATTAATAATATGTTTTATGAGGTTTTTTTTTTATTTTTTTTATTTTTATGTTTTATTTGGATTTTATAAAATGTTATATGTGACAGTGTGACACATATTTATTGAGAATATGTTTTGATTGAATTATGTTTTAATATATTATTTTAAAAAAATATAAATATAATATCACTTTAATTGACGGATCATGCCGTACATGTATCATAATTTTTAGAGATTTAACGTATCTTGGTATTATGTCGTGTCGCATCCTCATATCTATATCTGTATCCATATGCAACATAACTGAAATCACACCATACATGTGACTTACCGAAACTTTTTTTTTTTTTTTCATAATTAGATGATAATGAAAAAAAATATAACTATAGATGTATTATTGATTTTTCTAAATAGTGATTAGTCTATATCAAAAAAAGAAAAAGAAAAAGTGATTAGTCCAATTCATAGAAATTTTGTTTCTTTCTTAAAAATCAATGAATTATATAAATAAATGACAAAGCAGAATTCAAAGACCAAGTTAGGAATAGAAGGGTCAACTTGTCCACAGGTTCAAAAATTAAATGTCACTTTTTGGTTTTGGAGGTGGGTTTTCAAGACTATCACCGTTTTAATAAGTTATGTTTAAAAGACACATATTATGGTGAACTAACAAAAATACCCCCATAGTACTTCCATGTCAACTTTCATTCATTCAATTTACATTGATAGAGTTGTGAAGTAGAGAGAGAAAGTGTAGTTGAAACCCAGACGATCACTCGAACGGCGACGGAGTGGCGCTACGCTGACGCACTCGGGGGTCGAGCTCACGAGACTTTGAAATAGAGATTTTGTTTCTTTCATTCTATGTGAATTTTGAATCTCCGAACCTTTCTAAGCTCTGTCCGAGACTTTCTAAACACTATCCGAGCCTTTGTGAAGTTGTGTAAAAGGCTCGGGTAGTTAAGTAAAAGGGTCGAGCACTATATAGAAAATCTCGAAAATACAAAATTAACAAAAAAAAAATGATTGTTAAAAAGGTTCAGAAATAACTCACAAAAGCTCGGACATTAGTCACAAAGTCTCGGATACAACTAACAAAGGCTTGAACATACAAAAAGTTTAATATTCATACAAAAGGCTCGGGCAGTTCATGAAAAAACTCGAGAACTGATTAAAAAAGCTCGGAAACTATTTACAAAGGCCTAGAGTTTCGTTGATGGCCTAGAGTTTCGTTGGTTTCCTATCTTTGTTTCCATTTTGCCTTTCATTGTATGAATTTTGATATTCATAACCTAATAAGATGAGTGATCTTATGTAAATATATGAATGTCGAACTCGTTGGAGAAGAAAATGAACTTGGATTTTAGTTTACAGAGCTTTCCACTTTAAGACAGTTAGAGAGAGAAGTAGATCTCAGACAACTTCAAAGTATCTTCCAAAAGTTAAAGTCAAAAAAATAATTTTAAAATGTGTACAGTAAGGGTATTTTTGGAAGTTACTTACTTTAGTGCCTTTTAAACTTAAGTTATTAAAGTGGTGATAGTCTTGAAACACCAACTCAAAAAAGTGACAAAACCCACCATTTTCACAGTTTTAAAATCATTGTTTGAACAACTACTAATGAATTTCACAAGATTCCTTTGGAGTACTACTCGATGACTTTTAGGCCTCCGATACTGGTTGGGATATCACCGGATAAATTATTGCTGGACAAATCTATAATAATCACAACCTTCAAATTTCCAATGTCTAATGAAAGTGGTCCATTTAGAGAATTTGGTGACAAATTTAAGTGCAAAATGTCCCTAAGATTCCACAAATTTGAGGGTATTCTGGAACATACCTTATTGGAGCCTAACCAGAGAATTCTTAAATTAGTAATATTACCTAGGCATGAAGGCATAAAACCAGAAAGCTTATTGTTGTGCAAGAACAAGTCAACTAACCTATTTAAATAACAAAGATCATTTGGGAATCCTTCTAGTTTATTATTTTGAAGAGAAACCCCTTGGAGTTTCCGCAATCTCTTGACGGTAACAGGAATAGGTCCAATCAATTGATTGTTTTCTAATCCTAATATCATCAACTTGTTCAAGTTGCCAATGTCACTACTAATGTTGCATTTCTCCATGGTCAACCTTTCTACACACATTGTGAAAATGTGTCTAAACAACCTATAGATGGATGAATAAGTTGTTAATCGATTTTAGTTAAAACAAATTCGATTAGTTAATATTAAAACACAACCAACAATAAAATAAAATAATAAATACGAAAAATAACAGCACTTGATTTTTACGTGGAAACTCTCAAACTGAGAAAAACCCACGGGACTGGCCTTGCTAGCCACTTAATCATATAAATCCACTATATGATAGTTTAATTACATCCTAAGTGATGTTTTAGGATGTAATAGTGTAATACTTCAAAAAAAAAAAAATGTTTCCATTTATTTTACATTTGATTATGAAGTTAATTATTTTATGATTTAATTTTATTAAATCAAATAATAGGTTTGTGATGTTTTAGGATTCTAGTATTTTCAATTTCCATTTGTGATGTTTTAGGATTATAGTTTATTGCTTCCTTAATCTTTGTAGGTTTTTAGTTTTCCTATTTAAAGGTCTTAAACCACTTTAAAAATGACTATTTCGGTAAAATAAAAATAAAATAAAATAAAAAAACTCGAAAAATTAAATATTGGGTGTACATATTAATTAGATGTGGACGGTGGAAATTAGTTATATGTGCAGCTTTTATGTTTTTGTATATATATTTTCTCCCACGAAAAAGAGACCAGAATATTTGTCAAAAAAGAAGAATATGAAGACCAATCCAAAGAGAGAGTGGCAAGCTTTCCACAGGATAATGAATGGAATAGGCATCGGTCATTACTCATTGGTGTGTTTCATGGAATGAAAATAAAGGTTTTATTCTCTTTATTATTGTTATTTATGGTCTACAATGCAAGCCCACTTGGATTTGCTTCTCCACGTCTCACTATCCCACCTTTATAGAGTACCATCAATCGCGGTCTATAAGGACCACCAGAGCCCTCCCTACAGAACACAATTCTTTTATATGATTTGATTTTTTTTTTATTTTTTTTTACAACATTATTATATGATTAATGATTTAAGGTCATAATGTCGATCCGACAGTAAAATCTACGAAGGTTACAGGTTCGAGTTATCTCCTTGTATTCGTGTTGGAAAATAAACTCCGTCTACACACTTTTTCACCTTTAAATCACGAAATATTGGAAGATCACTTCCCACGCCGTCCATTGGTATCATATTTAAATCATTTTTCAATTTCTTTGCGACTTCTTCACGTAATATACACTTTATATATTATGCCTTACTTTGAGTCTTTACCGGTTTCAAAATAAGGGGCTGTAAAAGGAATATTATTTATTTATTTATATAAAATAGGAATTTTATTTCTCAAAAAATAGATAAATTAGAAAACTAGCTAGATAAATATACGGTCTTTCTATTATCAGTTCGAATTGATATAAAATATATCAGTTCCTTACATGTGGACTATTGGATTTAAAAGATGCTTTGACAAGTGCATGCAGCCAAGTCAAAGTATTTAAATCCAATGGCCCACATACAAATAACCGATATATCTTTTGTCAGTTCGAACTGATAATAGAAAATCTAGACAAATATATATATCAATATTACTACATTGCCTAAATTTGGTATATAAATCCAGTGTCTAAATGACGTGGCATCATTGTAATCAATTCATTTAAATCATGTACGTTTAAATGAATGGATTATAGTGATGCCACATCAATTTAAATTTATATGATTTAAATGAATTGATTAAAATGATGACACATCATTTGTACATGACTGGGGAAGTAATAAAGGTAATATTGAAACGGCGTCGTGTAGGTTCCATAAGTAGGGAGGTATTTGTATAAATAGTAGCGAAGAATATGTGAAAATCCAAAACATTGCAAGAAGCAGTGAGGCTCTGCCTCCACCATAACCACAAAGTGCACCCATTACCTGAAAATCCGCTGTTCTTTTCTCTTTCTCTCTCTCTCTTGATCATTTTAAATATTTTTTCCTTCTTCTTCTTCTTCTTCATCAACCAAAACCACCAAAAACCTTAATTCTTCTTTTTCTATTTATTCAGCATTTATATATATATACATGGCTTCTCTGACTCTGCCGTCTCCTTCACAATCTTCTGCGTTTTTGTCGACATCGTCAGCTGCTTCTTCTTCTTCTTATTCCTGCTCATCTCTCGGCCGCAGAACTCTCTCTTCCAGTGGCTCTCGCTCTCGAATTCACGTCGCTAACTCCGTTGTAAGCGATTATATTTGCTTTTTATTATTGTTATTTGGCTATTACCATTATTGGGTTCTCTTCCTTTTGATGGAAACTAATTTTTAATAGAAGATTAAATTTTGGGTGTGGAAATTACTTGATGAATAAATTTATGGTTGTATGTAAATGTAAAATGAAAAAAAAAAAGAAAAAAAATTGGAGACTTATATTGACTTGGGCATTTATTGAATGTGGTAGAGATGTGACCTGTCTGAGCCATTGAATTTTACGAATGGGAAACCTAATATTCCTATTCTCAATGAACGGACGCTGCCCAAATTCTTGGAATCGGCTCGTATGGAGAAAACAGTCGCCAAAAGTAATACCAGGATCAGATTGTTTTCTGGCACAGCCAATCCTGGACTTTCACGGGTACTTATTTGCATTTTATTTATTTATTTATTTTTATTTTCGTGCTTCTGTTGTTGGTGGCTAATAAAATTTTTACATATCAGTCAATTAATCTGTTTAGTTTTAATCTAAATGTTGGATTTGACTACAGCAGTAGTTGAAGGTCAAACCTTTTTGAAGTTTATTCAGTAGTTGCTGTTAGAGTGCTGAAACAAACTTCTTTTACAGTGACAGTCACCGGTTAAAGTTTTCAATTTGAATGTAACTTGAATGCTTCAAAAGAAGATTCTTCATAAACCACACTTAGCTAAATTTCATTTAGATTTAACTTTTATAAAGACATGTATAGAAATTTCTTTGATACTTTTCATGAACAAATGCATAAGTAGTTGGTAAGACTTTAACCGCTGAATTAAAACTAACTCCCTCTGTTCAAAACAAAGATGTTTTTCTCTATCTAGAAGCATCTGCAGAATTACTAGTTGCCACAATGAAATCTATCTAGTTTGATTAAGTGACTAGTATCCGCTGACTGAAGCGCTCTCATTCCGTGCAGAAATAACGCTTTTTATGAAAACCTTTATTAGTTACCTTTTCAATTTATTGTATCTAAAGAGATTTGATTCTTCTTCAAATTCAAAATGTGTCCGGCACTATCTTACTAATTTGCACCTGTATTCCTATCATAGTCACTATTCCATAGTTTTGCAAACAGCATATCATTTGGTCAAGATGTCACCTGCTATAATAGTTTTATAATTTTTCCTCGTGAGTTTAAGAACCATAATAGCTTACAAGGAGAACTATTATTAGTTTAGCTATGGAGTTCACTCAACCATTGCTTTTAGAATTCTTTGTGTACACGTTATTCTAGCTGTGACTTTCATATACTTGGAACCTCCTTTTCAGAATTTCTCACTCTTCGATGTCATTCCAAGGCTTCTATTCTGCTCATTGAATTCCAGGGCCATTAATTATCTGTGTACCTATTTTTGTTTATTTCATGTATCATATTTTGAGTCTTTTTAGCTGTAGGAGAAGGATAATTAAATGACAGATATTCTGTTGTTATCTATGTAATATTAGTAATAGATGATTATACAACAATGTTTTAAAAATAATTCGCTTTCTTGGATATACCCATTCGTTATTTATCTTAAAAGCGTAAAATTTTCCCTTTGTATATAAGCAGTGTGCCAATCATTTATCTTGTAGAGTTTTTGAGTTTTCTTGTTTTTCCTTTTCTTTTCTTCCTTTACTTTTTCTGCCAAATGCTCTTTGACAGTGTTGGTAAGGTTGTCTATGGATTAAAAGTTATAAATGCTTACTTTCTGTAGCTTTTCCCCCCCTTTGATGATAAGCAGAATTACTCTCTGTAGATTGAAACTTGTAAATTGTAATATTATTGAATGATTTCTTATACATTTAATCATTTGCTTTAAGCTTTCCTCTTTCCCTTGTGGATGATGTATTATCTCTTCACATATAAATACTTGCCATTAGCAAATGTTGTGCATTTAGATTTCTAAATTATCTTATTTGCCCGTAAATATTTAACATTATTGATCTCTTGCTTTTTCTATAATAACTTTTCCTGCCAAAAAAATGTTGATATTATTTTTTGTTGTATTTAAATTAATTTAACAATTTTAAGCTACTTCCAGAAACTACTACTTTTTTCCAAACTAATTTTGAAACATTTTTCCCTAGGAAATTGCTTGGTACATGGGCTTGGAATTGGGAAAGATCAACATAAAGCGGTTTGCTGATGGCGAAATTTATGTCCAACTTCAAGAGAGTGTTAGAGGATGTGACGTTTATTTGGTGCAGCCTACCTGCCCTCCAGCTAATGAAAATCTCATGGAGCTCTTAATAATGATAGATGCCTGTCGTAGAGCATCAGCCAAGACTATCACAGCTGTGATTCCATATTTTGGATATGCTAGAGCTGACAGAAAGGTAAGTATTTTACTATTTTATTTGTGACGCACTTTAGATGAACTTAATCTGTGAAAATCTATATTTTGGTTGTATCTGGAGATTTCAGATTACAAACTAGACGAGGGAAATTTACCAAACATGTGAATGATGAAAACCTTAGAATTTGGTAGGGTCTTGATTTGCATACTAGTCAATTGGAACAGCAGCTGCTCAACCTCTTCTCTTGTCTAAAATCAATAAGGAAGAAATATATTTGATAAAATGAGTGGTTTTAATCATCTTATTGAACTGTCAATTCAAGGGAAACATTATGAGTAAAAAAGAAATTGCACATAATTGGCGGTATTAATTCCCGGAGACTGCATTTTAAGCTTAACAATGATCTTTCGAAGTGTTTGAACAATTATGCTTATATATTTATCTATTAAGAAAAAAAAAGAAGAAAATTGTGTGTGTGAATATATATATAGGAACAGGCTAAACCAACTTAAATTTCTGACTTAATATTTTGAATTCAACATCACAACAATTCATTTGCTCACGTATTTTTAATCCAATGGTTGAGATGTTGAAGTCAAAAAATTAAACCAAAAAATTAAGTTGGTTTAGCCTGACCCATATAATATATTTCTTTATTTATTTCTATCAGGACTCAGGAGAGAGAAAATCATGTCAATAGATGCTTATGCACTGTCTTTGTCATTTGTCTACATATTCTTCCAGACCCAAGGGCGTGAATCTATTGCAGCCAAACTTGTTGCAAATCTGATCACGGAGGCAGGTGCAAACCGTGTTCTTGCTTGTGATCTTCACTCTGGGCAATCCATGGGTTACTTTGATATTCCAGTGGACCATGTATACTGTCAGGTAATTAGTCCACATTTTCTAATGTCTACTGTTGAGTCTGACTGATATTTTTTTTAAATGAATGGCCAAAAGAAGATTTTGTTTGTGACTGATATTTGTACGATTATTGTGTATCATGTGCACTCTAGCCTGTCATTCTTGATTACCTTGCCAGCAAGAAAGTTTCTTCAAATGATTTGGTAGTGGTTTCGCCCGATGTTGGTGGAGTTGCAAGAGCACGTTCTTTTGCAAAAAAATTATCTGATGCACCTTTAGCCATTGTGGATAAAAGGCGTCATGGGCACAATGTTGCTGAGGTAATTACTGAATTGCAACTCCTCTCATTATCTATCAAGTTTATAGTTTTTATGATTTGCACATTGCACTATTTGTATAATTGTATATATGCAATTCTCTTGTTAAATCCCTCGTAGAGTCTTTTACCCCCAAATTACCCATGCACAGAACATGCCCACTGTTTCTTGGTGCTTGGCTTGGTAACTTTTTGCAATGATGTTAATACAAATGATTTGTGGTTTAAGTGGATAATTGTCTGAGTAACATAGTTTTTGTCAAAGTGGAATTGTCATCACCAATACTATCCTTCAAATTGTTTCTCTATTTCTAAGTTTAATGTGATTTGTGTTGGTGCAAAGGAAAACTAGCCTGTAGACTTTATTTTTAAGAATGTTAGTGCATCATTCACTTCCTGATTGTGCCTAACTTTTATATATCAGGTGATGAACCTTATCGGTGATGTGAAAGGAAAGGTTGCAGTTATGGTGGATGACATGATTGACACTGCTGGTTAGTGAATTTAATCTTGTTAAACTGGATTATAAACTTGTAATTAAATATGAAAATGCAAGCTAAAAATTGGATTTATTTTGTTTTTTGGTGGTGCTGGTGGGTGGAATGGGATGAGTATGGATTCCTCCCATCCTCTGTTACTTTATTCGTTCAGTTTAACTAATGGGGATGATGTGGACTTGTATATTGACTATTAAATTTAGATCTCAATTCATATGTTTTGAATCCTTGGAAAACTTCTTGCATCTTTTTGTTCTTTTATTTTTTTTTCCTTCAAATTTCTAGGTTAGGTATTGCCTCAGTAAAATAATTATTGCCTTACATCTTTAAATGGCATCTTTTGCTAATATCAGTTTCTTCTTAGAATTAATATTCATCATATTGATAAGTGTTTACGGGTCATAGGGACTATTGCAAAAGGAGCAGCTCTTTTACATCAAGCAGGGGCCAGGGAAGTTTACGCTTGCTGCACGCATGCTGTTTTCAGGTACCAACTAAATTTCTAGTACTGTATTTGATGTTTTAATGTATCCCTCTAGAAGCATGGTATGAACTTTTCTTGTTTCTGTAGAGTTAAATAAATTTCAACTACTTAAGTTAGAATTTTTTTTTATTTCATGGCATGTATGTCATCACACCCTTGTTTATTTGGGACTAGTCACCTAATATTTGTTTACGAGGTCAAGAATGAATAATCAGTCATGCTGTTTCTGCTTATCCGTAGAGAATATTCTACCGGTAGAGATACATAAAGATCTGAGGGTAGATTAACAAACTAGAAATTTAATATCTGCTTGATATCTTTTGGTACTGTATAGATTATTGGAAATTTAGATATATCCCGAATGTTTGCATTCATATTGAGCTCTTCCACCTTGGACAACATTATCTTTACAAGCTTAGAGTTTCTATGAAATCAAAGGCAAGTTAAAAGTGAAATATATTAGATAATGATTTAGTATGATTGTGTTTTGAATGACAGCCCTCCAGCGATTGAGAGGTTGTCAAGTGGTCTGTTTCAAGAGGTGATCATTACAAACACACTTCCGGTAGCAGAGAAGAATTACTTCCCCCAGTTGACTGTTCTTTCAGTAGCAAACTTGATGGGTGAAACCATTTGGCGTGTCCACGATGATTGTTCCGTGAGCAGCATTTTTCAATGATATGGAGATGAAATTCAAATCAAGCCTTGGACTCTGGTAAAAGGAAAGTGTAGAGGATTAAACTAGGCTTTAGAATCTAATCAAAGGGACAAATAGAAGAATTCAGACAGTCTCCCTACTGCTGCTTCTTTTTTTCTTTTTTCTTTTTTGGGGTGCAATTAAATGTTATTATTTGTTTTTGAATCCTTTTCCCCTTATTTTTAAGGCATTTATTTATATTTAGATTGCAACTATTATATCCTCTATATACTTTTATCTTTTTAAGGTGAGATGGGTAAATACTGGGTTGTTGGACCAAAATACTGGGTTCTTTGCTGGGATTCATAATTATAATTGAGTAATAAAAAGAGAATTATTATTGTTTCAAAATAAGAAGAGAGACTTTCTAAAAAAAAATAAAAAATTATTATAATTATTAATTTATTATTAAGAGTAATGATACACGACCTAAATCATTAGTTCAAAAATCATCTTAAATCATTTGACAAATGTTTAGTCATCTTGTGTTGCTTTTCCCCTCTATATCAGTCCAATTTTATCAACAAAAAAAAAGCCATTAGCCCATTACTATGTAAGTCAATGAATAACATGTGACAGATCATTTGTCATTTGGGTTGATTTTTGAGTTAATTTTTAGACAATGATGACTTATATTCGAGACATAATTATTTTATGAATATGACGAGTAATTTGGTTAAAAGTATGACTCATTTTAGATGATATGAGGTTAGTTTGATGTAGGGAAGGCAACAGGGCGGGTCGGGGCCGGATCGACCTGCCCGAAACCCGAAACCCAGTTTTTAAAGGTTGCCCCAAACCTGACCTGTGACCTGATCAGATCAAAAACTTCGGCCCCAAACGGCCAAACCCGGCCTGTTTGGCCCGTTGCAAAAAAATAATAATATATATATATATATAATTTTACCTATTATATTAAAAATATATGTATTTAAAATATTTTTAAAATATTATATATTTATATATAATTTTACCTTTTATATTTAAAATATATGTTTTTAAAATATTTTTAAAAAGTATATTATGTATATATTACAAGTCAAATGGGGCGGGTTGGGGCAAAAGGGACCTCCCCATACCCGATCCGGTAACCTGGTAGGGTCAAAAACTTTACCTCAAACCCGTCCCATTACGGCGTTACCCGTTTTTACTGCCCCAAACCTATCCCAAACAGACCGGGGCCCCGCGGGTTTGGGGCGTGTTGGGGATTTTTGCCGCCCTTAGTACTTCGATGGTATACCCATCTCATCTACACTACAAGGTTGTGGTTTCAAATTCTCCTCTTTCCCTAAAAAAATCCCAAATTTATGTAATATTGTATGACTGAGATAGGGTCATAGCCTCATAGTAGTCATGACCTCGGTTCAGTTCGGTTCGGTTCGGTTCGATTTCAATTTTCAGTTTTGAACTGTCGGTTTCAGTTTCAATACATCCGGTTCCGGTCCAGTTCCGACGATTCGGTTCCCTATTTTTTTAATAAAATAAAATAAAATAAAATTCAACATTATCATCCATCCGCCATCATCATCTGTCAAAACCCAAAAAATCAAAAACACATCACCACCCCCAATTGACTGAAAACACACCACCACCACCCAAAATAAAAAAATCTACAACTCCAAAAGCATCTAACAATTTCTATTTTGAATTTACAAACCTTAAAGGGCATCAGAGGGAAGAGATCGAAGAGAGAGAGAGAAGAGATCAGATCGAAGAAGAGATTGGCGACGGGATGAAGAAGAGATTGGAGAGAGAGATATCAGATGGAATCGGATTTAAGAAGAAAGAAAGAGAAAGAAAAAGAGATAGGTAGGCGTAGGGTAAAAAAAAAACAAATATATATATATATATATATTGTAGTGGAACTAGCAGGTCGAGTTTGGGTTCGGGTTCGGGTTCGGGTTCTGCAACCAAGGAACCGAAACCGGAACCTCCTTGGTTCTAGGTCACAATCCGATTCCAATTTCGGTTTTAGAACCGAAAAACCGGTTCCATTCCGATTCTGTAGCCTCTCATTCCGGTTCGGTTCCATGTAACCAAACCGTGGTCATGTCTACCTCATAGCAATGTTAATTGAAGAAATCATGATGGATATTATTAGTCAAGGGTATGTTTCTGTAATGAACACAAAAGTGGAATATTTGCGTGTTATATCTAGAAATCAGGGTATGTTAATGCAATTAACTCAAATAAAATTAGGGTTTAGACTTTAGGGTGTGTGAATGTAGATAGAGATGCGTAGCGTCTATAAAAATGCCACTTTCAGTCTTCACTTGCCTCACATTCCAGAATTCGACTGCATCTGTCAATTTCACAGTTCTTTGTATTGATCTGGATTTCTCTGCTTCTACTTCGTTGCTAATCTTAATACACTATTATTTTTTTAGTTTTTTTGAAATTGAGGCAAGTTAAGCTGTTGTGCTGTGAGGAACATGTATTAGTGTACCAGAGGTGGTTGATGAACCGCCGCTGACGGTAACACACCTCTAAGAAGTTCTGAGCCAACAACAACCTTGTTTTCTTTTTCTTTTTTTGAAAAATGAATTTAATTATGTAATATAAATGGGAGGGATTGAAAAAAGCGAAGTGACGATAGAAATTCAATGGTCTGTCAATCCACTGAGATACACTGTGATGTAATCTTGATTCTCTACAGGTTCTGATCGCTTCTTTTGTAACCCTCTCTTCATTCATTCGATTTCTTTTTCATGGTTGATTGTGTTTTAGTGTCGGGCAAGTGATGAATCTCAATGTTAATGGGTAATTTGCATCTGAAATTATTAATTTGATGTTTAACACCTTGGAGAACTGATGCCCTACTTCTAGATTCTTTGTTATCTTTGTTTTATTTTACAATTCTTGAATCAGAATACGATTTGGATCATTTACAACTGGGCAAGTGATGAGTTATATAGATTGTTTAATGGGTAATTTGCGTCTGAATACAAATCATTGATGCTATTTTTTTTTGGAATTCTGATGCCCTATCTTTGTACAATACCATTGTTAATTAGTTGCAGTGCAAATGGTTATTTGCTAATGCAATATTGATATGCTTCTCCGCATGTGCTTGGACAATGGAGATATATGTTGGTATTGAAAATTGATTTTCAATTTATTCCTCATATCTGTATCGGAACATTGATAATTGCACAGACCTGGAGAGAAATATCGATTAAACTAATTGTTATAATTTCTGTTGACAGTTGTCAACAAATCATGAATATATTTCGCCTGAGTAAGATACAGACCAGAGGAATCCCTATGAGCTTCAAAACCAAGAAAATAATTAACAGGAACCAAGAGTCTTCTAAGTATGGAGATGAATTCCATCATCAACTGTGGACTGTTTCCAGTAACAAGAATGGCATCCACATATACAAGGATGAACAAAGAGTGTTTAACAAGTAAATTTAGTAAACAATGACGAATCAGAGACTCTTAGAGAACCCCAAGAGAGAATAGCTGATTGAAGATTATTAAACCAGCTTTTTGGTGTTTGTTTCAACCCATAAAGAGATTTATGTAATATGCTGACATGAGAAGAGTTTAGACTTTAGGGTATGTTTGGTATGACTTTTCAAATTGAGCTTCTAGAGTTGAATTTTTTTAGAGTTGAGCTTCTAATAAAAAGCTATATGTTGTTTCGTATTCAGTTACAGAAGTGCTTTTCAGTAACTGAATTGTTTGGCACTATATTTCCAATAGTGCTTTTGGTTATGATAAATTACAAATAAGGTCATAAACAATGGATTTGTAAATTATGACTATAAGGAAATAAAAAAGATTACCAAATCAACTAGTACAAGCCAAAAAAAAAAAATCAAAGGTATTATATAAATAGGTAATTACATATACATAAGTACATAACAAAATCACAAGTATTTGAGTTAAAAAAATAATCACAAATAAATAACAAACACATTAATGTCCATCAACAATCACAATACATGAGTACTTGAATTGAAACAACAATCACAGATACATGAGTTAAAAAAAAAAATCATAAGTAAATAACAAACACATCAATATTCTTCAAATACATAACAAAATCACAACTACTTACATTTAAAAAACAATCATATATACATGAGTTTAAAAAATAATCACATATATATGAGTTTTAAAAAAAACAAAAATCACAGATAGATGAGTTTTTTTTTTTAAATCATAGGTTCATGAATTAAAAATCACAGATATGTGAGTTATATATATATATATATATATATATATATATATATATATAAACAAAATCACAGGTAAGTAAGTTTAAAAAAAGAAAATATCGTAGGTACTTGAGTTTTAAAAAAAATTCTATCGTAGATACTGGAGTTTGAAAAAAATATCACAGATACATGAGGTTTTTTTTAAAAACAAAAATATCACATGTACATGAGTTAAAAAAATCACAAATATATGAGTTTTAAAAAATAAAAATCACAAATACATGAGTTTTAAAAACAAAAATTACAGACACATGAGTTTTGTTATTTATTTTTATTTTTTTTAATAAAACAAATTACAAGTAAATGAGTTTTAAGAAAATCACAATAAAAATATATATCACAAATACAAAAGTACAAGTATATGATTTTTTTTAATAATAATCAACCAAACACACACACACACACATATATATATATATATATAAATCCCAGGTAGATGAGTTTTTAAAAAAAAAATAATAATAATAATCAACCAAACACACACACACACACACACAATAATAATCAACCAAACACACACACACACACACACACATATATACAGGGGCGAAGCCAGGATTTTGGCTCTGAGGGGGCCGAAACAAAAACTAACATTGTAGGTAAGTAAGAATCATGTACAAGAAAAAATGCGGAATCCAACACCTGATACTTTTTAACAAAATATGATACCGTTCGGTGTTAAAAGTAATGATACAAATAAATAAATAAAATAGACATTAACTAATTAAAATGTAACATGTCTATTTTATATCTAGAAAATTATTTATAACCAAATCAATCTAATTTTCTTCTTTATTTCCATTTCAATTACATAATCAAAGAGTGTATGAGAAAACATCTTTTATTTTATTGTAAAATTTATGCCTGTTCTTAACGGTATGCATAACTGAAAAAAATATTTTAATAGTTCCTAGCTTATAAAATATAAATTTCAATAGCTTAATTAAAATATCATTATATCATTGATATATTTAAATTACAATTATTTACATACTTGTAACGTAATTTTATAATATTCATGTCAAACCAAATTAACTTATAATAATTTTGAAGAAAATTTAAGTAATAAACTAATAAAGTAAATTTATCAACATCAGATTAATATTTAACCTAACAAAATAAATAACAAAAGTAGTCTTTATAAGAGTTCAATATTTACTTAGTTTGTTATAGTAAAATCTAAAAATATATATATTATATATATAATGAGTTTCCAATTTTTTTTCCAAATTCTTTCCCAAATGTTTATAGAACGTGAGGTGTCAATATCACACATCATTTACCACATAATCTCATGATTTATAAGATGTTGACACCTTACGTGCTACATACATTTAGGAAAGAATTTGGGAAAATTTTTGGGAAACCTAACATTACTCATGTATAATACACACTAGATTATGTAGTAATGTATGAAATAATAGGAAATTAAAATATTAAAATGGACTGATTTTATCTACTATTTTCATAGTTTTTAGAACTATGAAAACAAAAATTATAAGTTAATTTATATTATTAAAATAATAAAAGGAAAAGAGAATATTACCTATTATATATATATATATATATCACATTTTATGTATAATAGTTTTTTTAATTGGTTAATATTCTAATTTAATTTATAATATAATATATTTTTTTTATTGGTTGGGGGGGCCATGGCCCCTATGGGCCCCCCCTACATTCGCCACTGCATATATATATAGTCTTTTTATTGTCAGTTCATCATAATAATAAATATATTATAACGAAGAATTTAGACTATAGATTATGGGGAAGTTTTGACAAGTGCATACACTTTGAGTCAAAGTATATAAATCTAGTGGTCCACATTCTTCGTCCTGATATATTTATTGTCAGGACGAACTGATAATAGAAAATTTGTATATATATATATATATATATATACAGTCTTTCTATTATCAGTTCGAACTGACAAAAGTTATATCAGTTCCTTGTATGTGGGCCATTAGATTTAAATACTTTGACTGACAAGTGCATACAGCCAAGTCAAAGTATTTAAATCCAGTGGCCCACATGCAAGGAACTGATATAACTTTTGTCAGTTCGAACTGATAATAAAATTTCTGTATATATATATATATATTTCATAACAATAAATAGTAAACATACATACATATTAGGGTAAATTGCAATGAAGTACCTTCATGTAGCCAAATCAAACTTTTATCTAAAATTACAATGAGATACCTTTGACCCATTTGACCAACCTTAGCTTTAACGGTGGTCTTGACTGTGAGATTGAAATGTCCAAAGTGCCCTTGCACCTTATATTAATAGTCTTTCCTATTTAAATTATTAAAAAAAATTAAAAACCTCTTTCCTATTACCCCCAAACATGACAGATCAAATTTTTTTTTTTAAAAAAAAAGGAAAAACAAATGAAATTAAAAAAAAAATGATTTTTTTTTTTAAATGATGGAGATCTAATCAAAGTCCAAAAAAAATAAAATCACAAATCGATTCCAAAACAAAATCCACAAATCTCATCCAACAATTCATATATTCTTCTTCGATCAATTCCAAAAAATAAAAACCAAAAAAATTTGGAAAAAAAAAAAAATCAAGATCCAAACACGTCTTCATCAAGCAAAATCCTCTTCAATCTGTTTCCAAAGAAAAAAAAAATTGTATCTAGAGATGCAACAGAAATAAACGATATCGAATAAGTGACATATATCAAAATATTTCTCCTTTCTAAGTGTGGATTGACAATTGCTCCAGATCTGGAGATTTTTAAACCAACCCTAGCCGTAAGTGCTCTGTCTCTTCTCTCTCTGGTGGTATTAAGAAAAACCAATGAAGATGCAAATCTTCGTGAAAACCCTAACGGGAGGGAATCTCGTCGAACCAGCAGCGCCTCATCTTCGCTGGCAAGTAGCTCGAGGACGGCCGCACTTTGGCCGACTACAACATCTAAAAGGAGTCCACTCTCCACCTGGTGCTGCGCCTTCGCGGTGGTGCCAAGAAGACGAAGAAGAAGACCTACACTAAGCCAAAGAAGCTCAAGCACAAGAAGAAGAAGGTGAAGTTGGCTGTGTTGTAGTTGTACAAGGTTGATGACTCCGGGAAGGTCCAGAGGCTGAGGAAGGAGTGTCCCAACGCAGAGTGTGGTGCAAGTACTTTTATGGCCAATCACTTTGATAGGCACTACTGTGGTAAGTGTGGTAAGTGTGGTAATCGGTCTTTTGTTGGCTATAAGTCTTATGATTTTTGTTGAAAATTTGGTAATCGATGCGGCTTCAATTGGTTGTGTTCTGGAAATTGATTGGATAAGTTGGAACAAAAAAAAAATTGCTCCAGATCTGGAATTTTTTTTAGGAGTTATTAATAGGTAAGAGGTATTTAAATTTTTTTTGGAGTTATTAATAGGTAAGGGGTTTTTAATTTTTTTTTTTTTAATAAATTGAATAGGAAAGGTTATTAATTATCAATTGTAATATCAAAAATTAATAAATTTAACATTAACTATTGGATAGGAATTTTTTTTATTAAAATATAATCAATATTTTTAATTAATTATGGTATATACTTCAAAAAAAAATTATGGTATAATAGGAAAGAGGTTTTTTTTTTTTATAAAAAAAATAAATTAAATAGGAAAGACTATTAATATAAGGTGCAAGGGCACTTTGGACATTTCAATCTCACAGTCAAGACCACCGTTACAACTAAGGTTGGTCAAATGGGTCAAGGGTATCTCCTTGTAATTTTAGATAAAAGTTCGATTTGGCTGTGGTATGACAAAACGTGAAGGTACTTCATTGCGATTTACCCTATATATTATTGTTTATGATTATCAAAAAGAAAAATTAAAAGTGTTGATTTGAACTTACAGGTAATAGATGAAAACTTGTGGTTTGAATGTCAATGAAGATGAGGAGACATAAATGATGTTAGAGAAGTATTCAAATATAATAGGGTTGTGTAATAGAAGGGGTATCTGATGGAATATTTAAAATTCAAAGAGTGTAGTATTGACAATGCAACTATATTAAAAAAGCTCAAAAAGAGTTTCTTGGGGGGCTTCTCCCAATAGACACAAAATGGTTTTTTCTAGATTAAAAAAGCTTTTTTTGAAATTTGCCAAAAAAAAAAACCTTAAAACAACTTCTGACATTAAAAAAGTGCTTTTGACCTCTATAAAAGCCATACCAAATATACATTTAGAGGTATCAACAAAGCCTTCAGATTGAGTCATGTACACAACTTTCAATAAGTCATCTCAAAAATGTATTATTAATATCTACTTGTTCAATTTACCATCCAAAAGATGCTATTATAAAAAAGATAACTCCGATAATAGAGGCCTCCACTGTAAGACAAAAGTGTCCAAAAAAATCCAACTCAGGACTAATTGTTATCAAATAATTACCAATTTTTCGATTAATCAAGATTAAAGGTAAACAACACTATAAAAATCAAGTATAAAATTGCGAAAATTAAAGAACACTTAATTTTTACGTGGAAAATCTCAAACTGGTAAAAACCAACGAGACTAGTCTCACTAGCCACTTAAGCCACATAAATCCACTATATAAAAAGTAGATTACACCCTCAGGTGATACACAGACTCTCACTCTTGATAACCTTAGGCTATGGTCACTTCCCATTCACCACTATTTGTTCAATCCTAGTGATATCCCATGATCCACTACTATTGGTGTGAGCATCTCCTAATCTAGTCATCAGGCCTTTTATAGCGAGTCTTGGCACTTGCTTGCCAACCAACACCTTTGGTTGCAAGACTTTCCCTTTGCTTGTCAACCATCACTTGTGGCAACAAGACTTGAACTCAATGAAAAGAGTTAAATGCCTAAGTGAACATAGGGCTGGGCTCGGTCCGGTTTCAACTAGGACCGGACCAAACCAAAAATTTATGTCTTTTGAAAAACTGGACCAGTTTTGGACCAATCATTTTTTCAGACCAGACAAAACCAAATTATATTGGTTCAGTTCGGTTTGATCTGGTCTAGCGGTTTTGATTTATTACAAAAAAAAATTAAAAAAAATATTAAAACGTAATGAGAAGTTACATACATTTCAATTTTTTTAGATAAATACATTTCAAATTAAAATAGCAAGAAAAATCAAAATAAAATAAAATAGCTTGTCAACACATTTACGATGAAGATCAATTGTTTTATACATGATGATTAGAAAGTAGAAAATAAAAATAAAAATTATATCAAATTGCTTGGTGTCATCTTAGCATGAGCAATTAGACCCCTTTTAGAATCATAGATTTCACAAGCACCATCTTTGATTGTTGCCATGTATCTCTTCTTTTGTATATGTTCCACATTTAACAAATTGCTTTTCAGGTTAGGAATATAAAAGATACTTGAAATAGTCTCAATATTAAAATCTTTAGTCCTGATTTGAACATCACCATTTCCCGTAACATTAAGAGTCTGTGTTCGGTGTTTGGTAAATTTCAATTTTCAAGAAAAAGAGAAAGATAGTAATTCAACTTCGTTTCCTTTGTACTAGTCTTGCTTAATCCATGTTGGGTTTTGTGAAGCCCTGAAACTTCTCTCCTCGCCATTTACCGCTGGTTAGGCAAGTGCCCAGGGGGCGGCACGCGCAGCGTTAATCAAATGAGAATTGTTTATTCTCATTTACCGCGGACCAGGCAAGGTGCCTAGTCAGCGGCACGACCAGCGACTCATCTCAGTTTCGTTTATTCTCATTTACCGCTGACCAGGCAAGGTGCCTAGTCAGCGGCACGGCAAGCGACCCAGATCAGTGTCGTCTTGCTTCATTTACCGCTGACCAGGCATATGCACGCCAAGCGGTCCGATCAGCGGTAATGACGTGATTTGCGCGAATTAGGAGATCAACGCAAGTAAAAAGGAAGAGTCCTTTAGGGTTATTGTTTACTCCTAGTATTCATATAAATACTACATTATGTAAACCCTAATATGTGTGTTGAAATTCACCGTGAGAGTTGAGAAGAGTAGAGAAAGATTGAGAGCAATTGTAAAGAGACTTGAGAGAGACAGAGAGATTGTAATCAACTGTGAAAGTAGTGGATTGAGTGCGGTGCGCTCCGTGGACGTAGGCAACTTGCTGAACCATGTAAAATCTTTGGTGTCGTTTCTTTCTTCTTTATTGTTCTCATATTATCTGTGTGTGTGTTTATTGTGTTATTGATTTGTGTGAATCTACCTACTCTTTCAACAACAATTGGTATCAGAGCCCTAGGTTGGGCAGGTTATTTTTCACACAAATCTAGGTTTTTTCTCGAGGTCAACGATTTTATCGTAGAGATGGGATCGGAGAAGGATTCTCACAAGATTGAGAAATTCGATGGGACGAATTTCAGTTTCTGGAAGATGCAGATGGAGGATTATCTGTACCAGAAGGACTTGCATTGGCCGATAAAAGAGAAGCCGGCAACTATGACCGATGAAGATTGGTCAAGGAAGCGGAAGCCGAAGAACATGGATGAAGAGGATCTCGAACTCCTTGACAGGAAAGCATTGGGAGCAATTCGTCTCAGTTTGACGAAGCAGGTCGCTTTCAACGTAAAGGATCAGCTAACTGCCAGAGATCTGATGAAGACTTTATCAAACCTGTATGAACAGCCTTCTGCGGTAAGGAAGGTCCATCTTGTCAAGAAGCTATCAAATTTAAAGATGACGGAAGGTCAGGGTTTCAGAGAGTATCTAAACCAGTTCAATGAAGTGAAGGATGGGTTAACTTCTGTGTCTATGGGTTTCGATGAAGAATTCTTGGCGGTATTTATGCTCACACAATTGCCAGAAAGTTGGAAGATGACATGTCAGTCAATTGCCAACTCGTTCGGGAAAGAAAAATTAGATTTCTCACAGGTTGTGAACATGATTATGACTGAAGAAATCAGGATGCGTGAAGAGGGATTTGGAGCGTCTACATCTTCAGCATTGAATATGGAAGGTAGAGAAAGCAGAAACAGAAATCGGAACACGAATCAACGAGGGAGATCAAAGTCAAGAGGTAAGTCTAAATCTAGGTATCAGGTCAACTATTCGGGAAATCAGCAACGAAACAAGAAAGATGTAGAGTGCTGGAACTGTGGTAAGAAAGGCCACTTCTCGTATGAGTGTAGATCTGAGAAGAAGGATAAAGGCAAGGGCAGCGCGAACTGTGTGTCGGAGGAGTCAGATGACTACCTCATCTGCTCATTGGAAAGTAAGACGGAGTCTTGGGTTCTGGATTCATGAGCGTCTTTCCATGCCACACCTCACAGGGAGTTGTTCGAGAATTACGTCTCAGGAAATTTGGGTAAGGTGTATCTTGGTGACGATCAAGCATGCAACATTACCGGGAAGGGAGATGTGAAGATTCAACTGAAAGGGTCAGTTTGGAAGCTCAACAATGTGAGGCACATATCGGATTTAAGGAAAACTTGATCTCTATTGGGCAACTAGCGTCAGAGGGTTACGTGATGACTTTCACAGATGATAAGTGGAAGATTTCGAAGGGTATCATGACAATCGCCCGAGGAAATAAGAATGGGTCACTTTACACAACTACGGATGGCTGTGGTTCAATCGCTATGGCAGAAGGTAAAGATGATTCGAACTTGTGGCACCAGAGGTTTGGGCACATGAATAGTCATGGGCTGAAGTGTCTACATTCGAAAGGTAAATTGCCAGATTTGAAGGGTGTTGAGGTTGATTTCTGTGAGAGCTGCGTGTTAGGAAAACAGAAGCGAGTGAGCTTCAAGAAGACCGGAAGGGTACCGTCAAAGGAGAAGCTGGAACTAGTGCACACCGATGTTTGGGGTCCAGCTTCAGTCTCGTCAACCGGAGGTAAACAGTATTTCGTCACATTTATTGACGACCACTCCAGGAAGGTATGGGTTTATTTTCTGAAACACAAGTCTGAGGTGTTTGATGCTTTCAAGAGATGGAAAGCTAGGGTTGAGAACGAGACAGGGTTAAAGATCAAAAAGCTGCATTCAGACAATGGTGGAGAATATGAAGACAGTGAGTTCAAGAGGTTTTGCTATCTGAGCGGGATAAAGCTCAGTAGAACGGTTCCTGGAACCCCACAGCAGAATGGGATAGCAAAACGTATGAACAGGACATTGACTGAGAGAGCCAGAAGTATGAGATTACATTCTGGGTTGCCTAAACAGTTCTGGGCAGAAGCAGTCAATACAGTAGCATATTTGATCAACAGAGGACCATCAAAGCCTTTGGACCTCGCCATACCAGAAGAGATCTGGACTGAGAAAGAGGTAAAACTTTCTCATCTTAAAGTGTTTGGGTGTGTTTCTTATGTGCATATAGGTGATCATGCGAGGAATAAGCTAGACGCCAAGTCAGTTAAGTGTACTTTGGTGGGCTATAGAGAAGATGAATTTGGTTACAAGCTGTAGGATGACCAAAACCGCAAGATGATCAAAAGTAGAGATGTTGTCTTCAATGAAAGGGTTATGTACAAAGACAGAAACACACAGGTGTCTGAGCCAGAAGAGCCAGAGTACTTTGGGCCGAATGATGTGTCAGAGAACAGGGTTTTGGAACCAGTTAATCAGAATGATGAAGAACAAGGTGTGCCGCTCCAGGTTACAAATCCTATTCCACATAGAGATGTTCAAGCGACACAGGCTGAGAGTACAGTAAGAAGATCAACTCGAACTCCTATACCAAATATGAAGTACTTGCAATACATGCTGTTGACAGATGCAGGGGAACCTGAGTGCTATGATGAGGCATATCAGGGAAAAGATGCGAGCAAGTGGGAGCTTGCAATGAAGGATGAGATGAAGTCGTTGATTTCTAATCAAACTTGGGAGTTAGCCAAGTTGCCTGAAGAAAAGAAAGCCCTACAGAATAAGTGGGTGTTTCGGATCAAAGAGGAACATGATGGTTCCAAGAGGTACAAGGCACGACTAGTGGGCAAAGGCTTCCAACAAATAGAAGGTATTGACTACTCTGAAATATTTTCTCCTGTTGTTAAACTAACTACGATCCGGTTAGTATTAAGCATTGTCGCAGCGAAAAGTTTATATTTGGAGCAGTTAGATGTGAAGACTGCCTTTCTTCATGGTGATTTGGAGGAAGAAATATATATGAAGCAACCAGAGGGGTTTGCAGAAGATGGCAAGGAAGAGTTGGTGTGTAGATTGACAAAGAGCTTGTATGGTTTAAAACAAGCTCCTCGACAGTGATACAAGAAGTTTGATGGGTTTATGCAAGGCAATGGATATTTCAGATGCAATGCTGACCACTGCTGCTACTTCAAAAAGGTTAAATCAAGTTTTATTATTCTGCTACTTTATGTTGATGACATGTTAGTAGCTGGTGCAGATTTAGAAGAGATTAACAATTTGAAGAAGCAACTCTCAAGTGAGTTTGAGATGAAGGATTTAGGTGCAGCAAAGCAGATTCTTGGAATGAGAATTAGCAGAAACGAACAGGAAGGTACATTGAAGCTTTCTCAAGCTGAGTACGTTCGGAAGGTGTTGCAGAGATTCAGCATGGGTGATACAAAATCGGTAAGAACACCTTTGGCTAGTCATTTCAGGTTGTCCAAGGAACAGAGTCCGAAAACGGAAGAGGAGAAGGACTTCATGGCTAAAGTTCCTTATGCTTCAGCCATTGGAAGCCTAATGTATGCCATGACTTGCACAAGACCAGATATTTCCCATGCAGTGGGAGTTGTGAGCCGTTACATGTCAAATCCAGGCAAGCTTCACTAGGAGGCCATGAAGTGGATCCTAAGATACCTGCGGGGTACGACAGAGAGATGTCTAACCTTCAGAAGAGACGAACTCAAGCTGGAAGGTTATGTGGATTCAGATTTTGCTGGGGAAGTGGATCATAGAAGAAGTACCACCGGATATGTGTTCACAATGGCTAGTACCGCGATTAGTTGGATGTCCCAGTTGTAGAAGATAGTGACAATTTCTACAACTGAAGCAGAGTATGTGGCTGTGACAGAATCAAGCAAAGAGCTGATATGGTTACAAGGTTTGTTAGCTGAGTTGGGATTCGATCAAATGATGAATGTGTTGCACAGTGACAGTCAGAGTGCAATACACTTGGCCAAGAATTCGGCATTCCATTCTAGGACTAAACATATAGATCTTCGCTACCATTTCATTCGATCGTTAATCGAAGAAGGTGTGTTAAAGCTTGTAAAGATAGCAGGTAGCAAGAACCCAGCTGATATGTTAACCAAGCCAGTCACTACAGAGAAACTGGAGCTGTGCGCAGCTTCAATGGGTCTTCAAGAGTGAAGACGTGGGGAATGAGTGCACCGTAATTATCCACTAAGTCATCAAGGGAAGATGGAGGACGTATGTTCAAGTTTCAGCTCTTCAAGTGGGAGATTGTTGGGTTTTGTGAAGCCCTGAAACTTCTCTCCTCGCCATTTACCGCTGGTCAGGCAAGTGCCCAGGGGGCGGCACGCGCAGCGTTAATCAAATGAGAATTGTTTATTCTCATTTACCGCTGACCAGGCAAGGTGCCTAGTCAACGGCACGACCAGCGACTCATCTCAGTTTCGTTTATTCTCATTTACCGCTGACCAGGCAAGGTGCCTAGTCAGCGGCACGGCAAGCGACCCAGATCAGTGTCGTCTTGCTTCATTTACCGCTGACCAGGCACATGCACGCCAAGCGGTCCGGTCAGCGGTAATGACGTGATTTGCGCGAATTAGGAGATCAGCGCAAGTAAAAAGGAAGAGTCCTTTAGGGTTATTGTTTACTCCTAGTATTCATATAAATACTACATTATGTAAACCCTAATATGTGTGTTGAAATTCACCGTGAGAGTTGAGAAGAGTAGAGAAAGATTGAGAGCAATTGTAAAGAGACTTGAGAGAGACAGAGAGATTGTAATTAACTGTGAAAGTAGTGGATTGAGTGCGGTGCGCTCCGTGGACGTAGGCAACTTGCTGAACCACGTAAAATCTTTGGTGTCGTTTCTTTCTTCTTTATTGTTCTCATATTATCTGTGTGTGTGTTTATTGTGTTATTGATTTGTGTGAATCTACCTACTCTTTCAACAACAATCCATTCTATGAAAGTGACAACTCATACCCATCTTTTCTAAAAACCTAAAACCCTAAGCTATTAGAAAGTATCAATAAAAAAGTTAGGGCTGGGCACAGTCCGGTTTCGAATAGAACCAAACCAAACCAAAAATTTCAGTCTTTTGAAAAATATGACTAGTTTGGACCATTCTTTTTTTCAGACCAGACCAGACCAAATTATATTTATTCGGTTCGATCTGGTTCGATCTAACGGTTTTTGACTTAAAATCCAAATACTTGACCATTTAAAAATATATATGGCATGATAAAGTGATCAATTAACGAGACATGCAAGTTACTGTTACGTACGGTTCATCAAACTAACAAAAGCTAAAAGAGTAATAAAAATAAAAGTAAAAATAAAGTGTTGCTGGAAGTAGAAAAAATAGTAATAAATAAAATCACTTGCTATTGCTATAATCATGACAATGCAATTGAATGTATGCAAGTCAAAAAAATTTTACAATTAAATCATGAAAATTGCACTAATTTAGTTTAATAATATTAATATTTTTTATTATTAGTGATAACTTTGTAAAATAATGGAAACAAAATGAAATCTTTTACCATCCCATGCTTGGAGTTTTATTTGTTAATAGAGATTTTCATTTTGCACGAACTTGTACAGTTGGTGTCCAAAAAAAACAAATATGAAATAATAAATTAGGTTTTTGACTTTAACCTTTTATTTTTAAAATTTTATTAAAAAGTTTTGGGTGTGACATATAATAGTAATACTAAAAGTATTCGGTTTATGGTCCGGTCCGGGTTTAATATACATGGACCATAGACCGGACCGGACCGAACCATACGGTTTTACTAAAATAAGCCCATACGTTTTTTTTTTTTTTTTTTTTTAAAGTATAAAACCGAACCAAACCAAGCGGTTTGGTTTGGTTCGGTTCGGTTCGGTTTATGGTGTATGGGCTTTTTTGCCCACCCCTAAAAAAAAGTCCTGTTTTGATGAGAGTCATTAATGTTCTCTTTTCTCAAGATTCTCTTTTAAAATTTAATCTCAAGATTTTCAAATTCTTCTCTTAAAATTTTAGGACTATCAATCGAAATTAAGGCCATCTCCTATGTACAACACCAAACTTTACACCAATTGGGAAATATTCTTACACAAATTTTTTTTTTCACTCTAACGTTTCACACCAAAAGAACATCTTTAAAGAGTATTCTTCTAATATTTATTATAAAAGTTTAACAATAATTAGTGAGTAAATAAAATAAATTATATATATATATATTAATAGGATGCCGATATTGACACCCATAAAACTTATTGGTACACCCATATTTTATTAAAAACATTAATTACAAAAATATCACAATATAAATTTACCAATAAAGATAAATTACTTTAATTAAAAATGAACCAAATACTATATACACTCATTAATTACACGTACATCTTCAAATATATATCTTTATTAAAAAAAAAAAAAAAAAAAAACACCTTTAAAAAAAAAACTTATGATAAACTGGGTGTATTTTTTTTTAATAATATGATTTGATTCCATTAAAAGTGGATTTGATTCCAAAAATATTTTTTTTTTTTTTTTTTTTTTACAAATTGGGTGTGATAATAATTTAAGAGTGTTTATAAATAGGGCAAATTACACTGAACCCCTTGAGGTTTAGCCTCAAGACACTTAAATGGAAAAGTTTGGATATTATACACAAACATCCCAATACTTAACGGTGGTTAAGTGTTCCATTAATTTGACCAACACTGACTTTGAAAATGTCAAAAATACCCTTGGAAATGAATTAAAAATACATATTGTGGCTGTGCATAGTGAGGTAGGAGTCCTCCATTGGTTTAAGACTCAAACCAGTGAAGTAGGAGTCCTCCTCCATTGGTTTGAGACTCAAACCGGTGGGCGGTAGCGAGACACCCACTTCTTTGGATGGCAACACCAAATTCCAACCAACAAATAAAAAAACTTCAATTATTTTTCCTAATCCAAAACCCAATTCAAGATTAACACTCACAAGTCACAACATCAAAAGTCATTCAAATCAAAACCTAAATCCCACAACATCAAACTCAAAAATTTCAAGTTGTGATTGTCATTCCCCATCGATGGTGACTGGTGACAGATGCGAGAGAGGTTGGAGATCCAAATTGAAGATCCAAATTCACACCCATTCCAGATAGAAGACCTCAAACACATCAAACCCATCTCAAATCCACTGAAACCCATCTCAAAACTACCAAGAATACCACAAACCATCCTCCAAGACTGAAAGTGAAAGCGAGAAAGAGAGAGCGAGCGAGTTGACTCGGTTTACTCGGTGAGTTAGAGATGGAGAGCGAGCCGACTCGGGTTTTGTTGGCAGTGAGCGAATCGACGATCAGAGGGTACCCGCATGCGTCGATAAGCAGCAGAGGAGCTTTCGAGTGGACTATACAGAAGATCGTTCGCTCTAACACTTCTGGTTTCAGACTTCACTTCCTCCATGTCCAAGTCCCCAACGAAAACGGTTCTCTCTCTCTCTCTTATACGTCTTGTAGTGCAATTTTCCCTATCAAAAATACTATATTGCCCTCACATCGTTAGTTGTTAATGGATCTCTGTTAAGTCTCAGGGATTTCCTTGTAGAATAACCATATTTCATCATCTAGGTGCAACTAGGTCAAACCTCAAGGCGTTCACTGTAATTTGCCCTTATAAATAATATGCATTAAAATGAATATATTTATTTCAACGAGGGTACTATTGGCATTAGGATGAGTGCTTATAGTAATATTTATTTTTAAAATTTTAAACATTAATGTACTTATAAAAATGGGTGTACTAATAAATTTTACAAGTGTCATTATCCACAACAACACCCATATCAATATTGATGTCATTTTAAAGATCTTAATAAGATCTTTTCAACATTATATTTTTTGGGAATATGTATTGTTTTAATTAAATATAAGAGGGCTAAATTAGGAATTTAAAAAAAATTAAAGTGTTGATTTGATTGATGTAACATTTAAAAATTAAAAAAAAAATACCGTTAGGTGAATAGTGGCATGCCAATCCTGGTGCGCTATTGTTCACAAAACTCTATATTAATTTTTGGGATTTGTGATGTGCGCTATCTTGATTGCTTTAGGGCATCTTCAACCTAAAAACTCAATTGGGTGCAACTTTTGTACTAAAATGATACAACTTTCACAATATTTATTTTTTCCATCTCCAACTGATTGCACCAAATGTTACACTAAAAAGAATATTTCCTTTATTTTTCTTTTTTTATTATTTCTTAACAATTAACATTTCACCTCAATAATTACATAATATTGCAATTAGTTAAGAAATTATGAAATTAGTACATTAAGAAATTAAATTTAATTCATTTTTAAAGATAGATAAATTGAATGAGTTTTTTTTAGCAAACTTGGGTGTAGGCTTTTATAAGTTGAGATGTCAGGATAAATCACACTTTTAATTTTAGTGTTTTTAATTAGTGATTTTTTTTAATAAAAAAATCAGTATAATTTTTGTATTATATACTTACTTTTAGTTTATTATAAATGTTAATATAAATAATAATGAAATTAAAACAAATATAAAGTAAACAAAATCGTTAAATAATAAAAATGGATAAAATTGGAATAAATTAGATTGAATAAAAGTAAAATTGTGATTAAACAAAACTTTTAATAACAAAATGGATACAATTAAAATAAACTTTATTAAATAAGGGTAAACGTGTGATTTAACTAAACTATAGGGATTTTAAAAAGGACACATTTTTTGCATCAAATGAACAGTGTTGCACCAGATTTGGTGTAACACTATTCATCAACCCATTTTGACTCAGAAAATGGAGTTTGGTTGGAGAGAGTTTTTTGCTTCAAATTGGTGGTTTGCTTCATTTTAGAGTTGTTGAGCAAATAAACCTGATGATGATTTATCATCGACTTCTCTCCCAAGTCAACTGTCAATCAATATTTGTACTTGAGTAATTTTTTTTTTTAATTCATTTATTTGCCCTATTTAGGCCATCTTCAATCGCTCTCCAAAATTTTCTCTATCTTCGAGATTGAAAATGGAATATTCCGAGAATATTTCATCTCCATAAATTTAAGGGGCGTCCAACGTCATTTTTGAAAAGTGTTTTTTCATTTTTTGGGTTAAAAAAATAGGGAAAACCTGTCCGGTGAGTGTTTTTGATTTCTAGTGGGTTTTAATAAGATTGAAGTTATTTTTAGTAGGATTCGCAGTTGTGTTAAGTGGATTGTAATTGTGTTTAGTTGTTGAACTCAAAAAGGAAAACAAATTGGTGGTGATGGAGTCGGCGATGGTTGAGTTGTTGACAATGGTGGGATCGACGATGGTGGAGTCGACGATGGTAGAGGTCGGCGAAATTTGCTTCCTCTTCGTCTTCCTCATCTTTTGAAAAACCAAGTGAAAACGATAAAACAGGAAACAAAGACTAAAAACGTTACCGAACGGGAACTACTCCAACCATTCTCTGTTTTACAATCTCAAAAAAATAAAATATTAGGGCATATCCTGCAGACTGTTTTCAGCCTGTTTTCGTTTTTGTTTTTGTTTTCCAAAAATGATTTTGAATTCGTGTTCGGTAACCATTTTTCATTTTATTTTCAAAATACAAATACAAATACAAAATCAAAAACAATACCAAGTGTTAAAAGTGGAAAGTTTGAAAAACAAAAAAAAACTTGTTTTTCTTGTATTTGTTTTTGTTTTCCAAATGAGGTGGGTCCCATATCATTAACAATTTTTTTTTTCTTTTTTCTCATCCACCAGACCTAATCTTCGTCTTCTCCACTCTCCTTCTTCTTCCTTCTTCATTCTTTATTCTTCAAATTAAAAAAAAAAAACACAGATTGTTTAACAAAAAAGTTGTTTTTTTTTTTCCTTTTTTTTCTCTTGAACGTGAATCTGGATCAGATCTTCTCTTCTCTTCTCATCTCCATCTTCTTTCTTCCTTCATAGCACCGATCTCTCTCTCTCTCTCCGATCGCCGCCGTTCTCACCATCGATTTGCTTCGCCACTCGCAGCTCGCCGTCGATCTACCTTCGCCGCTCGCCGTCGAACTGGTCTCTCACGCCGCTCGCCGCCAGATCTGGTCTTCTTCTTCTTCTTCTTCTTCTTCTTCTTCGAACTGGTCTTGTTGTTATTGTTGTTGTTGTTGAATCAATTTGTGTCTCGAATCAATTTGTGTCCTCAACTAATCTAAATCAATTTGTGTGTGTCCTCTGAATCAATTTGTGTGTCTTGAATCAATTTGTGTCCTCAAATAATCTGAATCAATTTGTGTTGTGTTAATTTTGTTTAATTTATAAATTACATTATAATGATTTTATTGGTTAATTATTTAATCAATTTGTATATAATTGTTATAATATTAAACAAAATGTAAAAATTGATATTTGAATTTTCGAAAGTTTTCAGTTATCCTACCAGACGCGTTTTTTCAATTTTTATTTTCAAAATATAGATTCCAGTAAATGCTACCAGACGCGTATTTGAAATTCAAAAATGAAACCAAAAATACTGTTTTCATTTTCATTTTCATTTTTCTTTTCGAAAAATAAAAACAGAAAATGGCTTGCAGGACGGGCCCTTATTATTTTACTTAATAAATAGTATTTCAAACTTTCTTTAATAAAATTGTTTTCTCTTAATTATTTTAGATAATAATTTACTCACTTTTATTTCATCTAAAATTTTATAATCTTTTTTATGGCATGCCTAGTGATGTCCAAAAATCCCGAACACGCGAGGACCCACCCCACCCCGTCCCATACGAAGGGTATTTTACCAAAATAAATGGGTCGGGGCGGGTTTAGGATTGATTCCTACTCCCCGTTTTCTAAAACGAGGCGGCATAGGGATTTGTTGTCCATCCCGAACCCGCTTAATATTAAAAAAAAATAAAAAAATTTAAAACCTAGTTATTATACAAACTTGGGGAGGGTGGGGCGAGTTTGGGGCGGGGTGGGTTTGGGGCCACCTCCCCCGCCCCGTAAATTCCCCGACCTCAGCCCCGGTCTTTAATATCGGGTTTGGGGGTAAATAATTTTGTTTGGTCGGGGTCAAGATTTGTTTCCTACTTATTTGTCCCATTTAGGCCATCTTCAATCATTCTCCAAATTTTTCTCTATTTTAGAGATTGAAAATGGAATATTACAAGAATATTTCATCTCCATAAATTTATGGGGCGTTCGGCATCATTTTTAAAAAGTGTTTTTTCGTTTTTTGGGTTAAAAAATATGGAAAACTTGTCCGGTGAGTGTTCTGGATTTCTAGTGGGTTTTAATTAGATTGAGGTTATTTTTGGTAGGATTCACAATTGTGTTAAGTGGATTGTAATTGTGTTTAGTTGTTGAACTCAAAAAGGAAAACAAATTGGTGGTGATGTGTGGTGAAGGAGTCGGAAATGGTTGAGTTGTCGACGATGGTGGGAACGACGATGGTAGAGATCTGCGAAATCTGCTTCCTCTTCGTCTTCCTCATCTTTCAAAAAATCAAGTGAAAATGACAAAACAGAAAACAAAGACTAAAAACGTTACCGAATGGGAACTACTCCAACCATTCTCCGTTTTACAATCTCAAACGAATAAAATATTACTATTTTACTTAATAAATAGTATTTCAAACTTTCTTTAATAAAATTGTTTTCTCTTAATTATTTTAGATAATAATTTAACCACTTTTATTGCATCTAAAATTTTATAATCTGTCACACCTAGTAATGTACAAAAATCCCAAACCCACGAGGACCCGCCCCACCCCGTCCCATACGAAGGGTATTTTACCAAAATAAATGGGGGTCGGGGCGGGTTTAGGATTGATTCAAATTTCCCGACTGTGGCCTCGGTCTTCAATAGTGGGTTTGGGGGTAAATAATTTTGTTTGGGTCGAGGCCCCCCGAACTCATCCCATTGATATCCCTAGTCACACATAACTATTTTAAATGTAATGATTTTGATATAATTGTTTTAACATTTATATTTCTTATCTAACTTTTAAGTTTCATTGGTTTTTTTATTGGTTTTATTTTAATTTTCAATGTACATTTTTTTGTTATTTTGTCCGTTTTAATATTTTAATTTGAAGATGTGAATGTTATTATTTTATTTTATTGAATTATTTAGAGTTAATTATTATGATATGTGTTAATTACATATACAAATTGATGATTTGAAAACATTTGTTTTGGATAAAAATACTTATTAGTTCATTGATTAATAAATTATTTAAAAAAAAAGTTCATTGGTTAATAAAAGGTATAAAAAAAATTAAAAATTATGAAAATATAGTTAATATTATACTCGATTGAAAGATCTCAACAAAATATTTCCAATGGTATAATTTTTTTTTATAGTAATTACATTTATGAATAAAGAGTTATAATAAATTAATCGAGTTTAGTTAAAAATGTAAAAAGGAGAATGAATATGAGGGTAAAATGAGATTAAAGTTAATAGTAAAATGGAGATCAAAACTCGATCTACATTTTGATTCTCCTCAATTAGTGCAATCTAGAGAGTGGTTGGAGTTGAGGGAGTCTCCATTTTGACAAAATGGAGAACCATTGAAAATGGTCTAATTCAAGGTTAATTTTGGGAACCAATTGAAGTTAACGATGAAGTTGTTCCCAAAAAGATATTGGTATCATACCAACACTCCTTTGTGAGTGTCGTAGCCAGTCCCACATATATGATATGGCCTTCTAAAAGTTTCCCAACAGAATGCTTATTTTGAGTTTCAACTTCCCGTACATCACCTTTTAGTAGAGATGGTTGCGCACCTCCCTTCCACACCTAGTGGTTAGGGGTTCGAGTCCCACCATGCGCATTTTACAAGTATGTGTGTGGAGTTTTCTCCCGGTTTGTGGGAGCAACCCTTTCTCCAATTGTGAGAGTTGTAGTCCATATGTAACCTCTCCTCGATAGTGGGAGTAGTATTCTGGGCCGTGCTTATAGAGTTTAATTAATATCACCATGTCCCAGCAGAGTTGTCTTTAAAAAAAAAAAAAAAAAAAAAAAAAAAAAAAAAGAGTTTCAACTTCCCATTAGACAATTTTCCTTTTATAACAACAAGAACACCCTTACTAAAACTCTACCTACAGCTGAATACTTATAATCAGCTGAATAATGTTAATGTTACAATTAACAACTCGATATGTACTATTACAATTAGTCAATTCAATTATTCAGTTATTCGTAATGTAATGTTTGTGTTTATTCTGTTATTCATCTAAAATTCAACCTTCTAATGTTACAATTTACAACTCGATCTGTATTATTACAGTCTACAGAGCCGATAGAATCATGATCTTATATGAAACCTAATAATTACAGTTAAGACAATATTAGATTGTAAATTTTATCAGAAACCTTCTTTGATTTTTATCTGTCTCACTCAATTTGTAAAGTTATGCATGAAACCTGTAAATAAATTAATTCTTCTTCGTACAAAAAAAAAAGATACATTGTATCTAACTATATATAAATTGGTCAAATACATGAATATAGAAAAATTAAATTTACCCAAGTACAAATATTGATTGACAAGTAGTCCTGACACGTTCCGGTTCGAACCGGGGAACCAAACTGGAACCAAAACCGAAGGAGGTCGAGGTCGAGGTCAAGGTCAAGGTCGGTTCCGATTTTCACAGAACCAGCGATTCTTGTAATTTTTTTATTATATAAAACTCATCACTGTGAGCTCTCTCTCTCATTAGTATTCACTATTCAGTCTCATCTCAGATTCTCTCTCTCTCTCTCTTTCGAAGACTCGAAGACTCGATCGTTTCTTCATCCCGTCGCCAGCGATCGACGGACGCCGGACGGTTGCCTCTTCGACAGTTCGACCTCTTCTTTTTCTTCTTCTTCACAATCTCTAATTCTCTATGCTTTTTTTTTTTGGGTGTTTGTTTGCTAAGAAAGTTGAGGAAAGCAATGGATTAGGTTGGGGTTTCTAGATCAATGTGTTAGGTGGTTGGTTTTGGGATCGAATTGGGGGCAATTGGAAGTTAGGGATTTTCAATTTAGGTTTCCAATTGGGGATCGTGAGTTGAAGTGGAAGAACCGAAGAATACAAAACGATGGATTAGATTAGGTTAGGGTTTGGGTCATTGGATGTTGGAGATGGTCGATGGTGATGGTCTGCAGGTCTGGTCTGGTACTCTGGTGGTGGAGTCGTGGAGAACTGGAGAAGATGATGTATGATGATCATGTGACTAGAAAAAAAAAAGGTTCAAAACCGCCGGTTCCACCTAATAGTGGAACCAGAACCGCCGGTTCAGAACCAAACCGGAACTGTGTCAGGACTATTGACAGGTGACTTGCATGAAGCAACATCTCCAAAAGCTTCAGCTATCTAATCCATAGCTTTTTTTTTTTTTCTTTTTTTTTTGGAACCGGGAGTTATTTTTTAGCTTTTTTTTAACTCTTAAATAAATCCAGCTACTTCCTATTTGTCATCCATATATATAAATAATTGTTATAAATGATGTGGATTCCCACCACTTGCCTTTGTACATTTGATGACACACGTGGAGAAGAACTAAAATCATAGGGGCTGTTCGATAACATTTTCGTTTTCTGTTTTCTCATTTTTATTTGTTTTTGAAATTTTGATTTTTATATTTTTTGGATTCGAAAATGCATCTGGTAGCAATTGTTGAAAACGATATTCAGGGAATAAAAACATAAAAACGCGTCTGGTAGAAATACTTGTTGCAAAATATAGTTTATTAGTAATAATATAAATAAAATTACAACAATAATAATAAATCTAAATTTACCCAAGTACAAATATTGATTAACAGTTGGCTTGCATGAATCAACATCTCCAAAAGCTTCTACGCTATCTAATCCATAGCTCTTTTTTTTTTTGGGAACTAAGAGTTATTTTTTAGCTTTTTTTTTTTTTAACTCTTAAAAAATTCCAGCTGCTTCCAGCAGTCGATCATTTATCATCCATATATATAAATAATAGAAATTAATGATGTGTATTTGTTGAGAATAACAAAACAGCTGACGGTGCAACTATTCCTCTGGTCCAACAATGCAGATCAAATGCTCAAAACAAAGTTCAAACACAAGTCAATTGTTCAGTCCTACCTGAGCTATAAAAATGTATCACTATGCTATCTTTCCCAATCAAAGGAAGTCAACATTCACTGTAGTCATGATGATCAAACATAAAAAGCTCAGTGGACCTGCAACACCTAATAACTTCTCTACAAAGTCACTTGGCGGAAAATATAGTTTTTGTTAGTGAAAAGCTGAGTAGGCACAGCTCAAAAGCATGCCCATGTGCAACTTCCGTGATTTACAAAAAAGTTGTTAGACCTGTAATCACTGATGAGCTATAAAGCTCTAGTCTTCTCTATAATCATTAATGATCAAGAAATAGTATAATGAAAACAATTGTTTTCTCTCTGAAAAAAACTTCCATGGAAATACAATTACAGTTCTTCATTTTTTTCTTCTCTTTGTTGAAATAGTCTTTGCTTAGTTTATTTCTCTGATTCTTAATATGGTATCAGAGCCACTAAATGACTAATCATCCATGGCTACTTCAAACAGTTCATCTTCTTGTCACAACGAAGGAGATCGAGAAGCTCCGCTGTCATCTTCAAGTCACAACAAAGGAGATTGAGAAACTCTGTCATCATCTTCGAACACAACAAATTTTACTTCCCTTGCCAAATCACTCAACTTCAATCTTCACGTCAAACTAGATACAAACAACTATTTTTTTTTTTTGGAAAGCATACGTATTACCTATTATTAGAGCTTTTGAGTTAGAAGATTTCTTCACAGGTCTAAAACCTATTCCACCAAAATTCGTTGAAGTTGAGGAATCTGATGGTGTAAAACGTTTAGCTCCAAACAAAAACTATGTTTCTTGGAAAAAGTCTAATCAATTGATGTTGACCTAGTTATTTTCTTCGATTGATCAGAGAGTTATATGTCAAGTTACTAGTTGTGTTAGTTCATTAGAGGTATGGAGTATTCTGGAAAACTTGAACTCACGACAATCTCCTGCTAAAGTTCTTCAACTGAAACATCAATTACAAAATGTCAAAAAGGGATCAAGTTCTATCGGTGATTTTGTTCTAAAAGTTATAACGCTTGGAGACAATTTAAGAGCAGCAAATCAGATAGTTACTAAGAATGACTTGATCTTGAGTAATGAATCATGAGCAGAGAATTGCTCAATTGAATTCAGTCAATCAGATTGACGTGAGTAATGCAAGTGTGAATTATGCTTCTGGTAATCAAGGTGATAGAAGAAATCAACGAGGTGAAAACTTCAATAATGGAGGTCGTGCTAATGGAAATAGAGCAAGAGGCAGGGGAAGGAATAATGGTCGTTGGAACAACAACAATAGGCCATTTTGCAAGCTATGTGGTCGAATTGGTCACACTGTTTAGACTTACTATCATCGCTTCAACAAGAATTTTCAGAGACAAGATCAATAGCAACATCAACAAATAAATAACAGTGGTTACTCAAACTCTTCAGCTCAGTATCAAAATTCACAATATTCTGGAAACAATATACAGACCTTTGCTAGTGTTCCTAATCAAGATAACTTCAAACAATCCACAACGTATTATGCCACACCTGAGAGTGTGTGTGATCCAGCCTAGTATGTAAATAGTGGTGCCACCAACCATGTTACTTTTGATCTCTCTAATCACTCTAATCTCTCCTTTCGTTCTGAATATCAAGGACCAAACAAACTTGCAGTAGGAAATGGCCAGCAGCTTCAGATTACTCACACTGGTAACTCTTTCATAACTTCTCATACCATGCCTTCACGACTATTAGACTAAATAACATTTTATGTGTGCCTAGCATTGCTAAAAATCTACTAAGCATCTCAAGATTTACTAGAGATAACAATGCTTATGCTGAATTCTCTTGTGATTCTTGCACTATTAAAGACAAGACTACCAAGGTAGTTCTTCTTCAAGGCAAGCTTGAGTGTGGACTCTACAAGCTCAAACTAAATGAAGCTCATTCACAAGAAAAAGTTCTTCAGAAAAATTGTTTTACTGCCTTTTCAATTTCAGAAAATAAAACTAGCAAACCTTGTCAATACACTATACTTGTATCTGGTGCCAATAGTTGTAATACTGCTTCTTTACATGAGAATATGTGGCACCTAAAACTAGGTCACCCAGCACCTTTAATCTTAAGAAAAGTGTTGAATAGTTTACATTTAAAATGTAATGACAGTCAGCTAAGTTTCAGCTAAGTTTTTGTGATGCCTGCAAACTTGGCAAGCTACATCAACTCCCTTTTCAGCACTCAACATACAAAACTTCAAGGCCTTTAGAACTAGTCTTTACTGATGTTTGGGGGCCATCTCCCATACTTTCTACAGATAGCCATTGATATTATGTTGTCTTTGTATATTCATGTTCTAGGTACACTTGGTTGTATCCTTTGAAGCTGAAATCTGATGTATATGTTGTGTTTCTTCAATTCAAGAAAACTGTTGAATTGCAATTAGATAGCAAGTTAAGGTGTTTGCAAGCTGATTTAGGAACTGAATTCGAACCTCTGATTCCTTTTATCAAGCAAAATGGCATCACATTTAGAACTTCTTATGCTTACACACATCAACAAAATGGAGTGATTGAAAGGAAACACATACATGTTGTTGAGACAGGTCTTACTCTCCTTGCTCAGGCACAAATGCCTCTCATTTTTTTGGGTTGAAGCTTTCTAAGCTGTAGTGTTACTTATCAATAACCTACCCTCACCAATTCTTCAGTTAAAGTCACCATAACCAATTCTTCAGTTAAAGTCACCATATAAAGTTTTATTTCATAGACAACCTAATTACAACTTTTTCAAGGTGTTTGGTTGTTCTGGCTTTCCCTATCTTAGGCCATATACCTCTCAAAAATTCAACTTTCACACCTCCAAGTGCATTTTCATTGGCTACAGCTTAACTCAAAAAGGCTACAAATATTTACATTCATCTGGAAAGATATATGTGTCTAGAAATGTAGTCTTTAATGAGTTTGAAATTCCTTACAAATCTTTGTTTTCAAAGTTTGTGTCATCTTTTTCTCATACCTCTTCTAGCTTACCTACTGCCATATTGCTTAATTTACCTCGAAACCATCAACCTTTCTATGCCAGTCATGTTTCTTCACATCCTCCTACTGACAATGCTATTCATGCTATATCTAACTCTACTTCTTTTGTATCACACTTTCCTGCTGACAATATAGCTAATGCCATGTGTGATACTACTTCTTTTATAGACTCTCAATTGCCTGCTCAACCTATTCATATAGATATCTCTCCTCCTGATCCTGTTATTAACACTCATCCTATGGTCACTCATCTAAAGTCTGGAATCACAAAACCCAGAGTCTACTCTTCCATTTGTCTACCAGCAGCTGAACCTTCTTATAATATTGAGCCTAAAACAGTAAAAAAGGCTATCTCTAAGCCTCATTGGTATCAAGCTATGAAAGAAGAATTTCAGGCCTTGTTACAAAACAACACCTGGTCCTTGGTTCCTTACAACAAATCAATGAGCCTGGTTGGCTGCAAGTGGGTATTTCGAATGAAGTACAAACCAGACGGGTCAGTATTGAAACACAAGGCAAGGTTGGTTGCCAAAGGGTTTCATCAAACTCCTGGTGTTGATTTTAAAGACATATTCAATCCTATGATTAAATCCTCCACCATCAGAGTTATTTTCACATTAGCAGTAACTTATGGATGGGATATTTAGCAAGTTGACATAAATAACGCCTTCCTTAATGGTGATTTAAAGGATGTGGTATTCATGGAGCAACCAGTTGGTTTCACCAACTCACTGCTACCTCATCATGTCTACAAGTTGAATAAAGCACTATATGGACTCAAACAAGCACAAAGGGCTTAGTTCTTGAAGCTTAAGACAACTCCTCTCAGTTGAGGATTCACTTCTTCTCAATCTGATGTTTCTCTATTTATTAAACGATAAGGATCTCAAGTTTTGTTTCTTTTAGTTTATGTGGATGACATCCTAGTAACAGGTAATGACAAAGCATTGATTCACAGTACCATAACAACCTTGAATAAGGTTTTTGCTTTGAAATCTTTGGGTAGTGTCAACTATTTTCTCGGATTTGAAGCTAAAAGGTCTACATCAGGTCTTTACCTCACACAGACAAAGTATGTGCTAGATCTTTTAAAGAAGACTAATATAGCTGTTAGTAAGCCATGCTCCACTCCATTGTGTCTTAGTTCCAAGGTCACTAAAGATGGTTCCCCTTTTGCTGATCCATCTTTATACAGAAGTACTATCGATGCCCTACAATACCTGACTCATACTAGGCCAGACATTGCTTTTGGTGTCAATAAGTTAAGTCAATTTTTAGCTGTACCAACTGATGAACATCGGACAGCTTGTAAGAGACTTCTTATATATCTTAAAGGCTCAACTAGGTTAGGTTTGCATTTCACTCCAGCTTCTTCAATGAGTATTGAGGTCTTTAGTGATGCGAATTGGGCTTCTTATCTGGATGATCATCGCTCAACAAGTGGTTGTTGTGTTCTACTTGGTGGAAATCTGATTACTTGGAGTTCCAAAAAGCAACAAATAGTTGCTAGGTCCAGCTGTGAAGCTGAATATCGGGCTCTCTCTCAGGCTGCAACAGAGGTTCTTTGGCTTGATTCTTTGTTCTCTAAACTAGGGATCAAACTTGAATGCAAACCTATCATTTGGTGTGACAATCAAAGTGTTGGTTCTCTAGCTCAAAACCCTGTTTTCCATGCTAGAACCAAGCACATTAAGATAGATATTCATTTTATAAGAGAGAAAATTATCTCTAGTGCTCTAGCAGTTCAGTATGTGCCCACTGAATTTCAATGGGCTGACATCTTCACAAAAGCTCTTGTTGCTCATCGTTTTCAATTTCTTCGGTCTAAGCTGCCCTTACAGGTTTTCCCTTCATTCAGTTTGAGGGGTGATGTTGAAAATAACATAACAGCTGACAGTGTAGCTATTCCTCTGGTCCAACAATGCAGATCAAATGCTCAAAACAAAGCTCAAACACAAGTCAATTGTGCAGTCCTACATGAGCTATTGAAATGTATCACTATGTTATCTTTCCCAGTCAAAGGAAGTCAACATTCACTCTAGTCATGATGATCAAACATAAAAAGCTCAGTGGACCAACAACACCTGATAACTTCTCTACAAAGTCACTTGGTGGAAAATATAGTTTATGTTAGTGAAAGGCTGAGTTGGCACAACTCAAAAGCATGCCCATGTGCAACTTCCGTGATTTACAAAAAAGTTGTTAGACCTGTAATCACTGATGAGCTATAAAGCTCTAGTCTTCTCTGTAATCATTAATGATCAAGAAATAGTATATTGAAAACAATTGTTTTCTCTCTGAAAAAGACTTCCATGGAAATACAATAACAGTTCTTCATTTTTTTTTCTTCTCTTTGTTGAAATATTCTTTGCTTAGTTTCTTTCTCTGATTCTTAATAGGATCCCCACCACTTGCCTTTGTGCATTTGATGACACACGTGGAGAAGAACTAAAATCATAAGGGCCGTTCGATAATGTTTTCTGTTTTCTCGTTTTCATTTGTTTTCAAAAATTTGATTTTGTATTTTTTGGATTCGAAAACGCGTCTGGTAGCAATTGTTGAAAACGATATTCGGAGAATGAAAACATAAAAACGTGTCTGGAAGAAATACTTGTGGCAAAATATACTTTATTAGTAATAATATAAAAAAAAAAATTACAACAATAATAATAAATTTAAATTTACCCAAGTACAAATATTGATTGACAGTTGGCTTGCATGAAGCAACATCTCCAAAAGCTTCTGCGCTATCTAATCCATAGCTTTTTTGTTTTTTTTTCTTGGAACTAAGAGTTATTTTTTAGCTTTTTTTTTAACTCTTAAAAAATTCCAGCTGCTTCAAGCAATCGATCATTTATCATCCATATATATAAATAATTGTTATAAATGATGTGGATCCCCACCACTTGCCTTTGTGCATTTGATGACACAAGTGGAGAAGAACTAAAATCATAGGGGCCGTTTGGTAAAGTTTTCTGTTTCTCGTTTTCATTTGTTTTCAAATTTTTGATTTTTGTATTTTTTAGATTCGAAAACGCGTCTGGTAGCAATTGTTGAAAACAATATTCGAAGAATGAAAACATAAAAACGCGTCTAGTATAAATACTTGTGGCAAAATATAGTTTATTAGTAATAATATAAAAAAATTACAACAATAATAATAAAATATAATGTCATTATTTTGACAAAGAATATAGCTGTTATAACACCTAATTGGCTAATATATTTATATATGCAAGTGTGAAGATAAATTTGTTTATTTAAAATAAAATAAAAAACTTTTTTTTGAAACTAATTTTTTTTATATTTGTTATTACAAATTGTTTTAATGTTGGAGATGGAGTGGTGGTGGCTGCTTGAGCAGACTTGGGAGATCTGGGTTATTGCTTTAATTTAGCAAAATTGGGAGATATGGGAGATCTGCAATTGAGTGGTTGATGGGATGAATTAAATAAGTGAGCCCATATGTAAAATTAGTCCTAGGACTATTAAAGACAAGGGGAAAGGTGGATATATTTTACCCCATAATTATGGTATTATTTTTCTGGTGGGACTAATAAGCATATGTCCCAAAACGTCACCAAACGTGGGATTAGAACTAAAATAGTCTAATCCTAATCCGATCTTAGGCGCCAAACACACCCTTAATGTAGAATAATCACTAATTAACAGCAATACGAAAATTTTCATCTAATTGAGAAAATAATGACTTTTACTACCGCACATGGAACGCTATCAAGAATGTTTCTTGTTCCTTTTTTTCTACAAAATTGGACTGCTCCCCACTCCTTTCTTTATTTTTATGAAACTTAGTGAAGCATTCAGAACTGTAATGGCCATACCTAGGGCATCTGAAGCACTAAACATTGGATTTGTCAAAATGTTGATTACCAAGACCTCTATGGGAATTTGAAAATTTGTGATCAAAATGTTTGAAAATTTGGATGCATGTTTCCACTCCCTTCTTGGTTTCCTCCGCCTCAATTTCATCTTCCTCTCTCTCTGCCACGATCTTTGTCTCTTGAACTTTAGAATTCAGAACTGGTTGAGGCTTGTACGACATGTTCTTCTGTAGTATATCAGAGCATCTCCAATGGTAATGTGGCTTGCATTTGAAAAAAAATGGTAATATGTCAGCATTGTCAAGGCAATTGCTTCATATGTTGCATGTAATTAAACTTGATAGATGTCTAAATGAAAAAGTGGTCTCTAATGCTTCAATTGTAAAATTCATGTTTTTAATGACATGTCAATTTATTATTGGTCTCCTTAAATATACTTTAGAATTGTTGAATAAAATAAAATAGAAGACAATAGTGGTTACTGACTGGGCCAACAAGACAGATGTCCAACAGACCATCTAAAATCAGAGAGTCATGTTGACAGCCTCTAAAAAAAAGTTGCCACCTCAGCTTGAAGTTGTACTAAGGAGATTGCATTGGAGATGAATTTTTTTTAACAAAGTGGTTGTCTATCCTACGTGGCATCTAATTTTTTTCACAACCTACATTAACATTGGAGATGTTTTCACTCTTGATTTTATGCTCATGCACTACGAGTGAGTTGTGCAATTCATCGATTGAAAGAGTATCAATATATATAGATTCTTCGATTGAACAAACAATATAATTAAATTTTGGCATCAATTGAAGAATTTTCTCAATTATGGTGCCCCCAATTGTGGGTATTTTCTCAATTATTGCATATAATTATGTGGGTAACGCGATAACCTCATGTGACTAAATAGGTTATTGTACACAAGTATGCTAATTATGAACAGCCTCAGATATTGAAAAAAAAATGTGGCATTTTGTGAAACCATAGGAATGATTTTGGAATTATGTGGAGGGTGTTTTTTTCATTTCGAAAGTTAAAATCTACTCAAACTAACCCTTAAAATATTAGGGACCGGTTTGATTAATTTGTAAAGAAATAAAAACACGTGGTATTTTTGTGAAAAAACAGGGATGATTTTAAAATTTCTCAAAATGTGAAGAGAATAGGGTTTACTGTTTAGGGTTTGTGAATGTAGACAGAGATTTCGTGGCGTCTATAAAATGCCACTTTCAGTCCTATTTAGCCTCTCACTACAGAATTCGACTTCTCTCTATTTCAGCATTCTTTGTATTGATTCAAATCTCTCCGCTTCTGCTTTGTAATGTTGTTATTATTTTTTTAGTTATTTGAAATTGATGAAACTAAACAGTGCTGTGAGGAACATGTATTAGTGTACCAGAGGCGGTTGATGAACCGCCGCTGACGGTAACACAACCCTCTAAGAAGTTCTGAGCCAACAGCAAATATTGTATTTTTGTTTTTTTTATACAAATTTTTTCTTTCGATGTTTTTGAGGGGAAAAGCGAGGTGACGATATTAATTCAATGCTCATAAAATCCACTGAGATAAACTGTGATGTCTCTTGAATCTCGACAGGTTCTGATCGCTTCTTTCTAAACCCTCTTTTTTTTTTTTTTTTCAATATTTGATTTCGTTTTTGTTGGTTGATTATGTTTTAGTGTCTGGCAAGTGATGAATCTCATTTTTAATGGGTAATTTGCATCTGAAATTTTAATTGATGTTTATCACCTTGGAGAACTGATGCCTTCTTAAACCCTCAACTTGATTCACTTGAGTAATTGGCATCTGAATGCATATCGTTGACGCAATTTTTTTTTATTTTTTTTTCGTTTTTTGCAATTTGAAATAATAGAATATATCAATACAATTTGAAGGAGTAGTTCATGTTCTACAGTTTCATGTGGGTCAATAGGCTCTTGCCATCGAGTTTGCTAGTTACGACCAGCCTCACAAATTCTTCATGTGATATAGTTTTGTAGTTTTCTCTGTCCTTGACAAGGTCTGTCAATGGTCCAATCATGGTTTTCATATTTGGACTGTGAAATGCAGCAGTGGAAAGCCGTTCCTTTTCTGGGTTAACAACTGCTCTGTGCTCTATGCTCTTGTATTCTCCATTGCTCATAATCTGCTCACAACCAAGAAACTTTACTAAATTTATCATTGAGAAAACAGAGTTCTGTACAATAATTCATAGCCAATTACCTCCATAATGTCTCCAATGTTGACGATTAAGGCACCCGGTAGAGGTTTAATGGGTACCCATGTACCATTTTTATTGATCTGTAAACCCTCAACTTGATTCACTTGAACTAAAAGTGTCAATCCAGTAGCATCAGAGTGTTTGGTGAGACCCGTAACCTTATTTGCCTGTGCACATGGTGGATAGTAATTCATTCTCACTCCTTGTATTCCATCTTGAAATAAGCTTGCAAGACGTCCAGATTCAAGCCCCAAATTCTTTGCCATCAACTCCAGGAGGCAAATTTTAACATTTTCAAGCTTCCAAGAGTATTCTTCAAGGCTTGCTCTAACATTAACAAAAATGCCAGTTAATATGTTGTTAATTGTGGTTTGTGAGGTATAAAAGCTCTGTTATATCTTACCTGAAGGAAGCTGGGTTGGTAGGCCAAAGTTTGATGTTTCTAATAGAGTCTGGTTGTGAAAGTAAAAATAGCATATCACCCCAGTCAAGCTTCTGATCTTCTGATACAACAAAAGCTTGGCCATAGCCTTCTATGGTGTTTGGTAGCTGTGCATATGCCATTTTCTCTTCCAATGGCAGCTTAAAAAACTCTTGTATGTCACTTTTCATTTTCTCAATCACTGCTTCTGATACCCCATGATTGATCAACTGTATTGTATTGTATATGAATATAAGAGACAGAATCTGATGAGTTGATATATAACAATTGCATACAAATATAATTATACCTGGAAGAATCCCCAGTCTTTGCAAGCTGAATGAAGTTCTGCCAATTCATCATCATCATTATCCACAAGCTTGCTCATATCGATCACCGGAATTTGTAGAGAGCCATTGATGAGAACCTCATCGGATTTGAGTTCTGGGCGGATGTAACGCGGTGGGATGTCATCCAAGTTGTTGGAAGCAAGAGACTGGACATTCTCTACTGGGAGAGAACCACCATAGGCCATTTTGCTATCTACCTCTGTGCCCATTTCACTATGAGATACACAATTCTTCTTTGTGTGTATATACTATATATCTCGCTCTTGTTATAATTGATATTATCAAAGAAAACAGGTGGGCATCTGTTGAATGGTGATGCTATCTTTTGGGCGGCAGTGTAGTTTGTATGGTGAGGTTTTGTCTCAAACACCAAATTTGGTACCAATTCTAACAAGTATCTCTCTTGTTATTAAGATAGTTGTTTGTTAATTACACAAATAATTAGTCAACCGATAGAAATTTAATGTTTTTATCGAGTATATTTGTCTCATCTGACGTCTCTAGTGAGTAAGAATGAGCATTTCCCCCATGAGACCCCACCCCCACAGGCCCTATCCCTGCTGTTTGGGTACAAATTTCACCTCCCCATTTGGGTCAGACTAAGGTTGACCAATGGCTGTAGATATCCTTCCAAAGTGTAAGTGGGTACAAAATGAAAAAGTGTATAGGGTGGTGAATGTTATGGATTACTTGATTACTTGTTCAAGTTTGATTTAATACAATCCCCTTGTCAATGTCGTTTCATGAGGTCCTAATGTCATGGTATCAACAAAAGAATCATACGTTGATGCTTGAATCAATCATCAGCCTTCTCTTTAAGCTTTTACAATCAAGAGATCTATTAGAAATTTCAAGTTGTATATAATCTCAGATTTCTATACATAATCTTCTTTCATTTATTTTTTTTCTTCTTCTTAATTTATAACTCGCCCTTAATGTTAACAAACCTGCAATTCTTCCTAATTTCTCCTTCAATCCCAGTGAGTACACGTATATTCCCCATCTTGATTATAGAATTCACAAATGAAGCAAAGAAAAGGTCTTCATCAGATGCATATCCCCACACCTGCTTTTTTATATCTCCTTCTTCATCTTCACTCACCAGCACATTATCTGAATGTAACAAACCATTTCCTTGAACAAGATTGATGAAGTACTGGTTGTCAAACCTTGCAGTAGTCACATAATCAAGCGGTGCTAACACATCGTCTCTTCCTTTTTCGGGGCATATTGACCGTAGGATTCTCTTGAAGGTTCTGTATCTCTTGTACTTATCATGATATTCTTCATGGCTAACCTCATAAGCCCATTGTCTGAAGTTCAAACATCTTGCTTTCCCCATCGTGTGGCTTCCTGATAAAGTAACCAAGTCTCCAATGTCAAGTCCTTGTTCTTTGAAATTGGCAATAAGTGTCTCTAGGGAGGAGTTTGGAAAAGGAATGAAAATATTGGCACCATCGAAGCTCGCTTTCAGTGAGTCTCTCCTGCCTAGCCAAACCTCCCATGTAGGTCCACCTCTCTGATGACAAAAACCAAAGAATACATGCATTTGTTTTATATATATATATAGTTACCTATATAATACACAACTGTAAATGAAAACATGTATCCAAAGTACCAAAACAACAGCATCGCGAGCAGCAAGCGCGAGTATATCAGCGCATGAGACTGTATAAGGACATGCTTCCTCCAAATTATACTTTATCTTGTCAATGACATCGAAACCACGCAGTGAGTTTACATTAGGCCCTGCTAGCTTTTCGCTCACCATGTCCCCAAAGCTGTCCAAAAGTAAAGATGCATCACAACCCTGAAACTCAAAAACAAAATCAACATTTTAAAACCTTTTCCAAATAATTAACTAGTAGAGAAAAGACAAGGATATCATTGTGTTTATATATGACCATGACAATGCAATCGTGAAAATGTAAGCGGAGGATGGAGGCAGCCATTCGAGGATCTTCGCGCACTGCAATCTCAACATTACGTCTCACAATGTCTTCTGCTAAAGGGCACTTGTCTTTGTAGTAATCAACATAAAGAACTCCATCATCACTTAAAATTTCCCTTCCATGCAAAACCAAGACCACTATGATCAAGAAAATGTTCTTGTTCTTCATTGAGCAAGATAGATGACACAATTCAGTTGAAGTTCAGGACATGTCTATATATTACAAGGCCGAACTGTAGTTGGAAAGTGATGTTTGGTTTTGTTGTGCCGTTTTTAATGTCTCATGTGTGTTTTCAAACCAACTTCGTTATCTTGAAGAAATTCCCTTTGGGATCTAAATCAAAGTTGATGCAACTAACTCTACCTAACCAGCTATCAATTTCTTAATCTTTTTTTGACATGAAATAATGACAAAAAGGAGGCTTCTTCTAGTGCCTATGAGGAGAAAATGTATGAAATATATGGTTTTGGGATCACAAGTTTTACTTAGTCCACTTGCAGGTTCTAGGTTTCTGATGAATTTGGACAACTGACTTAACAACCACCAAACTTTTGTACTCTTAAAAGGATGGTTAGTTTATATTAAACTCAATGAAACTTCAAACAAGTACGTTAATTTCAAGCCTAATCAAGATTATTCTTATTAGTTAATTTCAAGCCTAAACAAGTACGTTAATTTAGTTTATATAAAACAAGGGGCACAGAAAAAGAAGGCATTTTATTCTTATTTAAAGACGAAAATTGTACCCATATAAAGACAAAAAAGAAATGGAGAAATTGGTTGAACAAGCAAAGCAAAGATATGTAGGAATCTGTATTGTAATTTGTATATGAATCAGTAACATGAGTTTTATATGTCAAATGACTCAAAACCCACTCCAGAATAAACCCTAAAACACAACTTTTTCAAGCTTCTCTTTAAAAAAAAAAAAAAAAAAAGTTAAGTAATTGGTGCTCTGTACATTCATCCCTAAAAAGTAAGCAAAAGTGTTCTGTACACAACATATTGCTGTATTGATCGACACACCACCTATAATATGACTGTAAGACTATACAAATTACTTGTCATCTTTGCTATTATTTCAAGAGCAAAACTTTGCACAGTTCCTGCATGTTGGGGTCTGACATTATCGGTGCCTGAAGCAAAGGTGACATCTTGAGACCCCCTCCTTTTCAGTTATGATATCTGATATCTCTCCTCTAACCTCAGTCAAAATGACTTGCGATCTCCTGCTTCAGAGAAAAATGTGTTATTCCATGTATGCACCACCAAATTAGAAGATCGTTGTTTGATCAAGGGAGGAAGTTCAATGTAAAGTTCATTGCTTGAAAGTTATATGCCAAGAGATGCATATAATTCAGCAGTGGTGAGAGTTTAGGATTTTCTTGAAACAAAACGCCATTAATTCAGACATTGTGAACTGACAAAAGATTGTTGTATATAAGGTATCATCAATTTTATTTGGGGGTTCTACAACTGTCCAAGTCATTACATCGTTAAATTAGAGTCGTATATTAATATTCAGCTTGTGTACCTGATAAACGCTACAGTTCCCCATCTTCTTCAAGGAAAATCTCAGGATGTACAGCTGCAGTGCTGACATTGAGTGCCTTTTTCAGTTTCCGATGGTCAAAGACTTCAACTTCAACCAGAAACATTGAACTAACTGGCCGATGATCTGAGAGCCTCATCTCTGAGCTATTGTAAGAAAGTTGTTTTATGCGTTTTCCAAACCAAAGAATTCGATCACACCTGCATATATACCATGAGCATAACTTAAATATGATCACTTAATATGTATTGTTTTTTATTAAAAATAATCCAGTAGCCAGATATGTTAAGGTTCTGAATAACAGATATTGTAATCCCACTAGTTCGAAGAAGGTTGTATTTACCACGCAGGAGATCTCCGCTTTTCCCCTTCTTTTGGATTCTCACCAACATATCTGTCTGAGTTTATTTCAAATTTGTAAGTGGGAGGAAAGTTTATGATTCCCTCTTTCCATCCATCAAATACATGCCCACTGCGGATTTCTTTGATCAGCTGCCACACAACATGCAGCAATTTAAACATTCTTTCTATTGTAGCATAGTTAACATACTTAAAAGCAACATCTTTAACATGAAAAAGCTGATAATAATTGTAGCATAGTTAGTCTCACCTGATCACTGTTGACAAGTTCATCCCAGCGCTTCAGAGCAACAAGCTTCCGCACCTCAGCGTCCAACATATTCAAACGATAATTCAAATCCCCAAACCAGAATATCTGACTGTTTACAGAAGAACACAATTAGAAATATGTTCCACGAAAAATTAGAGAAAGACAATTATAGAAGAGAGATTCAGCACTAATTTTACTTAATGAGAGTGGAGAAGGATTGCAATGAGAGATGAGTTATTCAGGAAGTAAAAGAGAGGGACATATCAAGGAACCAAACACTTTTACAGAATCTGAGTTTCAAATTATCAGCAGTACTAGACTATCGGCATGAGGGCAGAGTCCATGAACATGTTATAAGTACTAAATAGTCAAATAATGATATGCAGAACAAAGACGTATCAGAAATGGGATCTCACAAATTTACACCAAAAACCTTGCAACTAGATTACCATATAGAAAAATGGATTATTGACAAGGTCTATAATTTGTGCTCTGAAAATAATATATCATGTCAGTTCAAGCTTAAATGGCAATAAAATGCTTACTCATGAGATGGGATTGTCTCTGGTTGTTCCGTATAAAAGACAGATGAGAAATGGGTACGTCGTATAATTTCATACACATCCGAGTTACGCCTTTGTTCAGCTCCTTCCTTCTGGCCAGAGGTCAAATGAGAACAAACAAAGCACATCTGTGACTGGAAAAGAGACATGCTGACAGAAACAGATCCCTGCACCCACAACCTCTAGTTAGACATCCAGTACTGACACAGCAAGTAATGTTCACTTTCGAGACCAGTTCTTAGGTATAGTGTCGGTTAATATCTTCCATAATAAATGCGCCAGCCAGCAGCCAATCACATTATTAGTTATTAGAGGGCACTGCTTCCATCTCATCTATAATGCATGACAAGAATTAATGAAACAATGAAAGCAACCCTCCATGACATGATTTTAACCAATGTGATTCACAGCACAGGTTGTTGAAATCATTTTATTCACAAATCAGTAAAGGAGTGTTAAAATTGAAGCTAATTCATGTTACCGTACTTCCGTGTTCCTTAAACATATCAAAAGGGTGATCTACATATATCTTAACTTTCCTATAATTGCATACAATAATGCAATGTCTTTGCCAAAAAAGACTGGTGCAATCTTAACATGGAAGTAAAGGCTCTACCTTGTTTCCCATGTAGCCCATAAGACCAACTCCAACAGGAGAGACCTTTAAATTGTTTATATGTCTCCTCAACCGTCTACGCACCCAGATTGAAACGTAAATCCCAACCATCTGCTTGCTGACGATCCGCACATACTTAGGACATGACTTCACACTGTCTCTATAAACTCCATCATCGTCATGCTCCTTCGGTATTCCACCGAAGGAATCAACCTCCTCATCAGAAAAACCATCAGAACTATCAGAGTGAGAATCATTTACAACTTCAGGCTCCTCTTCCTCTTGCTGCTCCATCCAGGTTGAGCATAGGTTTCCAGAGCTATGGTGGGATCTTTTCAATCTGCTTCCCTCTAATGCAAAATTGTGAGGACTATTTGTCTCTAACCAATTAAAGCCAATTCTCGCAGAACTGCTGAATACTCTCCGCAGTTTTGAGTTAGAAGAGACAACCGAAGGGGTTGAATCTAATGAATGTTCAGGCCAGTCTAATCTACTGTCACAGTCAACACCATATATTCTACTAAGATGTAATTTTTTTCCAATACTGATAACTTTATTTAGATCTTGTCTCTCAAAGTCACTACTGTTTGTAGTTTCATTATAATCCTTGCAAGTCATATCCAATGGCAGATCATCAATCTCATCAGCAAGTACATCAGCAACAGAAGAAGTTCTTAATACTGGAGAAGGTGGGGCACTATAGCTTTTATGTTTGCTTTCAGGTTCCAATGATTTGTTTAGAGTTTTGCGAATGATTGCCTCCCATTTAGGAATTGGCCTGCTACTCTCTGCTCCCAGCACATTCCCAGCATTCAAAGGGACTACCTCTTGGAAGCTGTAAAAAAAAGATATTAAAATCTCTTATATAACAATTGGACCATCTTTGAAGCTAAAAGTTACTAAATATCTGACAACCTGACCATCATTGAGAGACAGGGAGATAGTACACCACAATGCACATAACAAACAAGATGGAGGTGCGATGGTGTGTGGAGAATCTGGTCAAGGAGGCTTGTTACAATGCACATAACAGACAGTATAGTGCTGCAAATTCAAGCCACTTGCAGCAGAATAGCAAACAGCCAAGGATAGGTGGATTATATGTTGTCTAAATGTATGCATTAGAGTTAGGATTTGTGACCACTACTTCTAGAATATACACATATTATATGATACTTGCATGTTCAGTGTAAAGAATGACTGTAAGAAGCAAATCAAGCAGATAAGCACCGGAGCAACTTATAGACAGACACGGCACACACACTGCCCAATGAAGATTTCTCATGCAGTGAACTCATAAGATACATAACCATATGAAATTATCAACAACTACATCACAAAATGTTTCAAACTTGGAAAAGTGTGGGATTCCCCAAAGTGAGAAACTCACCCAATAATATAAATATCTGCTGGCTCTTGTGTACAAAGCCAATCATCAATATCAAGATCTTTGTATGGTAGTTTTCCAGCAACATTCCAAGTTCCTATCGTCACCCTGCAGATGATATCAAGATGTTTTTGAGTCAGGACCAATAGTAGTAGTACTTAAAGGCTAACATAACTAACAGAAGCAATTTACAGCCAACCTCACATCCTTTGTGTTTATATACTGAGCACGAAGCGTCTCTGATTTTCCTCTCCTGTGTCTAAATTGATAACCGTTAGAAGGTGTATCTGCACCAGTAAAACAACAATACTATGTTAACTATTGACTTAAGTGTAATTATGTCACTAAGCAAAGCATTAAAGCATTACCAAAAACCTTTTAGGCTCCATTCAGGCCTTCAAGAGGATAAGAAAACAAAAATTGTGCAACACTTCAGCAAGAATTTGATGCAGTAGATGAGGAAAAGTATGCTTTTGAGCTTAAACAAACATAAACAAGAGGGTTTCTTTCACCCTAACAAGATCAAACAACTGATATAGAACACAAATATTACCTGAATTATGACTTCCACACACAGATTGGTTCCCCAGAGTCCTACGGACATGATCCTCACATATGTGCACTCTTTCATCTCTAAGAGAGCAAGCTGAAAGAAGAATTGCAGGAACCATGATCAACAACAGAAAACACAAGAAGAATGAACTGTTATGGCAAACTTTTGATAACCATACCATCATCTTCACTCTCCGTTTCAGTGTCCACCTCATCTTCACTAAAGTCATACACCTTTGGCTTTATATTTAACCATTTCTTCATCACAATGGAAGGCCAAAAGGCCGCCTGCAATCAACGGCAAATATCAGAATCAATCCGGCTCTATTCCCGGGAATCAGCAAAGACTAAAGAGCACAAAATCATACCTCCGAACGCTTGCCTCTTCTGGCTCTCATTGTCTTTTAAGATCAAAAATTCCTAATGAAATCCCACAAACACTTGAATAGCAATCTTTCTATGCACAATCACTTAAATATGGAAGCAAGTGCCAGTGTTAAAGGAGATTAATATTTAAATAAGAGGCTTAGAGGTCTACAACTGGGTTGGCCATTTGAAGCCAAATATAAAGAAGATTCATTATAAATGACCAAACAGAAAAAACAGAAAAACTATGGACATATTTAACAGACATCAACTCGCCAAAATTATAGAATATTAAAAAAAAAAAAAAAAAAAGAAGTTCCTCCTCCCACGTCCCAATTTTCTGATGCAATAAAAATATTGTTAAAGTTGAAGAAAATTCAAAATGTCACTTTCATCTTTACAAATATATAGTCCTGAAATCAACTGATGATGCTGTAAGCCTGTAACCATTACTTTCAGCAATGGTAGTGGGCAACTGGGTATTTAGAAAATCAACCCAGAAGCTGATTACACCTAATAATTTAGAAAACCCAACTGGGTATTTAAAATTTGCAAACTAAGAACCAGAAATCTGAAAACAAATTTAGGAACATTCACAATTATAAACAAGCCAAAGACTATCAATGAGTATGACTGGAGACTAATTGCATACAAGAAAGACAACCATGACAAACAATAATAAATGATTCTACATACCAATACCATCCAGTTCACAGCCAAGATTTGCAGAGACCCCACCATTCCTATATATTTGCCAGAAACATTTAACAAACCAGTTAAACTAATAAAAGGTTGACAATAGTTTAAAGTCTGATCACAAATAAACTATTAATCGCATTATGGACAGCTGTAGACACATTGGTTGGACGGTTGAGTAACACAGTTTATGAACATGAATATTATTATATATAATATTTGCATGAACCAAAAAAGGGGACCGGAGAAAGGTGGGCTCAGCCGCCTCAGCGCACTATATGTGAAGCTGGATGAATCATG